>OZ018326.1:83656416-84288916 GCA_963969495.1 Ceratothoa steindachneri
ACTTGCAAGTTCATTTTCATATATATATATATATATATATATATATATATATATATATATATATATATATATATTCCCAAGTAAACTTATTCCGATAGTTCAGTGGTAGAACACTGGTCTACATAACCAGGGGCATACGCTTTTTCTACCCTATCTTAAAAGTGGTAGCACCGAAAACGAATGACGTCCAAGGTTTGAGTTCTTGTCGAGGTGATGTGTTTTTTCTCGTGGCTTTTTCAGGTCATCTCCTGTAAGATCTTTGTTCTCCTGATTTGTGTAACCTTATACATAATTCCTCTATCAGGCAGCATAAGCCTTGAACGAGGTAGATGCTTGCTAGTTTGCATGCCAACCACAACTGAGATAGCTTTAAGTCGAAGATAGAAAAGATGCGTTCACTTTTCACTTCAATATGTACGAGTACCATCCTACAGCACCGTTTCGGGTGGGTGCGATATTTGGAGATGTGAACGGAATAAGTTTACTTGGGAATAAATATATTTCTTTATGTTTTGGTCTCGTTAGCTCAGTCGTAGAGCACTGGTCAAGAAAACCATAGGTCTGAGGTTCGAGTCCTTACCGAAACGATGTGGATTTGTTTCTCCTGGCTGGCTCTTTCGGGGTCACCTCTTAGTTCCTTATTTGAAAAGAAGGAGGTGTGGTTAATAATGGTCACAGTGGAGTGGGAAAGAGCTTAATTGAAGGGTTGGATGGTTGGTTTGGCCCACACACGTTTCAGCCACAAACATGCTGGGGTCTTGGGAGCAGCGCATTATCCCGGAGAGGCGTATTTTTCTAACGGCCCCTCTGTCATCGCGGTGCAACGCACCTTTCGTCGTTTTTTTGAAATTTCCCCGCGGGGCTGTTTTCGTGATCATAAATCGATTTTATTGTTGGTGGATGCCTTCAGAGAAATGGGGAATGTGTCCAAAAATAATAAAGGATCAACGAGGACCGTTACAACACCTGAAAATGTCGAACGAGTTCGTCAGTCTATGATGCGGTCTCCCATGCGTTCTCCTCGTAAACATGCAGTTGCTGTTGGCTGGTCGGGACGTTCTCTGAGTCGAATTCTTCACAATGAACTCTATCTTCACCCATACAAAATTATTCTGGTCCAACATCTGACGGAACGTGATTATGTAACCAAACAAACATCATGTGAGCAGCTGGTTGACACCTTACCGAACGACGCACTAGTGTTATTCTCTGAGGAGGCACATTTTCACCTTAGTGGCAGTGTTAACAAATAGAATATGCGGTACTGTAGGGAAACAAATCCGGGAGAACTTCATGAGAACCCCCTTCATTCGGATCATGTCAGGTTATGGTGTGCAATATCAAGAGTAGGGATCATTGGCCCTTACTTTTTTCAAGAAAACTCTCTTGCTTCAACTGTGAATTCAGATCGTTATTTTAAAATGATCAGGAAGGTCTTTTTGCCTGATCTCTAAAAAATGGAAGTGGACAATTTGTGGTATCAAGATTTCAAAGGATTTTTTGAGAGAACTTTCCCTGTGCGATTGATCTCCCCGAGAAGGGAGGTAAACTAGCCTGCGCGCTCGTCTGTTTTAACCCCCTGTGATTGTTTTCTGTGGGTTTATCTCAAATCCCTGGTTCATAACGATTTCCAACAGACCCGGGAAGACCTACATAATAAAATCCAAACTAAAATTGCACATATACCAGTCAACATGTTTAAAAGAGTGGACCAAAACTTCCGAATTCGTCTGAATCAGAGAATTGACAATGGATGCTGACATTGAAATGATATTCTTCATAAAACTCTGTAAAATTAAATCACCTATGTTGGGTAAGGCAAAAGAATAAAGAGTTTTAAAACGTGTACTATTTTTTATTTCATTTTCAAAAAGGAATTTCCCACGTTCCACCATATATATATATATATATATATATATATATATATATATATATATATATATATATATATATATATAAAGAGAGAGAGAGAGAGAGAAAGATATATATATATATATATATATATATATATATATATATATATATATATATATATATTGTGCCTTAACAACAAACTAACTATGGGATAGTTAGATAAAACGGAAAGCCCGCCTCTCACTTTCATTAGTAGGAAACATGCAGTCCACCTTGAAATTTGAATGATCGATAGATAACACTGGTCCACGTTGTTTTCAAGGTCAAATATATAATACCTGATTTTAGTTGTTTTTTGCACTGAATCTGAAAATCATTCTCATTTTACCCAATCAGGTCAGGTTTTTGAAATATAAGCACATACGAGGGGCGGTCAATAAGTTTTGCAATTCGGATATTAGGAAACGAGATATGGGGAAAAGTGTGTTATTATTTTTCAATATAACTACCCTCGACTTCAATGCACTTGTGCCACTTGTCCTTGAGGCTTCGAATTCCCGATAACCAGAAATATCCCGACTGCTGTTCACTCCACTCCTGGACGGCGAGCTGGACATCTTTATCGTCCCTAAACCGGCGTCCACGCAGTACAGCATTGAGCTGGCGGAATAAAGGGGTAGTCGCTAGGGGCCAGATCTGGACTGTAGTGGGGATGGTTAAGCTCCTCGAATCGGCACTCGCGCAGGGCAGCTTGTGCAACTCTCGCCTTGTAGACTTTGACAACGTTAAAGTCGATCATGGGGCGTGATGTTTCTAGGGACCCAACCGGCAGAGACCTTGGTCATGGCAAAATTGTCGTGGATGATGTTGATAACACTTCCATGTGATATTCCAAGTTCTCGCTCGATTTCTTTGACCTTCACCCGTCGATTTTCGAGGATCCTCCTCCTTACACAGGCCACATTGTCCTCGTTGTTCAAGTCTGACGGGTGTCCTGGACGGGGGTCATCTTGAAGGGACTCACGACCATGGTGGAACTCCCTATTCCAGCGAGCAATTGTTGCATAGGAAGGGGCGGTGTCGGTGTACACTGCAACCATGCGTTCATGGATCTCTCTTGCATTCTTGCTTTCCTTGGTCAAAAGTTGATCACTGCGTGGTGCTCAACCTTCTCCATTGTCGAGAAATTTGTGACGGACGATCTGCGATAAGCTACTGCTTCTTAAATGGACGAGGTAGGAGTGTGCAGCTGCAGGTCCTGACTTTTCATAACTTGTCCTAACACCCCGACAAATAGCCCCCCCCCCCTCTGTTTCGCCCTACCGATTCGCAAACCTTATTGACTGCCCCTCGTACCAAAAACTCCTATACTTCCAAATATTTGTTGGGAATGAAACACATAATAGCAAATATTAGACCGATTTACTCACAGAAGGCTTGCAGAATATTTTTAATAGATAGCATGAATAGTACAATGCACAAAATAAGCTACGCATGGATGAATGGTCTCTTCAGTGATCTCCGATTGTGCCGAGCAAACACCACATCCCTCTTAAGGCACCACCAGTAGTCAGTCAAGAATTTCACATCCCATTAGCCTTGATAGCGTTCCTCCATGACACAGATGTCTTGGTAAAAACGTTCACCTTGTTCTTTACTGAAGTCTCCGCAATTTTCTGGAAAATAGGCAAGATGGGACCGAAAAAATTGCAGTTTCACTGACATACACGCACACAGTTTGCGGAAATTCTCCATTAAATCATCAATCATCTTCTGGTACTGAGGACTTCTGTGGTTACCAAGGAAGTTTGCAATGATTAACTTAAGGGACAGCCAGGCAGAAAGTTTAGTAGGATTTAATGAATCATCAAAACTAGTCTTTTATGAGTTCTCTTATCTGAGAACCAGCAAATATACCTGCCTTAAGCTTCTTCATGCTGATTCGTTTGAACTTGTGGTGGAGGAAGGCAAATCCTCCACCTTCCCTGTCCAGTGCTTTTACAAAGTTCTTCATTAGGCCGAGTTTGATGTGTAGGGGTGGAAGTAACACCTTGCTTGGTTCAACCTGAGGATGGGACAGAACATTGTATGACCCGGGTTCTAATCCTTGTTTTGATAGCCACTCTTTTCTGAAATAATGCCGGTCGTCAGCCCAACTATCCCCCAAGCACAAAAAGCATGGATACTTTGTGCACCCACCTTGAAGTCCTAGGATGAGCCTAACAACTTTAAGATCTCCACAAATCAACCATTTATGTTCCTGGTAATTGAGAGCAGACAACAGACGTTCCATGCTGTTGTAGGATTCTTTCATTTCAGCCGAGTGTCCAACAGGGATTGATGAAACCTTATTTCCGTTATTCAGAAGAACTGCCTTAAGACTCCTGTTAGACGAGTTAATAAAAAGTCTCCATTCCATGGCAACATACTTCATACCCATTAGTTTCATCAGTTTAGCAATATTGTTGCAGTAGATCAGTGAAGACGTTTCATCGAACATAAAGTATTTTCTGAATTCGCTCTCGCGTTCCCGATACCAATAGAACGTTGTTCCTGGGGCAAGTAGATATTTCTCTCAAAGACGAGAACCCAGCAGCTGTGCAGACTCCTTAGATAGGTTTAAGTCTCGTGTCAAGTCGTTGAGTTCGGCTTGGTTCATGGCACCAATTGGTCGTCCTCTTCTGGCTCGTATGCACTACACTCACCTGTATCGGTCATATCAGTAGATTCGGAATCAGAACTAGATTCCATGATGACATCCAGCCCAGGAACAGGAACATCTGGGCCATGGGGGATTGGCTTTATGGCAGAAGGAAAATCAGGTTATTGACATCGTGCTTGTTCATGCGATTGATGCCTTTTAAATTTGTCATGTAGAAGTAGCAGTCGGTAATCTTATCTCTCTTCCCTCCACACCATTAGGACACCAAATGGCATACTCTTTCTTTTCCTATTCCTCCAATTCCGTAAGTTCTCTACACATGTTTTGCAGAAGATATGGGGAGCAAATGCCTTATCCTGGTCCCCTAGTTTGACTCCAAAATAAGCGTAATAAGCCTTCTTCAAAAAATCCGTGATTTTCGCTTGACGGTCTGGAAGAACCACTTCTCCGCAGATGAAACAAAATTTGTTAGGGTGGTTCTTACACTTCCGATTCATCGTAATGCACAACTAGACCTGAAAAGAAAGAGCATAGCTAGTTATTTAAGGTAACCCATGACCAGCTGTGGCAAAAACAAAGCCCATATACGCTTGAATGATAGCGCCATTTGGGAAAAATATGCTGCAATAAAAATCAAGTGTATCTTGGAAACCAGACCTGACCAAAGAAAATGAATGAAATTTCTGAATTTAGCACGCAAAGAGGATCACAAATCAGTTAGAAAACCCTCGACCATTGAAAAAAAGTTTTGAAACGCAGGCCACTGTAATAAATAGATACGGATTAAACGCTCAGCAGTTCATAGTTTACATTTTTTTCAAAGCTGAACTGTTTGTCGTATCCAACTCTCTCATCTCCTGACCAAATTTTTTTATTTCATTTTATTCCAAATTTCATGATATCACAGCCCAAATCTTACTATGTTAGCAGCAAAACCAAGACACTGCTCTAAAATTCTCTTTTCTTAAATATTTCTCTAAAAAAAATGTTTAGGAATTTGTTATATGATCAAAATTGTTTCTGCTTGTTGCCATTCGTTTCCGGTGCCACTCATTTTTAAGATAGGGTAGAAAATGTCTATTTCCGCCCACTGGGTGTAAAAGTAGCGAATAAACAGGCAGTGTTGGAAATTGACCTATCCTTCTTAGCTTAGTATTGATAGACCCCAGAACACTTAAAAACCTGTGAAAACTACTCCTATGTAATATAGGATTGGAAAGCTTTCATTAAAGTAGTCAAAATCTTGTATGAACCCTTCTAAACTTTAGATCAGAGAGACCATCTGAGCAAATCTTGTATTTTGAATAAAACCAAATGTTAATCAGTTCCTTTTGCTCTTCACTACTGCGTCATACTGGCTCTTTATCAAAGACCGGCAAGCAGACACTCCAGGTGCTGTCCCCACTCAAAGCCACATGAAGCACTACGTCAAGATGCTGTCACTGCTTAGCATCACACTCCCTTCTACTATGATCAAAACCTTTGCAGGAAACATCATTCAACGTCAGAATGCACCGTGCACCAAACTATCAGGCAGTCCTTTCTAGCCATGAAGGATTTCGTTGCGCCGAATGCCTGATCACCTTAGCTGCGTGCCCAATCTAGCGGTTAAGAGTCTCGGGTGCCAAAATAGGTCATTGGCGCCATAGCCATTGTTAAAAGGACAGAAGGGAGCACGTCAACAATGGTGACCTTTCCTCTGGCAATTTTTGCTGCTATGCCAACTTCATTATCCTCCCAGTGGCCTGGCTCATTTAATCGCCAGAAATGAGAGTATAATTCTGCCTTTTGATTGTCATAGTATAGAAATAACTGACTACTAGTCTATCACATCTAACGTGGGAACAACAGTGAGGTGCTAGCTCAGAACACTTTGCAGGGCTACATCTCTGAAGCCAGCGTGGGAAATAGTGAACTTCTACCAGAGCACGGCACGAGTGCGGTCTGCGAGACACCTTTAAAAAATTCTCCGAGTTCTGAAGATTAACAAAATTTAATGAAGACGATCCCAGAGTGATTGAATACTTCAAAAAAACAACGCAACTTACAGCTACGAAACTTTGGCCGTAAAGGAAATATATGCTGTTAGCTTTATTTTGTGGTGGCACCTTAATATTTCCTATTGACGAACGATTTTTCATTTAGTTTTCATCTATTAGTGAATTTATACAAGGTAATTTTTCGATTAGTCTCTAATTAATATCAAAACATTATGGTTGGTTCCCGTACGAAATTGAAGACCGGAACTTTACACTTTATTTGAGCGGTTTTAGTGCAAATTATTCAGGCCCTAAGCTTTAAATAATTTACGAGATGTCTTATCGAAATAATTGAGCTAAAAATGCATTTCTATATATTTCTTGTGGAAACGATCAAATTTTGGTGTGGCACTTCGTAGTTATAATAAAACAGCTTGAGTCCCCCCTTAGCTACTCTCAGTGATCATAGTAACAGTGACGATACCCAAGTACTGCATTCCCTGCCCTCCAACTTCCTGTTATTCTGATCCTAGAGATTCAAACTCCTCTTGACATGATAAACCAAACCCCTACAAACCCAACAAATCACACACATCCACCAATTTATCAAACACTGTGTACTAACACGTCTACTATCATTAACAAATCCAGTTTGCAAATTAAAAGGAACAGTAAATGGCGTATGGATAGAACCTCACTTAAACACATGGTTTAATGAGCTAGAAGAATATTTCCTTCTGAAAGCCATGTTAGTTCGAACTGACCAAGACACAAATCAGAGGGAAATGCCCATCTGGCTGTTGAATACCAACCTAGTTTAAAAAATGCCACAACATTGCAAGCGTTCAAAGAGGCGCTCTTCCATCATTACAAACAAATTAATGAAAAACAGCCCTTGACTAGATTAGTTGCGGTATTCGATCTGAAGTGGAATAAAGACAAGAGAAAGGATATACACAATTTTACATGCAGGGTACATAAAACAGTCGTAGAATTCCTTAAAGACGTAGAAACCTCATTAAACTTCCGATGTAACAATGGAATATATTAGCTGCAACTCTAATTTACGCAAACATTTCAACTGTTGAACAAAAGAAATTCCAGAATGAAATTAAGTTAGACGAGGATGTTAACATTGCCTTAAGCAAAACCAGAGAAGATAAACCGAAGGCCTTTGGCTAACGGCCAGGGGAACCAAACTCCCCCTATCTACCTAGCTCCATCTACTCAATATATACATACGCAAGCTCATACACCGACTCAACGAACCAAATTTGATACAAACCCAGGTATGTGAAAGATAGAAATGATAAGCAGAGGGATAGGTCTGTCTACCTAGAAATGATAAAAGTGCAAACACTACCTGGGTAGAAATCTATTTTAACTGTGACCAAGTTGGAAAAAGGATGATACAACGCAGTAAAAGTCCTAGGTGTCATAATTGTCAGGTCAAAATACACTATGCCGCTCAATGTAGGGCCCTCCATACTGTCTTGTATGCCATGAGAACGGGCAAAGGAGGAGTGAAACCAAGCAAGGTTTGCTGGCTAACAGTTGCGTGCTCTAACTTATTCTGATTTATAACCTTACAACATTCAAAACTTTCAATAATCCCGGACTAACCTTGGGAAGACATTGCCAATAATATCATTTCAAATAGAATCTAAAACAACATAAATGTTTCAAATTTCGTTAGAATTGGCCGAAGAGTTATGATGTTATTACCAAAACAAAAGAAAAGCAAAACGGGGACCGACCGACATAGTGAGATGTAGAGTCGCCCGTGCCCTAAAATGCAAAATTTAAAGCCGAACAGTGTAGCACTGAGGAATGCAAGGGTGTTTCCATCGAAACCACCACAACGAACCCATACCGACCGAATAGAGAATCTTTATGTAAGTTCAAGTAGAAAGAACATCCGTGTAGTTGGATCCAAGTGAGACGATATTCCCACTGCTTAAGATGAAAAATCAGGGTAGCCTGAGCTTTAACCGGAGGTCGAGAGGACCTCCTCAGTATTAAGTAAATCCCTTCCCATTAGGCGAGTAACCAATAAACCCATTACAAGGACTAGTAGTTTGAGTACGAGTAAGGCCACTGCAGGCTACCGCTATGTTGGATACCGGAGCGGCAAGTTCCTTAGTTAAACAAGCTTTTGTGACTACATTGCTAACTCAGTACCGAGGCAGGTATCGTATCACCAAATCTCGTGTTATATTGACCGAAGCGCAAAGAAGCAAAGTTCCTACTTTTGGTGAACTAGAGTTTTATTTAAAATGTAAGGATAACCTACCACTTGCTTTATGACCCATTTGTAACTTACGTCATAACTCCTGGGAAGCGTGGTTCGTTAACTTACTACCTAGTTTACGCCATAGCGACTGGAGCGCGAGTAGAAGAACTGAAAGCCGGGTGAATTTCGTCACGTAGGCGCTCATGGTGACGGGTATAAATAGGGACCACCTGACTCTAAGAAGTGAGCCAATCAGGCATTTAAACATCGAGGACCCGCTGATATCTACAGACCTCTGTCAGCATTTGCCGCTGCACCGATTGCAAGCTCCAGATTTACTCGTCTCTCTCGGACTCACCAGGAAGTCGGAAAACGCTTGAGCTCGTTACGACTCTCCCCGTTGCCAGGACAACCGCCATCCGTGTATTGCTTTGCTACTTCCGTCACAGGTATTTGGAATATTTCTTTTTATCTTACGCCCCATTCTTAGGTTCTTGTTATCGAGACCTACAGCTATTTATAAAGGACGTAAGACGGGAGCGTATATTCCGTTCCTGTACCGATTGTCCGGGTTAGCAGCGCTTATTTTGTTAATACATGTTATCATTGGTGGTTTAATCCTGTGACATATTTAATACACCTGTTTGTGCATGGTATTTATTTGATACGCTTACTTGTATTTTATATGATCCTTTTGTTTACCGTATTTATTCAATACATTTGAATCCTTTATTGTATTATTATACCCTCGCAGATATCTAAGCACCTTCCTGTGGACCTATTTATTTCTTGTTTTAGGGCCGAGAGAACTTAGTTCCTCGTTTTGCCTTTACATACATGTTTTATTTACATTTATTTACATGTTGCTGCGTACCCAAACCTAATTCAAATTGTAAATAATAGGGGGGCCTTTTCAACTGATTTTATATTAGGGATGTACTTTATGAAGTAAAATGCTTGTGAAATTTACGCCGCCGGTAAACGAGTTCGAGGTAGAAGCAACACACATGCGTTGACCGACGGTGATGGTCAAGCACAATGTTTACGCGAGTAAAGTGCTTTGAAACCTGAGGAGGAGGATTCACTCAGAGTTAAGAGGGAGGGGGCACAACGGCATATGAGTTGAGTGAAGCCTTTGCAAATAGTTTGCCGGAGGTCCTGCAAATGTCTAAAAAAATCCTTGAGTGGTAAAAAAAAATCCTCTTCCAATTTTTTACAAAAAGCGGAGAATTATGTAATAATTTCTTTGGTACCTATGCTAAACACATTTCGACAGTTTTAAAAATACATAACAGATGACGCGGTTAGTGTAAAGCAATAAATGACACCGCCCGCTGTTTAAGGCACCCTGGACCGGCTAAAATATGGGTGACTAAAACCTGATCTTCCCTAAGCGTTATTAGGGTGTTTGTTTCCCTGGCTCCCATAAGCAGCATGTGGGGAAAGCTATGTACAAAGTTTTACCTTATTCCAAAGCATTGGATATTGCTCTGGAACTTTTATTTGAAGCTAAGTCTTCATATGACTTTTGAAAGAGTGGCTTAAATTAAAACCTATTCCTTACAGCGATTACCTTTATCTCCACTATCTCCGAATCTGTGCAAATGTCAAAAAATGGGTTTATAAGCCATTGTAATAAAAGGCGTGGTTTACAAACTCTGAAATCTTACTTTAAAAATAATCGATATCCTAATCGTTTGGTTGATAAATTAATCAATAATTTTA
Organism: Ceratothoa steindachneri; assembly: GCA_963969495.1. NCBI lineage: Eukaryota > Metazoa > Arthropoda > Malacostraca > Isopoda > Cymothoidae > Ceratothoa > Ceratothoa steindachneri. The sequence continues at coordinate 83,666,870 of OZ018326.1, forward strand.
TGAACAAAATTACTCTCCACCTTTTGTGCTCCTAAAATAATAAAAAATCTTCTTATACCTGAAATGGGATCTCTAAATAAAGTATTCACTAGACAATGCAACAAATTACTCAAAAAATACTTTTTTCATACTAAATTCAAAATCACCTTTGTCAACTCCCTTTCCATACGCAGGTTCTTTTCCTCAAAGACAAACCTTCTCTTGTTATGAGCAGCCGTATTGTTTATGCATTTAATTGTCCTTGTTGTCTGCAAGGAAACTATATTGGGAGTACGGTTCGTTCATTGAAAGAGGGATTTTTCCTCATATGGGAATAGGCCATCGCATAGCAAAATATTTATCTAATAAGGAAACTTCTGTTATTAGAAATCATATAATACAATGTAAGACAGAATATCCTATTGACAATTTTAAAATAATTAGAAGCAATAATACTGCATATAGTCTAAGAATTTCTCAATCCCTACTCATAAATACAAAATATCTTACACTTAACGTTGATAACCCCGCTGTTTTCCTTGTCATTCCTTAATTATAATTACCTCTGTCAACAACCAACCAACTTGATCTTATTCACCAACCAACCGATCAAAATCTTTGCTTTCTTCAAGGCTATTCCGTTATAATTTCTTCACTTAGTGATTTCACCTGAAGATCATCAATAAGCTACATTATACTTTAATAATTCAGCACTTTTGTGTGTGCTACATTAGTGTTTACATATATATTTACTCTGTTTTTTTAAAAACATTGATTCTAGCTATTAATTCTTTTAATTATCTACATTGTCTTAAATTAATTATTTTTAATTTTCTCCATTTAAATTGGTTTTAGTTTTTGTTGTTTTTTAACTTTTGTGTAATATAGCTTGTCATATTTACCTTTTTAATGCTTTACATTTGCTTATTATTTTTATATTATATTTGAATACGATCTTAATATCTGCCATTTTAATAATATTTGTTTGTTCATAATTTTAGCTTTTATATTTTTACTCTCTTAATTAATTTTAAATATGATTATTTATTAATCTTTCTCGTTTAATGAAATTGCATTAATTTACCCTTAGATTACTGTTTTGTGCCGCTCCCGTTCACCTGTGAAAATAATCCAATATTTCCTGGTTTTCAAAGGTTTTATAAGACTTCTAAGTTTATTGACCATAACAATTTAATCATATCTTATTGTATTTTTTATTGTTTTTATGATTTTAGAACTTGAAGGTGTGCGATGCGCCGAAACGTTGTTTTTCATTATCAGGTGAGTTAAATAAAGGTAACTATTTAACTCGGTAAGAGTTAATATAAGAAAGGGAATGAATGTGTGATAATGTCAGGAAGGTTATAAGTAATAGTGGATGGATGATTGAACAACGTGAGTATGTATGCAACTTTGTGTAGGGTATTAATGCTTTCATGTGTATGTCATGTTAAGAATCTACACAATTTTGTATGGACTGATGCTAACTAAAGTGGTTGAAAAAGGTAAATTACATGAATTAATTTATGGTTCTTACATTTTTTTTAAAGTTTTCATTACACACTTTAACATTGCTAAAAACTAAACTTTTGAGGCGAGACACAAGGCAAATAGTGAAATGCAATTTCTTTGAAAATGGACGCCAACGATGAATAATGTTGACAGGTTATAAGGAAAAATTATAGATTTTTAAAATGAATAGGAAATATTCTTTAAATGGGATTGATAAAATACTGTTTAAATATTTCTAATGAGTACAGGTTATTTTTAGATAGTGTAATCCACTACAACTTAATTCAAGATCATAAAGGCCTTTAAGCACACCTTGCTCATCCACACTCAATCCCTGTTATCATTCTTACTCACTCAATTAGAATTTTTCTATACACCTTGCCTAGAAAACTCAAAAGACTTATCCTCCTATAGTTATTTCCGCCTCTACTCTCACATAACAGTGCTATCAGAGAATTCTTAGTCCTCAAGCACTTTTCCACTTTCCAATGCCTTACAACAACCACCTGATCCATACCTTAACCCAATAACAGCGACTTTTTAGCTTCCCAGCGACTATATCATCTATTTCAGCTGTCTTTCCGTGGGCGCGACACACGACACGTGATAGCGCTTTCCTTTTTTCTTCCTAACGTGAGATCTCACCGAAGCCTCAAATGAGCTGAAAAGAAATTCATGGAGAATATCACTTTCCCCGTCTTAAACAGTCCATTTTTTTATACTTTCTACAAAAATAGAGCCTATCCTTAAGGTTCTTCTTGGTGAGATAATGTTTTTTCGCAGCAATTCTCGATTTGAGAACTTGTAGAAAAGTCTCCGTCTCACTGATTGTTGAAGCTTTCACGCCTGCTTCTTTCTAATCGTGGACAAGCTTGTCACTGGCGGCACTCCGATTATTGATCTGGAACTTTACCAAGAGGCGAATTTAGCGTTCATTTGAATCTCTTGGGCGCCGGAATACTTCTTTAGAGGAGTGTAATCAGACCTTTTCAAGTTAAGTTGTTGCTTCTTAGCAACTACCTCATTGTATTTCAGGCCACTTTGGTACAAAGGAACAATGGTTGAATAATTTTCTTTGGAAAGGACCATTTCGTAAACTGAAAAAGATTCAAACATTCATTTATACAAAAGAATATTACGAAAATGATTATAATTACACATTATTCCTTTAACCCATAACTGCCATCATTTTATACATTAGATCGAATAACAAAGCTCATTCAGCAAAGGAATGGATACACTGTTTTATCTTATTAGTTTTGAATTGCTGATATCTCAATAAACCTGCCTTAATTTAATTATAAAAAAATAAAGATATATATTAGTCTCAGAACCTTTGATATAAATACACACTAGCGGCCATAACAGACAGTGGAGGTGGTGAAGAAATGGAAGCATTAAGCCATCGACAGCCAGGCCAAGGAGAGACGGAGTTCGTAAACACTATCACCATCAAGCCACACATCTTTAATGAGACAGCAGTTGCAGGTTGGTTCTAGATTGTGGAGACCCAATTTCACATTTCAAAAATATAGAAGGAGGAAACTAAGTTCTTGCATGTATTGGTTGCACTTCCTCCCGAGACCGTCGACCATCTCCCGGCGGCCATCATATCTACGCAAAATTACCAGCTTTTAAGGACTGAAGTCAACGGGCTATCCGAGAAGACTAAACCCTATCTCTTTGAGAAGCTAATTGCATCTTCCACTCTCACAGGTCACCCCTCTACCAATTTAGAGGAGCTACGAAGAACCGCCCTTCAGGTAGGAGTTGTGAGGAGCATATGTGACACAGGTTTACTCAATCCCTGCCAGTCAACACGCGCTTATAATTGCCACACAAAAGGAACTAACTTTGGCACGATTAGAAAGACTGGCGGATGAAGTAATGACATTCTATAGAGCGCAGTGCCTTAATGTAAATACCTGCAATGAATCGATGGGACGCAGTCCCGCTTCCGTGCCCAATGCGTATATGTCTAATGTTAATAAGAATACAAGTGATGATTATATAAATAATGTGAATTTGGTGGGAAATGAACAGTCGGTGCCCATGATGAGAACCGTCCCAATTTTGTGCAGCGAAATAATGATCACAATGCTTATAATATACCGGTAGGATTGCGACCTTCGCAGGAACCAAAGACCTGTAGTATGTCGTTCACATTTGTATTTTGGTGAGAATGCGAAATTCTGCAAACCCTTGTGCAGGTTGCCAAAGAGAGGAGAACTCGTGCAAATACAACCTTATTCAAGGCCTTCTTCGCCAGCCCCAGCGGAAAACCAGCAGGGCATGCCGTTATAAGCGCGGCAGCTGGTATGCCATCTATTTTCACCGTCGCCGCTAAAGTGAATAAAAATAAATTGAGTTTCTAATTGATACTGGGGCGAGTGTGTCTATAATCCCGGCTAAATTGGTAAATTCGGGTGAATTGCGCGAGTCCAGTGTAACTATTACAACGGCTAATGGCGGAAAAATAAAAGTGCACGGCGGGTTACACATGGATATAGTTATCCCTAGTCTTCGCCGATCATTCAGGAGGTTATTTGTGGCGGCGGATACCACTTCAACGTTATTAGGAATTGACTTTCTGAGGCATTTTAATATCTTAGTGGACTGTGCGCGAGGTATACTTATCGACGAACAAACCAAGCTCGAATCAGAAGTGAAACTATCATGATAACCTGCGGTTGTTTTAATTATTAATGACATGCAGCACCTACTACCCCATTGCAAAGCCATCCATATTGGAGAAATATCAGGCCTTGTAGAGTCCAGCGCCCGGAAAGCCCTCCCCATCTTAGCCGAACACAGTGACGCACACAAATGAGACAGGTAGTGCTCCACCGACATTCGCGCGGCTGAGACCTGTTTCAATTATAAACTGCAGATTGTCAAAACAACTTTCTAAACAGTATTGAAGGAAGGAGTCATGCCCCTGTAAAATTCACCATGGGTGTCGCCGATTAAAATGGTACCAAAGAAATCGCCGGGTGAGTACAGGATGGTCGGCGATTTTCGAGCGCTCGATGCGATCACAAAGCCCGACAGATATCCATGGCCGCGAATTCAGAGTGTGGCAAACTACCTCCATGGCAAAAGGATTTTTTTCAAGGTTGGATCTGGTTCGTACTTACCATCAAATCCATATGAATCCTGCGGACATAGAGAATACTGCGATGATAATGCTGTTTGGCTTGTGGAAGTACGTGAAGCTTCCATTCGGCCTCAAGAATACAAGTTGCACATTCCAACGACACATGGATAACCTGTTTCGGGGATTAGGGTTCGTTTAAGTGTACATAGACGTCATCCTGATATTTTTGGATAACATGGACGATACTTTAGGCATATGGAGCAAGTCTTAAAAATCCTGATCGAAAACAGTGTGAGGATATCCCTGGAGAAATGCGAGCTGGCAAAAGAGGAGATTGATTTTTTGAGCCATCACATTACGGTGTAAGGAATTTGCCCACCAGCCAAGAAAACAAAGGAGATGGAGACATACCTTTACCAAAGGAGTACAAGAAACAACTACGATATTTGTTCATGTAGGGATACTACCGAAGGGTGATTCCTAATTTTGCCTCAATTGCAGCCCCGTTGACCGAGCTTGCACGCCTACAACCTAAGGCTTGTGAGCTCGTATAGAACGATGAGGGACAAGGAACATTTGAGAATACTAATCGGCTTTAATCAACTCCGTCAGACTCTGTTACCCACTGCCCAATGATTCTCCATACCAGCTGGGGGCCGATTGCTCCCAATACGCTGCAGGTGCTGCCCTGCACAAATGGTAAACGGATCGCCACGACCAGTGGAATTCCTTCCGAGCAAGCAAAGAAGGACACAGCAAAGATACTCCACCTACGACAGAGATCTCCTAGTGGCGTATCTTGCTTTTATTCACTTCAGGCACATGGTTGAAGGTCACCATGTTACCTTGTGCCCGGGGCACAAGCCATTAGTATCGGCTTTTTCGTCGCCATTATATACAAAAACGGACAGACAGCAACGCCATTGGATGGCTATTTTGGAGTATACCAGCGACATCACCTACGCGCTTGGTCAAGACAACGTAGTCGCTGACTGCCTATCGAGGAACGTTAATTTGGTCCAAGTGGACTCATTTGACCTCCAAGCTTTGGCGGCAGCAAAGCATGATGACAAATAGACAAAAAGAGTTCCGCTTGAAATTAAAATTATTCCCTATTCCCTGGTCAAATGCATAATTTTTCACACCCTAGAGTCAAGGATTTACTTCGTATTTTCAAATCTCGATATTTATGGCCAAATATGGACATGAATATTCGCTCCCGGACAGGGGAGTGCCTCTCATGTCAATATTCCAAGATCAGTCGCCATACGATATCCCCGACTCTGCCCATTGATGGTCCATCTTCAAGGTTTAAAACAGTGCATATTGATGTAGTTGGACCACTTCCACCGTGTACACTGCCTGGACAATCCTACCCGTCGCACAATCGGTATTATCTCTCGTGCATCGACCGAGCTACAAGATTGATTGAAGCGCTACCGATTCCGGAAATAAGTGCCGCAACGGTCGCGTTGGTTTTCCTAGACGGGTGGATTTCGAGATTTGAGTCCAGCTTTACATAGTGACCGACAGAGGCACCAATTCGAATCGAAGCTATTCAAGGAACTGTCTGCCTTCGTTGGTTTTCATCGTCTCCGTACCACGGTGTACCGACCGTCCACGAGCGGGATGGTAGAAAGGGCACCCAATTATTTTTCATCATTTCTATTTTTATTTGGATATATTGTAAATATTAGAACGAACTTATACTTACGTTCTCCACAATAAATGGTGCACAGCCAGATTGAAATTTATATATATTTCGTTCAATTGCGAACTATATTAAATTTAAACTCTACCTAAATTTCCATCGATCTTCAATTTTAGAAAATGCATTTCATAGTTACCCTTCTTGAAGGAAACTTAGTTTTCTCTTTTTAATCGATTAAAAGATTATCTCTAACGGTAACTTCGCCATATTGCTCAATATTTATTTTTCTATTTATATGTATATTTCAATATATACCGCAGCCTTCCGTTATTTAACAAATTTACTTGGAATATTTAATATCCGTTTCTGCATTAAATATAATAAAGATGGGTAATATTTATTTTTTGATTTGTATATTTCAATATATACCACAGCCTTCCCTTATTTAACAAATTTACTTGGAATATTTAATATCCGTTTCTGCATTAAATATAATAAAGATGGGTAATTATTTAACAAAGGTCACAACTCTAGTTTAAAATTAAAAAATACATTTTTATGGTAGATTTGATGTTTTACTCGTATTTAAATTTGACCTTTTTTGCACAAATGCATAGAAGCCGATAAAAAAAATAAAATACTACTACAGGGTCACCCAAAAAAATCGGGCCCAATTTTCGATAGGCCTCATTTCTTAATTTCAGCAAGGATTGAATGAAACTTTGGTGATAACTAGGTTATTGTGTTTAAAAACATCATATCAAAACTTGAGAGTCTTTGGACTTTTTTTCTTTATTCTAGAGCACGTATACGAAATGATCTCCATTTATCTCCGTGCATTTCTTGAGGCGCAGAAGAAAGTTGTCCATGACGTCCTTAGAAACTGACTGACTAATGGCTCTTATATCCTCCTTGATGCCTTCCTTGAGTTGCGTGATGGTCCTAGGTTTCCCTGCGTACACTTTGTCTTTGACGTAGCCCCAGAGAAAGAAATCTGGGGGCTAAAGTTTGGGCTGTGAGGTGCCCACTCAAAATCAGTCTTGAGACTGATCACACGGCCACTAAAGTTCTCTTTCAGCCAATCTCGGAACAGGTTTGAGGTGTGAGAGCTTGATCCATCTTGCTGGAACCAGAACTTGTCCATAAGAAACGGGAACAGGGTCTAGAGCTCTTGAAGATTTTGAGGACCTCAACATACCGCTCCTTGGTAACTTTCCCTGTCGCGCCAGATTCCTCGAAGAAGAATGGTCTGATGATGCCTCTGGCTGAGAAAGAACATGGAGTCAGATAAATAAAAAATGAATTCAAGACAATGTTTCGAGTGGCAGCTTCAGTAGTAAAGAAATAAAGATATAAGAAGAGCCCTCCCCCCCATAACTTGGCGACCTTCGATCATATGCCTGAAGTGAAGCACAGCAAGATATGCAGCCAGGAGGTCCCAGTCTTAAGTGGAGTACGCTTGCTGCGTCTTACTCAACTTCGCGGAGAAGAATGCCACTGGCTGTGGAGACCCATCCACCATCTGATGGAGCGCAGCACCAACTGTGAATTGGGAGCTGTCCGTCTCCAATTGGGACGGAGAGTCATTGGGTAATGGGTGGCGTAACTTAACGGAGTTCGCTAGGGCCTCCTTAGTAGCTTCAAATGCTTTTCGAGCAGCATCATTCCAGACAAGTTGCTGAGCTTTAGGTTGAAGCCGTGCGAGTTCAGTCAGAGGGGCAGCAATTGCAGTGAAGTTAGGCATCATACGTCTATAAATACCTAACATCCCCAAATATCGACGAAGTTCTTTGAAATCTAATGGTAAAAATGAATTCAAGACCAATGTTTCGAGGGGCATCTTCAGTAAAGAAATAAAGATATAAGAAGAGCCCCCCCCCCCATATCTTCCCCAGTGTCTTGACTGCCATAGCATTTCTCTGATCTTTATCTGAGGCTGTGAGGGTCTGCTTCGTCTATATTTTGTATGAGTAGGCGTTTACATCCATTCCTAGAACACTCATGCAAGTCTCACATGATATAGCGAGGGACTGACTTCGCTTGCGTACATAGCGTTTTGGACTCTGCTGAACTGACTCTCTCACGCTCTCGACCAACTCAGCTGTACGCTTCCTAGGGCGTCCTTAATGGCTTGGACAGTTTTCACTGGACGGTTTTCAGGACTGGTCTACCCAGTCCTGAATTCTGCTCTTGGAGGAGGCTTTTTCACATTCGAACTGATGCACGAAAGTGTCCTGCACTTTCTTGAACGAGCCTGTCTTGTAGTAATGTTTGACGCAGTATATTATTGGCTGGAGCTCCCATTGAGATCTAGTTGTGTTCACAGGCGTTGCTTCTATCATGGCTTGCAAAGTAAGGGTGATTAGTGTGTGCAGGCCCGGTTTGGGGGGTGAGCCGTTATTAGCAGCATTCTTTTTTTGTGGGCAAACAAAATGAGGTTAGATTTAATCAAAAGACATGACATTTAGCATTAAATTGTATTTCTTACTTTTACCTAGCTATCCTAACCAAACAAAATCTATTTTTATATAATAAATAAAGCAAGAAACTTACCTTTTATTTGCTAAAGGATATAACTGGGTTATAACTTTTACAAAAATATGCAACTTTTCATTATGTCCAAATAATGAATAAATATCTGGCAAATTATTTATCATAATGTTCATTATGTCCACATAATGAATAAATATCTGGCAAATTATTTATCATAATGTTCATTCTTATTGCCTAAGCGCAGTAACCAAGATTCAACACCCTTCCACAATCTTGTAGCACCCAAATTGAAGTATAGGTAGGTCCGGAACATCCACAAATGGATGCTCGGTGGATCTATGAAAACCTTAAAATAGGTACTTACATGAATTAATAAAATATTATGTCATTTAATATAGAGGGAACAAATATAAATAGAGAAATAATATATATCCCAAGTGTATAGGTATATGTATGGGACAAGAGAGTTGCCAGAATATCACGCGGACACCCCCGTAAGGGGCGCGGCGATTTGCCATCATGGCCACCGTGCTGACGGGACACAGCACTCCGTCCGACCCGGGCTTAGCCTCTTCTCCTCCTTTCAGACAACCTGTATTTCTCCCCTACTTCGTCGCTTTTCATACAGCCTCTCCCACAACTTTCTCTGGTCGGCCTCTAATTTTACAGGGTAGATGCTGACCTTCTCAGCCAACCGTTCCAGATTGGAGCTAATGGGGGAGGGGACAATGTTCCCTAACCCCTGAGCCCCGGTTCGGGATAGTAGGTTTTTAACAACTTACTTCACCCCCACCAATACCTTCCTCACATCCCTTTCCTTCTCACTTCACAATCTATTTTTTTTACGCCGTGTCAAAGGTGGAGAGGTCATGCCGATGGACTGCCAGGTCACCAGGCGGGAGGGGTGGTCCTGAATGGAGGCACCTGGCTCTGCCAGGCCTGTACTCACCCCTTGCAGGGCGGGCTACTGCGAGGGGAGATGAACTATTGCATCCCGTGAAAAATTTAGGGTCACCATGCCCAATGATGAGAAAATTAAAAATCTCTCCTCAATTTTCACTTGTGCATCGATGGAGCCGCCCTCGGGCAGCTCCACAGAAAAAATGGAGGTCCCCTCCTGTGCTTGCGCAGGGAACCGTCCAAATTCCTCTAACTGGAGAGGAGGCTTACTCCTCTCCTTCGCCTACGGGTGTAGGGGACTCCCCCTAACCCCCTACTGTGCAGGTGCTTTCGAGCAACTCCCTTTTTCAAGCTGCAGTCTTCCCCTTTTCTTTCCAAGGGGACTGCCAAGAAAGTCAGCAGGCAGCCCATAGCCGACCGCTCCCCATTGAAGCGGCTCGGTAGGGCAAACCCCCTTAGGGGGGAGAGGGAAGCGAAGCCCTTCGGTCGCTTTCCTCAAAAGACCTGCTGGCAAGAATATTGAACCTTGCCTGGGTCAAGGGCTGTGCCTTCCCACACGTGACTTGTGACAACGCTGCCAACGGGACCTGCGATGTCCTTGGGGGAGATGACCAACTGGAGGTTCCCCTGAGATAGACATGGTCCTTGAGTCAACCCAGCCTCAGAGGGTAGGGACTTCGATGGGAGTGAATCCGGGCTCAGCGCCAAGCACCGAACCCGAATCCGCTCCTATACAAGGTCCTCCTCAAAAGCCCTGGGTTTCCAAGGTAGTAGAAGGAAGATAGGGATCTCCTCCGACCGTTGACCCTGCAACTACCAGGACCTTCATATTCTCGGAGGAGGACCTGGCTGAGGCCGGTCCATTAGGCCTGGGGCTTCTACCGGCAGAGGGAAGAAGCAGGTTCATTCCCCGTCCTACTCTCCTAAAAATTAAAAAAATAGAAAAAAGACTAAAAACTTCTGGTGAATGCGGTGAATCCCTCCGAGGCAGCCAAGATAAGTGCTCTTCCGACACATGATGGCAGTACGGTGAGTGTGACGCCGCACTCTACCATGAACTTTGTGTGAGGTGTAGTTTATGCGAGGGAACTAGTTGACTACTCCATAGACGACATCACCTTAGAGCTGGCCGACTATGGGGCGGTCAAGGTCTAACGTGTGATTAATGAGAAAACAGGGAGAGGTCTCGAGACCCACCCCTACATTCTTCGTCATGCTCGACTGTTACGAGCTCCCTGAGTCAGTGCGTACCGGTTGTTACCGCTACAGCGTGAAAGCATTGGTTCCACCTCCGCGGAGGCTTTTATTACTGTCACCACTTTGTCCATACAAATCGCTCATGTAGACGTGCAAAGTTGGGGTCACCCGAGGTATGTGTAAATTGCTCCAAGGCCGCACACGATAAGTCGAATTCATATATAGCCAAGTGTGTCAATTGCGGAGAGCCAGACCCCGCTTCTTGGAAGCAATGTGGTACATATCTCCTTGAGAAATAAATCCTAGCCTTTCAGTCCCAGGATCGACTCTTATTCCACGAGGCTAAGGACTTGGTCCTGGCGCGCCTGGCTCTGCCTGGACTTCTTATGCCTTAATGGATAGAAAGACACCCTCTGCTCCTGGCTCATCCAGGCCAACGAGCACGGTTTTTTTCCGCGCCCATTCGGAGCCATTCTGCGGGTTCTACTCAACCCGGGCGCTACCCTGGTAAAGCTGGCGGCAAAAAGGGTTCATACCAGGTCCCAGCTAAAACCAGGGTTCACCCCCTTCCCCCAGCGTGACCGTTTCCCGTAAAGCGAAACAGCCACGCGACTCCACTGAGTCGTTAGAATCGCAGAAGGCAACCCCCTGAACTTGGAAGCCAGGCCATCTTCCGTAGTTCCTAAAGCTGTCCACCGAAAGGAGGTCAGCAAGAAAGGAGCTTCGGCTCCTTTGCCCAAGCTTAGTGGTTAGCTGAGTAGCTCGAAGACGGTGTATCGTCGAAAAGAGGGCGCTTTGCCTCCGAAGCCGCCTAAGGTTTGGGGGCGGAGGGAGGAAAAGACTCCCATGGCGAGCCCAACCTCCACTAATAAGTCCTCGAAGGCAACAGCGCCTTCAGCACATTGTCCGGCCAACAGCGCCCGGAGTTTTGCCTCCAAGAAGCGTACGGCCATTCCCGTGAGGGTCTTCTGTTCGGAGAGGCCCCTCGCGTCTTCTCCGAACTAGACCTGGGGGGCATATTCCTTCAATGGAATTTCCGTGGAGTCCGGACCTACTGGGAGGAGCTGCGGAGGCTCGTCTCGTTCCGTTCTCCGTTAGCTATTTTTCTACTGCCTCCTGAGAGACCACCTCGGTGGTGCTTGGCGCGGGCACGGTGGCCTGCATTTCAGGAAATGACTGAATTCTCTATCTCAGTCGAGGAGTTAGGGGCGGTAGATGAGGCCGTAGAGTTCTTCTCTGGCACCCTCATCGCCGCGGACCCGACTACTATTCCCAAAACGTCTGGCCCGTGGTAGTCGCCGAAAGTGAGACATCCCTCAAACAAAAGCGTTATCCCTACATGCTCTATAAGCGCCGCCCGAATGATTTCACTGTCGGTGAATTTATTTGGGCTAGGGCTAGGTTCCGGTATAATACGAAGCACGCCTGCTGCTCTTCTAGGGGGGCATACGTGTCTTCACTTAACGGGAAGACCCCTCTGGCAGAGGTGTGGAAGCAAGTCAAAATGGGGTCCTTTAAGCTCTTGCAGGACAACCTTCCCGTTGCCCAGGAGAATGGGAGCGCAATCTCGGAACCCGCGTCCGTGGTGGAATCCTTCGCGACCGCTTTCTACGCATTCCCTAGCCAGGATGCTGCTCTGCCAGCATTTAATGCCCGTCGTGATGTCACGGAAGGCCGCCGGCTGGACTTTACCTGGAGAGGCCTTAAACCCTTCAACGACAGGTTTACTGTAAGTGACTTGCATTCCACTCTTGCTTCGTGCTCGGACAACGCCCATGGTCAGAACGATGTCCTGTACGCCATGTTTCTACACCTGGGTTAGGGGGGCATGGCCTATCTCTTAGATTTGTTCAACAGGAACTGGGTGGAAGGTCTCTTCCCAGATTCCTAGCGAATGGCTACGATGATCGCCTTACGCAAACTCGGGAGAGATCACTTTACTTCGGCCGGTTTCCGCCCAATCTCTCTAACCTCTTGCGTGTACAAGTTGATGAAGAAATTGGTAAATGTTAGATTAGTCTTTTTTTTAGACAGCAGAGGCCATCTGTATTCTGCACAGTGCAGCTTCCTTTAGTTTCAGTCCACGTCGGATGATCTGCTCCGATTGTAAAATGCCGTCTGCAAGGCCCTCCTTCGTAGACAGCACTACGCCACGGTACTATTCGATTTGGAGAAGGTCGATGATACCGCAATGCGATATGGTATCATGGAGACTCTCCACATGATGGGGGTGACGAGACGCATCCCAATATTTATATCTGAATTTTTGCGAGATCATCGATTCCGCGTTCGGGTGAGGGGATCCCTCTCCGGCCCAATGGAGCAGGAAAAGAGCGTCCCACAGGGAAGAGTCCTCGCTCAGTGTCGCACTCTTTGCCCTAAGCATCAACGGCATCACCTCGGTGCTGCAGGAAGATGTTCTCACTACGCTCTACGTGGACGACCTTTCGATTTCCTTTATGGGGGCCCAGATGCCAACTCAGGAGCGTCGACTCCAACAGGCATTGAACCGCGTCCGTCGCTATGCGGAAGCGCACAGGCTTTGGTTTTCCTCGGCCAAGACTAAGCTGGTGCAATTCTTTCAGAATCCAAGGCTCCAGCCTGACTCAGACTTGTTGCTTAATGGGTACGCCTGGAAGTGGTTGACTAGCACCCTTTCCTTCGTCTTGTATTGACCGATGCAATACCTGGGAGGCTCATATTCGCAGCCTTAGGATCTCATTTACCCGCGCCATGGATATTCTCCGTTCCGTGACGTTCAGCGCTTGGGGCGCTGATAGCACTACTGCCTTACCTTTTTATCGACTACGGACTTGAATTTTAGGCATCTGAAGCCGATCGTTTATTGCGGAAGGTAGACTTGATCCACAATACCGGCCTTCGCCTTGCGACCGATGCCTTCCGCACTTCCCCATTTAGCGCCTACTTGTCGATGCTGACGGGATGGCACTCGCCTTACGCCGTGTACATTGCATTATTCACCTTTACGCGCGAGCCCGGCGCCTCCCTCAGTCTCTAACAGCTCTCCCTGCATCCACAGCTGATTTTGACCGTGCCTATGCCACCTAGAGGCACTAGTCATACCCTAAGCCCTTTGGGTTTAGGGCCAGGAAACTTCTTCGAAAACTAGGTATAGCTCTCGGGACGGTGGCTCCCCTGGTTCTGCCCAGGACACCACCCTGGAGAGTACTACATTTGGCTATTTGTCGCCACGCCTCTGCTTCCAAAGCTTGTACTGCGCCGGGAGTATTGCGTTCGACCTTTTTGGAGCACATCTCGTGTCACGCTGGAACCGTGCCAGTGAAAACGGATGGCTCTAAGTCTCAAGAGGGGGTCGGCTTCCACCCCGTATTCCCTCTGTTTGAAGTCAACGGGGCTCTGCCAGGCGCTGCGTCTGTCTTCACGGGCGAGTTGGTGGCAATATAGCACTCGGTACGGGATATTACGCAACGTGCCCGGTTTAGAGACCGGATTGTGATCTATAGCGACTCTCAAAGCGCCCTGAGTGCTCTCGGGGCATTGGACTCTCCGCATCCCGTGGTTCACAAAATCCGTGAGGCCACGGTTTTGACAGCTGGGCGAATGTCAAGATTACCTTTTACTGGGTTCCTGACATGTAGGAATTGCGCGGAATGAGCGCGCTGATCAGGGCGCTAAAGAGTCCGCGAGGACTCTGCGACCGTACCAGCGTTTCAGTCTACCTCACACATACTACATGGCAGAAATACGGGCAGCTCTTCATACGGCTTGGCAAAGAAGATGGGAGACGGTACAAGAAAACTTAGTCGTGCCACAGACTGTTCGGCACATTCTTGTCGAATGTGCCAGTCTGGGTGATCTTCGCACACGTTACCTGTCCCGGTACCGGTATGGGCGGGGACGCTACTGCCTGTTCCTTGTACTCGGGACGAGTCTGTGACATTGAGTAGTGGACTTATAGACTTTAGGGGGAAAGCCGGCCTTCTCACCTATATTTAACTAGGTTTTATTTTTTATTATTGTTATTTTCTTTGTAGGTCGTACGCTCCTGCGCCGGGGTGAGGGCGACCTCCCTCCGACGCCGGAGATTGCTTCCTAATTGTTACGATCTTCCCTTTTTATAATTTTTTGTTTTTCATATTCCTATTTTAAATTAGCCTAGTGCTAGGCTGTCATGATTCCTGCGACTTATGCCCAATTGGGGAGTCGCCAGATAGGCTCCTAAAATTAAAACCAAAAATATCACGCGGACACACATGCATACGCACAATGCGACACAACTGCCAGTGAAAAAGGTCTCAGTGATAGATAAACCAGGACAAGCTGAACAAATACAGTGTAATAAAGGCTTTGACCGAATAGGCTCAAAACGTGAAAATATTTAAGTTGAATTATTTCAAATAAATCTTGTAGCTCCACCCAAAAGGGACCCAGCGAGTTTTCCTGATCGTTAGCTCCACCCCGCCTCCAGGTCAAGGTAAGTAGGGGCACGCCCCTTGGAGACCGATCACTTATATATATATATATATATATATATATATATATATATATATATATATATATATATATATATATATATATATATATATATATATATATATATATATATATATATATATATATATATATATATATAAATATATATATATATAAATATATATATATAAATATATATATAAATATATATATATATAAATATATATATATATATATATATATATATATATATATATATATATATATATATATATATATATGCTTGGAATATCCCAAAGGAAAATAATTCACAGGATAAGCCCAAGCGCCTCCGTGTTTACATTACCAGGGGCAGAAGAACAATGGAATAGAGAAACAGTTAATAAACAGAGAAATATGACGTCATTCAAACGCACTGACGAACAAAGACAATCGTTTATGGGAAGGGAGATACCCAACTGACGAACAAATGAATAGCCCATCCTCAAACTACAATATGTATACAAATCAATTAAACAAATTAAATTTATATTACAAACAATTATTATTCATGATCCAATTATCTAATTTATTAAGACCCTCCATTAAATTTATTTCAATAAAATTGCGCACAAAAATAATCGATTACGCATTAGACTAATCTATTTGATGGTTCAAAGTAGATTTGTAGGGGTGCGAAGATGTATAAGAGAAAAACTTCCTTCCAAAAGCGAGAATATAAATAGCCCATTAAATTACCAAGTCAAAACGGACTAAGCCGTGTCCTAACGGTAGAGTGCTTGCCTCGGGATACAAAGACCCAAGATCGATCCCATACAGTCCACAAATTTTTACGAAGAAAATTCTCGAAGAAAACGGAGAATGCTTCAAGGACCAAGAAATCGACTCAAGAGAAAACCGCGCTCAAAGAAAACGGAATTCAAGGAAATACGACTTTCAAGGGCTAACTCGTCTTAACGCATCTCATCCCATCAAAATCGTCAAGAAGCATCAAGAAGTCATCACGTCATCAGAATTGGAAGGAATCATCACATCGTGGATAAAAAAAAAGGAAGATACATCAAGAAAAAGAAGATCAAGAATTAACCCATCCGACTTAAAGAAGAAAGAATCTCAGCCAATAAGAATATGGAGTCAGATAAATGGAATCAATGTTACAAGGGGCATCTTCAGTCTAGAAGTAATAAATAGATATCAAGATATAAATAAAGTTATAAGAAAGAGCCCCATCCCCCGCACCCCATAGATTGATGAATAAACACTGCATTTGAAGTTTGCCCCGTTCGACAACCGTACTTATGTTGCTTAATTCTCACATCTAGGCTTTTTGTTGACTGGCCTATGTAAAAACCAAGACAGGATGTGCACGGAATTTTATAAGTGCAGGCCATTTTATTAGGGGTAGAATTTTTAATTACTAAGTTTTTTAACGTGAAATTATTAGAGAATACAATATTAACATTAAAATATTTTAATAATTTCGGAACATGGGACAAGAGTTTATTAAAAGGGAGCGTTAAAATATTATTTCGCGTGTAAATGAGTATTTAATTTTTATTTCCATAAGCGGACTGCTTAGCTCTGCGCAGGGAATCATTTAGAAAATAAGATGGATAATTTAACTTTTTACTAATGATTTTGATTAATGCTAACTCTTCATCCATAAATTCTGCGTCACATACTCTAAAGGCACGCAAATACAAAGAAATAATAGCCTATTTTTTAGAGTTTTTTGCGGATGATTCGAATAAAAATGGATCTAAGACAAAACATGAGTTGGCCTCCGGAAAACCGAGCACTTAAAACCTTGCGGTGTACAACCTTATATAAGTTTATTTATTTATAGATTTATATTTATAAATTTATTTCAAAGTTTAATATATTTATCGATCTATAGATGGTGTAGACTAGTTAATATGTAGTCCCCTAGTCTTTCCTAGCCCTCGCTTGAAAGTGCAGTGGCCTAGAGCATAGATAGACTATGTCACTATGCAGTTTCAAGCGAGACCTAGCAAAGCCTATGCTACTACACAGTAATTAGTCAGACACCCTATATGATATCTAACGTTTCATAAAAGACTAAGGTAGTGCACTTTTGCCCCTATCCACGGCTCCACTCTTTTCCAGACCCGTTTTTAAATGGAGATCGCCTAGAAATGGTGGATTCACATCGTTTCCTTAGGCTGGTTTTTGAACGACACCTCACTTGTGAGGCTCATATTCGCAGCCTGAGGTTCTCTGGTAACCGTGCCATGGATATTCTTCATTCCCTGACGTTCAGCACCTGAAGTGCTGATAGGGCTACTGCCTTACCTTTTTATCCACCCTTTGTCCATTTGAAGGTTGACTACGAATGCGAGTTTTATGCATCCGCAGCTGTGCCTGTATTGCAGAAGATGGAATCAATCCACAACGCAGAAAGCAACCAGAAGCCTTTGCGGCATTGGGGGGTACGTACATGGGGACAGTCGCGGTGCAATGGCACGCAAATTTAAGTTCCCCTCGAGCTGCCCGTATTCTGTCATGTAATCGGTCTGATGAAGAGCGTAATGGTAATCTGGTCGCCCAGTCCTTGAGGTCTCTTTGGCACTCTCATCGGCACGCTAATTCCCCGCAATTCTTACATGTCCATAAACTCACCAAAAATAATCTCGACATCCAGCCTGGTCGCCAAAACCGTGGCATGACCAATATCGCGAACCAGGAGATGCGAAGATTCCAATGAGGGAAGAGCACTCAGGGCACTTTGTGAGTCGCAATAAATATAAATCCGACTATAGCAATGCCCTCTAGGGCACTCCTATAATGGCAGGACTCTCAAGGAATTGTATTATATTAAAATGTTCTCTAATCAAATAATCAGGATGATTTAATCAATGCATGTATATATATTCAAATTGTAACCAACCTCAACATAAACGGGACACTTAATTTACTTTCAAAGTGTATTCCTCCAAAATCCCTTTGGTAAAAGATTTTCCCTTATACCAACACATACAAACAAACGCACGCCTTTAGCAGCCCGCTTTGAAGTAGTCACCCATTCATTCGTGCTCTACTTTACTTCGAATCAAGGTCAGTTATAAATCCTCTCGCACTTATTCTCTTCAAACTGCCATATGAGAGTAGGTCCTAATTCTGGTTACTTCTCTCATTGCAGCTCCCAATTCACAGTCCATCATAGTTACCTTACCTCACTTCAACTTACATTTCACTCCATACTTTTCATATATTTCCTTATGTTACATTATATTTCACTGCCTTGCTCACAGGTCAATCATACTACACTACACTTCCCATCCTTTTTACAAGTCAATAATACTTGTAATACCATCCTATAATCTCACCCTGTAATCCATATTCCAATTATATTTACGTTGTATTCATTAACAATTCTCAATATAATTATATCATTCATTCTTATAATCGTAATTATTGCTCACTATAGTTATTTCCTAATTTAATTCTTTCATTGTGCATTCGTTGACTTTAAAAATATATATTTGGTTATCGTCCGTTTGATTATAATCCTAGGCTTCGAAGTTTTTCTAAATTCAGTTCACGTCAGTCGTTAGGCCGAAATATTAGCAGACGACTATTCCCACAATTCAAAAAATTTATGGTAATGGTTTTCAAATAGCTATCTAGGATGATTTATTAACTAAAATCAATCCCACTAATAACCAATACCATACGGCCTCCAAACCGCGCACGTCGCGTTATCTCCCGTACCGAGGGGTATATTGCAACCAGCTCGGCCGTCAAGCCAGACGCAGCGCCTGTCAGAGCCCTACGGACCTAAAACAGATGTAATTCGACGTGGAAACCGACCCTTTCTTGGGATTGGAGCCATCCGTCTACACTGGCACGGTTACCGCGTCACAAGGAGTGTGATCCAAAAAGGTCGAACACAATACTCCCAGTAGTGTAGAATCTTTGGGAGCACAGGCGTGGCAACAAAGAGTCAGAGGTGGTACCCTCCAAGAAGCCGTCCTGAGCAGAACCAATGGCGCTATTGGCCCTAAAGATTTACTAAGCTCTAAAAGGAGTAACGTATTACTAAACCAAAAGGGCTTAGCGTATGACAGGCATCTCTTGGCGGCAGAGGCACCATCGAGATCATCTGCGGATGCCGTTAGGAACGGTTGGCGACTAAAGGAGGCGCTGAGCTCGCACGTACAGGCACAGCAATGTGCACGACGCATAGCGAGTCGCATCTCCCCAGCATAGAAAAATAGGCTCTCAATGAGGGATATGAGGAAGGCACCGGTAGCCAGTATGGTAGATTGAGTCCACCTTGGGTAATACAGGCACAGCTGCGGGTTCATAAACCTCGCAACCGTAGTAGATCTTGGAATGAACAAAGGATCGATAAAAAATTAAGGCAGTAGCCCTATTAGCCCCCCAGGCGCTGAACCTCAGGGGATGAAGAATATCCATAACGTAGGTACGAGTGAGCCTAAGGTTGTGTATATGAGACTCCCAGGTGAAGCGTTGATCAAATACAAGATCAAGGAAACGGTGCGAGTCAAGTACTTCTAAGTAAACCGCATACACAACCAAGTCTGGGTCAGGTTGTAGCCGTGGAGGGTGGCCGAACTGCATCAACTTAGTCTTGGCCAAGGAAAACCAAAGCCTTTGCGCTTCCATGCATTTGGATTCGACCCTAAAGAGTTGGCATGTGACCCACGCCAAAAGAGATCGAAAGGTAGTCCACGTAGCGCGTAGTAAGAAGATCTTCCGGCAGCACCGGGGTGATGCCGTTGATTCTCAGGGCAAAGCGTGTGACACTGAAGATATTTCCCTGCGGCCCACTATCTTTCTGTTTCATTAGGAAGAAGAGGGCTCCCCCCCACCCGTACGCGGAATCGACAATCTCGCAAAAATTCAGATATAAAGATTGGGAGGCGTCCCCTGACCCTCATCGTTTGTAGAGTGTCCATGATAACGTATCGCCATGCAATATCATAGGCATTCCCCAGATCGAAAAACACCGTTTCATAGTGCTCTCTACGAAGGAATGCCTCGTAGACGGCATTTTTCAGTCGGAGCAGAGCATCCGATGTGGAGTAGAACTTATGGAAGCCGCACTATGCAAAAGACAGGTGGCCTCCCTTGTCCAGTAAAAAAGGCTAATCTAACATTTTCAAAATCCTCCATCAACTGGCGCACGGAAGAGATTAGAGAGATTAGGCAGAAATCGGCAGGGATAGAGTGATCTCTCCCCAGTTTGCGAAAAGCGAGAACAGTAGCAATTCCTCAGAAATAAGGGGGATACCCTTTACAAAAATTCTTTTGAACAACCTAACAGAAAGTCCAGGCCTCGCCCACCCAGGTGCCGAAGCATGGCGTACGGGACATCGTTCAGACCACGGGTGGTGTCCGGGCACGAAGCGAGAGCGGAACGCAACTCACTCAATGTAAACCTGTTGTTGAAGGGTTCTCCGAGTCTGGAAGTAAAGTCCAGTTGAGTCCTTCCTCTACTCAATACGTTCATTATAATCTGGTGAGGCAGATTCCCGGCTAGATAGTGGGTAGAAATAGGTTGCGAAGGACTCCGCTATTGGTGCGGGGTCCGAGATTACATTTGCATTATCATTCTCCTGCAGAACAGGAGGAGGGTGCTGCGAGAACATGTCCCTAATCCTTCCAGCTCACTTCCACACCTGTGCTAGAGGGGTCTTCCTGTTAAGTGAAGACATGTATGCCGGCTAAGAAGAGCGGCGGGCGTGCTTCCAAACATACCAGATCTAACCCTAGCTTGACGAAATTCACCGACAATGAAATCGTTCCGGCGGCGCTTATATCCCATGTAGGCATAATGCGTCTGTTTGAGGGCCGTCTTACACTTGGCTGATCACCATGGAAGCGGTCGGCGTGTAAAAGGGCCAGACCTTCTAGGAATCGTAGTTAGGCGATGATGTTACCCAAGAACTCAACGCCCTCATCCAGCTAACTAAACTTCTTGACTGAGACGGAGAAATCAGTAATTTCCTGAAATGAGGACCACCGCACCCGCGCCAAGAACCCCTGGGGTGGGCTCTCAGGTGGCAGCGGCCCAGAAATATTTGAATGGGGAAGTGATCACCACTTTGGAAGTCATCGATTACCTCCACCCTAAATCAGGCTGTTCATCAGGAGAGCACAGAGATAGATCAGGACAAAGAAATGAAGCGGTTTTCGGGTAGTGAGGCGTAAACTCTTCCACATTTAGGACGCCTATCTCCAGCTCGTCGATCAGGTCGGCAATAGCTGACCCCTCTGATTGATCAAGTAGTTTATGTCCCTAAGCAAGAGCAAGGCGGGCAACATTGCCACGACGCGGCGGAATTCCCCTGCATCGAAGTCGGTTGACGGTCGAATGTACGCAGAAATGAGAGTATACATCCTATGCAGGTATAGCTGTACAGCTACTGCCTGAAAGGACGTATCTAAAACAAAGGCAAGAACGGAGACATCATTCGGGATGTAAATGGCTCATCCTCATGTTCGGACCCGTGCCAGTGGTGCTGGGATCGATAAACCATTATACCCCGGGAGGGTAGGTAGGGGGCACGCGCCCACCATGGTCACTTGCAAAAAATAGCTAAGAAAAACCAGGAGGACACGAACCTCCGTAGCTACTCCAAATTAACCTGGAGTTCGCAGCGATTCCATTGAAGAAATATGCACTCCAGGCCAAACTCCTAGGAGATGCGGTGACTCTGTTCGAAAAGCAGACCTTTACAGGAATGGTCGTACGCTTCCCGGACGCTGTTAGCTGGACAATGATCTGAAAGCGCTGTCGCCTTCGAGGACTTATTGGGGGAGGTTGTGCTTTCCATGAGAGTCGTTTTTTCCAGCCATCTCGAAACCTTAGGTAGGCGGGGCGGCTTCGGAAGCAGGCCTTCCTCGCTTGCAGGGTCCACGGACTTCGAGCAAACCAGCCTACAAATCGGTTTAGAGAAAGGAGACAAAGTTCGGTTAATGTTGTCTTCCTTTCAGAGAGCGGCTTTAGGAACCCTGTAAGATGGTCGCACGACCAACTTCAGGGGTGTTGCTTCCTGTTAATCGACTCATTGGAAGCGCTCGGCCGTTTCGCCTAAAGGGGAACGGTCACGTTCGCGGGAGAGGGAGCCTGGTTTTAGCCGGGGCTGGGTGGAACCCTTTGTGCCGCCAGTTTTACCAGGGCCCGAAGAATGGGTCCTAATGGGCGTGGAAACGACCGTGCTCGTAGGGCTGGAGTGGCTAGGAGCAGAAGGTGTTTTTTTCAAATATTGAGGCTAAGACGTCCGAAGCATCGCAGGGCGCGCCAAGAGCAAGTCGTTAGCTTCACGTACGAAATGAGACGATCATGTGCTTGAACGGCCGAGATTTACTTTTCACCGAGTTACGCACTACATTGGTTCGAAGAAGGTAGGTGTGACTCTCCGCAATTGACGCACTTGGCCACACACAATTTCGACTTATCGTGTGCGGCCTTGGCGCAACTTACACAGACTTTGGGTAACCCTGAATTTTCACGTATACACGAGCGATTCGTATCGCCGAAGCAGTGGCAGTAGTAGCACATCCGCGGTAATGGCATGAATGCCTTCACACAGTAGCATTACCAACCGGCACGAATTGACTCAGGGATCCCGTCATAGTCGAATGTGACAAGAGTGTAAGGATGGGGCTCGAGGCCCCTCCCTGTTTTCTCAACACACTGTCGACCTTGACTGCCGGTCAGCCAGATCTAAGGTGATGTCATCTATGGAGTGGTCCAAGAGTTATCTCGCATAAACCACTCCTTTCAATAAGTTCATGGTAGAGTACGGTGTCACACTCACGTGCGAGCCATCAAGACTCCGAAAGGTATTAATCATGGTCGCCTCGGAGGTATTCGACGCATTCGCCTTAAGGCTCCCGCCCGAGAAACCGGTCACCTTTAGCTCTCTACCTCTGATCAATCATGTCGCAATCGGCCAACATGCTCCCATCAGTGGAGCGAATAACTAGAAAGCGTTTGAAGCCAACGGGCTTGGAAACGTCAGGTAATCTCTGAATGAGGGGCTCCATCGTAATCAAGGGTCCTCTCTGCGCATTTACAATTATGGTCTTTGTCTGGGACTCCCCACCTGGGGGAGAACTGGGGGCGAACGTGCCGATTTTGGTCTGGTAGCTTACCGAAACGGTTCCCACGGAGGTAGAGAAGCACTTAGTCTTTTTTGTCTTACGTTTCCTTTTTTATATAGGAGATGAGGGTGGGGAATAAACCCAGTTTTCAACTCCGCCGGAAGGAGCACATAGGTCAGATGAACCGGCCTCAGCAAGACCCTTCCTAGAAATGGAGAAGGTCTTGGCTGTCACAGGGGCAGCAACCGCGTGAGGAGATCCCTACTCTCCTTCAAAGGCCTCTGGAACCCGAGCTGTCTGAGGAGAGGTTTGCACCATTGTGGACTCTGCTTCTGTGCTTGGCACCGAGCCCTACTTCGACCTTATGGAAGACCCTAACCTCTAGGGCTGGGTAACTCCTCCCCCCCCACCCACCCACCCAAAAGACATCCCAGATCCCATTCGAGCTTCTTTTTTTTCGTCTAATGCGGGATTACTGGGATCCGTCAGAAAAAAAGAGGGGGGGGCAGGTTCACTGATCCCCTGTAAACTCACCATGCATGCAAGAAGGACATTAGGAGGCACGTGCCGACGAGCGTCTTTGCTTCCCTAAGAGTGTTGGCCCAATCGAGCCACTCCCACCTGTAGCGGTCATTTATGGGCCGCCTGCCTGCTCTCTTAGCAGTTCCATGGGAAATCAACAGAAGGACTGCCGCTATCGAAGAGATGGTGTCGCCAAAGGTTGCCTCAATTGAGGGGGGGTAAGGGGGAGTCTCTTGCATCCGTATGTCTAAGAGAGGAATAAGCCTCCTTTTCGGTAAAAGAAGATTGGAGGGAAACTGGAAAGCACAGGGGGAGGGGGACTTCCTTTTCTAATGAGAGATACCCAAAGGCGGCTCCGATGGTGATATTGCGAAAGTGGAGAGAGTTTGTTTTTTCTCGCTTCACACCATCGGGCATAGGGACCGTATTAGTATCACGGGGCACAAACGCTATCAACCCACGCAGTAGCCCGCTCTTCGAGGGGTGAATACGCGGCCAGGAGAGCCAACTGCCGGCATTTCAAGACCATCCTCCCACCCTGTGGCCAGGCATCCCTTCGGCATGGCAGATCTACATTGGGCTGGGCCGTAGACAGTAAGAGCAGAGAGAAGGGGTATGTGAGAAAGGTGAGGATCGGGGTGACGCAGGTTGTTAAAAACCCACCACCCCAGACCGGAGCTCAGGGGTAAGGGGACGTTGTCCCCTCTACCTCAGCTCTGATCCGGGATAGCTGGGTGAGAGGAAGCTGGTCGGTGTCTACCTTGTGAAATTAGTTTGCCGAGCAGAGAAACGTGTGAGAGGTGGCAGGGAAAGTGAGCAAGCAGGGTAAGAAGACATTGTGTCAGAAAGTACGAGGAAAGGCTAAGCGGGGGTTAGACGGGGCGCAGAGTCCCGTCAACAGGAAGGCCAGGAGAGAAAATCCCGTGCAACTTACGTGGCACCCTGGAGGGTACCACTTTTGACTATTTGTCGCCATGCCTCTGCTCCCGAAGGTTCTACAGAGTTGGGAGTATTGCGTTCGGATTTTCGGAGCACACAATTCGAGTCACGCTGGAATCATGCCAGTGTATACGGATTGCACCAAATCCCGACAGCGGGTCAGTTCCACGCCGTATCCCCTCTATTTGAAGATAACAGGGCTCTGCCAGGCGCTGTGGGGTCTTCATACCCGAGTTGGCTGCAATACACCTCTCTGTACAGAAGATAACGCGTCGTGCCCGGTGGTTTAGAGACAGATTTTCAAATATAGCAACTCACAAAGCACTCTGGCTGCTCTCGGGGTCATTCGGATCTCCATATCCCCTGGTTGGTGGTCTCCGTGACTTCATAGTTTAGACGAGCCGGGCGGATATCGAGATTAGATTCTACTGACTTACTGGAAATGTAGGAATTGCGGTGAATGAGCGCGCCGATGAGGGCGCCAAAGAGTCAGCGAGGACAGGGCGACCAGCCTAGCGTTTCGCTCTTCCTCACACCGACTGCATGGCAGGTATCGGGACAGTCCTTCGAGATGCTGGCAAAGAAGATGGGAGACGGCCGAAGGGAACTTAAATTTGCGTGCAATTGCGCCAAGATGTTCACATTGTCCTACCCCTCAATGCCAATACGGCTTCAGGTTGCTTTCTGTCGTCTCCAAATTGGACACACTCACGGGACGCACCGCCATTTGATAGAGCGCTCGCTGGCACCTTATTGTGACGACTGCGTCGACACCCAGACTGTCCGTCATATAATTCGAAAGTCCAAGTCTCGCTGAAATTCGCGCACATTACCTCTCCCGTTACTGGGGGGAGCGGGGTCACTACGGCTTGACCCTTGTACTCGGAATTGGTTCGTACACACATACTTACGAATTATACAACTTTTTGGAGGAGTCCGGCATCCTCCAACAAATTTGACACTTTTTTAAGCTCATGTGATCCTGCGCCGGGGAGAGGCGGGCATACCCCCGACGCCGTAGCGTGCTTCCTTATTGCATTTCTGCTTATCTTGTTTTTATTTGTTGTTGTTTTTTACCTTGTTTCTTAGCCTTTGTTCTTGTTTTTTTATAGTATTTATTATTTACATGATTTTTTTTTAATCTAGCCTAGTATTAGACGGTATTGGGATTACGATGACTTATGCTCTGGTATGCAATCACTCGATGGGCTCATACAAAAAATTCTTCAAGCGAGGGGTAGATTCCAGTATATTTCCAAGCACAAAAGTCTTTCGTATTATCGCGCATACGTGTCTTCACTTTCCGGGAATACCACTGTTGCATATGTGTGAAAGCGCGTCAAAAGGATTCGAAAAGTTCTCGAAGGACCCCAATTCCTTCCTCCAGGAAGACATGACTACATTGACAGTCTATGTGGGTATCTTTCCTGATCAAATTATCCGCATATTCTAACCGGGATACTGCTAAACTAGCATTTAGAGCAGTAGTTCGTGAGCTCAAGGAGGAGCGCCGACTGGACTTTACCTACAGAAGGTTATCCTTCTACGACCTGTCGGTGCCCCAATTTCCCTTCGTACGTGGATACCGTCAATAGTCCGAATGATATCCCGCACGCCATGCTTCGGCAGTTGGGTAAGCGTGGCACGGGCTTTCTGCAACTTATTTTGGTGTTGTTCAGACCACTACTCTGGACCCTTAACTCCTACCTATGCCTAAGAAAAATGTGTTGTACTTCTCTCGTCATTCACGGGTTCCCCCCAACCCAGACTTCTTCAAAAATGAGCTAACATGGATGTGGTAAATTCCACCCTTTCCTTTGTCTAGTTTCCAACCAACGCCTTACCCGGGAAGACTATATTCGCAACCTTAGCAGCTCCTGTACTCATGCCATAGTTATTATTCGTTTCGTGACGTTCAGTACTTATTGATATGAGTACCACTCTACTTTTGTATCGTTCCAAGATAGACTAGAGATGCACGTTTAATGTATCCGTAGCCAAGCGTGAATTGCAGAAGGTGGACACGATCAACCTCACTGGCCTCCGCTTGGCAAACTGTGCCTGAGGCAACATCCCCGTATTAAGATCTGCAGGGCACACATGTATTTACCTGAAGGGTGTATATGTAGATACCCTACACAACGAAATCCGAGGTAAGGAAGAGAGAGAGCGAGTTTAGAAGATCGAGATAAAGACTCGATTTTCTCACTGTAATAAAGTGGTAGTCTCTATATCTGGTCTTAAGTCAAACAGGCGCCAGAGAAGTAAACATTAGGAAACTGAGAATGTCTGCAGGTAATAAAATGGCGTGTGATAAAAGCATTTCACCATTCTGTAACAAAGATAGCTAGAAGTTAAACAAATATAAGCCTAATAATAAAGATCCGCCTTCTAGAAATATTGGCCAATAACGATGTACAGCAGTGTAGACGCCACCAATCAGAATTAAATAAAGGATTAATTTAAGCCAATCAGAAGGCGAGATAACGGATTGAGCAGCCAATCACGAGCGCCAACATTATTTACAGGCAGGGCGTGAGGCTGACTTGATGAAAGTTTCTCCCCCTTTATAAAGGGGTTAAAAGAGAGAGTTTTTCATTATTGCTATCTTAATTGTTACGCGTTCATTTTAATCAATAAGTCGATCATTATAATCACCCGTTCACTCTGCCATATTCCCGCACTACTTTGTTGTAAAAACCAATTGTGAAATTATACTCGGAGTACTTCCTATTTTGGTGTAAAGTAAATTAAATAGACAGACTCGTTTACATCTATAAACAGATTCTTTTATTCATCCAAGATGGTACCCTCTTCTCGGATCAAGTACAAAGCTACCTATAGGGATATTTCCGTTGCGCATTCAAATAACTTGTTACCATGCCTGTGGCAAGCGTTATTTCAATCCTTTCAAGTTCACCTTCTTGAGTGGCAACGTTACCACTAACCGGGAAACCAAACCCCTATTGGTAAGAATGATTACCACTCCAGAGGCACGCTCTATTAACATATAAGGGGTGGCAACAATAACAGAAAGGCCAGCAGTCATCATAATCCCCCTCCCCCGATAGATCATCTTTGTCGATGCTTGGGGGGTGACGCAGAGACTGCGTCGTACCTAGTGCATTATGCGCGAGCCCAGCGTCTCCCTCAGTCTCTAACTGCTCTCATTTTATCAGCGAGAAGTTTACACGGTGCCTATAGCTTTGCAAGACGCCAGTAATACACTAAGCTCCCTGTGATTTGCGGAAAGGCAACTACGTCGAGTGTTTGGTGTAGCGGTCGGTTTGGTGGCGACTATGGTTCTTCCCCGAACGCCACCCTTGAATGTACCATGTGTGTGCATTTCTCACCAAACCTTTGCCCATCAAGCTTGGGAGCAGCGAGAGTATTGCGTTAGATTTTTGGGGAGCACAATTCGTCACACGCTTAAGCCGTGACAGTGTACAAGGATGACTTCAAATCCGAAGAGTAGATCGGCTTTCTCGAACTGTCCCCTTCGTTTGAAGCTGACGAGGCTCTACCTGGCGCTTTGTCTGTCTCCTCTGCAAAGCTTGTTGCAATACACCAATTAGTATGGGAGATTACTTGATGTCCTCAGATCGGAGCCTGAATTGTGATCAATAGCGATTACTTAGAGCGAAATGAGGGCCTTCGAAGATATATAATATCCCCATGAACATGGTTCGTAGTTTTCGTCACACCATTGTTGCCGCGAGCAGGAAAAGTGTCGAAAGGTCTTCGAACCTTTTAGGTATTGAGTGCATGCTTGGGTAGCACATGCAGGGTCCCCCTTCCCCCTACTCTAACGCTTAAACATAATTTTTCCTTTAAGTTGCGTTTTTATTGTTGGCTCAGCTGGCTTTGGTTTTGATTGGAGATGAGCATTGTTTTATTTATCTTGTTTTTTGTTGGTTCTACTCTAGCCTAATTGTATATATAATTTCAGGCCCCCTGTGCTCTCGATGTCAGTCGTCAGATGCCACCTCTCTCTTAAAAAATACTAACTACGATTCACATAGGATCGTACCCCCACTGACTCCATCTCACAGTAGTGAGTTAGTTGATCGAGGGATTGTATAACTAGTGGTTGAGGAATGGTAAATGATTATGACGGCCGATTGGCCACTCGTTATTTAAACCCACTCAACCAGATTGGTTAGTGCGAAGAGAAAAGGATGACAGAGAAACAAGAGACCAAGGGGAAATGTCTAAGGTGATATACAGGCGAGTCTGCATAGCGTAGGAGGGCTCAATGAGTGTTAAGTGGGTGCTGAAATAGTGTTAACTGATGGCTCAATTGTTTTTAAGGGAGGACTTAATTTTTATTTAAGGAGCTCAATATGATAGTTAGGGATAGCTCAAAAAGTGTTTATAGAAGAATATCAAAGATGTGTTCAAGGAGGCTTCATTATGACCAGAGCACGAACTCCACCAAAACTGCCCCTTGCTTCAAAGAGGGATCAAGGAATGTTAGGGTTAGGGCAAGGGAACTCCTTCGAGAGCACGGTGTTACCGCGAGTGGAACGGATGTTAAGATTACCTTGAGCTGTGTTAATGGACATATAGAAATTGTAGGGAATAAGCACTTTCTTACACTCACAGAATGACAGGAATCGGGTCAGCTCCCCAGGCTCTCTGGCAAAAGAGATGGGAGACGGTAGATGGGAACTAAAAGGAAGCGAGCAGTAAATAACCTTCTGCGTCGGGGGAAGGTCCCTCTGGCGCAGGAGCGTGCGAACTATAAGGAAAAAACAAAACAAAACAAAACAAATCTGCTTAAATAATAGAGAGAAGGCCGGCATCCGCCCAAAAGTCAACAACTCAACCACACAGTGTGCACGCACTCGTCCTGAGTACAAGAGACAGGCGGTAGTGACCCCGCCCATCCCGGTATCGGGAAAGGTTACGTGCGCAAAGATCACCCAGACTGAGGCATTCGACAAGAATGTGCCGAACAGTCTGGGGGACGACGCAGTCGTCACAATAGGGCGCAGGTGAGCGCTCCATCAGATAGCGATGCGTCACACGAGTGTGTCTGATTTGGAGACGACAGAAATAGACATGAAGCCGTCAAGGCATTGGGGGATAGGTCTATAGGAACAGTCGCGGCGCAATGGCACGCAACTTTAAGTTCCCTACGACCGTCTCCCATCATCTTTGCCAGGCAGTCCAAAGAGCTGCCCGTATTCCTGCCATGTAGTCGGTGTGAAGAAGAGCGAAAGACTGGTCCAGTCAAAGAGTCCTTGCGGACTCTTTTGCGCCCTCATCGACGTGCTCATTCCCCGCAAATCCGACATGTCCAGAAAGCCAGCAGAAGATAATCTCGACATCCGCCCGGCTCGCCAAAACCGTGGCGTCACCGATATCGTGAACCAGAGGATGAAGAGATTCCAATGCCCCAAGAGCACTCAGGGCGCTTTGTTAGTCGCTATATATCAAAATCAGGTCTCCGAACCGGGCACGTCGAGTAATCTCCCGTAATGAGTGGTGTATTGCCACCAGTTCGGCCGTAAAGACAGACTCAGCGTCTGGCAGAGCCCCGCTGACTTAAAACAGAGGGGATACGGCGTGCAAGCCGACCCCCTCTTCAGACTTGGAAACATCCATAAACGCTGGCACGGTTCCAGCCTGACACGAGGTGCTGCAAAAAGGTCAAACGCAATACTCCCGGCGCTGTACAAGCTTTGGGAGCAGAAGCGTGGTGACAAATAGCCAAATGTGGTACCCTCCAGGGTAGCGTCCTAGGCAGAACCAGGGTGGCGTCCTGGGCAGAACCAGTGGTGCTACCGGCCCAAGAGCTATACCTAGCTCTCGAGGGAGTTTCCTAGCCCTAAACCCAAAGGGCTTGAGGTATAAATCGCGTCTCTCGACGGCATAGGCACTGCTAAGATAAGCTGCGGATGCAGTGAAAGCTGTTGGCGACTAAGGGAGGTGCCGGGCTCGCGCGTACAGGCGAGTGATGCACTGCACGTGGCGTAGAGCGAGTGGCATCTCTCAATGATCGACCAACAGGTTCTCAATGGGGGAAGTATGGAAGACGCCGGTCGCAAGGCGAAGGCCGGTGTGGGCGTTCTAGTCCACCTTCCGCAATAAACGCTCGGCTGCGGATACATAAAAGTCCAGCCTGTAGTCGAGCTTCGAACGAACAAAGGATCGATAAAAAAGTAGGGCAGTGGCCCTATCAGCGCCCTAAGCTCTGAACATCACGGAACGAAGAATATCCGTGGCGCGGGTACAAGAGACCCTTAGGCTGCAAATATGAGCATCCCAGGTGAGGCGTCGGTCGAATACAAGACCAAGGAAACAGTGCGATTCAACAACTTTCAGGCGCACCACATTAAGAAACAAATCTGGGTCGGGGTAAATCCGTGGATGGCGGCAGCTCTGCACCACTTTAGTCTTTCCAAAGAAAACCGAAACCTGTGCGCTTTAA
Organism: Ceratothoa steindachneri; assembly: GCA_963969495.1. Classification (NCBI taxonomy): domain Eukaryota; kingdom Metazoa; phylum Arthropoda; class Malacostraca; order Isopoda; family Cymothoidae; genus Ceratothoa; species Ceratothoa steindachneri. The sequence goes on from OZ018326.1 coordinate 83,698,148, forward strand.
CTTATCGAGAGACGCGGTTCAATGCCTGGTGAAGTCGACGCTCCAGAGTTAGAATCTTGGCCGCAGGATAAGAGATCGAAACGTCCTCCACGTAGAGCGTAGGGAGAAAATCTTCCGGCAGAACCGAGGTAATGCCGTTGATGCTCAGGGCAAAGAGTGTGACACTGAGGACACTTCCCTGGTGGACACCCTCTTCCTGCTCCTTTGCGCCGGAGAGGGCTCCCCCTTACCGTACGTGGAATCGACGATCTCGCAAAAATTCAGATATAAACATTGAGAGGCGTCCCCTCACCCCCATCGTGTGGAGAGTCTCCATGATACCATATCGCCATGCAGTATCATAAGCCTTCTCCAGTTCGAAAAAACCGTGGCGTAATGCTATCTACAAAGGAAGGCCTCGCAGACGGCATTTTCCAGTCGGAGCAGAGTATCCAACGTGGAGTGGAACTTGCGAAAGCCGCACTGTGCAGAAGACAGATGGCCTCCGCTGTCCAGGAAAAAGGCTAATCTAACATTTACCAATTTCTCCATCAACTTGCACACGCAAGAGGTTAGAGAGATTGGGCGGAAACTGCCCGAAGTAGAGTGATCTCTCCCCGGTTTCTGAAAGGCGAGCACAGTAGCGATTTGCCAGGAATCTGGGAGGAGACCCTCCACACAGATCCTGTTGAACATATCCAACAGAAAGGCCATGCCTCGCTCACTCAGGTATCAAAGCATGGCGTACGGGACATCGTCGGGACCATACGCGGTGTCCGCGCACGAAGCAAAAGCGGAGCGCAACTCACTCACAGTAAACTTGTCGTTGAAGGCTTCTCCGCCTTTGGAGGAAAAGTCCAGCCGGCGACCTTCCGCGAGATCACGAGGTACATTGAATTGTAGCGGATCAGCATCCAGAATAGAGAATGGGGAGAAAGCAGTCGCGGAGGATTTCGCCACGGACGCGGACTCCGAGATTGCGGTCCCATTCTCCTGGAGACAGAAGGGGGGTCCTGCGAGAACTTGCCCCGAATCCTTTTGACTTGCTTCCATAACTCTGCTAAAGGGGTCTTCCCGTTAAGTGAAGACACGTATGCGCGCCAAGAAGAGCAGTGGGCGTGCTTCGAAATATAGAGGAATCAAGCCCTAGTTCTACGAAATTTACCGACAGTGAAATCGTTCGGGCGGCGCTTATAGCGCATATAAGCATAACGCTTCTGTTTGAGGGCCGTCTCACACTCGGCCGACCACCATGGAAGTGGTCGGCGTTCAAAATAGCCAGAATTTCAAGGAGTAGTAGTCAGGCCCGCAGCGATGAGGTTGCCGGAGAACTCAACGGTATCATCTACCGACCTAAACTCCTCGACTGAGATTGAGAATTCAGTCATTTCCTGATATGCAGGCTACCGCGCTCGCGCCAAGCACAACCGAGGTGGGCTCTCAGGCGGCAGTTGCCCTAAAAATGATATTTGAATGGGACTTGATCACTACCATGGAAGTCATCGACCACCTCCTAATCAAAATCAGGCTGTGCATCCGAAGAGCACAAAGATAGGTCAAGGCAAGAAAATTTAGCGTTTCTCGGGCAGGGATGCGTAAGCTCATCAACATTTTGGACACCTATCTCAAGCTCTTCGATCAGATCAGCAAGGACTTGTCCCCTGGGATTTATTGAGTAATCTCCCCAAAGAGGATGCCTGCCGTTCAGATCTCCAAGCCAGAGAAAGGGCCTCAGCAACCGTGCCACGACGCGGAAGAAGTCCCCCGCGTCGAAGTCAAATGACGGTGGAATCTACGCAGAAATGATAGTATACTTCCTATCCAGGTGAAGCTGCAAAGCCAATGCCTAAAATGAGGTATCTAACGTAAAAGGAAGAACGGAGACATCATGCCGGGTGTAAACCACGCATCTTCCAGCCCGGCCGTCCCGCGGTAGTGGGGTCGCAAGACTCTTATACCACAGGAGGGTGCGCCGGGGGCACGTGCCTAGCATGGTCTTATGCAGAAAAATAGCTAACAGGGAACGGGACGAGACGAGCCTCCGCAGCTCCTCCCAGTTGGCCGGGAGTCCACGGCAATTCCATTGAAGAAATATGCCCTCCAGGCCTACCTCGGAGGAGACGCGGGGGCCATCTTCGAACAGAAGACCCTCACGGGAATAGCCGTACGCTTCTCGAAAGGCAGTACCCCAGGCGCTTTTGCCCGTACAATGCGTTGAAGGCGATGTCGCCTTCGAGGACTTAGTGTGGCAGGTTGGGCACGCCATGCAAGTCTTTACCTCCCTCCGCCTCGAAAGCTTAGCCGGGCGTTGCGGCTTCTGAGGCTGGATGCCTTCATTTCCAGGAAACACCGTCTCAGTCAATAAGCATACCACTGAAGCTGTGCGAAGGAGCCGAAGCTCCTTTCTTGCTCTCCATCTTTCGGGGAACAGCTTTAGGAACCCAAGAAGATGGCCTGGCGACCAACTTCAGGGGTGTTGTCTCCTGTGAGTCTAACGACTCGGTGGAGGCGCGTGGCCGTTTCGCCTTACGGGAAACGGTCACGCTGGGGGGAGAGGGGGGAGCCCTGGATTTAGCCGAGGGTGGGTATGAACCCTTTTTGCCAACAGCTTTACCAGGAAAGCACCCAGGTTGAGTAGAGCCCGCAGAAGGGCTCCGAATGGGCGCGGAAACAACCGTGCTTGTTGGCCTGTATGGGCCAGGAGCAGATGGTGCCTTTCTAACCATTGGGCCTAAGACGTCCCAGGTAAAGCCGGGTGCGCCAGGACCAAGTCCTTAGCCTCGCGCAATGAGAGTCAATCATTGGCCTGAACGGCCAGGATTTCTTTCTCAAGGAAATATACAGCATATTGCTTCGAAGAAGCGGCGAGCGCCTCTCCGCAATTGACACATTTAGCCACAGACGATTTAAACTTATTCTGTGCGGCCTTGGAGCAATTTACACAGACTTACAGTGACCCCGACTTTGCACGTGTACGAGAACGATTCGTATGGCCGAAGCAGTGATAGTAATAGCACAGCCAAGGCAGTGGCAAGAATGTCTTCACGCGGTAGCGGTACCAACTGGCACGCATCAACTCAGGGAGCTTGTCACAGTTGAACGTGACGAAGAGTGTAGGGGTGGGTCTCGATGCCCCTTCCTGTATCTCTCATCACACGTTCGACCTTGACCGCCCCATAGTCAGCCAGCTCTAAGGTGATGTCCTTTATGGAGTAGTCAACGAGTTCCCTCACATAAACTACTCCTTTTACAAAGTTCATGCTAGAGTGCGGCGTCACTCTCACCGCGATGCCATGAAGTGTCCGAAGAGCACTTATCTTGGCCGCCTCGGCGGGATTCGCCACATTCGCCAGAAGGCTCACGTCCGAGAAACGGGTCACATTCGGCTCTCTACCAATTGCACTAGCTAATGCTCGCCTCTGATGGATCATGTTGCCCTTGGCCAACATGGTGCCATCAGTGGAGCGAATAACGATGAAGCGTTTGAAGCCAGCGGGCTCGAAAACGGCAGGTAGTCTCTGAATGAGGGGCCCCAATGTTATCGAGGGTCCACCCTGCGCGCTATTGGTCTTAGTCATAGTCAAGGGGTGTAGAGGGGCCGGATGTGCCAATCTAGGCTTGGTCGCTTGCGCAAGTGTCAACAAACCCATCCGTCCCTGCAGCCCTCGCGGATGGAGAGGAGCTCCGAGTCATCTTAGTCATTTTTTTGTTCTATTTTTTGGAGAGGGGCGCGGGGAATGAACTTGCTTCTCCCTTCCGCCAACAGAAGATCCTAGGCCTCAGCCAGGTCCTTCTCCGAGATGAAGAAGGTCCTGGTGGTCTTAGGGGCACCCGTTGGATGAGATCCCTCCCTTCCTTGTACTGCCTCGGAGACCCAGCCGTTTGAGGAGGGCCTTGCATAGGGGGTGATTCTGGTTTGGTGCTTGGCGCCGAGCCCGAATTTCCCCCCATGGAAGGCCCTACCGTCTGAGGCTGGGTTGCCTCAAGGACCATGTCTATCACAGGAAGGGCCTCTAGTTGGCCATCCCCTCCCAGCGAAGGGGGTGAGGGGAAGTCCCCTACACCTTTAGGCAAAGGAGAGGAGTAAGCCTCCTCTCCGGTTAGAGAAATGTGGAAGGTCCCTGCACAAGCACAGGGGTGGGAGGAACCTCCAATTTTTGTTGAGCTGCCTGAGGGCAGATCCGTCAATGACGCAGAGGGAATTAAGGCGGTGATTTTAGTTTTCTAATCATTGGGCATGGTGACCCTATTTGTTCCACGGGATGCAATAGCTCATCACCCCTCGCAGTAGCCCGCCTTGCAAGGGGTGCGTACAGGCCTGGCAGAGCCAGGTGCCGCCATTCAGGACCACCCCTCCCGCTTGGTGGCCTGGCAGTCCATCGGTATGGCGGCTCTACCTTAGACGCCGCGTAAAATTGATAGAGGGTGAAGAGGAAAGGAAAAGGGGTGTGAGGAAGGTATGGGCGGGGATGAAGCAGGTTGTTAAAAATAAAACAATCGTGGACCGGAGATCAGGGGTTAGGGAACATTGTCCCCTTCCCCCTCAGCCCCGATCCGGGACAATTGCTAGGCAGTAGGTCAGCATCTACCCTGTGAAATTAGAAGCCGACCAGATAAAGTTTTGGGAGAGTTTGTATGAAATGCGACGAAGTAGGGGAGAAATAGAGGGCTATCTGAAGGAAGGAAGAGAGGCTAAGCTGGGGTTGGATAGAGCGCTGGATCCCGTCAGCACGGCGGCCAGGATGGCAAAGCGCCGCCCCCCTTACGGGGAGAAAGGGCCTCAACAACCTTGCAATGACGCGGTGGAAGTCCCCCTCGTCGAAGTCAGCTGACAGGAGAATGTACGCAAAATAATAGTATGGCTCCTATCCAGGTGAAGCTGCACAGCCACCGCCTTAAAGGAGGTATCTAAAGTGAAAAAGAAAAACGGAGAGATAATGCCGGGCATAACCCCGGATTCCCAAGCCCGGCCCCCATCTCGACGTCGTGGGGTCGCAAAACCCTTATACCCCGGGCGGGCGTGCAGAAGGCACGCGCCTAGCATGGTCTCCTGCAGAAAAATAGCTAACGGCGAACGGGAATATACGAGCCTCCGCAGCTCCTCCCAGTAGGCCCAGAGCACACGGCAATTCCATTAAGGGAATATGCCCTCCAGGCCTAAATCGGAGGAGACGCGGGTGCCATCTTCGAACAGAAGACACTCATGGGAATGGACGTACGCTTCCCGGAGGCAGAACCCCGGGGGCTGTTGGCTGGACAATGCGGTGAAGGCGTTGTCGCCTCCGAGGATTTATTGGGGGAGGTTTCGCTCGCCATGCGAGTTTTTTCCTCCCTCCGCCTCCAACCCTTAGCGGGTGTTGCGGCTTCGGAGGTGGGGGGGCACGTCTTTTTGAGGATTGACCGTCTCCAAGCCACTCAGCCCACCACTAGGAGTGGGCGAAGGAGCCGAAGCTCCTTTCTTGCTGTCCTCCTATCGGGGGACACCTTTAGAAACCCCAGAAGATGTCCTGGCGACTAACTTCAGGGGTGTTGCCTCCTATGAGTCTAACGACTCGGTGGAGGCGCGTGGCCGTTTCGCCTTACGGGAAACGGTCACACTGGGGAAAGGGGGGTGAGCCCTCGTTTAGCCGGGGCTTAGTGTGAATCTTTTCTGCCCCCAGCTTTACCATGGGAGCGCTCGGGGTGAGTAGAACTTGCAGAAGGGCTCCGAATGGGCGTGGAAACAACCGTGCACATTGTCTTGGATGGGCCAGGAGTAGAGGGTGTCTTTCTAACCATTGAGGCGTAAGACGTCCCAGGCAGAGCCGGCCGCTCCAGGACCAATTCCTTAGCCTCGCGGAATGAGAGTCGATCCTGGGCCTGAACGGCCAGGATTTCTTTCTCAAGGTAATATATACCATATTGCTTCGAAGAAGAAGGGTGCGGCTCTCCGCAATTGACACACTTGGCCACACACAATTTCTACTTATCGTGCACGGCCGTGGAGCAATTTACACATAATTCGGGTGACCCCGACTTTGCACGTCTCATAAGCGATTCGACTGGCCGAAGCGGTGACAGTAATAGCACCTCTGCGGCAGTGGCACGAATGCATTCACGCGGTAGGAGTATCAACCAGCACGCATCGACTCAGGGAGCTTGTCACAGTCGAAAGTGACGAAGAGTGTAGGGGTGGGTCTTGAGGCCCCTCCCTGTATTCTAATCACACGTTTGACCTTGACCGCCCCATGTTCGGCCAGCTCTAAGGTGATGTCCTCTATGGACTAGTCAACGAGTTCCCTCGCATAAACTACTCCTTTCACAAAGGTCATGGTAGAGTGCGGCGTCACACTCACCGGGGTGCTATCAAGTTTTCGAAGAGCACTTATCTTGTCCGCCTCGGAGGGATCTGCAGCATTTGCCAGAATGCTCCCATCCGATAAACGGGTCACCTTCGGCTCTCTACCAATTACACTAGCTAAAGCTCTCTGATGGATTATGTTGCCCTTGCCCATTAGTAGTGCGAATAACTGAGAAGCGTTTGAAGCCAGCGGGCTCAAAAACTCCAGCTAACCTCTGAATTAGGGGCCATGATTTCATCGAGGCTGCGCCCTGCGCCATTTTGTTCTTAGTCAGGGGCTCCGCACCCGGGGGGACAGAGGGGCCAGATGTGCTGATCTTTACTTGGTCGCTTACCGAAGCAGCCGACCCATCCGTCTCCGCAGACCAGGCAGATGGAGAGGACCCCCGAGTGTTTTGTATTTTTTTTTAGGAGAGGAATTCGGGGAATGAACCTGCTTCTCACCTCCGCCGGCAGGAACCCCCAGGCCAGATGGACCGGCCTCAGCCATGTCCTTCTCCGAGATGGTGAAGGTCCTGGCAGTCGCAGGGGCACCGGTCGGAGGAGATCCCTTCCCTCTTTGTACTGCCTTGGAAATCCTGCCGTTTGAGGAGGTCCTTGCATAGGAGCCGACTCGAATTCGGTGCTTGGCGCCAAGGCTGGATTCGCTCCTATGGAAGGGCCTACCGTCTGAAGCTGGGTTTCCTCCAGTTGCCCTCCCCTCCCCCCAGGACATCACAGGTCCTATTGGCAGCAGCGTCATTAGTCATGTCTGGGGAGGCACAGGCCTTGATTCCCGCTAGGTTTAAAATTCTAGCCAGCAGATCTTGTGAGGGAAGCGACGGTAGGGACCTGGCTTCCCTCTCCCCCCTAACGGGGTTTGCCCTACCGAGCCGCTTCAATAGGTTAGCGGTCGGCTATGGGCTGCCTGCTGGCTTTCCCGGCAATCTACTTGGGAAGAAAAGGGGGCGCTGCCACCGGGAAGAAGGAGGTGCCCTAAAGCAGCTCCAGAGAAAGGGGTGAGGGGGAGTCCTCTACACCCGTAGGCGAAGGAGAGGAGTAAGCCTCCTCTCCGGTTGAAGAGAATTGGAAAGTGCCCTGGGAAACCACAATGGGGGACCTCCATTTTCTCTGTGGAGCTGCCTGAGGGCGGCTTCGTTGTTCTTAAAGGGAAAATGGGGAAAGATTTTTGTTCTTCTGTGTTTTCATTCATGGGCATGGTGACCCTCTTTTTCTTACGGGAAGCAAACGCCAATCACCCCTCGCAGTAGCCCGCTTTGCAAGGGGTGCGTACGGGCTTGGCAGAGCCAGGTGCTGCCATTTAAGGTCACCCCTCCCGCCTGGTGACCTGGCAGCCCTTCGGCATGGCGGCTTCCCCTTGTGCACGGCGTAAAAAAAATAGATGGTGAAGTGAGAAGGAAAGGGGATGTGAGGAAGGTATGGCTTGGGATGAAACAGGTTGTTAAAAACCCACCATCCCGAACCGGAGCTCAGGGGTTAAGGAACATTGTCCCCTCCGCCTTCAGCCCCGATCCGGGATAGTTGGCTGAGAAGAATGTTCGCATCTACCCTGAGAAAATAGAGGCAGACCAAAGAAAGTTGTGGGAGAGGTTGTAGGGGGAGTGAGAAAGTAGGGGAAAAATACAGGCTGTCTGAAAAAGGAGAAGAGGCTAAGCTGGGGATGAACGGGGTGCTGAGTCCTGTCAGCACGGCGGCCAGGATGGCAATTCGTCGTGCCCCTTACGGGGCTATTTAGGTGCAGCTGCACAGCTACTGCATGAAAGAAGACATCTAAATCAAAGAAAAGAACGGAAACATCATACCCGGTGTAAAGGGGGAATCCCCTGCTAGGCCCACATCCCGTGGTGGTGGGGTCACAAACCTTATACCCAGGGAGGGTGAGCAGGGGGCACGCGCCTAACATGGTCAAATGATAGCTAAGGGAAAATGGGAGGAGACGAGCCTCCACAGCTCCTCCCAACTGCCCCTGAGTCCGCGGCAATTATAATAAAGGAATATCCCCTCCAAGCCTAGCTCGTTGGATTGGCGAGGACCCTTTTCGAAGAGAAGACCCTCACGGAAATGGCCGTGTGCTTCCCGGGGGCAGAACTCCGGGCGCTGTCGCATTCGAGGAGTTATCGGGGTTGGTTGGGCTCTCCATTTCGTCCCTCCGCTTCGAAACCTTAGGCAGGCAGGGGGCCCCTCTTTTCAAGAATCCACCGTCTTCGAGCCACCCACCCTACCCCTGGGTGTAGGCGTAGGAGCCAAAGCTCAGATTAGTGCTGTACTATTTTCGAGGGGCAGCTTTAGGAACCCCAGAATATGGCCTCACGACCAACTTCAGTGGTGTTGCCTCCCGTGAGTCAAACGACTCAGTGGAGGCGCGCGTCCCTCTCGTCTTCCGGGAAACGGTCACACTGGGGGAAAGTGGGGGAGGAAAGGGGTGTATTAAAAGTCTGATTCGAATCACCATGGACCCCTAAGGGCCCCAGTGCTGACCCTCCTCGCCGCGAGAAGGCTAAAGCCTCTCTGGGACCAACCTCTGAAAAAAGAAAAGGTCCCAGAGAGGGAGGGGCAAGTGCAGATGCAACGCAAGGTTGGGAAAGAAGGCGAGGCAGATTCCATTTTGGCATCGCCGCCACCACCCAACCAATGTTCCGGAAGGGACGCTGGCCAAGCTGAGAAAAGCCGCAGGGTTCAGGAGAAAACAGAACAGAACTAAGTCAAGACGGAATTAGTGGATTTAATGCTCGACATACAAACATCCATGTAAGTCCACCCGATTTCGTCTTTACTTACTTCTGTTCTATTTGCTCCTGAACCCAATGTTGACTCCTTATGCGGAGGGGATCCTTGTTGTTTCAAATCAGAGGGACTAATAAGACTTTATATAGCGGGAGAAGAGGAGAAAGGTGAGTCTTTGAGTTCGGCAGGCCGTGATTCCATGGGAATGGTATCAGTTGAGGTTTCAGACCTGGATGCTTGAAAACAATTGTAAATATGCTCAGGCACTCTCAGTGGTTTATGGGGCGTCTGAAGGTACAACATGCAACGGGTCAGCGTTTGATTCTATAGAATGAAGAAGGTTCACGAACAGCCGCAAGAAGATTAGGCGCCGATGGGTTAATAGAACGACACTTTGGGAGGGGTAGAAGAGGGCTGTCGAGGAAGAACGGGGCGCAAAGTGGCCCTCGTGAGGACAGGGCACTGTTTGAGACAAAGGTCTCACAGATACTAACTACTGAAAGCTTAGCAAATACCTTTGTGAGTATAGCGAACTGACGGTCCCTTTTATAGAGGAAGAGGACGAAGCATGAGCATCTCCGCAGTTTATGCGCATTTTTGGATGGTCACATTAGTGTTCCTGGCCACAATTCTGGCTCACATGGGTAAGCATGGCATTAGAAGCAAGGTCACGGATTATTGACATATATACACATTACTGCGGACTGCGGAGGTAACCCATCTTCAAGTGAGTAAGCAACTGATGCAGACTGGCACCAGGAATACCACTTCTGGTGTACTCCAGGAACCACGTGGCCCAGAGGGCAGCACAGTATCAATGGCGTCCCAGGGCCCCAGCTGCCGATTGACTCCTTAAACTCAGGTAGTACACATCCGTATGGACCAGACAGAGTCAATCCAGCCTCCCATTTGGCCCTTAAAGGTCGCAACTAAGGTGGTTAAATCTCCAAACAGAGGACACATGAGAAGTAGAGGGTTTCCAAGCGAAAAGGCGTAAACCCCATTAAGTTAGAAGTGAGAAATAATAGGGGGAGACAGCAAGGACATAAATGACGTTTAAATAATAAATACACAAATTATAAATAACAAATAAAGGGAGGGGAAGGTTAAGGGTCGAGATCGTAGGCAACGTGAGTGATGACCGATCCTATTCCGTGGGAGAGGAGGGGTGTAGTAAAGGAAGGAATAGGCGTTCTAATAATTAACCTCACCATCCCTGCTTGCTTACCTTGCTTATGGTTGTCCATCGTTGCGATGAAGACTTCTCCCGTCTCGAGTCTCATGTGACTTAGCAGACCAGATATCGAGATGAAGCCCCGACCACATGTGAGACAGTAAGTTTCTGCCCCACCGGTGGCCCTGCTGATAGAGGTATCTTCTCCGCCGCCTCTCATCTCTGGTTCTTCTGATGTGTTCCTCCACATAGTAGACGCCATCATAGACAGCTCTCCTCCATTCCGATCTGTCTGCGCCTATGTTACATTTCTTCAGTATGTTCTTCAAGCGGTCCTTATATCGTTTCTTATGTCCCCCGGATGTACGAGCACCTTGAGAGAGCTGGCTGAAGAGTACTCTTTGGAAGCCGCTGATCGTTTATTCTCATCGTGTGTCCCGTCCACCAAAGCATCTCCCCTGCAATATCTCTCCAGACTCGCAGCTCCCACTCGAGACAGAACCGTATTATTCGTAACTGTCCTCTCGTGACACCCCCAATATTCTTCTGAGGCACTTCATGTGTAAAGCTTCATTTATTTAAAGGTATTTCGCGCATGTTCCACGTTTCTCCTCTATACAGGAGGGTCCACGCACATACTGCCTCGTAGACAGATACCTTGGTCTGAATCCTCAGGTTGAGGTTTAAAGACTCCTTAAAACGTCCGAATGAGCTGCTTGCTTTCTGTATCGTTTGTGACGTCTCTCTGCACATCACAATTGACCGAAATAATACTGCCCATGTATTTGAAGTGCTCTGTATTTTCCAGAGGATGACCATCTACGTTCGTCTGGACCTGTTCTCCATCCCCCTCAGCACGTTGCATTACCTGTTTTGCCGGCGTTAACACGTAGCCCCGCTCTGTTGTATGCTTCCCAGGTCACGTCTAGCAAGGTTTGCAGAGTCCGGGGTGTGGGCGATGATGTCTGCCTATTGTAGATCCCTGAGCGTTGCCATTTGCGTCCTTGTCAAAGGTTGCAATCTTCTAAGATTAAATATTACGCCGTCATATCTGTATCTGATAGATACGCCATGATCAGCCCCATTTATTGACCGCTGCAGTAGGTAGGTAACCGCGACAAGGTAAACGTTGAAAAGCACCGGTGCCAGCTAGTCCAAAGGTACCCTCATTGAATGGACCGTAAGGTCTTCTAGGGTAGTTATTTTCCTTGTTACTTGCTTCACTCCCACACGGACCTCAAAAGGTTCGGATGCCTCTTCCAGATGCAACACTGGCAGTTGTCTCGTTGTGCAAAGCTCTGATCAAATCAACTAACTTTGGTGGGCAACCAAACCTCTCCAGAAACCTGTATAAAAGACTGCGGTTGATGGTGTCAAAAGCCTTTTCTAGACCAATAAAGAGAGCCGAGAATGGCATGTGCTGTTCGACACATTTCTCTATAATTTGTCTGCACACAAAAACCATATCTAAAGTGCTTCTGTCTGCGCTAAAACCACATTGAGAATCTGGCAAGACGCTATCCACCAAATGTACCAACATAATCCAGCCCAGAATTTTTCCTGCCACGTCCAACAAAGCGATTCCTCTGCCGTTACTCGAGACCGATATATTAGATGCAAGTGCTTCCACTTCTGTGGCACGGTCTCCAAGTTCCAGCAAGCTTGCAAAAACTAGGTCAGTCGCCTTGCTCCATATTTGAGAATCTCGGTTGCTATAACGTGCGTGCCAGGGAGCTAATCGATGCTTTATAGCCTTTTGAATTTCCTCTCTTTTGTTAGGTGGTCTATCTCAGGTATTTGACCAAGTTCCAGAATTTCATTTATCACAGTAAAATCCGTTGCATTCTCTAGGTTAAGAAGAGAGGAAAAATACTCAGCCCATCTTGCCAATATTCCCGCTCCATCTGCTGAGCGGTGTTGGATTGCGCTTTTCACGGCAGCCAATCTGATTGAAGGCCTCGTAAAATTCCTGTGATTTGCCCTCGTCTGAATGTCTGTATTTCAGCGGCTCGGTCCATGCACCAATTTTTGTGGAACCCTCTGTTCTCTGCGCGCGAGCCCTTAAGTTATGCCATCTCTCCTTCAATAAAGTAGCAGATGAATTAGCTAGGTAAGCATCATGGGCCGTTTTTATCTTTTAGAAGTCTACAGATCTGCTCATTGTTCTCGTCGAACCAGTCTCTCTGCCGTCTTCTTACAGATCCGAGTGTGTCCAAGCATGCAGAGTACAACTTCCTCGTTGCGGTATCCCACTTGGTGTTAAGATCTTCCGGTGTGTTGCTCTCCAACACGCTGTAATTCCTCCGCAAGTCTGTTCTGCATCACCGTTCTCTTTTCATCGTGTTTTAGAGCGGCAACATTTATACGGTTATGTTCGTTAGTCATATCCTCTTGAGGTGGGCCACACGCTTATCAGCATCTCAGAACGTACCCGTCTATGGTCGGTCCAGCATTCAGCTCCCCTCATCACTCGCGTTATCATTAAATCAGCCGTCGCGTTGCTTCAACTATATAGTCCAATAGATGCCAGTGCCCTGACCTGGGGTGCATCCACGTCGTTTTTAGCCAGAACATTGTATTTTATAAGTTCAATGAGTTTTCTGCATAGAGGGAGAGCAACTTTAGTCCATTGTTATTCATAGCACCCACGCCGTGGTCCAAGCACTCGCTCCCACACATGTCTGATCCAAACCGTGCATTGAAGTGAACTATTATATCCAATTCCTCGTAAAATGCGTCTTTTGCATCCTCCGGTGCATCGAAGGTTGGCGGGAAGACACTGATAAAAATGCATACATCCCTTTAGCTAGCGGCATACGAACTTTCATTTATTCCTTCAGGGTTCTCATCGAGACATCTGACTAAGTCTTTCCTTATTGCAAAGCCCACTCCTCTGATACGTTGTTCTCCAGTGGGCACACCTTTCCAGAACGTAAATTCGTGCCCTTCCTCTTCCAAGGATCCCTCCTCCTCAAGTCGGGTCTCCGACAGGGCAGCAAGAGCCACATCGTACCTCCGCAACTCTGCCGTCACCTAAGCGTACGCCTTTCGGGCATGTCACTGCCAGCCGTGGCCAGCAATCCTCCTCCTTTTTGTGCTGCATTTGTGAGGCACCTCTGGGCGCAGCAACCCAGTCCGGTATGTGTGGGACGGGCATTTGTTTGGGCCGCATTTTCTTGACCCCTCCCCCATCGCGGGTGAGCAGTTGCCTAAATTTATTTGTACTGAGGAAATGCTTGCTCATAAGTTTGGGAACAGAAACCAATCGCTCCCCAATTCTTTATCATCAGGTCTCTCCAAATTCCGTTATTCTATTCCTCCTCCTTTCACCTATTGGAACATTCATATCTCCTATGGCCTTGTTGCCCCATTTTCTTTTTGAGGGACGTCCCTTCTGAGGACTCTTTGCCATAAACCCAATTCCCCTACTGGATTTAACTCATGTCCAAGCCAATCCGCCTTATGATTCTAGCCTTGTTTCAGCCACCCATAAATCCATATTAGCAATGGGTCAAGATCTCAGAAATCAAGTAGAATAAAGGTAAATAAACAACTACAACCATTATTGTTTATATAATAATGTCATTTGAAAAGCAAAAGAAAAACATCATACGAACTGACACGATCATGGGACTTTGTAAATGATAATCTATTTATGGCAAACCCCTAACTTTAAGGAGAAATATTACTTTGCCAGTATGGAATTCAAAAGTAGCTTTGGGCAATGTGTATGGGAGGATAACACACACACACTCATACATGGTGCATAAAAATTTCAACTTCCCTTGGATTTCAAAACAAGGTGGAATAATGAAAACTGCCGTCAGTCGATGGGTTTAAGTGTGATGAATCGCGAGGCAATGAATGCCATCAAAATAGTGCCTAATGTAAAACATGCAGCGAATATGTACCATAATTCTTCATCAAACACATCAGTAAATGCTGGCACACTATCATAAATCTTATTAACAATGCTTAAAGTAGCTTGATACTTTCTCTGTGTCTGTGTGGCCATTATTATTTTTTGTTAATTCAAATCTATAAAAGTCCCAATTTGTCAATCACTTCTCTCTTGCTTGAAACTATCTCAACCATAAACTGTACAACTTTCTGGAAATAGTCACCAGGATTATTTTTTAACCTTTTCAGGCACAAAACGAATCAGATGATTGTACTTCTGGATTATTTCAAGAGCCGTCAAATTCTCAGTTTTAAACAGAACAGTTTTACCTGAAACTTAAAAGAAAAATAATAGATTTCAACATTAATTAGAATATAAGATTTCAACATAAAACAGTTTCCACTAAAAATGACCCCTCCCCCCCTCATTATATACCCTAAGAAGCACAAAGCCACACAACATTATTTTAAAGCCAAATTGGTCCTTAATAGTGAAGGTGTGTTAGGGGCAGTAGCTTCTCGTCCAGTAAGTGTTCATCTCTAGCCAAAAGGCCAGGGGTGGATGAACCATGCATTTCTATCAGTCTCGTATATCCTCTCTACAATCTATTCCCTATCCATTCTTCTTATATACCCATACCACCAAAGAACACACTCAGACAACCTCATTCCAATCATATTTCTTACCCTGTCCTTCCACACACCAAGCATAGTTCTCAAGTTCTCTATTTGAACTGCTCTCATTTGAGATCTTTTATTCTCCTTCCATACACACGACTTTCCTTCGTTCACATACGTCATTCTTTCAGTACTACATCCATAAAGATAGATATTAACCAGCCATGTCGACATTACACAACATTCTCTTAGACGACCACAATGTCAAACCACTCACTGGTTATCTTTCAATCCTACACGCGCCTTACTTGAGACGTAAATCTCTCCACACCATCCAATAGTTTACCATTCAAACCATACATTCTTGACACTTGCATAACGATAAAATATATATATATATATATATATATATATATATATATATATATATATATATATATATATATATATATATATATATATATATATATACATATATATATACATATATATATACATATATATATATATACATATATATATACATACATATATATATACATATATACATATATATATATATATATATATACATATATATATATATATATACATATATATATATATATATATATACATATATATATATATATATATACATATATATATATACATATATATATATATATATATACATATATATATATACATATACATATATATACATATACATATATATACATATACATATACCATATATATATATATATATATATATATATATATATATATATATATATATATATATATATATATATATATATATATATATATATACATATATATATACATATATATATACATATACATATATATATATACATATATATATATACATATATATATACATATACAAGAAAGTGAAATTTGACGCGAATGAGCAATGAGACAAGAAACAGGAATTTCAAACTTTTTCCCCTGGCGTTATCTCTGTCTTCTCGGTAAAGGATTGCCTTCATTGTGCCGCCCTCTGCTCTCTATGATTCTAGTCTGCTTCTAATGTCCCTTTCTCTTACCTCTAAAAAAACTCCTGTTTCTTGTCTCATTGCTCATTCGCGTCAAATTTCACTTTCTTGTACTATATTGTAATATAGTCTGCAATGCAAGGTTTCTGCACCTTTATTTCTGTCTTCAAAATTGTTTTGAAAGGCAGAAAATAAATATGGCGAAAGCCCTGTGGTGGTTGTTATCACCCGCAGAACTTGCATTTGCTCCTTCTTCTTTATACATATACATATATACATATACATATATATATACATATACATACATATACATACATACATACATACATATACATATATATATATACATATATATACATATATATATACATATATATATATATATATATAAATACATAAATATATACATATACATATATATATATACATATATATATATATATACATATATATATACATATATATATATACATATACATATACATATACATATATATATATACATATACATATACATATATATATATACATATATATATACATATATATATACATATATATATACATATATATATACATATATATATATATATATATATATATATATATATATATATATATATATATATATATATATATATATATACAACCATAAGCATTCTCTAGATTCAGAGACCCAGGAACATTTTGCATCTCTTACCACTTCTTTATTCAGCTAACTTTTTTTGTGCAAATACTTGATCCACACATCCCCTACCCTCTCATCCCTTACCAATTCCTGTTATTCTTCTTACATGACCAATAACTTTTCCACAATACAACAGATTTATTCCTCTGTAGTTATTGCATTAACCTTCTCCCGTATACGCTTTTACAACAGCACTATTACTTTATTCTTCCAGTCCCCAAGCCCTCTTCTGCTTCCAAATGCCTTACAACACAGCCAGCACATCAATTCCACAACAATCATAAATTTTTAGCATCTCAGCAATTATTATCAACTCTGCCTTGCCATTTTTTAAACCACCCAAGCCTCTTCTAAACTTCTCTCTAGCCTACCTGGAAACAGCATTCGATTTACGCCACTGAAGCCGATCATGTTTAAATTTGCATCATTTTCCATCCCCACAACTAAAACTATTCTCGCCATCTATCTTTGACCACCTCTTAGGTAACAAGTACCCTACTATGATTGTCCTTGAAATTCACGACTATTCTACTGGTTACTCGCCTTTCTCCTTTCCAGAAAAGCTTCCAGTCCCCATCGGGATTCTCATTCATCTTTTGTCCAAATGCTTCATTTACTGCTTTCTTAATGTATAATTACTTGTTTCTGTTGTTCTTCATCTCCTTGTATGCATTCAATCGCACCACCCTGTAGTTCTCATGTACATATACATTTTGCTTTCCAATACATACTTCATATTTTCATTCCTACTTTCACAATTTTGCTTTCACTTGGCAGTTCTGGCACATCCCTTCCACTACCTACTATTTTTTTCAAATTTGTTCCACATTTACTCTTGTTTCCTTTCAATCTTCCTCACATCATTTCACCCATGCAGTAACCAGTTGAACCTTACACAGCACAATCATGTGATTAGATAGTCCTATACTCATACCTCTTACAGCTTTCACATCACATAGATCCCGCAAGATATTCTTTTTTACTACGCACAGATCACTCATACTCTTAACTTCTATCCCTCTCCTTTGCCCAACCTTGTGCTGAAAGAATGCGTTTCCTTACCACGTTTCTTTCAGCCCTGAGCCCTACCACTCGCTCTTCCTTTTCTTCCTCTCATTCACATCTCCTACAACCATCTCCACCGATACCCATTCCCACTGGACAAAATTGGTTATGCCAAGGAAGAAATCATACTTAAAAATTGCTCCAATTTCACACTAACCTATTAATGCCCAAAATGTTCATATCACCACATTAATGCCCCCAATTATTCTCATTAACCCTTATACAGCAACTCATTAACAGAACACTTGTTGTTAACATTAGATATATTTGAAAGTTAAAATAAATTAAAATTAATTAATGGGATGCTTTTTAAAGATTTTAGGACATTCACCTGGGGGCCACCATCGAGCTCATGGCCACCGAAAGAAAAAGAACAAGTGAATTTAAGTCAAAAGGATTAATGAGAAAACCTGAAGTATGCTAAGTACCCCAGGGAAGGTCCGCTTCCCTCAGAGACCTAAGAGTGGAGTCAACAATTAAAAGAATTAAATAGCATGCAGAAGACCAATAGGGAAGGAAGGGCCACCACAGCACCAATCCTTAGAAAAGGACAAAAACATCTACTCCTAGCGTAGCATGGACACAAGAAAATCCAACAAAAAGCAGGAAAGACTCAAAGAATAAACCCGCAAGAGTACAAATTTCCCAAATAAACCACACCATAGACAGCTGAAGGGGGCCCTCCTGCCCCTCAAAATCACATCATCATCTAAAAATAGCTTTTGGTCCCGTACACCTATCGTGAAGGAGACCCACTTCCAACGAAGATCTTTAAGAGAGAGCAACTAGGCGCGCAAGAGCCTACCTCAAGCACCAGGCACAGATGGTAGCAAGCCAGGTTGTCACGTCACGGTAATGGGCCATATAGCGCGTGTGAAGCTCCCCCAGAATAGGACATTGAACCAAAGAATGACGCACAGTCAGAGGTGGCGGTCCTCGCAAAAGGGCAGAAGGGTTAAGGAGAGAGAGAGAGAGAACCATCAGATAGGGTCACGCTCGAGGAGTGTCCGATTCATAGATATGACTCGATACCGTCAAGGTATTGGGGAGGGTCCGTGGGAATGCTCAGGGGTGGATGTCCTTTAAATTCTCGGGCGCCATATTCCATCTTCTTAGCCAGGGAGTCCGAAGCGCTGTTCTGATTTGAATTTAAGGATTTAAAGCCTTTTTTTTAGCCATAGAAGCCCATATGGACAAATTGATGGTAAAAACAGTACTCTAAAATGTGCAACATCGATAAAAGAGGCGAACAAATAAGATAAAAATGAATAACATCAACTAAAGGCTAAAATGCTAGAACGCGGACTGGGTCGTATTGAATCACCTAAAGACGAGAGATCAATTAATAAGAATGGTTCATTTCGGATAAAACATCGATAAAGGTATAGAAAGATGGCCAAAACATCAGGAATTTTATAAATGCTGTCATAGCAGGGGGGAGGGGGGATCTCCAAGAGGAAACATAAGTGGCGCGGAAACCCACGCATTTCCTGGCAGGCAAGTTAAAAATAAACTACCAAAATGTGATTTTTTTTCAACGCACATCTGAAGACTGCCCACCCTGGCACACGACGTCAAAATCAACCCATAGCCTAATGCTAGGCTAGATTAAAAGAATATACCTACAAAAGAAACCTCCCAAAAGAAATATACACACTAGTAAAAAAACAAAACAAGCAAAAGAGGAAGGAAGCACACACTCTGGCGTCGGGGAGGGGCCCGCCTCCCCCCGGCGCAGGAAAATGCGCCCAACACTAAGAGCTAAATAAAATGGAGCAGGCGAGCCACTTCAAAAAAAAGGCCATTTCACAAGCTCGTTTCCACGATACCGCTCCGAGCACAAGGGAAAAGAAGTAGCAGCCTCATCGGCGCACTCATTCCCTGCAATTCCTACAAGTCGAGGAACTTAGCAGAAGATAGTCTCGACATCCGCGAAGCCTTGCTTTGTGAATCGCAAAACCGCAATCCAGTCTCCGAACCGGGCACGACGTGTTATTTCCCTATGGAGCGGTTTATTGCAACCAACTCGGCCATGAAGAGAGACGTAGCATCTGATAGAGCCCTACTAACTTGAAACAGAAAGGGATTCGGCGTGGAAGCTGACCCCGAGGTCGGACTTGAGACATCCGTATACAATGGAACGGATCCAGCGCGGCCGGAAATGTTCTCCAAAGAGATCGAACGCAATACTCTTGGCGCTGTGGAAGCTTTGGGAGCGTCGATGTGGCGACAAATAGTCAAAAGGTTGTACCCTCCAGGGTGTCGTCGTAGCCAGAACCAGAGGCCCCACATGCCAAAAGCTACACCGAGCCCTCGAAGGACATTCCGAGCACTAAACTCAAAGGACTTATGGTATGACTAGCGTATCTCGGCGGCATAGGCACCGTCGAGATGCAGTGAGGCGTTGGCGACTGAGGGAGGCGCCGAGCTTGCCTGTACATGCGCATAATGCAGGGTATACGGCGCAGAGCGAGTTGCATTACCCCAGTATCAAGTAGGCTCTCAGTAGGGGTCGTGCGGAAGTCACCGGTAGCTAGGCGGAGGCCGGTCTGGTGGATCGAGTCCACCTTTCAAACTTAGAATGAACAGAGGATCGATAGAAAAGCAAGGCAATAAATAGCCCATTCAGCACCCCAGGTGCTAATCGTCACGGAGCGAGGAATATCATTGGCGCGGGGACAAGAGACCCTAAGGATGCGTATATGAGCCTCCCAGATAAGGCAGAAGTAGAAAACAAGACCCAGGAGAGTGCGAATCCACCACTTCTAGTCGAACCATGTGTAGGAACAAGTCCGGGTCGGGGTGGAGCCGTGGATGGCGGCAGAATTATTATTTTTATAAATTTAAAGACTCCATCTGGCAACTGCCAACTAGGGCAAAAGTCGCCGTAATTAGCGCCAAGCCTAATACTAGACTATATTAAAAAAAAAAAAAAAAAGATAAAAAAGAACAAAGAAAAGACAAGCTAACGAAAAAATCCAATTAAAACAAAAACAAAAACAAAAATAAGAAGACGAACTCGGGCGTTGGGGGAGGGACCCTCCCCCCTAAGGCGCAAGAACATGGGACCTACAGCAGTCAACACAATGGAGGAGGCTGGCCTCCTCCATTTAATTATATGGATGGTGACAGAAGTGCACCACCTTAGTCTTGGGCAAGGAAAACCGAAACCTGTGGGCTTCGGCATAGCAACAGATGTGGTTCAATGCCTGCAGGAGTTGAAGTTCCAGAGTTGGCATCAGGGCTGCACTATAAGAGATCAAAAGGTCGTCCACGTAGAGCGTAGCGAGAACATCTTCCGACAGTACCGAGGTGATACTGTTGATGCTCAGGGCAAAGAGTGCAACACTGATGACACTTCCCTGCATGACACCCTCTTCCTGCTCCATTGGGCCGGAGGGGACTCTCCCACCTGTACGAGGAATCGAAAATTTCGCAAAAACTCACAAATAGATTTGGAGGCATCCCCATGCCCCAGTCATGTGGAGAGTAGCCATGTGGTATCATAGGCCTTCTAGAGATCGAAAAACACCGTGGCGTAGTGCTGTCTACGAAGGAAGGCTTCGCAGACGGCATTTTCCAGTCGGAGCACAGCATTTGACGTGGAGTGGAACTTGCGGAAGCCGCACTGTGCAGAAGACAGATGGCCTCCGCTGTCCAGGAAAAAGGCTAATCTAACATTTACCAATTTCTCCATCAACTTGCACACGCACGAGGTTAGAGAGATTGGGCGGAAAACGGCCGGCGTAGAGTGATCTCTCCCCGGTTTGCGAAAGACGAGCACAGTAGCGATTCGCCAGGAATCTGGGAGGAGACCCTCTAGCCAGATCCTGTTGAACAATTCTAGGAGAAAGGCCATGCCTCGCTCACCCAGGTGTCGAAGCATGGCGTACGGGACATCGTCCGGACCATGGGCGGTGTCCGCGCACGAAGCAAGAGAGGAGCGCAACTCACTCACAGTAAACCTGTCATTGAAGGGTTCAAGGCCTCTCCAGGTAAAGTCCAGCCGGCGGCAATCCGCGACATCACGACGTGCATTGAATGCTGGCGGAGCAGCATCCCGGCTAGAGAATGCGGACAAAGCGGTCGCAAAGGATTCCGCCACGGACGCGGGGTCCGAGATTGCGGTCCCATTCTCCTGGAGAACGGGAGAGGGGGGGGGGGGTCCTGAGAGAACTTGTCCCGGATCCTTTTGAATCGCTTCCACAGCTCTGATACAAGGGTCTTCCCGTTAAGTGAAGACACGTATGCCCACCAAGAGCGGCGGGCGTGCTTCGAAATATACCGGAACCTAGCCCTAGCCCGACCAAATTCACCGACAGTGAAAACGTTCGGGCGGCCGTTTAGCGCATGTAGGCATAACGCTTCTGTTTGAGGGCCGTTTCAAACTAGACCGACCACCATGGGAGTGGTCGGCGTGCAAAACGGCCAGACGTTCTAGGAATAGTAGTCAGGCCCGCGGCGATGAGGTTGCCGGGGAAGAACTCAACGGCCTCATCTACAGACCTAAGCCCCTCGACTGAGATAGAGAATTCAGTCATTTCCTGAAATGCAGGCCATCGCGCCCACGCCAAGCCCCACCATGGTGGGCTCTCAGGCGGCTGTTGCCCTGAAAATAATATTTGAATGGGAAAGTGATCATTACCATGGAGGTCATCGACCACCCAATAAAAATCAGGCTGTGCATCCGAAGAGCACAAAGAGAGGTTGAGGCAAGAAAGTGAAGCGGTTCACGGGCAGTGATGCGTAAACTCATCCACATTTAGGATGCCTGCCATTCAGATCTCCAAGCAAGAGAAAGGGCCTCGGCAACCGTGCCACGACGCGGGGAAGGTACCCCGCGTCGAAGTCAGCTGACGGTGGAATGTACGCAGAAATGATAGTATACCTCCTATCCAGGTGAAGCTGCACAGCCACTGCCTGAAAAGAAGTATCTAAAGTGAAAGGTAGAACGAAGACATCATGCCAGGTGTCAACCGCCCATGCACCAGCCCGGCCATCGCACGGTGGTGGGGTCGCAAGACCCTTATACCCCCCCTGCACGCACCTAGCATGGTCTCCTGCAGAAAAATAGCTAACGGGGAACTGGACGAGACGAGCCTCCGCAGCTCCTCCCAGTTGGCTCGGATCCACGGCAATTCCATTGAAGGTATATGCCCTCAAAGCCTAGCTCGGAGGAGACGCGGGGGCCCTCTTCGAACAGAAGACCCTCACAGGAATGGCCGTACGCTTCCCGGAGGCAGAACCCCGGGCGCTGTTGGCCGGACAATGTGCTGAAGGCGCTGTTGCCTTCGAGGACTTATTAGTGGAGGTTGGGCTCGCCATGGGAGTCTTTTCCTCCCTCCGCCCCCAAACCTTAGGCGGCTTCGGAGGCAAAGCGCCCTCTTTTCCAGGAACCACAGTCTCTGAGCCACTCAGCCCACCACTAGGCGTGGGCGAAGGAGCCGAAGCTCCTTTCGGGGGACAGCTTTAGGAACCTCGGAAAATGGCTTGGCGACGAACTTCAGGGGTGTTGCTCCTGTGAGTCTAACGACTCGGTGGAGGCGGGGGGCCGTTTAGCCTTACGGAAAACGGTCACGCTGGGGGAAGAGGGGAGAGCCCTGGTTTTAGCCGGGGCTGGGTTTGACCCCTTTTTGCCGCCAGCTTTACCAGGGGAGCGCCCGGGTTGAGTAGAACACGCAGAAGGACTCCGAATTGCGCCGAAACAACCGTGCTCGTTGGCCTGGATGGGCCAGGAGCAGAAGGTGCCTTTCTAACTATTGAGGCATAAGACGTCCCAGGCAGAGCCGGGCAGGCCAGGACCAAGTCCTTAGCCTAACGTAATGAGATTTGATCCTGGGCCTGAACGGCCAGGATTCATTTCTCAAGGAGATATGCACCACATTGCTTCGAAGAAGCAGGGTGCGGCTCTCCGCAATTGACACACTTGGCCACACACGATTTGGACTTATCGTGTGTGACCTTGGAGCAATTTACACAGACTTCGGGTGACCCCGACTTTGCACGTCTACAAGAACGATTCGTACGGCCGAAGCGGTGACCTCCGCGGCAGTGGCACGAATTCCTTCACGGGGTAGCGATACCAATCGACACGCACCGACTCACGGAGCTCGTCACAGTCGTACGTGGCGAAGAGTGTAGGGGTGGGCCTCGAGGACCCTCCCTGTTTTCTCATCACACGTTCGACCTTGACCGCCCCATGGTCGGCCAGCTCTAAGGTGATGTCATCTATGGAGTAGTCAACGAGTTCCCTCGCAAAAATTACTCCTTTCGTGATGTTCATGGTAGAGTGCGGCGTCATACTCACAGGCATACAGTCAAGTGTCCGAAGGGCACTAATCATGGCCGCCTCGGAGGGATTCGACGCATTCATCAAAAGGCTCCCCGTCCGAGAAACGGGTCACCTTCAGCTCTCTACCAATCATACTAGCTAAAGCTCTCCTCTGATGGATCATGTTGCCCTTAGCCAACATGCTGCCATCAGTGGAGCAAATAACCAGGAAACGTTTGAAGCCGGCGGGCTCGAAAATGCTGGGTAGTCTCAGAATGAGGGGCCCCGATGTAATCGAGGGTCTGCTCTGCACACTAGCACTTTTAGTCTTAGTCAGGAAATTTGCATCCGGACGTGCCGATCTTTGCTTGTTCGCTTACCGAAGTGGCAGCAGACCCATCTGTCCCCACAGTCCCGCCGATGGAGAGGAGCCCCGAGTCTTTTTATTGTTTTTTCCTTTCTTTTTAGGAGAGGAGGGCGGGGAATGAACCCCCCTTCTCCTCTCCGCCTGCAGGAGTCCACAGGCCAGATGGACTGGCCTCAGCAAGGTCCTTCTCCGAGATCGAGAAAGTCCTGGCGGTTGCAGGGGCACCGGCCGGAGGAGATCTTTCCTCTCCTTGCCCCTCCTTGTACTGCCTTGGATACTCGAGCCGTTTGAAGAGGACCTTGCATAGGGGCAGACTCTGGGTCGGTGGTTGGCGCTGAGCCCGGATTTGCCCCTATGGGAGGTCCTATTGTCTGAGGCTAGGTTGGGTCATGGACCATGTCCATCTCGGTGGGGGAAGGCTCCATTTGGTCATCCCCCCCCCAGGACATCACAGGTCCTATTGGCAGTGGTGTCACAAGTCATGTTGTATGGGGAGGCACAGGCCTTAACCCCAGCTAAGGTCAGTATCTGAGCCAGCAGGTCTCTGGAGGGAAGCGATTGATGGACCCTGTCCTCCCTCTCCCCCTTAAGGGGGTTTGCCCTACCGAGCCGCTTCAACGGGGGGCGGCTGGCTTTCTTAGCAGTTCCCTGGGAAAGAAAAGGTGGGGCTGGCACTGGTAAGATGGAGTCACATAAGGGTGACTCCAAAGAAGGGGGTGAGGGGGAGCCCCCTGCACCCGTAGGCAATGTAGAGGAGTAAGACTCCTCTCTGGTCCAAGTTTGGAGGTTCCCCTGTTAAAGCCCAGGGGGGTACCTCCATTTTTTCAGAGCAGCTGCCCGAGGGTAGCTCCGACGGTAAGTGGGGGGAAATTAAGGAGATTTTTATTTTTTTTTAATCTCATCATTGGGCATGGTGACCCTATTATTTTCACGAGATGCACACGCTAATCACCACTCGCAGTAGCCCGCTCTGCAAGGGGTGAGTACGGGGTAGGCAGAGCCAGGTGCTGTCATTTTATGCCACCACTCCCGCCTGGTGACCTGGCAGCCCTTCGGCACGGTGTAAAAAGATACATAGTGAAGTGAGAAGGGAAGGGGATGTGAGGAAGGTATGAGTTGGGATGAAGCAGGTTGTTAAAAACCCACCATCCCAAACCGGAGCTCAGGGGTTAGGGAACATTGTCCCCTCCGCTCTCAGCACCGATCCGGGATAGATAAATGAGAAAGTTGTGGGAGAGGTTGTAGGGGAAGTGAGGAAGTAGGGGAGAAACACAGGCTGTCTGAAAGAAGGAGAAGAGGCTAAGCTGGTGCCGGAAGGGGCGCCGAGTCCCACCAGCACGGCGGCCATGAAGGCAAATCGCCGGGCCCATTAAGGGGAAGAGTCCGCAGCAATTCAATTGAAGAGATATGCCTTCAGGCATACCTGGGAGGAAATGCAGGGGGCCTATTCAAAGAGAAGTCATCACATGAAAGGACGTATGCTTCTCCGAGTCAGACCTCCTGGCACTGCTCTCTTCTAGGACGTATCGGGGGGAGGTTGGGGTCGCTATGCAAGTTTTTTCCCCCTCTGCCTCAAAATATTTGCTGTGTGATCCCCCTTTGAAGGATCCGCCATCTCTGATGAGCCACCCACTGCAGCCTTGGTGGGGGCATAGGAGCCGAAGTTCCTTTGGCACTGTCCTGGTTTTGTAGGGCAGCTTTAGGAACTTTAGTAACCCCAGAAGGCCGCCTCACAACCACCTTCAGGAGTATTGCCCCTGTAAGTCTAACGACTCATTGGAAGCGGGTGGCCATTTTGCATTCTGAGAAAGAAGAAACTGTACTGCCAACTTTACCAAGGGAGCACTCAGGGTGAGTAGAACCTGCAGAATGGTTTTGAATGGGTGTGGAAATTACCGTACTCTTAGGCCTGGCGGGGCCAGGAGCAGAGTGCTTTTTTTTAAAATTGAGGCATAAAACGTCCCAGGTGATGCAGGGTGCCGGGCAAAATGGGAGAAGAACAGTAGCCAGAACAGCCAGGATTTCCTTCTGCAGTGATATGCACTACATTTCTTCAAGAAGCGGGTAGCAGCTATCCGCAATTAACACACTTGGCCATACAGGATAGGGACTTGTTGTGCATGGCATTTAAGCAACTTACAGACTTCTGGTAAACGTGACTGCATATATACACAAGTGATTCGTATGCCGAAGAGATGGCAATAGTAGCATCTCTGCAGCAGTGGCACAAATACATTCACACAAGAATATCAAGTGGCACACACTGACTCAGGGAGCTTGCCATGGTCAAATGTGACAATATTGTAGGGGTGGGTCTCGAAGACTCTCCCTGTTTTCAAATCACCCCCCTTTGACCCCTCCCAGGTCGACCAGCTCTAAACTAATGTCTTCAATGGAGTCTAAAAAGTTTACTGGTGTAAACCCCTTCTTTGACGAAGTTCAAGGTAGAGTGCGGTGTCACACTCACCGCTGAGCCATTAAGTGTCTGAAGGGCACTAATCATGGCCACCTCAAAGCGATCAGATGCATTCGTAAGAAGCCTCCCGAGAAATGTATCGCTTTTGGCTATCTACCAATCAAACTAGCTAATGCTCTTCCCTGACGGATTATGTTGACCTTGACCAACATGCTGCCATTAGGAGTGAATAACCACAAGCTGTTTAAAGCAAACGGGCTTGAAAATGCCAGATATTCTCTAAATGAGGAGCCCTGACATAATTGAGGCTCCATTCACCACACTTGCAACTTTGGTCTTAGTCTGGGCACCCACGCTAGAGGGTGCCTCAGGGCCACACATGCAAATTTTGTACTCGTCGCTTGCTGAAGTGTCAGCGGACCTGTCCATCTGCGAGGCCCCCACAGAGGGAAAAGAACCCTTAGTCATCTAGTTTTTTTTTCTTTGTCTTTTCTCTTTTGGAGAGAAGATAGGGAATAAACCCACTTATGTCCATGACTGGAAGGAACCCCTAGGCCGGATGGACCAGCCTCAGCAAAAATCCTTCTTCAAGAAGAAGGCCTTATTGAGCCGCTGCCAGTGGGTGTGGTCAATTTTGGGCTACCTGCCTTCTTTCTCTGCAGTACCTCATGTTAGGAAAGGAGGGACTGGCACTAGTACGGAGATGGAGTAACCCTAAGGGGCCTCCAATGAAGGGGGTGAGTGGAAAACAACCACACCCATAGGCCTAGGGGAGGAGTAAACCTTCTCTCTAAGTACAGGGGGAGGGGGGCTCTGTTTCAGGGGTAGAGCTGCCTGAGAGCGGCTCCAACAATGGTAAAGGGTAAGCCTCTTAGCCCCATGGCAATGGTGAGAGGAAATATCCTCTACCAGTTGAATGGATGGCTCAATTTTCCTTATTCTCTCGGACACCTAGGGAAGGCTAGTCCTCGTGTGGAGAGGAATCTCCATGCACTTTCACACTCTTGCCTTCTGTTGTCACCATAGTCTGAAAGAGAAAAAAGGGCTCATGGAAAGATATTCTGACATCCCAACAACAAAAGGTTAAGAGAAATTCTCCATAGGAGCAGAAATTCCAGAATGTGATCATTTACACATAATCAGTCCAGGTTCATTGATGGGCTTTGCCAAACCAGCCCATCAAATTGTTCTCAAACTTTAACCATAAAGGATGGTGCTGGCGTAGCGACCTTATATGTGTACTGGATGAAGGTGAACAGTCAATGGCCCAACACACCCTGTACCTAATACTTGTCCTAGCCAGTGGGTTTTCGGCCCATGCAGCAGGTAGGGAGTAGGCACACCGACGGGCCCTGCTATCCATTGTTTCTATTAAGCCACTCCCTCTTTATGCAAGAGATTCATTACTGTGTAGTAGTCTAATGTTGTTCGCCCCCCCCCCTCCCTTATCTCTAATCCCTTGCTTCTCTTTTCAGGGGGTTGTCGGTTGCGGCTGCATTGTCATCGCTCCGGGTGGGGGACTCAATAAACTTCTATCATGGCCCCCATTCATCTCTGGTTGGTTGATTGTTGTGCATTTTCTTATTATTTACTGAGGTTTGGTGAATAAAATTAAGATTAGATTCTCTCCTCAATATCCTCTCCTTGAACCACAGAGTGGGCATTGTCAGGGCAGCGGAGATAGTTGGTGTGGGAGTTGTGAACCTGCCACTACAACTGCACAGCATTAGGGATAGCAAGTTTGGCAAGGAAAAATGAAAATGTCTGAATACAGGATGTGTTGACATTCAAACAACATATGTCACAGCTTCCCCATTCTCCTGATCTATTGCCATAATTTTTTGTTTTTCATGGGGATTCATTAAAATGAAAGTATACACAACCGACCCTGCAAATATTCCTGAACTCCAAAACAGGATAAGAAGTTTTTACGAAATCTAACATGAGACATGTCTGCCTAGAATATAACGACAAAATCAACTACTTGGAAAGTATGGAGATCACTTAAGAGACCTATAATTAAAAATGTAGGGTAAGGTTCAATAAATTTTTTTTCTGAAACTCATTAACATCTTTAGTGTTTTATCTAAATGGGTAATAGATTAGTCGTTATAAGTAATTAAGGTGTCATAGATAGATGAGACATGGGATAATTTGAGTATTGCTTGTAGTGAAAAATAAATTACCCAATCATATTCAAGAACTTTGGGAATATTCAAATTTATGTTCAAGGAGTAGGTTATTCAAGGTCTATAACCGAGTAAAAAATTATTGCCAAACTGAAGATGGAAGTTTACATACTTCCCAAACTAGTATCAGAATAAAGCTTAACAATATACTATCATGTTTAATCCTAATGATATTTTGTACTGATAGTTCTCCAGTGGTTTATGACACAAGGGAAATAACTAGGAATTAGATTTCCATCTCCTTGTTTTGTTATATTTCTATTCGAAAGAATTTTTTGCAAACCGCTGCTGTATATTAAAAAACATTGTGGGGTTCCAAGACTTTTTTGTATCAAAGATTGTAGAAGATTCTGGGTTAATTAGTTCCATTAAAAATCAAAATAGCTTACCTAAATTTACTTCCAATAATGGCTCATCAGAAGTATTGTGAACTATTGACTTGAAGATGCAATTCACATTAGTCTCTCTTACTTGAGGTCTGTGCAGGAAGACAGATGCTTGTCTGGAAAGAAGATAGACAATGCAAAGACCATTTTTATAATATACAGCACAAATTAAAATGTTAAATTAAAAAAAACATGAACACCATAATTTGTTTAGTATACATGAAATGTTGAGGAAAAGATTCAATTATATAAAGTGCACAAATTTACTAAATAACAATTAAATTGAAGTAAAAAAAAGGGTAGAGGTTTAACACCTATCTGAAATCATTTAGGATGGCCTTAATTTCTAGGTGGTGACCTACAGTTTAATATAAGATCCAAATCATGATTATCTACACTGTATGGCACCAACCATAAAGGCAACCTTGATATGGCTCAACTTTATTACAATTGAAAGCAGTGACCTGCACTCAGCACAGCTGTAACTCAAAGTATGTTCAGTAAAATTATAATTATGGCTTACACTTGTGACATTCACACTACTGAAATACATCAGCAAAATACTAAATACCACATATGACTCAAACTACATAAAAATGGTTTGCTAACTTCGTCACAGGTCAATAAGCACCTGTAATACATTAAGATATGGTTATGATTTTTTTCCAAAAGGCGGAGACTGCTACCAATGGCATAATTCGCAGTAACTAGCAATTTAGCCAATTACTAGGATACATAAACAAATTAAAGAAAAGAAAGAAAAGCAAAACCAACCACAAACAAACAAAAAAGCAAGAGGAAGAAGGAGGCACACACTGGCATTGAGGGAAGGTGGGACTCTCCCTGACCCTGGGGCATATGACCAACACAGAATTAAAATGGAGGAGTCTATCTAGCCTTCTCCAGAAAGTGGTATAGTCCACAAGTGAGTGAACACAAATTCATTCTGAGCAAAAGAGACAAGCAGTAGAGACCCCACTCACTACAGTACTAGGGCAGGTAATGTGTGTGAAAATCCCCAGGCTGGGACATTCAAGTATGTCTATGTCAAAGAGTCTGGGAAACAATGCAGGTATGGGAGTAAGGTGCAAGGGTGCACTCCATCAAATGATAGTACATCCCGAGTGTGCTCAATTAGATGAGAGAAAACAACCTGAAGCTACAGAGGCATGGGGATAGGTACAAGGGAACAGTTGAGGCAAGATGGAACTCAATTTCAAGTCCTCAGCGGCCATCTCCCAGCTTCTTTGCCAACCAGCCAGAAGGATGACCTAATTCCTACCATGTAGTCAGTACGAGGAAAAGCAAAATGTTGGTCTAGTCACCCAGTCCTCACGACTCTTTGGCACTCTCATTCCCAACAATCCAAACATGTTTAGGAACCCACCACAGCTCACAGCAACCACAGCACAAGGACATTGAACCAGGGTGTACAGAAATTCAAATGTCCCAAGAACACTCAGGGGCTTTGAGTCACTAAAGATCAGGATCCAGTCTCTCAACCAGGCACAATCCCCATACTGAGTGTTGTATTACAATCAGCTCAGCCCTGAAAACAGACTGCCTGGTAGAGCCCAGCAGATTTCAAACAGAGGCGAAACAGAATAGAAGCCAACCACCTCATTGAACTTGGACCAGTCTGTGTACACTGGCACAGATTAAATGTGATGCAAGATGTGTAATCCAAAAAGGTCAAACACAATACTCTAGGCGCTGTGGAAGCTTCGGGAACAGAGGCATAATGACATATTGTCAAAGGTACTAAGTAACCTCCAGGGTGGAGTTGAGGGCTGAACCAGAGGCAACACCATCACAAGGGCTACACAAAGGTTTTGAGTTGCTATAGATGACAATCCAGTCTCTGAACCAGACAAGACAATTTATCTCATGTAACAAGCGATGTATTGCAACAAGCTCAGCTGTAAAGAGAGAAGCAGCACCTAGTAGATCCCGCTGACTTCAAATAGAGGGGATACAGTGCAGAAACCAACCACCTCCTGGAACTTGGAGCCATCTGTATACACTGCCACAGATTCAGCATGACACAAAGTGTGCTCCAAAAAGGACAAGTGCAATACTCTCGGCACTGTGGAAGCTTTGGGAGCAGGTGTGGCGACAAATAGTCAAAGGTAGCACCCTCCAGGGTGGTGTCCTGGGCCGAACCAGAGGCATGGCTAGCTGAGAGCTAAACCAAGCTCTCAAAGGAGTTTCTAGCCCTAAACCGAAAGCGTTTGTGACATGAGTGGTGTCTCCCAGCAGCACTGAGCTGGCACCTACAGGTGGATAATGCATTGTACACTGCACAGTGGAAGTGGCATCCCCTCCAGCATCGAAAAGTAGGCTCTCAATGGGAACATGCGGAAGGCCCCAGTCACTAGGCGGAGTGAGCTCACCATCCTCAATACAAACTCAACTGAGGATGCATAAAACTCAAATAGTAAAGCTTCAAACGAACAAAGGATCGATAGAATAGCACGGCAGTGGTCCTATTAGCAGAACTGGTGCCTAACATCACAATACAAAGAATATCCATGGCATAGGTATGAGAGCCTAAGGCTCCAGTTGAAAACCAAGACCAAGTAAATGGTGCGAATCCACTTCCAGGTGAACCTCAATTAGGAACAAGTCAGGATCGGGATGGAGCCATGGTTGGTGGTTTAAGTCCACCACCTTAGTCTTGGCCAAGGAAAACCATAGCCAGAGACGTGGCTCAATGCCTATTAAAGTTGAGGATCCAGAGTTGGCATTTGAGCCACACCGAGGTAATGCCATTGATAGTGCGACACTGAGGACACTTGCTTGCAGGACACCTTTGTTGCCCTCAAATGGGTCAGAGAGGGTTCATCCTGCCGTATGCAGAATCAATAATCTCATGTGGACAGGCTTGATGATACTGTATGACCATGAGGTATCATAAGCCTTCTCCAGATCAGGGAAAATGTGTTGCAGTGCTGTGTACGATGGAAGGCCTCACAGATGGCATTTTCCAGTCAGAGCAGACCATCAGATGTCGAGTGAAACTTGCGGAAGACAGGTGGCCCCCATTGTTCAGTAAAAAGGCTGGTCTAACATTTATTAATTTCTACTTCAACTTGCACATGCAAGAGATAAGAGATTTGGTAGAAACTGGCCAGAGTTTGTGAAAAGTGAGCACAGTAGCCCATTTACCAGGAATCTGGGGCAATACCCTCTGTCCAGATCCTGTTAATCAAATCTAACAGAAAGGCCAGGCCTTGCTCATATAGGTGTCGAAGCATGGCATATAGGACATCTGGAACAGGGGTGTTGCCCACACACAAAGTGAGAGCGAAACCTATCTAACTCAGCCTAAACATGTCATTGAAGGGTTCTCCACCTAAAGAGGTAAAGTCCAATTGGCTGCCTTTGATGACATCACAATGTGCATTGAATGCTGACTTAGAGAATGAAGAAAACTGTCACAAAAGATTCCGCCGTGGATGAGGCGTCTCAGATTGCAGTCCCATTATCCTGGCAAATAGGAGAGGTTCCTGCAAGTTAATCTGAATGTTTTTGACTCACTTCCATGCACATCTACAAGAGGTGTCTTCCCAGAAAGAACAGCATGCCTGCTTCAAAACATACCAAACCTAGCCATAGCCTTTCAAAATTCACTGATAGTATGGGTGGCACTTATAACCCATGCAGGCCAATCGCTTCTGAGTGAGGGCTGTTGCTCAATAGACAAGCCATCAAGGAAGTCAATGGAGTGCAAAACAGAAGTGTTCTAAGAATAAAAGGTATGCCTATAGCAATAGGGGTTTTTTTGGGGGGGGGAGGTTAGGAGCCTATCTGGCGATTGCCCACTTGGGCATGTCACCATAATCATAACAGCCTACCACTAGGCTACTTTAAAATAAGAATATGAAAACAACAACAATAAAAAGGGAAAATGGCAACAATTAGGAAGCAAGCTCCAGTGTAGGGAGGAAGTCTCCCTCCCCCGCGCACAGGAATGTGCGACCTACAAAGAAAACAACAATAACAAAACCTAGTTAAATAAAGGGGAGAAGGCCGGCCTCCCCCCAAAGGTCTATAAGACCACCAGTCAATGTGCAAGAACTCGTCTCGAGTACAAGGGACAGGCGGTAGCGACCCCACCCATCCCGGCACCGGGACAGGTAGCTTGCACAGAGATCACCCAGACAGGGACATTCAACAAGAGAAGGCCTGTGTGGTGGATCGAGTCCACTTTCTGCAATACACGCTCGGCTGCGGATGTATAAAACTCGCATCCGTAGTCGAGCTTGGAACGAACAAAGGATCGATAAAAAAGTAAAACAGTAGGGCTATCAGCGCCAAAAGCGACGAACGTCACAGAGCAAAGAATATCCATGGCACAGGTACAAGAGACCCTAAGGCTGCGAATATGAGCCTCCCAGGTGAGGCGTCGGTCAAATACAAGACCAAGGAAAGGGTGCGATTCAACCACTTCCAGGCGTACCACATTAAGAAACAAATCTGGGTAAGGGTGGAGCCGTGGATGGCGGCAGAAGTGCACAACCTTAGTCTTGGCTGAGGAAAACCGAAACCTGTGCTCCTCGGCATAGCGAGAGACGCGGTTCAATGCCTGTTGGAGTCGATGCTCCAGAGTTGACATCTGGGGCGCGCCAAAAGAGGTCGAAAGGTCGTCCACGTAGAGCGTAGCGAGAACATCTTCCGGCAGCACTGAGGTGATGCTGTTGATGCTCAGGGCAAAGAGTGTGATACTGAGGACACTTCCCTGCGGGACAACCTCCTCTTGCTCCATTGGGCCGGAGTGGGCTCCCCCCCACGCGAACGTCTCCATGATACCGTATCGCCATGCGGTATCATAGGCCTTCTCCACATTGGAAAACACCGTGGCGTAGTGCTGTCTACGAAGGAAGGCCTCGCAGACAGCATTTTCCAGTCAGAGCAGAGCATCCGACGTGGAATGGAACTTGTGGAAGCCGTACTGTGCAGAAGACAGATGGCCTCCACTTTCCAGAAAAAAAGGCTAATCTAACATTTACCAATTTCTCCATCAACTTGCACACGCACGAGGTTAGAGAGATTGGGCGGAAACCAGTCGGAGTAGAGTGATCTCTCCCCGGTTTGCGAAAGGCGAGCACAGTAGCGATTCGCCTGGAATCTGGGATGAGACCCTCCACCCAGATCCTGTTGAACAAATCTAACAGAAAGGCCATGCCTCGCTCACCTAGGTGTCGAAGCATGGCGTACGGGACCATGGGCGGTGTCCGCGCACGAAGCAAGAGCGGAACGCAATTCACTCATAGTAAACCTATCGTTGAAGGGTTCTCCGCCTCTGGAGGTAAAGTCCAGTCGGCGGCCTTCTGCGACATCACGATGTGCATTGAATGCTGGCGGAGCAGCATCCCGGCTAGAGAATGCGGAGATAGCGGTCGCAAAAGATTTTGCCACGGACGCGGGGTCCGAGATTGCAGTCCCATTCTCCTGGAGAACGGGAAGGGGTCCTACGAGAACTTGCACCGAATCCTTTTGACTCTCTTCCACACCTCTGCTAGAGGGGTTTTCCCGTTAAGTAAAGACACGTATGCTTCGAAATATACCGAAACCTAGCCCTAGCCCGACAAAATTTACGGACAGTGAAATGATTCAGGCGGCGCTTATATCGCATGTAGGCATAACGCTTCTGTTTGAGGGGCATCTCACACTTGGCCAACCACCACGTGAATGGTCGGCGTGCAAAACGGCCAGACGTTCTGGGAATAGTAGTCAGGCCTACGGCGATGTTACCGGAGAAGAACTCAACGGCTTCATCTACCGACCTAAACTCGCATGCGCATGAGCCAAGCACCACCGAAGTGGGCTCTGGGGCGGCAGTTGCCCTGAAAATGATATTTGAATGGGAAAGTGATCACTACCATGGAGGTCATCGACCACCCCCCAATCAAAATCAGGCCTTGCATCAGAAGAGCACAAAGATAGATCAAGGCAAGAAAATGAAGTGGTTCTCGGGCAGTGATGCGTAAACTCATCCACATTTCAAGCCTTCGATTAGATCGGCAAGGACTTGTCCCCTGGGATTTATTGAGTAATCTCTCCAGAGAGGATGTCTGCCGTTCAGATGTCCAAGAAAGAGAAAGGGCCTCGGCAACCGTGCCATGAAGTGGCGTAAGTCCCCCCCCCCCCCATCCCCGCGTCGAAGTCAGCTGACGGTGGAATGTACAAAGAAATGATAGTATACCTCCTATCCAGGTGAAGCCGCACAGCCACTGCCTGAAAGGAGGAGGTATCTGAAATGAAAAGAACGGAGAGATTCATGCCGGATGTAAACCGCGCATCCCTCAGCAAGGCCTCCATCTCGTGGTGGTGGCGTCGCAAAACCCTTATACCCCACGAGGGCGGGCAGGGGGCACGCACCTAGCCTGGTCTCCTGCAGAAAAATAGCTAACGGGAAACGGGGACGGGACGGGACGAGCCTCCGCAGCTCCCAGTTGGTCCGGAGTCCATGGCAATTCCATTCAATAAATATGCCCTCCAGGCCTAGCTCAGAGGAGACGCGGGGGCCCTCTCCGAACAGAAGACCCTCACGGGAATGACTGTACGCTTCCCGGAGGCAGAACCTCGGGCGCTGTTGGCCGGACAATGCGCTGAAGGCGCTGTTGCCTTTGAGGACTTATTAGGGGAGGTTGGGCTCGCCATGCGAGTCCTTTCCTCCCTCTGCCTCGAAACCTTGGCGGGCGTTCCCTCTTTTTGAGGATCCACTGTCTCCGAGCCACTCAGCCCACCACTAAGCGTGGGTGAAGGAGCCGAAGCTCCTTTGTTGCTGTCGTCCTGTAGCGGACCGAAAGCAACACTAAACCCGCGTTCCAACCTTATCCTAGGATTTATGGACCTTGAGAACCCCGAGGAAGAATTGATACGATTTGATATACAGTCCTTTACTTTACAGGTTTATGCTCGCAACATCTAAACTCATCATACTTACTCAGAATCCTCTCATTCACTAAAGACACTTGCGCTCCAGTATCAATCAAACCACAGAACAACCTTTCACCAACTTTCACTCTTGTTTCCATCATATCAGGTCTACTATGTTCGCAATACACAGAAGGAACAAGCACACCAACATCAGCACTGATATCCACACTGTCATCAACTCCCATATCATCACTCACCACACACATCTTCATCCAGACAATCATTCTTCTCTCTCATATATGAACACTTTTCAATCACCCAAGTGTAGTGCACACCGCTCAAACATTGCAGATGTA
Organism: Ceratothoa steindachneri; assembly: GCA_963969495.1. Lineage (NCBI taxonomy): Eukaryota > Metazoa > Arthropoda > Malacostraca > Isopoda > Cymothoidae > Ceratothoa > Ceratothoa steindachneri. The sequence continues at coordinate 83,734,510 of OZ018326.1, forward strand.
CCACATTAGGATTCAAACGCTTCATCTTCTCATCCTTGTACACAATTGGCCTCTCACCACCAAAGTGCACATAAACAATCACTCCATCCAAACGACTCACTACAATCAACACTTCCTAAAATGGCGGGACCCCTTGCATACACATCGCTCTCAATTCTTTTATGAAGTTCCGCACCTTTGCCATACCAATGCTTTCAGGCTTCCTACATACTTCATTCATTACCTCCTTCCTTAAGTCATCCACACTATCGGGCACCCTCACGTCTACTCCATCACTCTTCAAATCTTGCAAACCATTCCATACACTCTCAAACAAGGAATCACCACCACCCTTACCCTCCTTTTCATTAATAATCCCTTTTGGCAAATACTCAGGATCACTCACTCCACAAACATTTTCATCATTCGTACCAGGCTACCTTGACATCAAATCAGCCACTCCATTCGGTTCACCAGGCACATACTCAATCACATAGTCAAAGTCACTCAAATCTTCCAAAGTCCTTGCAATCCTACTATCAGCCCACTTCATACGCTGCAGATACACAAGAGGTTGATGATCTGTTTTGATCACAAACCTCACACCATACAAAAACGGACGCAACACTTTCAAACAATATTTTATCGGAGCCAACTCTCATTCGACAGTCTAATACTTTCGCTCTGCCACATTCATAGCCTTGGATACATACCCAATTATTCGCCTGACATTCTCTCCATTCAAACGCTGCTCTTGCATCAGAAAACCTCACATACAATACCCACTCGCATCTGTATACAATTCAAGCATTTTAGCATTCACACTATAATCTGGGTAAGCCAATTCAACATCTTCAGCCGCTGCCTCTTTCAGTCTCTCATACGCCTCATTCATCTTATTCCACTTGACAACTGTACTACCTTTCTTGCCCATCCACTCAGTCAGAGGCTTACTCACACCAGAACAATCATGTATAAACTTTCGCTAGAACTCAATCAAACCCCAAAACGACTTCAGTTGCTTCACAGTCACCAGTTTAGGAAACATTCGCACCTTCTCAACATACTTCGGCGACTTTCGTAACCCATTCTCACTCACCATATGTCCAAGGAGATCAGGGTGGGGAATGAACACGCTTCTCCCCTCCACCAGCCGGGGCCTCCAGAGCAGATTGTCCTGGCAGTCTCAGGGGCACTGGTTAAGGAAGAGATCCATCCCCTCCTTGTACTGCCTCGGAAACCCTAGCCATTTGAGGAGGACCTTGCATAGGGGCGGACTCAAGTTCGGTGCTTTGCACCAAGCCTGGATTCGCTCCCATGGAAGACCCTACCGTCTGAGGCTGGGTTGCCTCAAGGACCATGTGTATCTTAGGGGGGGCTCCAGTTGGCCATCCCCACCAGGACATCACAGGTCCCGTTGGTAGCGCTGTTACACATCACGTCTGGAGAGGCACAGGCCTTGACCCTTGCCAGGAGGTCTTTTGAGGGAAGCAACCGAAGGGGCCTGGCTTCCCTCTCCCCCATAAGGGGGTTTGCCCTACCTATCCGCTTCAATGGGGAGCAGTCGGCTATAGGCAGCCTGCTGGCTTTTTTGGCAGTCCCATTGGAAAGAAAAGGGGGGGACTGCGGCTGGGAAGAGGAAGGTGCCCAAAAGCACCTCCAGAGAAGGGGGTGAGGGGGAGTCCTGTACACCGTAGTCAAAGGAGAGGAGTAAGCCTCCTCTCTGGTTAGAGAAATTTGGAGGGTCCCCTGTGCAAGCACAGTGGGCAGGACCTCCATTTTTTCGGCTCCGACAATGGAACATGTAAAATTAAGGGGAGATTTTTTATTAATTCAGCACCAATGAGAATGGTGACCCTCTTTTCCTTACGGGAAGCAATAGCTCATCACCCCTCACAGTAGCTCACTCTGCAAGGAATGCATACGAGCCTGACAGAGCAAGGTGCTGCCATTTAAGGCCACCCCTCCCACCTGGTGACCTGGTAGCCCTTCAGCATGGCATAAAATGATAGTGTGTAAACAGAAAAGGAAAAGGGATGTGAGGAAGGTATGGGTAGTGATGAAGCAGGTTGTTAAAAACCCACCATCCCAAACCAGAGCTCAGGGGTTAAGGAACATTGTCTCCTCCCCCCTCAGACCCAATCCGGGATAGTTGGCTGAGAAGGTCAGCATCTACCCTGTGAAATTAGAGGCTGACCAGAGAAAGATGTAGGAGAGGTTGTATGAAAAGCAAGGAAACAGGGAGGAAACTAGTGTTCTGAAGGAAAGAGAAGAGGCTAAGCTGGGGTCGGACAGGGTGCTGAGTCCTATCAGCACAACGGCTAACGATGGCAAATTGCTGCGCCCATTACAGGGAATTCAAGTGGTAGATGAATGGAATATGCTCACTATTCATGTGATAGAAGCATCCTACATGCAGTTATAAGGATAGATTGGATATATTTATGGATAAGGATACTAGGTGAGACTGAACTGAGTGATAGGAACATGAGCTATCTTGTATATGCTATTGATTAGCCTTTTACACTCCCTTTTTTTTATATTCTTAGTTGCATGTTGTTTTATTAGCTCATCTGGCGACTGCCTACTTGGGCATTAGTCCGGTATTAAAAACTTGCCTAGTACTAGGCTACTTTAAAATCAAATTCAAAAACACACACACAGAAAAAAAACCCAAACCCAACACAAAATGTTTTAAAAAAGGGAAAAGCCAATGAGCAGGAACGTGCAACCTATAAGGGTAAAACCTCCCCCAAAAAACTGGTTTAATAAAAGTGAGAAGGTCAGCCTCCCCAAAAAAGTTTTAGAAGTCCACCAGTCAAGGTGCACTCACTTGTCCCGAGTACAAGGGACAGACGGTAGTGACCCCGCCCATCCCGGTATGTGCCGAACAGTCTGGGGGACAATGCAGTCATCACAATAGGGCACAGGCGAGCGCTCCATCAAATGGCGATGTGTCACACAAGTGTGCCCGATTTGGAGATGACAGAAAGCGCCCCGAAGCCGTTTGCCGCATTGGGGGATAGGTGCATGGGAACAGCCGCGGCGCAATGGCACGCAACTTTAAATTCCCTTTGACCATCTCCCATCTTCTTTGCCAAGCAGCCCGAAGAGCTGCCTGTATTCCAGCCATGTAGTCGGTGTGAGGAAGAACCAAATGCTGGTCCAGTCACAGAGTCCTCGCAGACTCTTTGGCGCGTTCATTCCCAGCAATTCCTACATGTCCAAGAACCCAGCAGAAGATAATCTCACCATCCGCCTGGCTCGCCCAAACCGTGGCGTCATGGATATCGCGAACCAGGGGATGCGGGGATTTCAATCTCCCATACTGAGTGCTGTATTGCCACCAGCTCAGCTGTGAAGACAGACACAGCACCCCACTGACTTCAAACAGAGGGGATACAGCATGGAAGCGGACCCCCTCTTCGGACTTGGAGCCATCCATATACACTGGCACGGTTCCAGCGTGACATGAGGTGTGCTCCAAAAAGGTCAAACGCAATACTCCCAGCGCTGTACAAGCTTTGGGAGCAGAGGTGTGGCGACAAATAGCCAAATGTGGTACCCTCCAGGGTGGTGACCTGGGCAGAACCAGGGGTGCAACTGGCCCGAGAACTATACCTAGCTCTCGAAGGAGTTTCCTGGCCCTAAACCCAAAGGGCTTAGGGTATGACTGGCGTCTCTCAGCGTAGAGCAAGTGCCATTTCCCCAGAATCGACTAGTAGGCTCTAAATGGGGGAAGTGCAGAAGGCACCGGTGGCCAGGCGAAGGCCAGTGTGGTGGATCGAGTCCACCTTTCGCAATAAACGCTAGGCTATGGATGCATAAAATTCACATGCATAGTCAAGCTTCAAATGAACAAAGGATCGATTAAAAAGTAAGGCAGTAGCCCTATCAGCGTTCCAAGCGCTGTGTTGCATGTTCGAAATGACCATAAAGTGAAAGATGTTATTAATTTGGTAAAAGTATAAATGCAGGCAGGTAAGTGGTTTGCAGAAATGACTATAAATGCAAATGTATTTGTTCTAAATTTTACTTTAATAAGTGAAGAAAGTGGAATTTCCCAGAGGGGAGGTAGTGATATATTGGTTCAATTCGACCAAGGTCATCATATAGAGGGGCATTAGTTATTTATGGTATAGGATCAGGTCTTTAAGACTTTTTAGCAGTTCTTACAAAATTATACTTTTTCTATAAATGTTTCCAGGTTTTCTTGAATCTTATCTACCAACCCTGATCCCTATACTTTTTAAAATTCTGCAGACAAAGTTTGATGAAATATATACAGACTTTTATGCAGGACCAATTGTTGGCTTTTATTCTCATAAAAACCCATTTTAAGTGAAAATGCAATATTTATATTTGGGGTATTATTCTAGTTTCAACTCCAACCCCTACTTAACAATCAAAGGCGCACTATAAACTTTTTACAAAAATACAGATAATATCTTTATATCTGATATATATATATATATATATATATATATGATAAATAACACCCACAAGGAAAATGGAAAAACGATTCTGAGTGCTTTCGTCTTTATTCTAAAAGACCTCTTCATGGAATAACGTAGGTCAGGACAGACAATGTCTTAAATAGTAAGGAGTGGGTGGTTAAAACGGCTACCTGCATCAAAACCCTAACTAGGGGCTACAAATTTTTTAAACACTTTAATTTGTGATTTAATATAATTAGATATGATAGGATCTAGGCTAAACAATCCAGTGCTAATATTAAAATTTGGGAAAGTATTAATAAAGATACACTCCAAAATATTTCTTGAAATGTAGTTTGTACAATTAATAACAGGTTAAGCACTATTCCAATTAATAATATGACCCTGACTATAGATATGTAAAAATAATGCGGATTATTGACAAAGATTACGAACATTAATTTGGTGATGTTTAACTCTACATTCAATTCTTTACCCGTCTGTCTATAATAGTATTTTTCACAATTATTGCAACTAATAGAATATACAATGCCTGGTTTAGGCGGTGATTTTTTTACAAGGCAATGGGCGATGGATAGTGTTTTCATATTTAAAAATAACACCTGCTCAAAGACTATCAACATGGTTTTAGAATTGGGATATCCTGCCTCACTCAGCTTGCTGGAGTACCTTGAAGAATTGGAAAGTGTGATGGATGATGGAATCAGTGTCGATGTAGTGTACCTCGACTGTTGGAAGGCCTTCGATACTGTTCCCCACAACCAACTGCTGGCAAAACTGAAAGCTCTGGGAATAAAGGGAAAACTCTACGACTGGATAAAGGGATTTTTGAAAGACAGGCGACAAAGAGTGAATAATAGAGGTAAGTATTCAGAATGGTGACTTGTCTGGGGTGGTGTCCCACAGTGTAGTGTTCTTGGCCCAGTTCTTTTCCTAATTTTTGTGAATGACTTGCTGGAAACTACTCAGTCTGAGGGAAAACTGTTTGCGGATGATGCTAAAATTTATCAGAGGATCAGGGTTGCAGAAGATGGTGTGGCCCTACAACAGGACAAATTGGAAGAGTGGAGCTAGAATTGGTTACTCAAATTCAATGAAGATAAATGTAAGGTCATGCATATAGGGAGAAGTAACCCTGGTTATGAATATTATCTAGGAGCAACAGCACTGGAGGAAACTGATGAAGAAAAGGATGTTGGGATCATCATTACTAACAACATAAAACCAGCACAACAGGTAACAAAGGCAGCAGCGAGTGCCAACTCGATGCTTGGACTCTTGAAGAAAACCATGACCTGCCTGGACTCAGAGAAGATGTTAAGCCTATACAAGTCACTAGTTAGCCCACGACTTGAGTACTTTATTCAGGCTTGGTCACCATATGCCAGAAGGGACAGAAGCGACCAAACTAGTCCTGAATCTGGCGGAATTGCCATATGAAGAGAGACTTGACCAGCTTGGTCTCACAAGGCTTAAGAGGGGAGAACCAGAGGGAACATGAATGAAACTTTCAAGATCTGAAGAGCTTCAACAAGGTTGGTGATGGTAACTACTTACAGCTAGCTCCTCGAGACCAGAACATCCAGACTAGAGGACACAGCTTGAAACTCATAAAGCCACGTCACAGGACATCAAAAAGGAACAAGTTTTTCAGTTCTAGGGTAATAGATAAATGGAACAGTCTCAGTGACAGTGTAGTCAGTAGCACAAGTGTTAATATGTTTTAAAATACATATGACCAGTTTGAGACAACATAATATGAGAAGAGGCATCCCTTATGAGCTATGACTCTCTTGCCTCTTCATTTTCATTAAGGTAAGCATTTATGTTCAAAGGTTTTAGTAAACCAAGTAATTTAATGAAAATTTGGTTAAAAGGTAAAACTAATACAATTTGGCATGAAATTTAGGGGTGTTATGATTAGGTTGTTAAAATGAACGCTTAGCAGAATTATAACAATTTTTAAGTACGTAGAAAGGGTAATACAAATTTAAACCTATATTATATATCCTATCAACCTCTTTTCCAAATATTTGGGTGAAACAATTCTAAGGGCACAGAGAAACATGGAAGAGAAAACACTTTTTTGATACTAATATGGTGATCGGAATAGAAATGGATGTACGAGTCAATGGCTGTAGGTTTTCTATACATGTTGATTTGAATTCAATGCAGTTGACAAATGTTGTTAGGCACTCCAATGGGTAAATGTTGCAAGTATGGGCGAATGCAATTCTAGCTTATTTTTAGTGTTGGCTCGTTGTTGGGGATGGCTGATCGGGGGGATGGGCCTATGAGGATTCTGAATTTTAATCATTTGGGAGTGGGAGTCGGGGGGGACATAGCCCCCAGTATATAATCAGAAATCGCCATAAACTTCATCCACATAGATTTCAGCTCAGAAAAAGTAGCTAAAAAAAATAGCGCAAAATAAGCTAGGAATCAGATCCGGCCATACTATACACAAATACCCTCCAATATGCTTTGTTTTTATGCAGTGCTCCACCCCAAATGATCAGAGCTAGAAATGCAATCATTTACCTTTAGTAGAGGTCATTCAATACTCTTGCAGGTAATAAGACCTTAACAATTCTTGTTAGTCTGACTCTGTATGTGACAAATGTTTGGCTTGGAGACAGTGGCTCAATACGAAAAGTTATACTGATATAGGTCTGGCCTGTTCTCCTACTCCTTTCTTGAAATCACTGGCAGTGTATTCAAAATTTACCCTATTTTTATTATTCCTATGATCAAAGAAATGGAAGAAAATAAATTAAAGATATTGATGCAGTGTCAAACTATGGTCTTGAATATCTCTAATTTAAAAAATGGTAAACAAGTAGACGAGTGGCCCGGCCAGGAAAAATTATTTTGTGTAAATATTATTGTTCACCCGTCTCTGAATATTAATGCGCGTTTGAGTTTTCTAACATCATACCCCACCCCCAACCCCTATTATAATTTGCAAAACGATTAAAGGCGCTGACATGATGTAGTTAAAGCATTGGTAAATATGTAGACGAGCGGCCCGGTTGATAAGATGTACTATTTCGTCCATGTTCCAAGATGTTTCACATTTTTGGAGTATATTTATAGGGGACGGCTTGTGGGAGGTTAAACATGATGAGTGGACCGCACTACGATGATCCTGAGTTTCATTAAATTGATGGGGGTCTGGGGGCATAGCCCCCCAGTATATAATCCTAATTTTTATAATGTTCTGACATTTACAGAGGTGAATGCTTAAACTACATGTAAGTGCCTTTAATCGCTTTGCGAATTATAATATGGGTTGGGGGTGGGGTATGACATCAGAAATGACGGGTGAACGATAATATTTGAACAAAATTTTCCAGCCGGGCCGCTCGTCTACATGTTTACCAAAGCATTCACCTCTGTAAATGTCAGAACATTATAAAAATTAGGATTATATACTGGGGGGATGTGCCCCCCAGACCCCCCAAATTTAATAAAACTCAGGATCATCGTAGTGCAGTCCACACATCGTGTTTACCCCCCCACGAGCCGTCCCCTATAAATGTACTCCAAAAATGTGAAACATTTTGGAACACAGACGAAATAGTACATCTTATCGTCTAGGCCGCTCGTCTACATATCTACCTAAAAAATAATTTATTCACTGCATATAAGTAGGGGTTTCCTTACTTCTTGCTCTGATTCTTTCAAATTTGGTGCTCATTTCAATTGCAGGGTACTCATTCTGCACACTTAAGCACCCTAAAAGCCCAATTTCTGAAATTTAGTGGTTGGAAAAAATGCTAAATGGACTGACTTGCAATAGAAATAAGTAGGTACTGAATTTAAAACAATCACACACCAAGAAGCATAGAATAAACCTCAATTCGAAGCTTTAGATAAGTTGTGGTTGAAATAGGAAATTTATAAATATATATAAAGCCAAAACCCAGCAGTTACTAAATAACCTCATTGTATTGTTGGAACCTAAACCAGAGTGAAATACTTTACCTAACTGAATCGACATTTTCACAAAATGGATTGTAGGAAAATGTTAATTTCTTGGCAGGTTTTAAAGTTACTGATTTTAGTTGTTTCTCGATGGCATCAATTACACCTCTACTTTTTGTGCCAACTCCGCCAGTGAATTTATAAGGTAAAGCCATACCAATTAAAGTTTACGTCTACCAAAGTAAAGTACTAAAGGGAACTATTAGATGATGTATATTGGTCAGACTACAGAAATAACCGAATACCATTTGTGATATCGAGTAAAAGATATGTTTGTTAGTTAGTTTTCAATTCAGAGTAAATTGAGAATTTGCGAGGGGTTAAAGCAATGGTGATACTACCTTTACGAAACCTTACCTCTGACCGTAGTCCGGAGGTTTTCACCCCATAGCCTATAAAAAGAGAGTTGGTGACTCTCGTTATTGAAATATATACAAAAAAATATGTACGTGTAAAAAAAAATCGTAGCAGCTTTGATAAAAATTGAATGTAAAAAAATCTCAGATTCGAGAAATATAATACGAGATTGAAATATGGAAACAAAAAAAGCGATAAGAGCAATCCGTTGAGTTTCGCATAATTTTTACTAATTATCGGATATTATTTCGTTAAACGTTATCATTTAAAAACAAATTAAATTACTCCTATTATGACAAGCATAGTTTTGTTAATCTATATATATATGGGATATATTAATATTGATGTTATAAATATTCTTATTGCAGAATGAATTTTTATTTTTTTGTCTTCATTTATTATGATAACATTTCACTAATGGTTAATAGAAGTAAATTTTATTTTTGTGAACACTTAAGAGAGCATATGTGAAACAAATTTAGTTGAGAGTAGGTCTTGGCAGGCCTATATTAGTGCGCTAGAACTGGGAATATAAACCAAAATGTTGGGTGACAGAATGATGGGAAACATTTGTGGTGCACACACAAACTCAAATGAAGCATTGTAACATGTAACATGATATTTTAGAACTATTCCCATTTTGATTTACAGAAAAGACCAAAGTCGCGGTGAAAAGGGAAACTGGGAATGGGACTAGTTATTATGTGGTTTGAAAAGAGAACGTTAAAATGGGTTAGCCCGATCGTAACGACTCTCGGTGAGCATCAAATTACAACTACAATATTATATTTCTATTTTGTTATGGAAGACGGAAAAAGGCGTTTGACCAAATTTCACCGTTACAGTATATTTTCTCACGAGAGAAAAGGTTTTCAAAATTATTGTATATATATATATATATATATATATATATATATATATATATATATATATGTGTGTGTGTGTGTGTGTGTTTTTTTACATGTGTCCAAGTATAAAACGAGCAAATCGAGGAGGAGAGAGATCATTCATTCGAGATCATTTCGAGGAGCAGTTTCACATATCGCTCGCGGGTCATACCAATCAAGTCATTTACTCCGCATTAGGAGATAACATTTACGCAACTGATCTTACATCAAGACGAGTCTTATTCATTCATCGTACTAAAGCACGAACATTAAGAGAGTTTTATTTAATCATCATCAAAGATAAGCTCGTGAAATCGATAATCAATCTAACATAACACAACATAATTTGACGGATAACAAAAGCCACAAGGGCCTATCAAAGGTCATCCACATCTGGTAAAACCCACCCACAAAGTGCATCCATAGGATTGTGTCAGATCATGCATCTATAATATACAATTTAAACAATCCATAGGATTGTGTCAGAGCATGTATCTACGATATACAATTTGAACCATACACAGGAATGTGTCATAAACAAAAAGCATCATCGTCAAGACTCGTCAAAATTCAAATCAATCGTAATATACAATAATAAAACCTGCATCATCCACAGGAATGAGTCCAGAATACCCCCATAGGTTAACCCCCCCCCCCCCCTCCTCATATAATCATCTAATCTGCGTTTGAATACATTCAAGTTCGGACTGTTTACCGTCTCAGATGGCAAACTATTCCAGTAATCTAGCACTCTATTGGTGAAAAAATATTTTCTAACATCCAACCTGCACCTCTGTTTTTTGGGGTTTTTTTAAGTGGTGACCCCTAGTCCTATTACTACCTTCCAACTCAAATAACTTGCTAAAATCCAACTTATCCATCCCAGAACAGATTTTAAAAAGCTCAATCATATCTCCCCTCACATATCTTCTCACAAATGAGAACATATTTAGTACCCTCAGTCTATCTTCATATTCAAGGTGCTTCAGGGAAGGTATTATTTTTGTTGCCCTACTTTGTACTGACTCTAGCAGGTTGATGTCATGTCTAAAATGGGGTGACTATGCTTGTAAACATTACTGTAAATGTGGCCTAACATATGAGTTGTAAAGTTTAAGGATAATCTTTTTACTCTTATAGCTAACATTCCTGTTAATGTATCCTAACACCCTATTTGCTCTATTTTTTGCCTCAATACACTGCTTTGAAAACTACAGTGACCTATCTACTACTACGCCTAAGTTCTTCTCATGCTCAACTGAATTCAGCCAATGCCCATCCATTTCATAGCTAAATTCCCTATTACCCCTTTCCATGTTAATAACTTTGCATTTTTTAAAGTTAAAAGTCATCTGCCACTTCTGAGCCCAAGCTAATAATTTATTTAAGTCACTCTGCACTTTAAAGCTACCCCCAGCATTTTTTTAATACAGCTGCCAATTTAGTGTCATCAGCAGAAATTGACATTTTGCTATTTCAAGCCTCCCCAAGATCATTTATATAAACTATGAAAAATAAAGGGCCTAGAACGGATCTCTGAGGTACGCCACTGATAATGTCCCTCCACTGTGACTTCACCCCATTCAGCACAACTCTCCGTTTTCTGTCTTTCAGCAATTCAGTTATCTAATTCAAAACTCTACCACATATCCTATGCATTTTTAATTTGTGAACTAGGCTCCTATGTGCAACCTTATCAAAAGCTTTGCTAAAATCTAAGTAAATTACATCAACATTCTCTCTCCTATCTAATTGTTTAGTAACATAATCCATAAAATCCAGTAAATTTGTTAAATACGATCTACCTCTTCTAAACCCACGCTGAGGATTATGTATTAACCTACCACACTCTAGATAATAATAATAATAATAAGTATTTATAATCCCATCTGCAGGGCTGTTAGCCCCCACAGAGCGGATGTTGTGTAGCGAGTGTAGATAAATTTTACAGGGAAGAGAAGGCAATTCTGAAGAGATGAGTCTTCAGGAGACGTTTAAAAGTAGCAAGCGAGGAAGAGGATCGGACTTCAGCAGGAAGAGCATTTTAGAGTCTAGGAGCACAAACTGAGAAGGAACGGTCACCCATCGAACAGAGGACAGAACGAGGAGGGTTCAGGATGGGAGCGAGGTTAGACCGGAGAGCCAGAGGAGTTTGACGACGGGAGAGGGCAGACGAGAGATTAGGTGGAGCCTCGAGGTTTAGGGCCGTGTAGGTGAGGAGAAGAATTTTATAGTGGGTATGGAAGCGAATAGGTAACCAGTATAGCTCATGTAACAGAGGCATCGAAGGAGAGAACCAGGGGCGGCGAAGGAGGAGCCGGGCAGCATAGTTTTGAACTAGTTGTAGGGGGCGAAGTGACGAAGAAGGGGGATTCACTAGAAGAGAATTGTAGTAGTCTAAACATGAGATGACGAAGGCATGAATGGCAGTCTCAAGGCTCCGTCGATCAAAATGGGATCGAACATGTGAAAGGTTTCGGAGGGAACCGTGGGAAGACTTACAGATACGATGGATGTGTGGTTTAAACGAGAGCTGCTCGTCGAAAATAACACCAAGATTACTGACGGTATCAGAGAAGGTGACATTGGTTTCCCCAAGGTTAAGGGAGGGGGAAGAGAGCTTTAGATTTCTCCACCATCGAAGCGGTACCAACAAGGAGAACTTCAGTTTTATCGTGGTTAAGTTTGAGAAAGTTGGCAGACAGCCATTCGTTTATGGAGGTGTAGGCTGAGAGGAGCTTGGTAATTGATTGAGAGAAGGACCCAGTGGACGAGAAAAGGTATATCTGAGTGTCATCAGCATAGAGGTGGAAGAACAGACCCAAATTGCAAAGAAGGGGGCCAAGAGGAAGTAAGTAGATGCAAAAGAGGATGGGACCAAGGACTGAGCCTTGAGACACCCCCAAAAGGAATGGGTGCGGGCTCGGAGAAGAGGTTATCGAGCGCGACCGACTGAGTGCGGGAGGAGAGGTATGAGCGGAACCAAGCAAATGCAGTGCCAGAGAGACCAAGGAATGTTTGAAGACGATCAAGGAGGACAGTGTGTTCGATGGTGTCGAAAGCAGAAATCCCCTTCTTAACTATCTTCGCAAGAATTTAACCAACGATAGAAGTTAAGCTTACTGGCCTAAAGTTATGTGGGTCCTCTTTACTTCCCTATTACAAAATTGACACTACATTCGCTAATTTCCAATCATTAGTTATTTCTTCAAGCTCTAGTGATCGGGTATATATCTTCTCAAGAGCTACTGCAATACTATCTAGACATTCTTAGAGTAACCTAGAATGAATGTTGCCTGGGCCAGATGACTTCCTAGTATTTAACTCCAATATAAGCCCTTTATTTTTTTTCCCGTTCACATTAACGGTATTCAACACTATTCCCTTCACCTAAAATTATCATCAATTAATCTATCTTGATTCTTTTGTGTAAATAGGGAAGAAAAATGATTATTAAGAACCTCTACTATTTCCTCATCAAATTATTTCAAAACCCCTTCATCTAATAGGCCCAATTTTAGGCACTGTTAGATTTGTTATTAATTCTATAATAGCTAAAGAATTTTCTTGGATCTTTATTATGTTTTTGAGCTAAAAATAACTTCTGCCACCCTTTTGCTCTTCTTAATAATCTTATGTAGCTCATTTCTGGGTCAACCTATAATGATTTAAATTTTCAAAAGTACTTTCTCTCTGTAATCTATGGTATGCCCTTTTCTTCTCAGAAATTTTCCTAGCTATCTCCTGATTCCACCACAACGGCTTCCTACATTTCTTCCTAATAGCCTCCATTGAAATACACTGCTACTGGACTATGTTTACTATAGTCTTAAAAGTGTCACACATCTCATAGTATTCTTCCCCTGAATTCTATATCCCACCTAATCTGATTTAGCAAGTTTGTATTTTATCGTAATCTCCCCTATAAAAATTTGGAGTTTTTGTGAAGTTTGTTGATGTTCTACTCCATTTGCTACCCAAAGCCACTAAGTAAATAGAACTACAGTCTTCTTGATTTCATCACCATTTTGCTCGAAGGCAAAATCATATCAGAATTCTTGCTCATCACCCAGCCAAGGATATTTGTCATTACTATTTGGAGTCGAGTAATAATTTCTCGGAACGTTATCGTATCACCCAAATCCGGTTTAACGATCAACGTTTCGCAACAATCTTATGGGGAGCGCAATAGTAAAGAGGATCACAAAACGAGGTGGAATATAAATATATCAAGCTGATCCTCTCATCATCCAGCCCCTCCCCCATACATGTGAGGAGCAAAGGGAGCTATACTTGCAAATGTTTAAAATAGTACAAATGATAATCTCAGGGAGATGTTGATGAATCTATACACAGTGAAAAGTGAAATGAGTCATTAAGAAAGCATCAAATGAAATATTTGAATGGAAGATAAATGAAGATCCAGATGGAATCAAGAAGTTCCCATCTAAGTCCCAATCTGGTGTCTCTGACACAACTTCAGATTCTGGTCATCCTTTACCCATTTGGCTCACCATTTGCAAGCTGTCTCCATTGGAATAATCGCCTACTGCCAGGTAACTTGTAGACTACTCCTTAGAACAGTTTCAAAGAGCTGGCTGACAAAGAATAGGTCAAAGGTGAGCTTGAGATGAGAAACCTTGGGGAGGGGGCTTGAGATCCACTTCTACGCTTTGTCTTATTCAATCTTGACCGGCTCTATTGCTGGTTGGCATCACTAATGCGTTAAGGAATTGTGCCACTTCTTGGTGCTATTACTGCCACGGCCATATGATTTGCTCTTGTATGTAGATGTGTTAAGTTAGGTTTACCCTACATCATGTAAGGACATTTGTCAATAGTGCCTGGAAGCAGTGCTGCATATCTCGTGGTAAAGGATATCAACTTGTCTGTGAATCCTATTTCCTTTCACCGCAAAGGACTTTGCTCTTGTGCGCCCAGTGCTACCTGATATTAAAAAAAGTCACCCTCTTCTCCTCGCCCCTCCAGTCCTATTAGCACAGTTGCTTCTGCGATTCTTCCAAACCTTTCTGGAGGGTCTACCAATCCCAATCATCCCCCTGGTAGAGCTGTAGGCACAGTTGTGTCACTCACATCCAGCCTCTGCTAAAACTAGGGCTCCCTTGCCTGTGCTTCTTGTAAGGCAAAACGGCTGCATTCCTCCACCAAGTTATTAGATTAACAGGAGGCAAATCCTTTGAATGTGGTCTTGAAGCTGTCTTTGGAGTCTAACAAATTGGGAAGAGATCTGTATACTCTGGCCTTTTTGACCCAATTTCTTTAGCCTTGTGCAGTTGCAAGTTGGAGAAATTGATGGGAAATGTTAGATTAGCCTTTTCTTGGACACCAGAGGCCACCTATCTTCACAGTGGGGCTTCTACAATGTCCACTAGTCAGGTGCTCTGCTCTGACTAAAAAATGCTATCTCTAAGGTATTGAGGTCATTAAGGATATCTTTTGAGATTGAATTTTGGGTATAGGGGCTGTCAAAAAAAGTAATTCTAACAAATAGCAAAATAGACATTTTATGTAAAATCTTATTGTTTTTATAGATTGGCCAATCTATCCGTTTTTTCACAATATATCTCATATGTTAATGTTTTGAGCAAAACGAGTTGATCTCACCTGTTCATTTTGCGCTGATGTCATTCCATAATTTGTTACTCTCAGTAGCACAAGTCTGTTCTGTTCGCTCGTTTTTTAAACTATAATTACAGTTCGATTTCTCCTACCTAAACAGGAATGTACTTTACTCAATTAGAGGCTTGTGGTGTAAATAATGTGTAGTGAATATATTATATAAGATTCGTGTCACCATTCCTTTGTATTTCCTTAAGTGAAACGTTTGCAATCTAAACATATTAATTGCTCTCCTGTTAGTTAAAGAGAGGGTAGCATATTATTAAATACAATCTTATCCATAAAGGGGCTACCTTTTAATTGACCAACAAAGAGGTTGAAATTGGAGATTTCACCAATAAATATGGATTCAATTCTTTTTTTTTTTATTTTGCAAAAATCCTTACACAGATAAACTACTTTGGCCTCGGAGAAATTGGTAATCTTTTACATTAGTGACTCTAGTGTTTTTGTTGTGTTTCGTTCCAAATTGAACGATATCTGTGTGTTTCATCTTTTCTCCGTCTACGCATGAATATGCCTGCATGAACGAAAGGCGCCATTTTTGTTGGAGTGAATATGGGGGAAAACAATCCAGAAAAACTAGAATTAATGGGAAAAATAATATAGAAAAACTAAAAAAAAGATGTACTTACCTTATTCAGGTTTATATAGGTCTGTTGTGGCGGCGAGGCATGAGGTCGTTTTGGATATTGAATATTGTAGATGCATGATCCGACACAATCCTATGGATGCATTTTGTGGGTGGGTTTTGACAGATGCGGATGACCTTTGATAGGTCCTTGTGGCTTGTGTCATCCGTGAAATTATGTTATATTATGTCATAACGGTAACGCCCATGACAACTTTTCGCCAAAGTAACAGCAATCTGGGTTAGTCTTTACGGTAAATATTCGGGAAGTGACTGGCCTCTATGTTATAATTTAGTTTGAGGTTAAATTCATAACTAACCAGTGTTTCTTTCTTTATTAGGTTCAAATATTAAAAAAAGTATGAAACAGATTTAAATATTGCTACAGGACTGACGATAATGTACGAAAATGTAGATTTTGCAGTTCCTCTATTAACTGGACTCCTAGGTTTGTGAAAGCAACATAATGCCACTAATACATATTGACATTAATAATTCTTTGTTTGGGAAATATCCATGTGCCTATATTTGTGTATGCGTGGATAGCTTAGAGTAGGAAAGGGGCGAAACAAAATAAAGAAAGAAAAGTAGCGAAGCGAATTTCAAACGTGCTTCGCGCGTTTCTGGACAGCCTAACTTTAGCGAGAGTCTTAAACCACTCGGCCATCCTTAGTCCCAAAAAAGGCTCATTCAAGCAAAGCATTTAAGCCGCTCGCCTGAACTTCTCGCACGCTACACAGTCCCCTTCTAGAAACGGAGCGTATTTTGAGGATTGTGGTGAACGGCGTCAGGAAAATGTTATTTCGAGGACTAATGTTCTCTCTCCTCGGCCTCTTGGGTCTGGGCACCATTGTGGATAGCTTATAGTAGGAAAGGGGCGCAAAGAAAAATAAATAAAGAAAAGTAGCGAAACGAGTCTCGAACGCGCTTCCAGAGTCACTGAACAGCCTAACGTTAGCAAGAGTCTTAAACCACTCGGCCTTCCTGAGTCTTAAAATGACTCATTCAAAGAAAGCATTTAAGACGCTCGTCTTAACTTCTCGCACGTTCCATGTGTGCTTATATAAGAGTGTAGATTATTATATGTATTGGCAGCATTGTGTGCCTCTTTGTGTTCGCGCTAATGCGAGAATGGGCATGTTTATTATATGTATTATTTTCTTTGTATACTTATGTTTGGCAATTGTTTATTTCAGTGAAACAAATCCTTAACGTTTGAAAGCTTCTTTCACCTTTGGGCTACTTCAATTTATTTCACTAGGAAGAATTATTAATGAAACGCGGTCTTCGTCCCGATCGCTTGGATGTTCTTCCAACTGCACCAGAAGCCGCACATGTATTTAAATACTGGTTGTTTGTCTTCTCGAAGTACAAAGTGTCAATTGAAGGTACAATTAGCGATTCGTTATTAGGGCCCTAGCCAATTCAGTTTCTCCTGAAAATTTCAAGATAATTTCCGAATGTATTATTTTCGACGATGCTCTTGCTGCCCTCAAAAGCACCTGCATTCAACGTGTGAATGAGGTCGTGGTGCGACACAAGCTCGCGACTCGTAAACAATCAGATGGTGAAACGATTCATGAATATGTACCGCGCTTCAGAAACGAGGTTTGGAATGCAATTTCAAGGCTGTGAATGCCGAAACGTATACAAAGGAGTATATTCGAGATGCCTTTATTACTGGGCTATCATCATAAAAAATCCGAAAGAGACTTCTAGAAAACAAAACTCTTACATTATCTTCAGCTGTTGATCAAGCTAGATTGTTAGGGATTGCCACAGAGGATTCGGAGGCATATGCGTCATTCACTTCTGGTCCTTCAGCTTCAGTAGAATCGTGTGAGCTGGACGCTGAAGTCGAATGTTTTAATTCTAATCCTTCGAAAATATGAAAAAAATGTTATTATTGCGGGAATTCCTCGCACTAGAACCGTGCTCGCTGTTCGGCAAGTGAAGTTACTGGCTTCAAATGCAATAAGAGAGCACATTTTTTGAAGGTATGCAAGTCATCTAAAAAATAAGTCTCAGCATTAACCCCCAATCTCGTTCTCGCTAGTGTGCCATCCATTTTGAAAAGGTCATCGCTAGAAGTTGAAGTAAATGGCTGTTCTCACGGCTCTTTTAGATACGAGCAGTTCCCAGAACTTCATTTCTAAAGATGTTGCGAACTCCCTTAATTTCCATCTTAAACCGCATGATGGCCTCTACAAATTTAACATCTCCTATCAAAGAATGTTGTGAGGTTAGCATAAAAATCGGAAGCCGTGAGTAACGGACATTACGTTTGCTTGTTTTACCTGAATGTTGTGCAGACTTTTTTTTTAGGAATCCTCTTCCTAAGTAAACATTCCTCCTTTAATCTTGGAGGTCCTCAATTTGACCTCGAAATGTGCTCTCTGGCTTCTATGATTACGGATCCTCCAAGAGTTTTCACCAACTCATCATCTGATTTCAGACCAGTCATTAGAAAGTCACGCAAATTTAAAACGTATGACTGAATTTATTCGTTCTGAAGTAGCACGCATGCTTAAAGAAGACATCGTCGAACCGATCACCTCTACCTGGCGAGCTCAAGTTCATGTTGTGTCGAATTAATAAAAAATAAGGTTAGTAACTGATTATTCTCAGACGATTAACAAATTTACTTACTTAGATGCGTATCCATTACCCAATGTTGAGGAATTGGTAAATAAGATATCGACCTATAAGATATTTAGAACCATCGCCTTAAGTTGTGCTTATCATTATGTTCCTCTTCACCGAGCTGATAAAATTTATACTGCTTCTGAGGCGGCTGTGAGGCTTTATGGGCAGTGGGAAGATCTTGTCATTTAGTAGTGGGCCTACATTATGTCCCTATTGAATTTGTTCTGACTCGTTATACTCCTTATAGTTTCTCACGAGGGATTATGCATTAGGCTGGGTTTACTGAAGGTGGCTTATTTTTCCTAATTATTTCCTTAATCTACACAAATAGCTATTATTTAGGATTTGATAGATTTATAGGGGGTACAGTTGCCAATGTAAATTCATCTGTAACTGGGTTGTATTTACAAGGCTGCGACTCGAAAGTAGAAAAAAGGTCTCTTCTTGCTTAGTAGGTTTGGTAAATTGGTGATTGTAACTTCCTCAAAAGGTAAAAGGAATTTTAGAGCTGGATTCAAACGTCTTTATTCGACGGGAGCATGGAATTATCTTCAAGGTAAGAACATAAAATAACTGCCGTCGCTCACCCTTTCTTACAAAATGCTACTCTAAAACATAAGTGATACAAAGTTTAACCAATCAGCGTTAAGCAGATTTTTAACGAATAATTTACGTTAATTTATTCTTTCAGACATAATCGTTACATTAACTGATTCTAAAGTACAAAATTGACTAATCAGTGTTAAGACAAATTTTAAGAGAAAATTTACGTTAATTTATTCTTTCACACATAAGCATTACGTTAGCTAATTCTCCAGTACAAAATTGACCAATCAGCATTTTGACAAATTTTAAGGTTAAGGTTACGTTCACTGATTTTTAAACATAAGCGTTATTGAAATTCATTTTTTAGCAGAGGACGGTTCAGAAAGCAAACAGTAAACAACGCTGAAGAATTACACTCAAGTGAACTGGTAAAGGAGACAAGAAAAAAGGGAAACCACGAAAACACCTCCGGATCTCGACTTCACCTTCTCCTTTCGAGAAACTCTAAAAAGAACATAATTTTCATCGGGCACTCAAGCAACAGTATGTGCGCCTAAGCCCCCCCCCCGTCACCCTCACCGTTGTGGAGCCGCACAAGCGATGGTGATTGCCTTTCATCGCCTCGTTCTAACTATGTACTTTTATGTGAAAGGCATAATTGGGGGCACTAGGGAAAGTAGGTTTGAGAATTAGTCCACTGTGGAACCCAGTGTCAGAGGCAAGTGGACAAGGTACAGAACTGCAACCTCCGGGGGAAACCTCGGAGGCCCAGCCAGGACCACAGAAAGAAGTTGCACCCGTCTCTATGTATGCCGGCTGCAGTTCTGATACCAAAACCCTTGAGAGGCGGCACCCTCTGTTAGCGCTAGTTGATTCCACGCTAACCAAAAAAACTTCGCTATACAATCACACCTCGTGAGGGGCTCCCAGGTTCATCCCTTATCATCATCATCACACCAAGGCAACCCACCAACTCACAATTGCAAAGGCGGAGCCCCCCCCCCCGGGGGGGAGGCACCAGATAAAGGACACAACTGTAAGCCCAACTCAAAAGTTAAGAAGGAAGAAGGAAGCTAACGCAGTAAGCAAGCTCGATAACACAACAAAGAGGATTAAGGAGAGGAAGGCCTAGAGCTCCATGGCCACAAACATGGAGCTCTCCAACACAACAAGAATTTTTCTTCGGACGCTGTCAGGCTAAGAGAGACCCGAAAGAGGAAAAGTGTTCGAATTAGTCTTTAGGACCTTAAACATGTCCTTGGTAAGAGTGATACATATCTCAACTGGCTAGATATCAATTTGCGAGTAGGAAAGTGACGTCGAGGCGCTAACAAGAGAAGCCTCAATCGAAGCCCTAAAGACGATCAACCTCCAACCGACCATTCCGGCACAAATCCTGACCCACCGAAGCATAATATGTAGAAGACTGGCTGGACCCGTAAATCGGACACTACGGGGAGGAGGAAATTGCGCTGGAAATAGTGAGAAATCACAGCTGAGCCAAAGTCTCTGAGGTGGTTAAGTTAAAAACCCAAAGAGACAATAATAAATACAACCATGTTTTCAAAGTAATATTATTATTATTATACAAATACAGAAGTTTCCAGTGGAAAAGACAAGCCTACAAGACCAAGGGTGGTCCCATAGGGAAACATACTGCAGGAAAAGAAAAAGAAAAAAACTTAAAAAAGAAACCACATTAAAAATATTTAAAAACAAAGTCATTGGTTAAACAGTAAATTTATTTACTTTAGATTTATATGATGTAATATCAGATGCTGATACATATTCTTCTGGCAGTTCATTCCATTCCTTGCAAATATTAGCAATGAAACAGAGGGTAAATTGAGTTGTATTACATCTAACAACAGAAAACGCTTTGATGTTCCTATTAATAATGTTGTTAGAGTGATGTGTGAATCGAACTACTATAAAAGGCTCAGGTAGAGCATGATGGAGTGGATGTTCATTCATATTTAAAATCTTAAATAAAAAAATAATGACCCGACCAATCTACGTTTCCGTAGGTCAATATTTAGATTGGGGAACAGAAATTTGATATTTTTGATTGCTCTAGTAAGCAATCTAAGATGGCAATCCGCAGCCGACATCTAGCCAGTAGAACAATCTTCAAATTTAGACAAAATAAAAGAAAAGAAGGAACGTAAAACTGCATCATTATTACCCAAAGTTTTTCTGCCTTTTCTAAGTTACATTGAGTTTCATTGAGTTAAGGTACCACAAAAGACATTTCTGCACATACCGAGGAGGTACTTACTTTAGAAAAGCCCTATCTACAACTTTGAAGCAAGTATAGAACAGATCAAGGCTCTCCCCACCAACCTCATCCACCCGAAACCTCGGGCAAGGAAAAATTGAAAAGATATCTGATTGTGGTAGGGGCGGAAGAACACAGTCAGGAATTTTTTATAGTAAAGCTGAAGCCTATCTATTTAGTGGTTTTATTTTTACTTAGCGGTACTATTTTCAGCCGTTTGTCTATGCAAACAATTCGATTGTAACATTAATTAACACTTGTGATATTGCGTTTCAATACTTTAAGTTTCTAATAACTTTGTCTAATCTTTTTTGAAAGTTTCTAGTTTTGCTCGACACTATTTCTTCCGTCAGCTGATTCCACACTTTCACTATTCTATATGAAAAAAGGGTTTCCGCATAGGGTTGTTCTAAATTGTTGGGAACAAGCTTCATGCCATTGTTACGAGTATAATTTCTATTTAGTTCAAACCAGATAGAGTCGTCGACATTTTTTATTCCTCTCATAATTTTGTATACCTCGATTAATTAACCTCTAATGCGTCTTGTTTCTATGCTGAATAGGTTTAACTTTTCCAGTCGCTTTTTGTAATTGTAATTTTTAAAATTTGGAATTAATTTTGTCGCTCTGGCTTGGACCCTCTCCAATCTTTGTCTTTTTTCAAATATGGCGACCAAACCTGCGCACAGTACTCCAATTCGCGTCTTACTAAGGCATTATACGTATTAAAGATTATTGTTTCCTTTTTGTAGCTAAATTGTCTTTTAATATAACCGATTATCTTTAAGTTTTTGTCTCCACCTCTACACATTGCTAAGAAAACTTGAGATCACTGGTTACGGAAATGCCTAGATCTTTTTATTTTTCTCTGCATGTCATTGTTCTATCAAATATTTTGTATTCAACTTTAGAATTTTTATGCCTATGTGCATTATTTTGCATTTATTTAGGTTCAAAGGCAAATCCCACTTTACAGACCAGTCTTCTGGGCAATGGAGGAAGAAACTGAACGAAGATGAGTTTCAGAAGTAAGCTTGCTGTCTAAAACAATAAAAATCAACTTAATATTATCAGAAGAATCTAGACAAATATTATCAAGCAATTAAGGCAAATGATTTGGATTTGAAGTTCTACTGTGACTAAAAGAAATTCAGTGTGATTTTCCAGCATTTTAAACCATGCACCAACGAGTACACTAAATAGAGATTTTTTAAAATCTCTATTTATAGAATTTGCACCTCAACTCGATGTCTTGGTGATGGAATAAATGAATACAATGATGCATCGTAAGCATAGGCCATCATGTTATTCTCTAAGTTCTGCCACATATCATCAGTCTATAGAGTAAATAAAATAGGTCCAAGGACACTACCTTGCAAAACATCAGAGACCATATCAACCAAACAACTACATTTTCAATCAACACATTGCTTGCGATTATATAAAAATTCATTGAAAATAGAATAAAATAGAATATTCGCCGAAACAGCTATGGCGAAGAAGGCGAAGGAAGTACGGCTTCAGCTATTTAATGCACGGATAAGCAGCGACCAAATTAAGCGGGAAGACTTTATTCCGGTCCAAATGTGCTTCCGCTGCTTTAAAATGGAAAGCCACATCACCAGAGAATGTAAAGAGGACCAAGAAACATGTTCATGATGCGGCGATTTGTGACACAACTGGAGGGCATGCAAGAGCCCCAGGAAAGATGTGCAAACTGTAAGTTGGGACAAAGGGCCTTGCCATGGTACGCCCGTTAAAAAAGGAAATAATCAGACAAAAGACCAACGAAAAGAGAGAGGCAGAAGTGGCAAGGAAAAACACTACATACGCCCAAGTCGCGAAAGCAGCAATCAAAGAGTATGAGGCGAAGAATTTTTATCTAAATATAAACAGCGTAATGCCAGTCAGGAAACTGACGTTTATAATTTACGTACACGCGCGAAATCTAAAGAGACCAGGAACGTTTGAGGACGAACTAAACTTCATGCTGGCAAACAATGGGATAAGCCCTATGGTCTTCTCCCCCCAAAATAGCATCTGAGGACATCCTCCAAATGAAGTATGGCCCGATGGTGCCCCCTTAACATCCAAGAGAAAGCACCATAAGAGAAAGGCGCCAAAAAGAAAATGAAGCAAAAAACAAACGCAACCCAACCAACGAAAAGAAAGGACCCACGCATCGCACCCCAGAAGTAAAGGTAACTCGAAAAACTGAAAATGAACAAGAAAGAGACGACCTCGGAGACCGAAACTGCCAGCTCGGTGGGCGAAATCGAAACACCTAAAAAATCGCCAAAATAAAAAAAAAACAAAGTACAGAATATGCCGAAATGATATTAACCTTAAGATCTACTCCAGTGAAGATAAACCAATTCCCAGAAAGACGTCGACCAAAAGTCACTGTGAAGGAGTAAGATCCGGCGGATATAAATGGGGGTATGATGCCGACGTTGGCGAGAGATGGTGGAAGAAGTTATCTATCTCGCTGACATTGCACTCAGCAAGGAAAACTAGGAAACTCGGATTCCGCAAGACTCTAAAAGGATACAATGTGGAAAGATAAGACAGAAAAAGGAGTAAACACAAATAGACAGGACAACCGACCAGCACTAACATGGAAAGGACAAATAACAGACTATGCATAATGACACTGAACGTTAACGGGTGGACAGGAAAAAACATTGTGTACAATAATATTTTTAGAGAGATAGACCCGGACATCATTCTTATCAGTAAACATGGACTCGACACAAGAACACAGAAAATAAAAATCCGAACTACACAACATTAACAAAATCTGCTCTTGGAAAGGTATGTCGGGGTGGCGATCGCGATAAAGAGATACCTCAAGTTCAAACACCAACCAGAGCTTGAGGAATCCTTTTTAGTGATAGCAGGGATCTTGTGGTGACGGCAGGGTACCAACCTCCAAGGAGAAAGTACCTATCCCTATACAATTTCAACACACTATTTGGTAACCAGATAAAAGTCTTTCTCGGAGGAGACCTTAGCGCTAACCTGGGAGCAGCAGGATACACTAGGACTAACGAAAGACGCATGAATCTGCAACTCTTACTGGACCGAGACAGACTAGACAGAATCGCACCTGACTTCCCGACATATGTAACATGACGCTCACCGACGAGGCCAGACATAATTATGACCAGCTGCAACTTCCCATTAACCATCATAGCACTTCGGGACCGACTGTCTAGAGCGACCCCATCCCTATACTCACAACTATTTCCCTCTCGCCCATTCACATCCCGGTACAGACAAGGAAGTCCTTCGCCCGAGCCAACTGGAAGAGATAGCGGGAAATACTGAGAGAATACCAGCCAGTAGATCTGACTGAGGCAATTCTCGAAGATATAGATGAAGAGCTAGAGCCTCTTGACAAACTAGATCATCAGGGCAGAGAGGGAGAGCGTCCCGACAACATCATACAGAACGCTACCTCAGCCAAGATGGACAAACGAGATGAGAAATATAGCTAGGGAAAATAGGGAACTCTATGATCGGTTGAGACGTTCGGTAACATGCAAGGAAATAGTGGCCGGGATGCGTCACCTCGTAGCTGAACTAACATGAATAAACAGGAAAAAATAGGCGGAGTTATGGGAACAGCTCATAGACAATATTGAGGACAAAGACGATCCCACTGAATTCTGGAGACATATAAAGAGACTCAAGAGAACTAACACAAGAGAAAAAAATAAGAATCAAGGAGGACGAATTGACTTAGAGTTTCAGAGCAAGATCATTGACGAGCTGAATGAAGTTATTCAGCCAACCTACCCGTACCTGCACATCTCCTAAGGAAGGGAGATGACGGGTCACGGAAGGGAAATAACTATGCAGGTACTCGCTGATGCCATCAAAGCATTCAAGCAAAAGGCGCCAGATTGGTTTGTAATAACAAAAGCACACATAACCAACGCTCCACCGCAAGTGCATCAGGGAATCTTGAACATAATGAACACCGGCTACTTCCCCGATGCGTTCAAATTTGCAAAGGTTATATTCATCCCGAAGGGGAACAGACCTCCTGACCAGCTCCTAAACTACAGGTTAATCTCCCTTCTGGAATTCATAGGCAAGATCTTTGAAAATATAATTGCTAACAGGCTACAGAACCAGCTAGCTGAGAACGAAGTGCTTAACCAGCAGCAGCACGAATTCCGTAGAGGAAGAAGAACCGACACCGCTCTCGCACTCCTCTCACAAAAGCTAGCTAAATCCAGGGCAGAGGGAAAGTACGTCGACGTAGTCCTCAGAGACGGACATGAGGCATTTGATAAGGTTTGGCTGAGGGGACTGCAATTCCAGATCGTAAGCACTCAGCTAAACCTAGTCATTGAAACGATCCTCTGCGACTATGTGATGGAAAGAAAAGGGCAGATACAGATAGAGGGACACAAAGGACCTGAATTCAGCCTCGAGTGCCGCAAGGCAGCTGCCCCAGCACTCTACTGTATAGTATCTTCATGATAGACCTACCATTACCAGTCAAGGGTGACACGATGTATCTGCAATTCGAAGATGACATCAGGCAGATTGTACCGAGTACTTACAATTACGATCTAGTGCAAGCCGCAGACACGGCGACGGAGATCGAAAACATAAATTCGTACGAGCGTAACTCCCAAAAGTTCGTCATTATCCCCATCAGCCGCACTATACACGACGACATTTATGTTGGCGATCGACGCCACCACTACTCGCTGGAGGGCACAGTACTCGGGCTCAAGCTTACCAACCGGGGGGGATAAACAGCACATCATAAACTGGATCAACTTAGTGAAGGTGGAATCGGTGAAACTGTTCCGTTTTTGCAAACTGAGCCGGAGTACCTTAAAGAAACTCTCTCTTTGCTACGTAAGACCCAAGCTGATATACCCAGCGATAATCACCCATAGCTCGGGGATCAAGATGCTGAGATCAATGCAGAGGATACAAAATAAAGCCTCCTTGATAATAAACCACGCAAGAAGACTGGATCGCATATCATAGAGAACACTACACAGGTGAGCTGAACTACAACCAATTAACACATTATTACAATCAGAGGCCAAGAAGAGATGGGACAAAATAGAGACTGAAATACTGCCGAGTCTGGACCTGGACTTAGACTTTGACATGACAGGACTAAAACGGAAAATCTCACGACGGACTAACATCCCAAGCGGCAGGCGAACTAACTGAGGAATTGACAGATATTTAAATAAAAAATAAGCTTTGTACTGTTTGACCCTAAGTTTTAATAAAATATCGTAATTATGTCTCACGCACCAACTAATACACTTAAATATAAAATAAATTTATTCAATCAACTCCTATTCAACTTATGATTTAAATCTTTAAGATATATAGACTTATTTCAATAATGTCAAGTAAAGTTCATGAATATTTTAATCTGTCTTAAATTACTTAGGTTGACACTTTTCAAGAAGAACTAGAGAATGAAGTTAATTCAGCAACAAGTATAAAATAAAGGCTTGAAGGCCTAAGAATGTTACCAGTTGTATAAAATATGTTTATATAATGTACATAATTATAAGTAAATAGATTGTATATATATATGAGTTTGAGTGAATGTATATATTGATTTATAGTATTATACACGTAAGAATCAGTGCTGGGAATAGCAAACGAATTTGAACTTCTGCTATCATAAATCCGCAATCGCAAATCCACAAATTTTAAGATTTATTTTTAATCGCAAACGCAAATTCGCAATCGCAAATTATAGATGTGTTTGACGGCAGCACAAGTGTTAATCATGAAAATTAAATTTCTTGGAAAATGCAGTATTAATTATTACTTAATAATTTTATATAGGGCTAATACCTATTATCATCATCACTAACTCTATAATTTTAGAAGGGGATTTTTTGAGTATTTGAATAATAATTTCATCTTAGTTTGGTAATGACTTATGTTTTTTTATCAAAGTTATTTCTAATAATTCTTTTTTAATATCAAAAAACAAAATGATGAAGTTCAGAAATAAATATAAGTATCGAAATTTTGTGATTTTTTTAAAATCCAAAGAATTACAAATTGTGAAGTTCAGAAAATATATTTTTATATATCTTCTATAACTATATTTTAGCAACGTGATATTTTGAAAGGGGGAAATTTAGTTTAGAGTTCCTTTTTATAATTATTATAATTGGCGAAGTTCATACAATTTATAAAAATATAACCATGGCTGCTTTTTTTTAGATTTTAAATTATAATTTTAGTAACGAAGCGAAAGCTCCCCCTGTAGGGACGGAGAGGCGAAGCCATTGCCTGGTGTCACTATTCTTTACCTGGATAGAAGCTCTTGTTTCTTGCTATTGCTGAAAGCCGCAATATTCAGGCAAGGAGGATTGAATACTGGCCTGGTAGATTCGTTTAGCCTTGCTGGTGTCACTGCTGCTTTTAGAGAGAGACCAGCCGCGCTTCGATCCTTCCCTAATGGCAGCATCAAGGTCGTTGCTACGGTATGGGTGTATCTGTTGATAGAAGTAGTTTAATAATAGGGTAGTGATATTTAAAAAAAAATACTCTGAAAAATAGTGCTAATGTTAATGCCCAGTTTCCGTTAGGGGGGTCTCATGTGTATGCAAGAATATGCAGGAATGTTAAAGACAATAATTATAAATAATATTGATACTCACAGCCATAACAATATTTACAACAATAATAAAATCAGTTATCATGATTGGTATTATTGATTAATAACAGTATTACCTTGTGTGTGCGTTATTTTCATGAAAATGATTGTGTTTCAAGTTTGAAACGTGCACACACGTGGGAGACACATACCCCCACATCTACTATATACATCCCGATATTTGACCCGAACATGAGCTTGAAGCTCACCTCGGATAGGGTAATGCTGGCGAGCACGAATCTGGCTCGTGTTGTATAAGGCCATAGATGAATTACAAGGCCATAGGTAAATTACAACAAATATGATCATTTGTCACGGAGAGAGAGAGAGAGAGAGAGAGAGAGAGAGAGAGAGAGAGAGAGAGAGAGAGAGAGAGAGAGAGAGAGAGAGAGAGAGAGAGAGAGAGAGAGAGAGAGAGAGAGAGAGAGAGAGAGAGAGAGAGAGAGTGTTACAAGGAGTCACAAGGAGTCACAAGGAAACTAAGTACCATAGTAGACCTTACGGTCCGTTCAAAGGAGGTACCTTTGGCCTAACAGCTGAGCAGGCCTAGTTCTCGAAAGTGTCAATTGACACCTCGAGGAACACACGCACAACGGTTTATGTGCCCAATCGGTGATTTTTTAAGACTTTGTCTAGTCTCAACTTGAACTGTTCAACAGAATTGCTGCTGACAACTTCCACTAGAAGTGTGTTCTAAGTACCACAGATGCTATATGTGGAAAGTTTTTCACACATATCGCGGTGGTAACGCTTCAGTTCAAGTTTGTTTGCGTGATTTCTGGTTCTGTTCTCGCTTAGATGGAAAATATCCCTGTAGTCCACATTGACGAAGCCTTGAATTATTTTAAACACTTCGATAAGCTGACCACGCAGCCTCCGGGTCTCCAACGAGAACAAATCTAATTTCCGTAACCTATCTTTGTAACTTTTATGTCTGATAGAGGGAATCAGTTTGGTTGCCCTGCCTTGCACACGTTCCAATCTCGCGATATCACTTCGTAACAAAGGTCTCCAAAATGGCACGGCGTATTTCAAATGCGGTCGGACAAGAGAGTTGTACAAACAGAGTACTATCTCCTTGTTCCGATATACAAACTGTCGCTTTATGTAACCTAGAATCCTTTGGGCTTCTTCTCCGCCTCAATGCACTGTTTCGAGAACTTGAGTTTAGTAGTGATAGTTACAACCAAGTCCTTCTCGGTATCAGTGCGTTCTAGAGTGGTGCCCTTAAAGATATACGGTGATTTGGGGTTTCGGTGGCCGATATGCATCACTTTGTATTTGTTCACGTTAAAAAGGCATTTGCCACGTGTCCGACCACTTCCCAATCTTCCGGAGATCTTCTTGTAGGCGGGCAGTATTTCCTTTCTTTGCAACGTTTATACCAAGCTTGGTATCGTCGGCAAATTTAGAAATATTCGCAACTATGTCACAATCCATGTGGTTAACATAGATGATGAAAAGTAGTAGTACCAGGACAGAACCTTGAGGAACATCGCTTGTAACGGGCACCCACTTAGAAGCCTATACATTCAACACCACCCGTTGCCGCCTGCCGCTTAGCCAGTTCTCTATCCAACCTGCTATATTTCCGTCTATGCCCAGCGCACGCACTTTCGTAGGCGGCGGCGGTGTGGCACCTTATCAAAGGCTTTTTGAAAGTCTAAGTATACAACATCCACCACTTAATCCCGTGTTCACTGAAAACTAAGTGGAAGAATTCCACAAGGTTCGTTAGGCATGACCGCTGCCTTCGGAAGCCGTGCTGGGAACTCTTCAACAGCAGATTTGACTCCAAATAAGATGATAATTTGTCCACCATGATGCTTTCCAGGAGTTTACCAACTATCGAAGTTAAACTAATAGGTCGGTAGTTCGACGGTTGGCTCGAGTCTCCTTTCTTGAAGATAGGAGTCACCTCCGCCTCACGCTAGTCTCGAGGAACGCATCAAGTCCGGATTAACATGTTGAAGATTGTGCCCAGATGTCGTAACACCTTATCATGCACTTCTTTCAACACTTTAGGTAGAAACCCGTCCGGGCCAGGGCACTTATTCGTCTTTAGGTCTGTGATTTTTTCTCTACTTCGGTTTGGGTGAAGTATATTTCCTTCAGCTTATCACGCAAGTAAGAGTCCGTGGGCAGGGAGATGGGACCACACTATTCAGTAAATACTGAAGAAAAGTATTCGCTCAGGAGGCTTGCATTTTCTTCATCTAAGTGCTTTAATGCCCCCTCCTCATTCATCCAAGGGCCAATCGTTCGACGGATTGGTTTACGACTATTTACATAGCTGAAGAACTCCTTGGGATTCTCTTTGCAGGGTCTCCCCACTTGAAGCTCCTTGGTTCGTTTTGCCGAGGAGGTAATGCTGGACTTCACTCTCCTAGCTAGCCTCCGGTACTCATCAATGTCATCTGAAGCCTTTGACTGCCGGTGCACAGTTATCTTTTCCCTCAGCAGTTGACCAATTTCTCAATTAAACCACTTTGGTTGAACGGAAGACCGAAGTAGGATTTTTACAGGGATAAGTAGAGTTTGAAGACTCATGAACTTAGTTTTGAAACTATTCCTCAAATCTTCAAAATTATTATACCGTTCCAGCCTCATAACATCCAACATGCACGGAGACCTGCAAAGTCTGCTCTTCTCAAATCAAGTTTCCTCGATTCACGAGTCGCAGACTCTACCTTGCGAACTTTAACTATAAATCTAACTAGTCGGTGGTTACTGCCACCGAGTTCTTCTCCTACAGCGAGATCCTCAACAATGTCGTCCTCATAGGTGAAAATCAAGTCGAGAAAATTTTCGCCTCTCGTCAGCTTTCTCACTCATTGAGTCAGGAATTCGTTGTTCGCGAACTCCAGGAGCAGCGCGTTCTCGGCACGGGGTTCTCTGGTTTCCCAGTCAACTTTGGTGTTGAAATCTCCCATGACGATGCACACTCTGTCTTCAACAAATTTACCCAGCAGTTGGTACAGCTTCCTGTCCTTTTCAACGAGTTGGGCAGGGGGTCTGTAAAGGAGCAGGGCCCTGTATCTAGCAGGACTTATATCTAGGTCAACGACTAATAGCTCCTGGTCGGATACAATGTTGCAGTGCGTTGATTTGAGTGTATCCTTGACATACAACATTACACCACCACCCTCTCTGTCTGGCCCATCTTTTAGGAAGAGTTGGTAACCGGGAATCGTGAATTCACACTCGAAATCTCGGTTTGAGGTTTTTACACACGACTCTGTTATGGCCACCATCTCACGTTCTTCCGTTGCTAAGAGGCATCGAAGCTCAAGAACCTTGTTCCTGGTCGACCTCGCATTAAACAGAAGAACTTTCAAAGAGTCCACGAATGTAAGACTCCCTACGCTCTTCCGTTTCCCGACCTATTTGGTGGCGAGGAGGCACGTCTCTTTACGACCTCCGAGAAGGTCGTTCCAGGAGTGACACGGGCGTACTGGCGCACGTCCGTCTTCACTCTGGGCCAGAAACTCCTTTGGGACCGCTTCACGACATCTTGTATCATGTTACAGATTACAGCTTTTCCTTTAAAGGAAAAATGCACTCCATCCATTTGTAGAGATCGTTTCTACCATAAAAGATGCGGTAAGGGTCCACAAAAAGACCCCCTCCACCGTACACAAATATGACAGGCATCGGTTCAAGGAGATGTTCCTCGAGTGGCCTATCCGGCTTTGACCTTTTCTTGGGAGCATCCCGACCACGACACGTCTGCGGGTTTTTAACCTACAGTCTTCCACGGCTCCCATGACTGTGTTTAAAATCTTTTATTCAAGACCTACCTTACCTCCTTTGATGTAGAGGTCATTGCCACTTACCATCAGGGCAACCACTGAGTTTTAAAAAATCTGAGATTTCTTCCCCTCTACCCTGATTTGGTAGTTTACCCGTCCTGGCAGGTACCTTACCTTTACATTGGTGCGAAAGCGGGCCGCTAACTGGGGTTGCAGACACCGTGCTTGAGAGTTGCCAATAAGGTTAACTCTCGCACATTAGGCTACAGGAGACAAAGTCTTCCCTTTCGGAAACGACTAGTCCGTTTCCTCTTTAATCTCCATATTTTTCTTCTTTTCTTCTTCTTCTTTCTTTTTCCCTACCTTCATCTGTTTTCACTTCTTCTGTTTCTACT
The DNA here is from genome assembly GCA_963969495.1 of Ceratothoa steindachneri. Classification (NCBI taxonomy): domain Eukaryota; kingdom Metazoa; phylum Arthropoda; class Malacostraca; order Isopoda; family Cymothoidae; genus Ceratothoa; species Ceratothoa steindachneri. The sequence continues at coordinate 83,766,732 of OZ018326.1, forward strand.
TTCTTTTCTTCTTCTTTTCCTTCTGAGAGAGAGAAAAGAGAGAGAGAGAGAGAGAGAGAGAGAGAGAGAGAGAGAGAGAGAGAGAGAGAGAGAGAGAGAGAGAGGGAGAGAGAGACCCCTCTAAAACATACTTGCATTGCTTTCGTTTTTTTCCAACACTTTTTCGTCCTTTCATCGCCCGACAATCTGTCACGTGTGTTTGTGTGTGTTGGGTTGGGTGGGGTGGGGAGAGACCGAAGAGGTGAACTATCAACGCTAATCCCATGGCTCGTATTACACGATACCCACACACTGACCTCCACTCCTTCTCCCTAATTATTATTATTATTGTTAATAATAATTCACCATATAATCATTACATATTACTATTACGTACACGGAACAAGTATAGTACACGTATCTGGCAATGTGGTTGTTTTATGCGAGTTTAGGATTAAAACATCACACCATTTCTCTAGAACGTATAGTGAGCGACTTTTGTCTTACTTAAAATTGGTTAAGTTATAAAATTGGTAATGTTACGTCTAGCTTCGATGGTCTTCCATTACTGGTTTGATCGATTTCTATTTTTGATTGATTTTTGTCATTTCGGGAAATGACATAAAAGCCTCCTTGAAATTATGCTCTTGAAATTGCTGGAACCTAGACACTATTTTTCATGCACCAGTCAAGCATCTTCCAGTCGTGGTCATGACAACAACCTACACACATTTTTACATAATTAACATTATTATTGTATCATTATTGCTAGTATTCACTATCAATGTATAGTACACCCCCACAATCTGCTTAAATAAATAACAGTAAATGAAAGGTTAATAATACTTACGTGCTCATAATGACTCTTCATACTGAAGGTGCTGTATGTGGTGTAGGCGACCTTTACTTTACAAATTATGATGCCCTTGAACACTTCTTTCTCCTTCTCCTTCACTCGTTTCTTGGAAATTACTGAGGAATAAAACGATTCCAAGTCCTCAAATCCTCTTCCAATTCTTCCTTGTCACATCGTCATCACCTACTTGCTCTTCCATGGTGACATGGCTGGTGGATGGGGCATCACCAGCTTGGCTTGTTGTAGGTTCTGTGGACCCACTATCTACATTAGGATCAGGGCTAGATTTTTTTAGGTACTTCAGCATGGTCAGTAATTAATGAACTAACGTATACGCAGTGTTGGAAGTTGGAGTAGAGCAGTGAGAAGTTGAGACGTGATTACATTCTTAGCTTGTGTGAAGGCCGAGACTGACTCAGTCAGACTCAGTGAGTGGCAGTGAGTGCCTATATGGTAACTGGCAACCCTAATTTTCTCACTGATGCGCTCGTCACGCAGAAAATTACCAGCCACTGCATGTCAACACAGGCGAAGTCAATGGTGGTTGGGGAGTCACCAGGCTAACTTCTATGTTATAGCGGAAGTTTGCGGAAGTAATATCGCAAACGCAAATCCGCAATTGCGGATTTTAGAATTAATTTGCGGAGGTGTCTAGCTGTGGTAAGAGTCTGTATGAAGGTATATAAAGATCAAATAGATACGCACACATGTATATATGGGTGGAAGTAGAAACCAATGTATAAGAGAATGAATCATAATAGTATGAATAGATACATAAATATATATGTTTAAGAAAAAGCTAGCAAATAACAAAAAAAAGATAAAAAAAAAGATGATAAAAATAAATAAATAAATAAATTTGAATTTATATAAACAGAGTATATAAATAAGCAAGAATTGTTGAAGTATAAAGACATACAAAAAGAGATTGAGAAAAAAATAATGCAAGAGATGCTCCAATCAGCAGGGCAAAATAACAACGGTGTATTTTCACCGAGCTATTTCTACCACTATCCATTTCTTCAAACTTTTGCCATCATTATCATTATTTTAGTAGAGTAATGACGACCGAGAATACGATTGGAAGCATCTCTGTTGTACATTACGGATAAAGCATTTTTCACTTGCTTAGGAACGGACATTGAGCACCGCTGACGTAGAAAAACCGCATATTATGGAAGCTTTTGGTGAATTTCGCTTCAAACTTGAGAAGGAGATTAATATTATTTTCTTCACCGGAGATTCATAATTCAATGAGGCCTAAAACACCTCACTGCCCCCGTCCATCGTTCTGCGTGGAAACCTGCCTCGGATATCTGCTATTCTTTAATTTCTTCTTAACTAGGTAGGCCACTTAGACTGACATAATTAAGGGCTTATGTGAAAACTAGTTTGAAGACTAGCCCACAGCGGAAGCATACGAGTAAGTCAGAAATTTTCTTGAAATTGGGGCTTAACTGCAAGTCACGGACGGAAGAGAGATCCTCATCGCCCAGGAGCCCGACTAGCATAATAAAGGGAAGTAACACCCGTCTCTATTTAGTTGGAAGCGGGTTTCACGTAAGTACCCGAGAGGAGGTGGCAAAACTTTAGCGGTCGTTGATTATGCCGCTATTGTCATCAAGTCCACCATAAGTCATCCGGCTTGAGGTTCCTACTCGAGATCCATCCCATCCATCCCTCATCACCCGTCATCCTGGCAGCATCTAAGTGGGGGACCAACAGGAAAATGGAGGGGGACGTTTATTTCACGTTTGCGATCTCGCCTAACCAAACCACTACTCCTTTTACCACCTCACAACTTCCTTTTTCATTTCACACCAAAACACGATAATTAAACCTTTGTTTCAGGAAAGAAGAAAATAATCATGAGGACATAGTAGAAAGGAAAAGGAAAACCATGGAGACCATCAATAAGAGGGTCTTCCGTTAGGACCATCCAAGGAGTAACAACAAGGAGTAACAACAAGGAAAGAATGTACCCTAGGAGACCTTACGGTCCATTCAAAGAGGGTACCATTGCACTTGCAATCGAGCGGGCACGAGGCTGCTCAATTGTTTTGCGTCCCTAAACGGCCACTTTTCAAGACCTTGTCTAGTCTTGACTTGAACTGGTCAACAGATTCACTGTTGACAACTTCCACTGGAAGTGCGTTCCACTTACCGCAGATACTGTAGGTGAAAAAATTTCCACACAGATTGCGGTTGTAACGCTTTAGTTCAAGTTTGAAGCCGTAATTGCGCGTTCTGTTCTCACTCAGTGTGAAAATATCCCGGTAGTCAACATTGTCGAACCCTCGAAGTATTTTGAAAACTTCGATGAGCTGACCACGCAGTCTACGGGTTTCCAGCGAGAACAGATCTAATTCCCTTAGTCTATCCTCATAAATTTTATGTCGGATAGAGGGAATGAGCTTGTTTGCCCTGGCTTGTACGCGTTCCAATCTTGCGATGTCCTTTCGCAATGAAGGACTCCAAAATTGTACGGCATACTCCAGGTGCGGTCGGACAAGTGAGTTGTACAGGCACAGTACAATCTCCTGGTTCCGATAACCAAACTGGCGCTTAATATAGCCTAGCATCCTTTGGGCCTTTTTTCCGCCTCAATGCACTGTTTCGAGAACTTGAGGTCACTAGTGATTGTTACACCCAAGTCCTTCTCAGTGTCGGTGGATTCCATAGCAGTGCCCTTAAGGATATACTGAGATTGGGGGTTTCTGTGGCCGATATACATCACTTTGCATTTCCCCACGTTAAAAGGCATTTGCCACGTGTCCGACCACTCCCCAATCTTCCCAAGATCTTCCTGCAGGCGGGCAGTATTTCCATCCTTTGCAACGTTTATACCAAGCTTGGTATCATCGGCAAATTTGGAAATCTTGGCAACCATGTCACCGTCCATGTCGTTGACGTAGATGATGAATAGTAGTGGTCCCAGGACAGAACCTTGAGGCACCCCGCTAGTAACGGGCACCCACTCAGAAGACTGTACATTTACCACCACCCGTTGCCGTCTGCCACTTAGCCAGTTCTCAATCCAGCAAGCTCCCTTACCGTCTATGCCAAGCGCTCGCACTTTCCGGAGAAGGCGGCGGTGTGGTACCTTATCAAAGGCTTTCTGAAAGTCTAGGTAGACCACATCCACCGCCTTGTCCCGATCGTGCTCACTGAAAACGAAGTGGAAGAATTCCACAAGGTTCGTCAGGCATGACCGTTGCCTTCGGAAGCCGTGCTGGAAACTCCTCAGTAGCAGGTTGACTCTAAATACGACCTTACTTTGTCCACAATGATGCTTTCCATGAGTTTACCGACTATCGAAGTCAGACTGATAGGTCGGTAGTTCGACGGTTGGTTACGGTCTCCTTTTTTGAAGATAGGAGTCACCTCCGCCTCACGCTAGTCTCTAGGAACGCATTTGGTCCGGATTGACATGTTAAAGATAGCGCACAGATGTCGTGATACTTCATCGCACACTTCCTTCAACACTTTAGGTAGAAACCCGTCCGGTCCAGGGGACCGGACGGGATTCTCTTCACAGAGTCTCGCCACTCGGAGTTCCTCAGACCGCTTAGCCGCCCTTATGCTGGACTTCACTCTCCTGGCTAGCCTCCGGTATTCGTCAAAGTCACCCGAGATCTTCGATTGCCGGTACACATTTCTCTTCTCCCTAAGCAGTTGGCCGATTTCTCGATTTAACCACTTAGGTTGAACAGAAGACAGACGGGGGCATTTCAGAGGGATGAAACGCGATTGAAGAATCATGAATGTGGTTTTGAAACTATTCCACGAGTCTTCAACGGCATTGCACACTTCTAGCCTCACGTCAGTCAGTCCAGCTCGAAGGCTTGCAAAGTCTGCTCTTCTCAAGTCCAAGTCAAGTTTCTTTGATTGACTGGCAACAGACCTTACCTTCGGATCTTGACGCTAAATCTAACTAGCTGGTGATCACTGCCACCGAGCTTTTCGCCTAAAGAGATATCCTCAACGATATCATCCTCAGAGGTGAAGACCAAGTCGAGGATATTGTCTCCTCTCGTCGGTTCTCTGACCCATTGAGTGAGGAACTCGTTGTTGGCGAACTCCAGGAGTAGCGCGCTCTCGCCACAGGCTGCTCTGGTTTCCCAGTAAACTTGGCTGTTGAAATCGCCCATAACCATCCACACTCTGCCTTGAACCAGCTCACCCAGCAGCTGGTACAGTTCCCTGTCCTTCTCAAAGGGTTGGGAAGGGGGTCTGTAAAGCAGCAGGGTCCTGTATCTGACAGGACCGATCACTAGGTCAACGCCTAGGAGCTCGTGGTCGGATATAACGTTGGAGTTCGTAGATTTGATTGTATCCTTGACATACAACATTACACCGCCACCCTCTCTGTCTGGCCTATCTTTGTGGAAGAGTTGGTAGCCAGGAACCGTGAATTGGCCTTCAAAGTCTCGGTTTGAGGTTTTTATCCTCGATTCTGTTATGGCTACCATTTCGGGTTCTTCCGTCGCTACGAGGCCACGGAGCTCAGGAAACTTGTTCCTGATTGACCTCGCATTGAACAGAAGAACTTTCAGGGAGTCCCCTAATGTAGGACTCCCTATACTCTTCCGTTTCCCGGCTTCTTGTTTGTCGCGGTGGCACCATTTTTGACAACCTCCGAGAAGGTTGTTTGGGGAGTGACTCGGGCGTACTGGCGTACGTCCGCCTTCCCAATGGGCCGGAAACTCCTTTGGGTGCGCTCCACGACATCCTGGATGAGGTTGGCTAGGAACGCCTTGCCCTTAAAGGGGAGGTGCACCCCGTCCCTTTGGTAGAGGCCTTTTCTACCATAAAATACGGCGTACGGGTCCACAAAAAAGACACCCTCAGCCGTACAGAGTTCTGAAAGGCGCCTGTTTAGCGACATGTTCCTCAAGTGGGCAGTCCGGCTTGGACTCCACCTCGGGAGCATCCCCACCACGACGCGTCTGCGGGTTTTCAATCCACAGTCGTTAACAGCGCCCATAGCTGTCCTCATAATCTCACCTGTAGGGCCTACCCTACCTCCTATGAGGTAGAGGTCGTTGCCACTTACCATAAGGGCAACGACTGAAGTCTCTGAAATCTGAGACTTCTCAGCCTCAGCTCTTACCTGCTTATTCCCACAGCCTGGGATGCAGCTCACCTTAACGCTTGTGCGAAGGCGGGCCGCTAGCAGCGGCTTCAGACCCCGTGCTTGAGAATCACCAATAAGGGTGACTCTTGCACATTTGTCTGCGGACGACTTAGTCTTTCCTTTCGGAGGCGACTTGCCGCTTTCCTCTTGTATCTCTGATTTTTTTTTCTCCTTCTTCTTATTCTTCTTCTTGACTTCCTTTGTTTTATCTTAGTTTGTTTCCCTTTTCTCTTCTTCTGCTTCTGCTTTCTTTTCTTCTGTTTCTAGTTTATTTTCTTATCTTTCTACTTTCTCTTCTTTTCCTTTTACTTTCTCTTCTTCTCTTTCTACTTTCTCTTCTTCTATTTCTACTTTCTCTTCTTTCTTCTTTCTTTTCTTCTTTTTGGCTCGTTGAGGAAGCCCTTCAGCAGAAGAAATCGGCTGTTGGACGTCCGGAGCCTTCTCGCCTGAGCATCTGCCTCTCTCTGTTTTTAAGAGTTGAACTTCCCTTTTAAGGAGGGAGTTCTCCTCTCTCAGTTGAGCGATGCTCTCGCCCAGGCGCTTCTCGAGTTCGCAGAAGTCACAGACACTGACACCATCTGTGAGTTCCTTGCAACTCCTTCCCCAGAAGTCTTCACTCCGACAAAAGGACATTGTGTGAGACCCTATACCTCGAATTTAAGGTGGCCTTGGTAAAATTGATCGAGTTTTTATCATCATTCATCGCCATCTGCGCGAAAACCAAGGATGTGGACCGGCTCCTATCCGAAGAAGGAGCAATCACACTTAAGGGTATCAAATTGGAAGCAAAGACCACCCACAAGAGGCAGCAAACCGCAGTGTCATCTGCCGCAGAGTTATATGGGTGAAAACTCAACAGAAGAGCTAAAGGAAGAGATTATGAGGAGCAACCCGTGTGCAAAAGTTCGCGAAATTATCAAATTCCGTGAACACGCCCACGTGTTCAAAGAACCTTCTCCACCACCGACATGACCAGAAGAGCGACGCCGGACGGGCTCCAGGTTTTTAATACGAAGATTCTAGGTGAAAACATACAGCACGAGAAGTTTAGTAGAATACAAATGTGCTTTGTATGCTACAAGCTGGAAGACCATACAACGATGACCTGCCATGAAAAGAACAAACTCTGTTGCAGTGAGTGCGCCACAGAAGGTCACAGATTTGTCAAGTGTGAAAGCAGAAGAAGAAGTGCCTGAATTGTAAAGAAGAACACAGGAACATGGCCCTGAACTGCCCAAAACGACGTGAGATAATGAAGAGGACGGAAGAAGAAGAGAAGAAAGCTAAGGGGATGTCGTACGCAAGCGCTACCAAAAATAATGAAACAGGGAAGGTATCTTTCGCACAATTCAACATCGCAGGGGACATGAGTGCGAAGATTTTAATCTGTATTACCCACGCAAATGTGGCTAACGCAGTGAAGCCTGGCTGCTACAACCAGGTTCTCAACGCACTGATAAAAGCTAACAACCTACCTTCAGTCATTATGCCCTCGGGCCCCGAATGCTCCAAGGCATTCAAAGATTCCTTTATAAGAAATAACTCCAACGTTAAATCTCGACTAGAAGCAATGATAGAAGCTCCCACGTCGGAAGAATCCGATAAGGACGAATAAAATGAAAAGGAACGAGAAGACGAAAAGGAGCGAGAAGATGAGGAAGGATCGCCTCTTGGGATACTGATGAGGGCCCCTGCACTCGTACACGAGCAAAGGAGAGCAAGCTCAAAACTCCAAGTCCTCCTCCGAAGAACGAGAGGCCTGGGCACAGTAAAACTGCCCTTCTGGCCCCAAAGAAAAAGAATAATAGGAAGAAACATCGGTAAAAAAAATACATCATGTTACAGAACGCACTGAAAATACTGGAGATCAAGACCAACGGCTGGACGACGAAAAGGACTCTCTACGCAAATGTATTAAGAGAAATTGATGCAAACATCATCTTAATTTAAGAACACGGGGTCGACGCGCGTAATCCAGAAATGAAGATCTGGAATTACGATGTGTCGATTACAAATTATTTGCAGGAGTGGTACGACAGTGCCGCTATGGCAATAAAGAAAGGGATAAAGTATAAGTAAATAAGAAATCTGGAAGAATCCTATCTTGCAATTGAGGTCGAACTCGACATAAGAAAGTTAGTCATTGCTGCCGGATAAAAACAGCCAAGGAGTGAGGCTTTGCCAATTCAAACTCTCACTGGCATATCTGGAAGAAGAACCCTCACTATATTAATGTGGGATCTGGAAGCCAGATGCCGAGAATCCGGCTACGGAACCTTCAACAGAATCAGAAGAAGCCCGGACATCTTGCTGGAGAGAAATATTGTCAAGTGAATAGGCCCCGACTTCCCCACCTATGTCAGAGGAGGGAGTGCCACAAAACCATACATATGTTTGGTTAATCGTCAGTTGCCGTTTAATTACTACATGGAACCAGTCCAGTTACCATGTAGTGATCATATAGGGATCCTGCTTACCATCAACAGGAACCCTATACAAGTAGCAGCTGCACTTAAGAAGAACTACAGAAGGGCAGACTGGGCACGGTACGCGATCCTTCTCGAGGCCTACGATCCGCCCAACCTTGATGAGGCAATTCTCGAGGAGATTGACGAGGCACTCGACGACCTTAATAACCATCTCATCAACGCGGATAGGGCTTGTATCCTTACGTCTGAGTACAAGACCATCTCAACATATAGATGGACTGAGTACATAAAGGAACTATACCGTGACCTGAAATTATTGTATGAGATTAACATCCGGTTTGCATCATATGACTCATTACAACGAAATAAAGAGATCAAAGAAGAGCTCAACCAGCTGATCTTCGAACAACAAAAGAGACAATGGGAAGATGTGATGGATAGTGTTGATCACGAGGCATCGCCCAAATATTTCTGGAATAAAATCTGACGTCTCAAAGGATTGACTGGCAAGAAGAATAAGATTAAACTACTAAAAGAAGATGGAAACATCGAAACAGAAGAGGAAAAAATGGAAGAGCTATTCCGAAGTTATTGAGAATCTTCAATATTACTGAAGAGGAAAACAAAGATTACGATATAGACTTCGAAAGTAACATCATGGATAAGCTTAACGCCCAAATAGATAGGACGCACCCTCACCACCAGGTGGATAGACAGTGCGACTGAGACGCCGAGATCACTGAAGAGGAACTACCCCGCGCGCTACGCTCTTTCCGTCAGAAAGCCCCAGGAAAATCGAAGCTTACAAAGTTAAACTTTGAAAAGGAACCATTTCATAAATTAATTACTTCCATAAGTTAATTCAAAATAATTTAATATAAGTTAATAATGGCATTTGTAAATGCATCGCCTAAACGCGAGCAGGTAGAAAAATATTGTAAATAAGTAACGACAAAATGCGAGTTTATTTGAAAAATATTGTAAAAAGTACAAATTAAGTAAAGAAAGTCTTATATAAACAAAATAAAGTAAATTAACATTGTGATCAAGCTTTTTAAACTATCGTGTATAGAACAAATAAAGCGATTTTTAAGAAAGTAATGTGAAAAAGTAGTAAGGTAAAATATCATTGTAAAATCATTTTAATAAAATGTACATTAAAAATACAAAGCAATACATTAATATTAATACTCGTAATTTATCAAAAAATGTAACTGTTATTTTTTGTAAAGTGTTGACTAGTCCGACTTCCGGGAAATTATATAACTCATACTGTATTCAACTTTCATCAATTTTCACTCCTTCCTTTTCACTTGCACCCAAACTCAAGAGAGTGTGAAGGGGTCCATAACCTTTCAACTTTCTAATAAATGATTAAACGATTTTGGCTGCTCGGAATTCTTGGACGAAGTACATAGGCTATTTACCTTCCCCTACCCGGTAAAGGAGGTACGGTTTTAAGTGAGTCAGAAAAACACCTTCTCTTAGTAAAGAACTGTGAGCACCGCCGACCAAAGATAGCAACCTAACGGTGTCTAACGATGAATATTTATTCACACTTAAGAAAGAGGTTAGTACAACATTTATTATTCGGAGAATTAATAATTAAATGAGTTCTTAAAAATCTCATTGATCCCGTCCATCGTCATGCGTGGGAACCTTCCTCGGATGTCTGCCATTCATTAATTTCATCTTAACTATCCTGGCCACTTGGACTAACATAATTAAGCTTTGCAAAAATGATCAATCTGATTCAAGGATTATAGGATTTCATAAGGCCACAAAATGCACATCTATAAAGTACTATTGAGTTAAATACGATTCTATAACGTGGTTCGCCCACAGGACTTTGCCCCGAGAAACGGAGTTTGTTTTTAAAACATAAATAAATATATCTTCCGTACACATTTTTAAGGAAATTAAGGTATTCATAGGTTCTTTAGAGCGTTCGGACGCAGGAACTGCAACGCTTAAATGCGAACAAAAATATGTTGCTTGTGTGTGTGCACGCGCCACAACTTTATTATTCTTACTTTTATTATACCCATCCCTCAATTTGAAATTGGCTGTAGTATAAATAAATTCTTAAGCGCTCCTGAGGGTTTTTTAACATTTTTTATATATTTATATGTATTATGCAATATGCAAACCTACAGCTTTGTGCGCGTGCCCACAACATTTTATATACTTTCGTATTACATTTTTGTTATTCTTGACTGCACAACATAGAATTAAGAGGGGTCAGCAGTCGTGAGATTCCTTGTTTAATCTATGTTATACCAATCGTTTTAATAACATTGATTAGAGCGTTCCGCTGGTAGTAGCTGGCAGTTCCTCATCGCGAACTAAACCTATTTTTCTTCTACATTACTTTGTATGGACCGCGACACTTTTCTTAAACCAAGCGGAACCTATGAATACGGAGTTATCTTTATAATGATCTCACACGAATTTTACACACTTAATTTAGCATCAAAAAATTACTATTTGTATTCGAATCACCGGACTATGGAATTTTTACTATTTACACCTTTGAACTGATTTGCACTGAGATTTTTTTAAAGCACTATTATTGTTATTATAATTTTTTTAGTAATGTGCCTGACCGAAAGGCGTGAGTTTATTTGTTGGTATAATGTTGCTCCAGTATCGTCCTTTTTAACTGCGATGAGGGGGCTGTGTTCTAAGGTAGAGAAGGGAAAAACTTTTCCCAGGTTATGTCTCAACCCACTCCCACTTATAACGGTTTATCGAAGCTCATCCGGGTTGCTTCTCCGCAGCTCCTCATAGTTTGCCCGGAGTTCACGGCAATTCCATTAAAGGAATATGCCCTCCAGGTCTAGCTCAGCGGAGACGCGGGGGCCCTCTTCAAACAGAAGACCTTCACGGGAATGGCCGTACGATTCCCGGAGGCAGAACCTCGGGCGCTGTTGGCCGGATAAAGCGCTGAAGGCGCTGTCGCCTTCGAGGACTTATTGGGGGAGGTTGGGCTCGCCATGCGAGTTTTTTCCTCCCTTTGTCTCGAAACCTTAGGCAGGCGTTGCGGCTTCGGAGGCGGGGGCCCCTCTTTTCGAGGAACCACCATCTCCGAGCAACTCAGCCCACCACTAGGGAGCCAAAGCTCCTTTGTTGCTGTCATCCTTTTGAGGGACAGCTTTAGGAACCACGGAAGATGGCCTGGCAACAAAGTTCAGGGGTGTTGCCTCCTGTGAGTCTAAAGACTCGGTGGAAGCGCGTGGCCGTTTCGACTTACGAAAAACGGGCACACTGGGGGAAGAGGGGGGACCCTGGTTTTAGCCGGGGCTGGGTATGAACCCTTTTTGCCGCCAGCTTTACCAAGGAAGCGCCCGGATTGAGTAGAACCCGCAGAAGGGCTCCGAATGGGCCTTGATAGGCCAGGAGCAGAGGGTGCCTTTCTAACTATTAAGGCATAAGACGTCCCAGGCAGAGCCGGGCGCGCCAGGACCAAGTCCTTAGCTTTGCGGAATAAGAGTCGATCCTGGGCCTGAACGGCAAGGATTTCTTTCTTAAGGAGATATGCACCACATTGCTTCGAAGAAGCGGGGTGCGGTTATCCGCAATTGACAAAATTAACTACACACGATTTAGACTTATCGTGTGCGGCCTTGGAGCAATTTACACAGACTTCGGTTGACCCCAACTTTGCACGTCTACAAGAACGATTCGTATGGCCAAAGTGGTGACAATAATAGCACCGCCGCGGCAGTGGCACGAATGCCTTCACGTGGTAGCGGTACCAACCAGCATGCACCGACTCAAGGAGCTTGTCACAGTCGAACGTGACAAAGAGTGTAGGGGTGGGTCTCGAGGCCCCTTCCTGTTTTCTCATCACACGTTCGACCTTGATCGCCCCATGGTCGGCCAACTCTAAGGTGATGTCTTCTATGGAGTAGTCAACGAGTTCCCTCGCATAAACTACTCCTTTCACTAAGTTCATGGTAGAGTGCGGCGTCACACTCACCGGGGTGCCATAAAGTGTCCGAAGAGCACTTATCTTGGCCGCCTCGGCGGGATTCGCCGCATTTGCCAGAAGGCTCACGTCCGAGAAACGGGTCACTTTCGGCTGTCTACCAATTGAACTAGATAATGCTCTCCTATGATGGATCATGCTGCCCTTGGCCAACATGCTGCCATCAGTGGAGCGAATAATGAGGAATCATTTGAAGCCAGCGGGCTAGAAAACGCCAGTTAACCTTTGAATGAGGGGCCCTGATGTTATCGAGGCTCCGCTTTGTGCACTTTTGGTCTTAGTCATAGTCAGGGGCTCTGCACCCAGGTGGGTAGAGGGGCCGCATGTGCCGATCTTGGCTTGGTCGTTTGCCAAAGTGGCAGCAGACTCATCCGTTCCCGTAGCCCCTGCGAATGTAGAGGAGCCCCGAGTTTTTTCGTCTTTTTCGTGTTCTTTTTCTTTTTAGGAGAGAAGGGCGGGGAATGAACCCGCTTCCCCCTCCGCCGGCAGGAGCCCCCAGGCCAGATGGACCGGCCTCAGCCAGGTCCTTCTCCAAAATGGCGAAGGTCCTGGTGGTCGTACGGGAACTGGTTGGAGGTGATCCCTTCCCTCCTTGTACTGTATCGGAGACCCCAGCCGTTTGAGGAGGACCTTGTATAGGGGCGGATTCGGGTTCGGTGCTTGGCTTGAGCCCGGATTCTCCACCATGGAAGGCCCTACCTCTGAGGCTGGGTTGCCTCAAGGACCATGTCTATCACAGGAGGGGCCTCCAGTTGGCCATCCCCTCTCAGGACATCGCAGGTCCCGTAGGCATCATCACCAGTCATGCGGGGGGAGGCACAGACCTTGACATTGGCAAGGTTCAATATTCTTGCCAGCAGGTCTTTTGAGGGAAGCGACCGAAAGGGCATGTCTTCCCTCTCCCCTCTTAGGGGGTTTGCCCTACCGAGACGCTTCAATGAGGGGCCATCGGCAATGGGTTGCCTGCTGGCTTTCTTGGCAGTTCCCTTAGAAAGAAAAGGAGGGATTGCCGCTGGAAATAGGGAGGTGACCGAAAGCACCTCCAGGGAAGTGGGTGAGGATGAGTCCCCTACACCCGTATTCGTAGGAGAGGAGTAAGCCTCCTCTCCGGTTAGAGAAATATTGAGGGTCCCCTGCGCTAGCACAGGGCAGGACCTCCATTTTTTTTGGTGGAGCTGCCCGAGGGTGGCTCCGTCGATGACACAGGGGGAATTAAAGGGAGATTTTGAATTTTATCATCATTGGACATGGTGACCCTATTTGTACCACGGGATGTAATAGCTCATCCCCCCTCGCAGTAAACCGCCTTGAAAGGGGTGCGTACAGTCCTGGCAGAGCCAGGTGCCGCTATTCAGGACCACCCCTCCCGCCTGGTGGCCTGGCAGTCCATCGGCATGGTGGCTCCACCTTTAACACGGCGAAAATTGATGGTGTTTGAAGAGGAAAGGAAAATGGATTCGAGGAAGGTATGGGTGGGGATGAGCAGGTTGTTAAAAAACCCCCATCTGGGATCGGAGCTCAGGGGTTAGAGAACATTGTCCCTTCCCCCCTCAGCCCCGATCCAGGACGGTTGGCTAAGAAGAAGATCAGCATCTACCCATGAAATTAGAGGCCGACCAGAGAAGGTTGTGGGATTGGTTGTATAAAAAGCGAAGAAAGAAGGAGACGAGGCTAAGCTGGGGTCGGACGGGGTGCTGAGTCCCGTCAGCACGGCAGAGAGAATGGCAAATTGCCGTTCTTCTTACGGGGGACGGGATCAGGAGTTGCCGGATGACGCTGGAGGGCTCATCTCGCGCTTTGCAGGGTTGCCGTGGCCGATGATTGAATTTCGTAGAGGTGGGATAGCGGAATAGAGGTAGTGCGAAGTCAACTTTTTATTACAAATTTGTCTCTGGTTAATTTAAGAATACGGAAAGAACTACGGTGCTCTTCGCTCCAAGACTCTTCTTCTAAATGATCTTGACGCTTGATCTTGATCGTTCTCCTCAATCTGATCCTATCGTTTCTCAAGGAAATCGTCTTGTATAGATGAAGGATCGATCTTCACGAACTGAACCTTCTTCTTTCTTATCGAATTCTAATCCCTTCTTTCTTTCCGGGGCATATTTATACGTAGACCACCGCCCCATCTGAGGGGGAAGGGGCTAGGCCACAGAGGGGAGCGCAAATAGTGAGTTCGCATCTGGTGAGAGCGAAAAGTGCAGAGGTTGGCACTGTGGTGCCCAAGTCAGCTTGCTAATTAGAGAGACTCTCAACCGCCACACTCCTTGGCGTGCCTTTTGACTAGCACCGCGTTTTTGTGACATAACCACGGGTTTATGGATCTAGTAGGTAATTGGATCGTTAGAGCGTCGTTTAAGGGCCTTATGTGGTCGCCTTAACACAGATGGTTGTTCCAACTACCTAAGCGGCGGGGAGATCAAACAGGGTAGGCAGTTACTGTTATTCGCTAGCTACCGTTCCCACGATTCGCCTCATTTGGTTGCTTCTCCGGCTTTCTCCACAAGGGGGTGGGGGGACTTTAAGGTATATGTACGCCTGGCCCTCCGGGGTGCTTTATGGAGCCATTTCTCTACACAACCATATATTACCAGTTTCGGGAAAGAAATCAGAGTAAAACGCTACATTCTATCAGCGACGGTGGTCATATTGCCTTTTCGAATATCTCGAAAACCTGATGTGCTAAAGAAAAACTAAAGTCAGATTTGTTATGAGAAAAGTTTGCTCAGGTCTCTGATGATTAAAAAAGGTTTATATTTGTTAGATAGTGGGATTATTAGACAAGCAAGGAGATTAAATGATGCAATGAGAAGAAAAATGAGCTTGAAGCACACAAAAACAGACATTCGGAGAAAATTGAGCTACAAATCAATGAGTACAGTACTCAGTATCCCTAAATCGAAAAACAATGAAAATAAAGATTATAAAAGTAAATATATAAGAATTGAAAATCATTTTTGGTCAACGCAAAGAACATTTGGTGTAGAAAGAAAAAATGAACAAAAACAGACCCTACATAATTCAAATTTGAAGAAGGGAACAAAACCTAATGGCATTGGTAAATTGGAATAAGAGAAGAAGGTACACCAAGAAAGGCAAAGGAAAGCATTATGATATACTCTCTACATGATATAAACAAAGGTCTCTCAACTATGACGAAACACTGAAACAAATAGCCTCTAAGATATATGCATCGAACATTCCATTAACACAAGGCGTTTTCAGCTCGCAACGGAAGCTGCTGTGGATGAAGAAGGTTGTTGGTGAGCAAATATTCACATATCTTAACAGTAGAGTAGTGTAAATATCATAAACAGAAAGACCTAAAGAAATTTTACACGAGGATATAAAAATCAGATTTAATCGCAAGTACGACAAGGATGGTTGATATAAAAAAACAAACTCGAGCGGGAAACAAAAGAGTAAAATAAAAAGGAATGGTAATAAAGACGTATGCACGAGAATGTAAAATAATGAAACCATAAATTGGCCCGAATGTGGGTTTAAGCAATCATCGCAATAATGCAGATTTTGCTATTTTGATGGTAAGTAGAATAAATCTCTAATAGCAACAGTAGATAAATTAACACAAAAAGATATGCAGAAAGTTACAAAGATGTATACGAAATGATATTGGAAGTATTTTACTATTTTGATGGTAAGTAGAATAATTCTCTAATAGCAACAGTAGATAAATTAACACAAAGTGATATACAGAAAGTTACAAAGATGTATACGAAATGATACTGGAAGTAAAACAAAAAATTACTTGAAATTAATGTAGAATAATTTTAAGTTAAAATCATATTCTGAGAGTAGCCAATTCCGCGAATAAAGATGTCGTGGAATGGCCAGACTCTATATGTATATACGTAGGTACTTTAGGTCTTGGGGCCGAAGTTGGTTGAAGACCGTTAGTGAAAGGGAAAATTGTTATAAATCCAGTAGCTCATGGTTTATTATTAACTTTGCGGGGTCCTTTTAAACAAATAATTCAGAGTGCAAGTTGGCCAAAGATTAACAGGTAGCTGGTACGCGCTGGGGTTGCAAAAGAAAGACAATGACGAAAATATCTATTTACTGACAACAAAGTGATATTTATATTTACACAAAAATGGGTTTAAAGGGAATGGTCGCCCAGACGGGGTGAAAAGTCCACACGAGATACAGGTAGGTTAATTAAGGGATTAAAGATGCCAGATTAAGTTTGGTGATTTAAAAGGGGATTTTAAACTGGAAGGTTCACAAAAATAATGGAGCAATGCAGTAAGCTAGATTCAATATAAATCTGCAAGCGGCAACGATTACGATTACCTTACCTGCTCGTTGCCGAAAAGGGGCAGGTTGGGGTACGATGAATGTGAGGGAAGAAGTCAAGTTACCTCCTGTTTCAGACGAGGGAGCACTTGTCGAGCCTTCGGAGTTGGGAATCCTTGTCAAGTACTTACCGATTGACTATGGCAGAGTTTACTGATATCGAAGCTTTCCGATTGGCTAGGGCAGGAGTTCACGGATGGGGATACTTGCCGATTGACTAAGACAGAGTTTACGGATCGACTTATCCTTCAATTTGAATCGAAATCGCCGCTGTGGGGGAATGGGGGGGGGAAGCGTCCGTCAGCTCGTTCGCAGGAGTAGGTGGAAGTCTAACAGTGCTGCTCTCTAAACTCAGTCGACGCGTTATATAGGCGCTTGGTGAGGTGGCTCCAGACGCGCGCGAATTTGAGGAAAAGTCGGCGACTCCTTCTGGGGAAGGGGGAATCGTGATAACGTTAGTTGGAATGTCCAACAGATTTCAATCTTAGAGTGGGCCGTGTGAGGCGATGCCATCGGTTCCTAGGTAAATACAGCTGGGGCGTGTGATAACGGCGTCGGCCGCCTTCTTTCCAGGTTCAGCCATGCTTTCACAGCTCCATGCGGTGATCTCAGGATCGATTGGGGTACAGAAGGGCACGTGGTCGCCATTTGATCTCATTCTGTTACATCCCTCCCATCCAAAAAGATGGCACTTTCGGAGTTTGGGAAGAAAGGTGACATCCCCTAAGAAGAATGATTTGGGGGAGCCGAGTTTTTCACGCGAGAACTCAACGGAGTAAGCGAAAAAGAAAAAAAGGGAATTTCTGACCTGACGTCGAGCAGGTGTACAAGCTAATTCTACCCGATTGCATGTACATAGGAACGGAAAAGGAAATGAATTATTGCCGACTTTAAGAGCATTAAGAGGGGGGGACATAATTTAAAAAAATGAAAATAATATTTATACACTAAGCTATACAAAACAAAAAAAAAAAACAGAAAAAGAATGAAATGGATATTTAAAGATACATTTTACATAAATGACAGAAAGATTATGGTGGTACATAATACACATATTTTGGTGCCGGACCAGCCTTTTAAATACTAATTTCATATATACAAGGGCGGTGTACATCATAGACGTACACATGCAGAAAAATAAGGACATAACAGCAATAATTGAATATAAGCTAATCTCTAGCGGACGGTTATAATAATTACAAGGTAGACAAATCAATATGGAGCACTTACAATTAAAATTTAGCTGGTGTAAAGCTCGCTAATAAATTTTGCCTTTTCGAACAAATGAAGGTTTTGGTCCATTAAATGAATTGGTTCAGCATCCACGACGGTCACGGAATTTAATTTTCGAAAATCTACATACATGCCGTAAGAGTTATCTGGTCTTCGTACCAGAACCATTGGGGGACAATAATTTGACGTGGAGGGTTCAATGATATGGGGGTTGAGCAGGTTGTTAACCTCATCATTAAAGGCATTTCTTAGAGGAATTGGAAGGGGGTTGGATCTTGAACGAACGGGTTTCGATATGATTCGTCTCTTCTGAAGGGGAGGGGGGGGGGGGGGTTAACACTCCCCTTTGCCTTGGTTTTCTGGCTGATGTCACAGGATTGGCAGTATTCCGAAATGTTAACTGCAGCACCAGGCCAGTAGGAATACCGGAAAATCCTCCGACTAATTTTATCATGGCTGAAGTAACCAGAAAACACACTATCGTTGGTAATTTTTAGGACCAGGTGGACATGCGAACGGGGATCACAGAGGGCGTGAGTCTCGGGGTTGACGCCATCCGAGTAAGCGCGATATAGCAAGCCTTCTTTCACTATATAAGAGGCTGTCTTCTTACCGCGGACCGAATCCTGCTCGAGACTCTGAGATTTTTCCCACAAAGGGAAATGGACTTGGGCACTCCTTCTGTCTTTGAGCGAAGTCTTCGCTCATAACGCCGCTGAAATCTGAATCTAAGGAAATTTCAAGGACAGCGGGCGTCTGTGATTCCTTCTCCTTCTGGGCTCTTGTGGTAACAGGATGAGCTACATACTTATACGAGATTTGGGGGCACTGTCCTACCTAAACGGAATAGAATTGGATAGTGGCTGACACCCCTTCAGCTCATCTGGAAAAGTAATGACACTCGAGATAACAGTTTACAATGGGGAAGCGGTTTGTGCGTCCAAAGTAGTCACAGACTACCGCAAACCTTTTGTGGTCGGGAGCCACCGGGAGAAGAAGTTCATTCGATACCATGATACACGTGCACCCGGTATCGTTGGCGAGGGTAGAGACTTGGCACCCATTAACGCTTCCCTTTTCAGATTTAAGACTTCATGGAGAATTCTTGTCGAGGAGGAAATTTACATGGTGCCCTGGAGCACTGGGAAACGAGATTGGACCTGGGGTTCCTGGTCGCGATGGAGGGGGAGTGGGAGCAGCATTCACCTGGTGAAGTTGATGAATGGGATTACCACGGAGTTGGGAATTTGGGGAGCAATTTGGGCGTGTGTGGCTTTCGACACCGCACGCAAAACATATGATTGGCATACGGGGAAAAGTTGACGCTGGTGGATTAGATATGAGGGGCTTGACGTCACGGGGTTCCGATGGAGAGAAACCACGGAGCTTAATGGGGCCGGTGACCTTGGCGAATTCTGGGAAAATTTAAGAAGGGAACCTCTAGTTACTAAATTTATTCTTAAGGGATAAAGGGGGAGGCTTTTTATTCTCATTCGGGTATAAGTTGTGACTCGCCGTGTAGACATCTGCTTCTTCTATGCATTCTTTGAATGAGTTGCATCGACGATCCTTCACAAAGGATCTGATCTCTGGTGTTACCGACGCCAACAACTGATCCCGTAGAACAAAATCTACCAAGAAATCATAATCGTGGAGGACTTTCGATGGGTCTAACCAAAAAATTAAAAGTACGGAAAAGAGTATATCCAAAATGACGAAAGGTCATATTTGGTTGGATGCGGGCGTTGCGAAATTTGGTGCGGTAGAAGTTCAGGCGTAATATTGTATGCCGAGAGAAGTTTGGATTTGAGGGTAGAGTAATCCACCTTAACTTCCGAGGAGAGCGATACGACTAGTTCTCGGAGCGGCGAGCTAAGTAGAGAAAGAAGCTTAGCGACACCGTCTGTCTCTATGTCCCAATAATTAACTTCAAAAATTTGCTTGAAGTGAGTGATAAAAGATCCGAAGTCCTCTCCTTCTTTGAGCGTGGGGAGTTTAACGGAGGCGGATTGAGGGGTTCCGACACGGGAATTTACTGAAAGAGTTTCGAGCCGATCACGATTCGATTCCAGGTCATATTGGCGAATTCTCTCTAATTTATTTTTGTACAGCTAATTCTCTAATCTTTTTGTTCAGCTCTCTTTTCTCTCTTATTCCTGTACATAAGTGACAAGGTCTTTGGCACTTAAACCGAGGGATTCTCCTCGGACTTTAAATCTCTCGAACGACGACATTTTGTTCGTAGCACGGGGCGTAAGTTGTCTGAAAGAAGAAAGAAAGGGTTTAATGGATCGTCGGCACGGGACGGATGAGACTTGACTCATAATTACTGACACACGGAGGAATATGCATGTTTAACGTGGAATCTTTGCTATCCAAATACTAACACTAATATAATATACAATTAAACAAAAAAAAAAATAAATAATGGAGTCTTCGTGAGATGAGAAGGGCTCAGTCTCTACTAATCTGTGGGGGATTAAAGTGAAAGTAGGAGAAATTCAGTCGCCTGACAATATTTTCTTATTATAGGTTGTCGATCCAAACATACAAACATTAAGCGATAAATAAATATGGCAGGGTTGTTTCTTGTTTTGTTTTGTCTTTGCAACTCAAATGGTACTCAGCTTAGAAAATTAAATAGAGACCTTTTAAAGACCCTGACACACCTGATCACCAGATTTTATAATAGAGTAATGTACGTAGGTACTTTAGGGCTTGTGGCTGAAGTTGGTTGAAGACCGTTAGTGAAAGGGGAAATTTTTATGAATCCAGTGAGGATAGTTTATTATTAACTTTGCGAGGTCCTTTTAAACAAATATTTCAGAGTGTAAGTTGGCCAAAGATTAACAAGTAGCTGGTACGCGCTTGGGTTGCAAAAGAAAGACAATGACGAAAATATATCTTTACTGACAACAAAATGATATTTATATTTACACAAAAACTGGGTTTAAAGGGAATGGTCGCTCAGACGTAGTTAAAAGTTCACACGAGATACAGGTTGGTTAATTAAGAGATTAAAGAGTTCAGATTCAGTTTGGTGATTTAAAGGGAGATTTTAAACTGGGGCGTTCACACAAATAATGGAACAATGTGGTAAGCCAGATTAAAGATCAATCTGCAGGCGGCAACGGTTACTATTAGCTTACGTGCTCTTTGCTAAAAAGGGGCAGGTTGGGGTACGATGAATGTGAGGGAAGAAGTCAAGTTACTTCCTGTTTCAAACGAGGGAGCATTTGTCGAGCCTTCGGAGTCGGGAATCCTTGTCAAGTACTTACCGATTAACTATGGCAGAGTTCACGGATGGGGATACTTGCTGATTGACTAAGGCAGAGTTCACGGATCGACTTATCCTTCAACTTGAATCGAAATCACGTTGTGTGTGTGGGGCGGGGAGGGCGTCCTTCAGCTAGTTCGCCGGAGTAGGTGGAAGCCTAACAGTGCTGCTCTCTAAACTCAGTCGACGCGTTATATAGGCGCCTGGTGAGGTGGCTCCAGACGCGCGCGAATTTGTGGAAAAGTCGGCAAATCCTTCTGAGGAAGACGGAATCGTGAAAACGTTGGTTGGAATGTCCAACGGATTTCGATCTTCGAGCGGGCCACGTGAGACGATGACATCGGTCCCTAGTCAAATACAGCTGGAGCGTGCGATAACGGCGTCGGCCGCCTCCTTTCCCAGGTTCAGCCATGCTTTCACAGCTCTATGCGGTGATCTCAGGATCTATGTAATAACATTGTAACTATTCGGCCGATTCTAACGAAATATGGAAACCCATATGTTGTTTCACATTTTCTTTCGAGTTATATAATTGTCAAAGTCCTCCCAAGGTTAACTCGGGAATTATATTGTTTTGGCAATAACATCATAACTATTCAGCGGATTATAACGAAATGTGAAACCCCTATGTTGTTTAACACTCTATTTCAAATAATATAATTTCCAAAGTCCTCCCAAGGTTAGCTCGGGAACTATTTTGTTTTGGCAATAACATCATAACTATCAGGCTCATTCTAACGCATTTTAAATCCCTTATGTTCTTTAACCTTCTCTTTCAAATGATATAATTATGTCCTCCCAAGTTAAGCCTTGGGATTATTTTGTTTTGGCAATAACATCATAACTATTTGGCTGATTCTAACGAAATTTAAAAGCCTTATGTTGTTTCGAATTCTCTTTCTAAAGATATAATTGACAAGGTTCTCCCAAGATCATTAATCAGGATAAGGAAGAGCGCGCAACGTTTTGGTCAGCAGACCTTGTTTTTTCATATTTCACCCTCACATTATAATGCAAACACTAATACAAAACTATTGGAAATTACTATATATATATATATATATATATATATATATATATATACTAGCCTCCCCGCTAGTATAGTGGTTAGTGTGCTTGTACGGCAATCGCTGGGTCAACAGTAATATCCGTCCGGATTATTTTTAAGTTGACAGTATTTATTAAGGAGGTTACCACCGTGACTGGACATCACAGTGGGGATTTGGGGCTTGCCCTAGCTGATGTCCTCTTGAGAAACTACATAGCTTGATATGAGGACTGAAACCGGCAAACTTTAACTTTAATATTTTGAGATAAATATATGAGAAACATAGGAGGAGGAGAACATCGGGAAGAAGCAGTAGCATATTCGGACGACGTGCCAGTAGTGGCCACTTAGATCACTGATTTACAAAAACTAATAAATGACTGAAACGAAGGTTTGTCGCAAAAGAGAATGTAAATTAGCACCAATAAAGGAAAACTGAGTTTATGGCTGTTACTCGAACATGGGAAGGGATAAACTAAATCAAGGCGCGGAATACACATACCTCGGAGTAAAATTGGATTCAAAGACACACAAGAAACAGAAATTGATAGCTGTATTGCCTAATACAACATCAATGTAATCATGATATACCCTTCGTTAAAATAGAGGAATATCAACGGGGAAAGCAAACTAATAATCTATAACGCTATCTTGAAGCCAAAAATTATGTATGGAAGTGAATGCTGGACCCTTACCACCAGAACAGAGTCACAAATACAGGCTGCTGAAATGTACTTTCTAAGAACGCTCAAGAGGGTCACGAGAAGAGATGGAATAAGAAATGCAACAATGAGAGCAGAGCTTAAGATAGAACCCCTATTCGACTCCATTGATAAAAGAAGGTTGCAGTGGTGTGGACACGTAATGAGAATGAACGAAGAAAGGCACCCCAAGAGAGCACTGCTATGAATCCCCCAAGGGGATAGACCAACTGGAAGACCAAGAAAAAGATGGGTCGAAGGAGAACAACAGGCACTGACAAGGAGAGTAACATCCCTGTAGGAGGTGTAGGAAGAAAGAAAATTTGATGATCGCATGGAATGGAGACGGTTCCTTAAGAGCTCGCCGACTGACAGATAATTGCTATCTACAAGGCAGGTGGTGAAAAAGGTGAGAAATGCAAAAACGTACCAAATTTATTTTCTATTGAATACCTTTGTTTATCTCAAATTCTAATTTTGTTCTCAAATACCTAGAGCGCTACCTGTCTATTTCATTACCCAATACTTCTTTACGATATCGACTAAATTAATAATGATAAATACATTATTTAAAAGAGTGAAAATTAAGAAAACACACAGATACACGTGATTAACATTTGCTGCCATTAATGCATTTTCGTTTTTTTCTTCTCTTTCGCCTTATTAATGCTTTCGAATACTGGAGAAAATCAAGTATTTGTATATATTGGTTTTATGGTCATTTAAGCAAATTTACACAATATGCATAAATCTGTAACCAAGTCAGAATGACTCTTTTTGGTATTTTGAGTCAATCTCCTTTTTTATTTAGTTCTCAGTCTCATATCAATGGTTAAAATTATAATTGCATTAAAATTTAACGTATGTAATATTATTTAACCAATATATTTGCAACAATTATTTCGTATTGAACTTAAAGTGTAGTTACATAATACACGTCATTTTCATCATGTCAAAACGTTTAGTTTAAGTGGAACTCAATTATTGAAAATTATAAGAATGCATTCATTTCTCTCCCATAAATGTCTATAAATATAAATTTACTGTCAAAAACAGGACACAAAATCATTTGGTCGAATTGAATTAAACTTAATAAAAGCTTTGTGAAACCTTTTGGCCTGCAGCGAAGCACAATTATTTGTTGAATCGATTGCAGAAATAGGAGGAGAATGCCTAACAAGATCGTTAAAACTGATTCTATCAGTCTAAACCTCAAAATTATGTCATTTTCTGTAGTTTCTTTAATATATATTGTTGCAACTACCTAGCTTATTTTTACGACACCATTATTGGTCAAGCTGTCAACACCAAAAGGATTCACCATAGTTGACATTTCCAAATCCATCATGAAAGCAAAGAAGCTGCTACAAAAGTTTTGAATTACAATGAGTAACTTACTTTAAAATATCCAAATTTATTTTTACAAAAATCCTCCAATTAAATTAGAGAACATAAATCATTTTCATAAGAGAAGTAAGGAAGTATTTTGTAGATGGCTTGGCCAGATACTGATGTCTATTCATGTAAAAGCGAGCAACATGCAATGGCTTATATATGATTTTATTAATGTTTTAGATAAAAATTATAAGCGCAAGTTGGATAATATATGAGAAGTTTGGTAAATCGAACGTCATTTAGCAATAATTAATTGAAAAGTGACTAAGGAGTTTGCTGATCTTTGGATATAATTTTTCTTAGGCCTAACGAAGACATGTGTATATCTATGAGAGTTACCCATAACGGTGAGAATGACGAGTACAGAACTTATATCACAGATGCATAGATATATTATAAATAATTTATTATAATAAATGCATTAAACTAGATCTTTTTAGAATATCAAATCACAACCTTCACTGTTTCTATAGAGAAACTGAGTTCATTACAGCCATTTACAGATAACCAATATGTACATTCGTGTTTAAACAACATATATAAACATGATAGTCAAATTCTTACTTAACACACCTCAACATTTCTCACGATCACGAGCAAAGGTTGTGTGATAAGTTGTTCCCCATCATTTGAATTGACAGGGAAGATGTAGAGGCACACCTTGTCATCGACACACCCTCATTACAAAAAAGTCGCAGGCTGTTAGATCTGGACTTCTTGAAAGCCAATCAACGAGGTATTTTCGATGGCACGACTTTCTAACTGGTTCATGGCTGCATCATAAGTTTACAGCTTTGGTTAAGGATTTAAGATAAGGTGTTATATCAGTTTTAAGCAAGAACTTTCTGGTTTCAAACTATTGACAATGTGGTTGTTAAATAGAATATAATCAAATTTTGCAAAAGAGAAGTCTACGGAGTGAACGATCACGGAATCGGCCGTTATCAGCCATGCTCTTCACCCAGCTCTGTAACATCAATCACCGTGGGAAGAGAGAGTGGGTATGAAACGCAGTGTTACTGTCCAAAAATTGCTGTTTCGAAGGACCATTACATTAATATAAATTATGTATGTATGGTCCTTTGCATTTCTGTACGTTTTGTGTATACATCAGTTGTTTATGTTTTCAGTACTCAAAATTCCATAATTTCTCTTCAAGTTTTGCCCGTTGTCAATATCTCACAGCTTTTGTTTTTAAAAGCATTTAGTTGGTCAAAATTCTGTATGTTGCATCTGGAAGGAAATTACTTAGCATAAATTTAGGTGACCAATTCAATTAAATGGGAAGAACGAAAATTATTGTAAAAAATAAAGCCAATTCTTTAGATAGTAACAACAGTTAATGATTATAAAATTGAAATCATCTTTGTTCCAAAGCTTCTTTTTATTTGCCATCGAATGTTTAGAATTTATTATACTAGTACAATTGGCTTTTCTTATTCGTTAGAAATATTTTGAAATTCTGATAATTCCAATGTTAAAATGATACTTCGAGGAAATAATCATAACTATTTCCTGCGAAATTAAGTTTCCTTGATAAAAGTTTTGATCATGCTATAAGGAAAAATAAACCTCGCATGAACTATACAAACTTCTCGTGTATCTTAATTATTATAATATAGAATGGTTGGATGCAGTAAATTCTGCGAAACACTGCAATATATATTTTTTTATTTTATATAATATTCCTCGATTTTTCGCTTGAGATTTTTAAGTGTATATAAGCCGTTGTCAATGTAATGATTTGTTACTCAGCGTTTTTCTCAAGATGGGTTATAAATTAAGGGTGAGAAGCTCTATATTGCCACATGATTTATTTCCTAATATAAATAGAACTGAAGGAAATGAGATTTGGTCCAAAGAATGGGAAAAGTTTTAAAGTAGAAAACTTTGTTACCTAATGATTCGCCCATATTTTCCGTCCTTTTGGGTTTCCAGATAAACTAAAAGTTTGCAATTTTCTCATACATTTTATGATAATTATCTAGTAAATACCTCGCATTAGGCCGAATTAAGAATCTTAAAGAAGCAAGCTTATCAATACGTATAATAAGGCGACTTGTTTGGTTATTTTTGCAATTTAGAAAGAAAGAGAATTCGTTGTATTATGTTACAGTATTGTATGAACGAATCAAGTAACGATATTTAAGAGAGGTTCACAATTAATACATTTGAATACAGATTTATCTTTACGAACATAGGAATTATTCATTATGTAGAAAAAAAATCACTCTTCTCTTGTTCCTACTTCAAAAGTCTTATTTTCCATTTATTCATAACTAAAGTAATGAAAAAGGTCTACTTTGATCCCCAAACTTTCCTTTTGTATGTAGGACGCAAAATTTCTAAATTCGCCTATTTCGGAAAAAATGGGAATATATAAAAGACTTGGTTTTATTTTTTTTTTAAAGCATGGTAAGAAATTGTAAATCTTATTTAACAAGGTCAACAGACCAAGTCGCTTGCTCTCAAACATTTTGACTTATAGCCTTGCCCTAAATTATGGGGTTTCATATCTGAACTTATTCTGTCTTGCAATGGGCGCTACAAAACTTGCGTATGCGTACTACACCTTAAACTGACCCTAAGCATACAAAGTTACGAGGGGCGGTCAATAAGTTTTGCGAATGGCTGTTTGTGGGGGTGTTAGGACAAGTTATGACAAGTCAGGACCTGCAGCAGCACGCTCCTGCCTCGTCTATTTAAGAAGCAGTAGCTGATCGCAGATCGTCAGTCACAAATTTTTCAACAATGGAGAAGGTTGAGCACCGCGCGGTGATCAAATTTTTGCCCAAGGAAGGCAAGAATGCAAAAAAGATCCATGAACGCATAGTTGCAGTGTACACCGACACCTCCCCTTCCTATGCAACCATTGCTCGCTGGAATAGGGAGTTCCACCATGGTCGTGAGTCCCTTGAAGATGACCCCCGTCCAGGGCGCTCGTCAGACGTGACCAACGAGGACAATGCGGCCCGCGTGGAGAGGATGATCCTCGAAAATCGACGGGTGAAGGTCGAAGAAATCGACCGAGAACTTGAAATATCACATGGAAGTGTTATCAACATCCTCCACGACAATTTAGCCATGACCAAGGCCTCTGACCGTTGGGTCCCTAGAAACCTCACGCCCCATGATCGACTTCAACGTTGTCAAAGTCCACAAGGCCAGAGTTGCACAAGTTGCCCTGCGCGAATGCGGACTCGAGGAGCTCAACCATCTCGCCTAAAGTCCAGATCTAGCCCCCTAGTGACTACTTTTTATTCCGCCAGCTCAAGGCTGCACTGCGTAGACTCCGGTTTGGGGACGATGAAGATGTCCAGCTCGCCGTCCAGGAGTGGATTGAACAGTAGTCGGGAGATTTCTGGTTGTCGGGAATTCGAAGCCTCAGGGACAAGTGGCGCAAGTACATTGAAGTCGAGGGTAGTTATATTGAAAAATAATAAACACTTTTCTTCATATCTCGTTTCCTTATATCCGAATTGCAAAACTTATTGACCGCCCATCGTAACTTTTAAATAAATATATACATGGACTATGTACACTTAACGGGAGTTAACTTTACATTAATAACACTGTCCAACGATGATTTTGCTACAGAAATGAGAAAGTAGTTTTCTATTGTATTCCTTTGCATAGATTACGAAAATGACCTTTATTTTTCATTAAATTACTTCAGTTTTTTGTAATCTGCACATTTAATTTTTTATTAATATTAGGTTATTCAGTATATAGAGCTATGAAATATTTGTTATTATTTTTATTATATTTGACAAAAAGAACAAAGATAAGTGGAAAAAAAAAGTTTATTCATCAAAAGAAATTAATAAGTCCTTTTAATACATTTCAGATTTGGTATTATAAAGATATATTGAAAAAAATAATGAAGATTTAAGATTTTGTCAGAATTGCTGAAATCTATACAATAGTCATATATTTTTTTACAATATTTAGGCTTCTTTTTATGTACAACATCTTGTCTTGTCTTTGTGAAGGGTCCAGCAGAAGTCAGTAAGCATTGCAGGACTCCATTTTCATTTATAAATATTTTATATAGTAGCAATATCTTGGTGAAATTTTTCACCATGCTCATCGCTGACGTCTGCTGGATTCTCTGGAAAGAAAGAAAGAGGAGAATGCAAAAAATGCACCTTTAGTGACATATTACATCCCAACTCATTATAAGACCTAATTAAATTCTGAACAGGAATGTGGTAATTTTCTGATTTGTGCCTTCCAAGGAGACCATTACATACACCTTTGAAACTATGTCAGGACTCAAATTCTGGCTTGCTCAATTTTGCCTCAAACTCACTATCTACTATAAGTTGTCGAATCTGAGGCCCAACAAAGATTCCTTCTTTAATTTTAGTTTCACTAATCTTAGGAAATTTTGTTTTGAAATATAAGAAGGATAAAATACAAGAAGGATGGCTGGTCATCCTTTAAGGCTTTAACAAATTGTTTCATTAAACCTAATTTTATGTGAATTGGTGGCAAAATTATGTTTTCCTTAGGACCCATTGGTTCACGTATGACATTATGACAACCTACTTTTGTCTCTTCTCTTAAAGGCCATTCTGAGCGTATGTAATGTTCTTCCTGAGCTCTACTGTCCCACTGGCACAAATAACACATGAATTTAGTGTAGCCTGACTGCAAGCCATTTAAAATGGCTACTACCTTAAGGTCAGAAAAAAACCCATTTATGCTCACTGTATTTAATGCTTTTTAAAAGGAAATCTAAATTCTCATAACTTTCTTTCAAAACAACAGAGTGAGCTACTGGTATCGATGGTAGTATATTTCCATTATGCAGAAAAGTCGTTAATTATACATAATTAACGACTTTCTACATTTTAATTTGCTCTAGCAAAACTGACATTTCTTTTCACATCAGCGGACATTGACGGTTTATCTTTTTAAAAGTACTGAATTTGGGCAGTTAAATTGATTGGCACCTGAATACAGCACTTTCTACGCTTGTTATTAATAAATTTTAAAAATAACTGTACTCGAACGTATGGCGTGAATTCGTCTTTTTCTTGTTCTTGTATTGCCTGCAGACCTCCTGTGTTTAGAAATGCGCCTTTCTACCATTCTGAATTTTGCTTCTTCGCAAGGGGAGGCCAATTTCGATGGAGTTCTCCAAGATGGCTTATCGTTAGGCTCACAGTAGGTTCGATGGCGTCTTCGTCGTCGATTTCTGTATCTCCTCGCTCTGCTTCTTTATGGTCCAATGCGTCCATTTTCTTTCTTGTAACCTTAACTGTCAGGCCAAAGGAGTTACCAGTTTATAGGGTGCTAAGGCGGACTCTATTTTTGGTGGAGAGAATTCGCCAGGCCTACTTCTTTCCATACTTTGAGAGATCACCGGTGACAGAGTCTACCTCCTTGGGCGAGGAGGACTTCATAACCTGTGACAAGGCTTACTTCTTTGGGCCTACCTGATGTCTAGTCTGGAGGCTAAGGACACATTGACGACAAGACGGACTCGGTAGGCCAACGAGTGGCAAAAGGTTATACTGACAGACGAGTTAGCTGTTGCTGATTCTATCTTAGTTTCCTCTCCTCTCTCTGTCTGGGTTTAATATATAGGCCCCTCATTTCCTAGGGGCGTGACCTCTTTTCATTCACCTGGTTGCGGGATGGAGCTAATGATCAGAAATATGTTTGTCAGTTCTTTTGTTGACCTTTGGGCGGAGTTACAAGAGGTATGCGCGTTTAATGAAACTACATTTATTTCACAAGTTGGGCCTACATCCAATATCATAAAGACCGTTTTGCATTTCACAGGTCCTCAAAGATTTTAGCCGGTCAAAGCACATACCACCCTGTATATGTTCGGCTTCACCAGGTTATCTATTGTTAAGTTTGTTTCGTCTAGCAGCTGTCTCTAAGCGTGCCTATGTTTGTGTGACCGCGTGGAAACTTTGGCTGTCCACTTGCTTGTTTCATGCTTGTATTAATAAATATACAATTGTGATATAAGTATTTCTCTCTATTTTATATTGGTTCACTACTTATTAAATGACATATTATCTCATTAATTAATGCGTGTACCCAATTTCTGGATCTTAGAGGTTCACCGGGCGCTCATTTGTGAGGTTCCTCGCTGGGCGTACCTATCTTGCAATTTGGGTGCCACAGTCCTTCTTTCCTCTGCTAATGCCATGTGAGAACAGAATCGTGCCTGGAATTAACGTACTGTGCTTCCTATATAAGTCCCCTGCTTACAGCTGAGACAAGTAAGTTTGTATACAATGAAGGAACTCAACGGCTTGGGAATGTGGGGCTGATGTTGTAAAATAGGTATGCTTGTGGCACCCAAAGTGCAGGGTTTAATAGGCCCAGCGAAGAACTCCACAAATGGATGCTCGGTGAATCTATCAAATCATAAAAATGGCTATTTGTGTAAAATAAGGAAATAATATGCCACCTTTGCTAGATAAAGAAACAAAAAGAATTAGAAAAAGAAACAATATATATATATATATATATATATATATATATATATATATATATATATATATATATATATATATATATATATATCAAATTGTACATTTATCAAACAGATACAAAGCACCCTAACATTACTCGCTTAACGTCATTTACAGAATAAGGCAAGTTTCGTACTCGAATGAAATGGTGAAATCGTGTAATCCCTTGATGACAGAGAGCTTTATGAAGATCGACAAAATTATTGTGGGTCATGCTTGAGCAGAAAGTGCGAGATAGAGTGACAGCAGTTCTGTTGAGCGAAAGGGACGAAATACTAAATATCAACCAGTACGAGAGACGATGGAAGATCAGAACCAATAGGAACAAATTCAAGATCGTCCCGCTGAGCTGCAAGTCGATATGGCCCATTATCATAGATGAGAGGAGATACAGCTACTACGCCGAAGGCACTGTCCTGGGACTAAAGATCTACGACTACGGATACTCGAGACACTACACGGATAGACGGAACCTAGCAAAGGGAGAAATTTCCAAGTTATACAGGTTTAGAGATATTAGCTCGGCCAACATTAGGAAAATATACCTGATGCACAACTGGGCTAAGCTCATCTACCCCGCAATACTGACTCAGGCAGCCTGCAAGACCTCAATGAGAATAGTCCAACCTGTACAAAACTACGCATCCCTAATCATCAATAAAACCAGAAGTCGAAATCAGCTTCGGCAAAGAGATCTACACAGAAGAAAGCGCCTAGAACACTCAAAAACCTTGAAGAAAGATCTGGTCTACTCTGGTGAATGTTGTCATTCCAGAACTACAGGGAACAGGTGGCAGACTTAACATACCTGCAAGACTACGGGAGAAAGTCTCCGGCCGTCGTCAGTTCCCAAGTACCGAACTATGCTCTCAAGAAAATATATCACCAATATATATATAGATGAAACACTAAAAACCAACACGGTACAACACAGAAAAAAAACGATAACAGAAGTTAGATTGCTAAACTAAAAGCTAATAAAGGCTTGAAAGCTCAATAACTAGACCAAAAATAAGTCATCCCAAAAGAAGAACACGCTAACAGCATATGAAGAGCCACAAACATAGTAAAGACAATTAAACAAAAAAGGCAAATTTAATGACAAAACGTAAAGTGATGCTCTCTACTAGGGCAAAATATTCCTCTATCTTTTAATTTCCAGCCACTATCATCTGCCACTATCCAAACCATCTTCTAATATTGAGTACATCGGTAGAGTAGCAGAGTAATCATTCCTACCCGAGTCTCGTTGGGGCAAAGGAGAAAAGGTGAAGGCCAAGTTTTGAGAACGTCTCACCAGACAATAATTATCGGCGCATGAGAATTTCTCTTCACACAGGCAAAAGAGAGCCCCAACAAGGGTAAAATCTCGCTACCCGAGGTGGCCCCATGGGGCCATCCACTCTCGAGAATAGATGGGTTCCCCTACGCGTCATCCAGAGGAAAAAGGGGCAAACTCACAAGGCCCGCAGTCATGGAATTTTTCTACGGAGTTATCAACATCCTCATCATGAGTCTCATAGACACTCCTCGCACGATTCTACCTATTCTTCACATAGAATTCCTGCGAACAAATCAAAGAAGAGCTGACGAGGCAGCAGAAGTGGACGAGATTAATCAAGGTCAAGAAGTTCGGAAAAGGCAACAGTATAGTCAAGCTCGTCTTCAAGCGCATCAAGATGGCGGACAGGGCCAAGAAGGAGGGCCTCATAGGCTTTTATCTTCGCGTGGCCCCGGAGCAGATAGAGGTAGAAGAATACGTTCACGTCGACTGTTGCTTCAAATGCTACTCTATCGAGCAACACAAGATGCGAGATTATAAAGTAACCGAAGTAACATGCTCCCACTGCTCCCATTACGGTCACGAATGGATGCATTATAAGGCTGAAATGCTCAACTGCATCAACAGCGGAAGGGACCACAGGGCCCTAGCCATGAAGTGTCCCATCCACAAAGAAGCGATCCGGGCAAAGAGGGAACAATCAAACTGGAAAAGGAGGCAAAGGCAAAGTAATTCGCGGCAGCAACGACTACACGCAACAACTATGGACCTTCGGCGTCGAAGTTTATGATGCCAAGTAAGGGTAGAGATATAATCGCCATGATCATTTTTGCCCACTAGCCAAATCTAGCGAATCTCAGTACTTTTGCGGAGGAACTGAATCGCCTCCTGCAGAAAAACAGGACTAACAATAATCTGTGGTTCCCACCTAACCCCGCCTCACAAGTCGACCTGAAAATTCAGCTAACCCACCTTTCCCCACGAACAAAAAGAACTGGCTGAACCAGAAAAAGAAGAGACTGCCGAAAAGAGACTACCATTAGAAAAAAGCCCCAATAAAAAACCCAAATAAGAAAAAACAAAGAGAAAGAAGAAAAAGAAAAACGTGCAAGAAGAAGAGGAAGAACAAGACGCTCCTACGACGGAAGGAAGTCCTCGAGCAGGACTTCTTCTTCGACGGAGAGGAAGTGTTTCTCAAGGTGTACGGAACACCAGTCTGCGAATTCCCTAAAGAAAAGCCGCAATCTTCATCCCAGATTCCTGCGTCAAAACGATAAACATATCCGAATACAAGTAAGTATATTTATAACGGACAAAAGACTTCCGAAAACGGCAAGTTGAAGTGGCTAATAAAAAACAAGAGTCTAGTAATGATAAATATAGTGTCTTATAGTGAGTTAAAAGTCTCAATAGTTCAATTTAATAACAAGTGTCAAAAAAAAGGAAATTAATATTGATATCAATAAAAGTGTCAGTGTTAATAAAAAGAGCGAATTTTTATACAAATAAAGTGGAAAAAGTTCATATTATAACCAAATATTTTACAAAAACATCAAAGTAATATTAAAGGAAATTAATAGTAACTTTAATAAAACTGACGACTAAAATATGCCAAAGAGTAAAATATGTCGAGGCCCTTTCTCTTGCCTGGAGATCTGAATGGCAGACATCCTCTCTGGGGAGATTACTCAATAAATCGTAGGGAACAAGTCCTTGCCGATCTGATCTAAGAGCTTAAGATATGTGTCCTAAATGTGGATGAGTTTACGCATCACTGCCCGTGAACCGCTTCATTTTCTTGCCTCGACCTATCTTTGTGCTCTTCGGATGCACAGTCTGATTTTGATTGGAGGGTGGTCGATGACCTCCATGGTAGTGATCACTTTCCCATTCAAATATCATTTTCAGGGCAACAGCCGCCTGAGAGCCCACCTTGGTGGTGCTTGGCGCGGGCACGGTGGCTTGCATTTCAGGAAATGACTGAATTCTCGATCTCAGTCGAGGAGTTTAGGTCGGTAGATGAGGCCGTTGAGTTCTTCTCCGGCAACCTCATCGCCGCGGGCCTGACTACTATTCCAAGAACGTCTAACCATTTTGCACGCCGACCACTTTCATGGTGGTCGGCCGAGTGTGAGACGGCCCTCAAACAGAAGCGTTATTCTTACATGCGCTATAAGCGCCGCCAGAACGATTTCACTGCTGGTGAAATTCTTAGGGCTAGGGCTAGGTTCAGGTATATTTCAAAGTACGCCCACCGCTCTTTTTGGCGGGCATAAGTGTCTCGACTTAACGGAAAGACCCCTTTAGCTGAGGTGTGGAAGCGAGTCAAAAGGATTCGGGGCAAGTTCTCGCAGGCCCCCTCTCTCCCGTTCTTCAGGAGAATGGGACCGCAATATCGGACCCCGCGTCCGTGGCGGAATCCTTCGCGACTGCTTTCTAAGCATTCTCTAGCCAGGATGCTGCTCAGCCAGCACTAAATGTACGTCGTGATGTCGCGGAAGGCCACCGACTGGACTTTACCTCCAGAAGCGGAGAAGCCTTCAACGACAGGTTTACTGTGAGTGAGGGCCGCTCCGCTCTTGCTTCGTGCGCCGACACCGCCCATGGTCCCATACGCTATGTTTCGACACCTGGGTGAGTGAGGCATGGACTTTCTCTTAGATTTGTTTAACAGGATCTGGGTGGAGAGTCTCCTCCCAGATTCTTGGCGAATCGCTACTGTGCTCGCCTTTCGCAAACCAGGGAGAGATCACTCTACGCCGGCCGGTTTACGCCCAATCTCTCTAACCTCTTGCGTGTGCAAGTTGATGGAGAAATTGGTAAATGTTAGATTAGCCTATCTCCTGGACAGCGGAGGCCATCTCTCTTCCGCACAGTGAAGCTTCCGTAAGTTCTACTCCACGTCGGATGCTCTGTTCCAACTGGAAAATGCCGTCTGCGAGGCTTTCCTTCGTAGACAGCACTACGCCACGCGGTTTTTCGATCTGGAGAAGGCCTATGATAGCGCATGGTGATACAGTATCATGGAGAATCTCCACACGATGGGCGCGAGGGAACGCGTTCCAATCTTTATATCAGAATTTTTGGAGATCGTCGATTCCGCGTACAGGTGGGGAGAGCTGTCTCCGGCTTAAAGGAGCAGGAAGAGGGTGTCCCGCAGGGAAGGGGCCTCAGTATCGCACTCTTTGCCCTGAGCATCAATGGCATTACCTCGGTGCTGCCGGAAGATGTTCTCGCTACGCTCTACGTGGACGACCTTTCGATCTCTTTTGGCGCGGCCCAGATGCCTATTCTGGAGCGTTGACTCCAACAGGCATTGAACCGCGTCTCTCGCTATGACAAAGCA
The DNA here is from genome assembly GCA_963969495.1 of Ceratothoa steindachneri. Classification (NCBI taxonomy): domain Eukaryota; kingdom Metazoa; phylum Arthropoda; class Malacostraca; order Isopoda; family Cymothoidae; genus Ceratothoa; species Ceratothoa steindachneri. The sequence continues at coordinate 83,802,223 of OZ018326.1, forward strand.
CACAGGTTTCGGTTTACTTTGGCCAAGACTAAGGTGGTGCACTTCTGCCGATATCCACGGCTCCACCCCTACCCAGATTTGTTTTTTAATGGGGTGCGTCTGGAAGTGGTTGAATCGCACTGTTTCCTTGGTCTTGTATTTGACCGACGCCTCAACTGGGAGGCTCATATTCGCAGCCTTAGGGTTTCTTGTACCCACGCCATGGATATTCTCCATTCCGTGACGTTCAGCGCTTGGGGTGTTCATAGGGTTACTGCCTTACTTTTTTATCGATCCTTTGTTCGTTTGGAGCTCGACGAAGGATGCGAGTTTTATGCCTTCGCACCCGAGCGTTTATTGCGGAAGGTGGACTCTATCCACCACACCGGCCTTCGCCTTTCGACCAGTGCCTTCCGCACTTCCCCTATTGAGAGCCTGTTGGTCGATGCTGGGGAGATACCACTCGCTCTGAGCCACGTACAGTGAATCACTCTCCTGTACGCGCGAGCCCGGCCCCTCTCTCAGTCGCCAACAGCTCTCACCGCATCCTCAGCTGATCTCGACTGTGCCTATGCTGCCGAGAGTCGTCAGTTATACCCTAGGTATAGCTCTCGGGATGGTTTCGCCCCTGGCTCTGTCCAGGACGCCACCCTGGAGGGTAAAACATTTGGCTATTTGTCACCACGCCTCTTCTTCCAAAGCCTGTACAGCGCCGGGAGTATTGCGTTCGACCTTTTTGGAGCACACCTCGTGTCACGCTGAAACCGTGCCAATGTATACGGATGGCTCCAAGTCCTAAGAAGGGGGGGTCTGCCACGCCGTTTCCCCTTTGTTTTAAGTAAGCGGGGCTCTGCCAGGCGCTGCCTCTGTCTTTACGGCCGAGCTGGTGGCAATACATTACTCGCTACAGGAGATTACGCGACGTGCCAGGTTCGGAGACTGGATTGTGATCTATAGCGACTCACAAAGTGCCCTGAGTGCTATCCGGACATTGGAATCTCCGCATCTCCTGGTTCGTGATTTCCGTGATGCCACCGTTTTGGCGAGCCGGGAGGATGTCGAGATTATCTTCTGCTGGGTTCCTGGACATCTAGGAATTGAGCGCGCCGATGAGGGCGCCAAAGAGTCCGCGAGGACTCTGTGGCTAAATAGCAGGAATACGGGCAGCTCTTCGGACTGCTTGGCAAAGAAGATGGGAGACGGTCGTAGGGAACTTAAAGTTGCGTGCCATTGCGCCGCGACTGTTCCCATGGACCTATCCTCCAATCCCGCGACGGCTTTAGGTCGCTTTCTGTCGTCTCCGAATCGGACACACTCGTATGACGCATCGCTATTTGATGGATCACTCGCCTGCGCCCTATTGCAACGACTGCGTCGTCCCCCAGACTGTTTGGCATATTCTTGTCGAATGTCCCAGTCTGGGTTGTCTTCGCGCACGTTAGCTGTCCCAGTTTCTTGGATGGGCGGGGTCGCTACCACCTGTCCCTTGTACTCGGGACGAGTGCGTGCACATTGACTGGTGGGTTTGTTGACTTTTTGGTGGAGGCCGGCCTTCTGTCATTTATTTAAGCAGGTTTTTTTTTTGTTTTTTTCCCTTATAGCTCGCACGCTCCTGCGCCAGAGGGACCTACTCCCAAAGCAGGAGGTTGCTTACTGCTCGCTTCCCTTTCCCTTTTTTGGGAAGTTTGTGTTTTTTGTCGTTTTTAATTTTATTTATGGTAGCGTAATACTAGGCCAGCTTTTAATAGGGCGACTAATGCCCAAGTAGGTAATCGCCAGATGATCTCTTTAAAAACAAAACAAAAAAACAAACCCTGATTCCGTTTGTCATGTGAGTTAGAAAGAACATTTATATTTATATTGCGATAGTATGAGTTTAGTACGTCTCTCGATTTAAAGGAAGTAGAAACCATTGTGCGTGAACCCCTGTCATATTGGCTAGTAGACGAGAGTACTTTAATTTAATGTTTAACGTTAATCAAAAAGGGTCGCGATAAAAATACTAATCGGCAATTGGCGTGTTCACGTGTTGCCTATTTGTTTATTTTTGTCATTGAAGCTATTTTAAAATGCCTAGTTGCCAACCGGGATAGTCGAGTTTAGCTTAGGACAAGGATATAAATGTGATAACTGTTTGTTTGTCATAGTTAAGTGTTAAATTTAAAATATATGTTTATTTTGGGATAATTCCTGTGTGTTTCCTCTTATCCTTACGTTTTGAAGCGGCTCTTCCTTAAAAAAAATAACAAAATTAGCACTCTTAGATCAAAGCCTACTTCATCAAAGAAGTACATCACGTTCCACAAGTTATACCACAACAAAAGTGGTGTCAGGAGTGGAGTGATCAAAAAGGGGCATTATACAACAGGTTGCATAGCGCCATTGCTAGAAAAAAATGCCTTCTATATATCTCCCTGTGCATTGAGAAGTTCAGCTGACACAAAATAATGCATTTAACATATAGACACTATAAAATTTATCATTCTCTTTAGGCGGAAACATATGATAAAGTTAGCTAGCCATGTTTTGTTTATTTAACAAGCATCATAAAGTTAATGGTAGCTATATTGCATGTATAAGAATGGTAAACAATGATTGAAGTGCTAATAAGTCAAAACTCGAATTCATAAACGTTGTGCATGGGATTTGTGTTTGAATTTTTTCCCAGGATTATCACGATACAACATCCAACAATGATCTCCCATCATGCTCTCATTCCAAAATCCTTCATAGCGAGTTTAAATGTTCTTGATATCCTGGTAGAACCCTTCATCTTGCTCGTCAGTTACAGTTCCAAGATTTTCTGGGAAAAAGTCTAGGTGCGAATGCAGAAAATGGATTTTAAGTTAAATACGGCATCCCATTTCTTTATACGATTGCAGAAGGTTTTCCACGCCATCTCTGTATGCATGTGACTTGTTGATGCCCAGAAAGTTTGCACATAACCTCTTGAAGGCTAACCATGCATTTAGCTTCAAGATGAGTGACGGTCTTCTTGAAGTCAGGGTATGCCCAATCCTCCCTGATTTGTGGTCCCTCAAATATGACTTCCTTTAGTTTTGACGCGCTGAGTTGTGTAAATCTTTGGCACATATATTGGAATCCCTGAGAATTGTCCTTAGCCATTGCTTTCATGAAGTTTTTCATTATACCTAGTTTCAAATAAGGAGGTGCTAGATATATTTTCTGAGGCTTTACCAGGTTGAGAGACTGAACACTGCTTATTCCAGGCTCACATGTAGATCGAAGTGTCCAGTAACGCTTGTCATAATGTTTTGCAGTGGCATGGCTATCCCACAGGCAGATGAAGCAACAGTACTACGTGAATCCTCCTTGCATACTTATGATATTTAGATCACCACAAATATACCACAGATAGGCTTAGTAGTTTATGACTTTAAGAAAAAATATCCATATTGTCATATGTCTCCAAAAGGTGGACAGAATGGCCAATAAGAATGGGAGGCTTGACATTGCCATTGTGCGAGAGGACAGCTTTCAGACTTGTCTTAGAATGCATCAATAAAGAGACCCCAGACAGACGCCTCATATCTATATGAAAAGGATTCAAACAATCCCTTTATATCATGGCAGTAGCAGTAAGGTCTATTAACTGTGAAGAATGAAGCTAAATCACGAGTACGCTTTCTAAAGTAACTCACATGCACATTTTTCTCGAGTAAGAATTTTTTCTGTAGTCGAGATGCTAGAAGTTATGTTTACTCCTTTGACAGTGACAGATCTCTCACAAGATCATTTCAAATCTTCTTGAGTAAATAACTTTGGCTCAGAGTTAGCATCCTCATATTCAACATCCACATCTAATGTGCATGCACCTTCAGTACTGCTATCATCACTGATATCATCAGGAACGAGGGCATCATCAGGTGGAACTGTAATTAGCAAAGATACATCATTTGGAACTGGTCTGCACAAAAATCCATGGTTGGATAAATAATTTGGGGCTTGTTCTTGCAGAAAACCCTTTTGTGGTCACACTGCTTTAATAACAATCTTCGAGATGATCTCTGGGCTCTCTCCATATCATAGAAACAGCGAAAGGCATTGAAGATTTCTTTTTGTTAATCCAGTCACGTAATCCATTAGAGCAGGAAGTACAAATTTGGTGTGGTACCCATGCTTTAGCTTGGTCAACCAGAGAGAAGGGCAACCGAAGTAGAGTTTGTACATTTTCTTTATATAATTTGTGATAGTACGCTGCTGAGATTTTCTTGTAAAATGCCCACATACATAGAAGAATTTACCTAGAGGATTTTTGCACTCTCGAGGCATTGTTACTGCTTTGTGGAAATATTTGGAAGCCTCTTATGATCAACGCAGAAGGAGCAGCTTAGAAGATGTACATCACATGAGGAACCTGAAAGCATAAAACAGGATTATAAATAATTGCGCAAAATATGCATGCGGGTTGCAAATGTAAATGAATTCTTCTCTATACCACTTTAACCAGCAAATACTCACGAAGCATCTAGTTTGCTTATCATAGCAGTACAATAATGATGCATGCAATAGAGCGGACCAGTAATATACTACATTTTATAATCGCAGGTGGCCATTTTGATTTTTTGGCCTATCTTAATAACGGTACGTGCTAGAGCAAAACCGAAGGCAGATTCGGATTCAACATGAAAAATGCATTTAGAAAAGTAGAGTAAGGTCTCTGATGAAAAATGTGTGTTGACCACTGTTAATTGCCATCATATCTAGAATCTTAGAAATGTGGCGTAGCCAGCGATAGATGGCAACTCCATGATGGCTACACCTGGCAACTCACTCCGTTTGTAGCCTATTTAGTCTCACTGGAAAGAGACGCATTTTTTATCATCAGAGTCCACATTACTGGGTTAGCTCAACTGGATCTTCCTCTCTCCTCCGACTCAGGAGGCAAGCGAATACGAAAGCCACGCGGAGAACGCTTATTCTTCAACGGAAACAGACAAAGTACGAAAGACGCCGAAGAATATTCGACCCGGCTGCCAGTAGGCCCTAGTTTTTCACCTCATCCCCATGACCCCGAGAGAAATATAGTACTGTATTTGGGTGAATATAACTCCTATTTTTAAGAAGGAAAAAAGAGTACTTCCGACGAATTATATCAACTCATCAGTTTAACATCCATCATAGGTAAATTAATGGAATCCGTCATTCGCGATAAGGTGATCGATCATTTGGAAGCACATAATCTCATAAATGATAGTCAAAACGGCTTTAGAGAGAAACGATCATCTTTAAGTAATCTTTTAGAATTTTCTGACAGCATGATTTAAAGCTATGAGGAAGTAGATCTTTGGAAATTGTTTACTTAGGTTTCGATAAGGCATTCGACACTGTTCCTTATAGGCGATTACTAACTAAAATTTTACCTATGTAATTAGGGAAAACCTCCTACATTGGATATAGTCGTGGCTAAGTAATCGTAAGCAAAGAGTAGTTTTAAACGATAAATTTTAGGAGTGGAAAAATGTAACTACTGGCGTCTCCCAGGGGTTTGTGTTGGGACCATTGTTGTTCCTTATTTATGTAAACGATATGGACACTGACCTACTTGGTAGATTATCCAAATTTGCGAAGGACACACGTAACAATGAGTTTAAACTGAAAAGACGGTTTTAAACGAACATAGCTTAAAATAAATCAGCTTTAAAATCATCGATAAATGGAACGCACTCCCCGCGGAGGTAGTAAATGATAGTAGTGTGAATAGTTTAAAAAACAAAATTGACAGTTATTGTACTAATCATGATATTGTTTAAATTCGGAGCTCTGTTGTGGATTGAATGTCTCGTGAGTGAGCATCGTGACGACAATGTCCAAAGGAGACTACTAGCATATTAGTATAGAATGAGACTGGTCTTTGAGTGGACCAAGTAGTCTTTGCTGGCTCCCTGTAACTATGTAACTCTGAAGTAACAAAAAACCTGTACGAGGGGGCGGCACCATCGGGTTGGGGTCGTTGATTCGGTCTCCACCCATCATCAATTTCGCCATGGTTTTACACCCTCTAAGGAGCCTATATAGATCCATACTCGCCATTCATTATCACACCCTGAGTCTCGTTTACTGAGCAACTCTCGGCGGGCCGGAGGAACCAATCTTGCGAATAAAAGCAAAACATCCCCCAAATTTTCTTAGTTTCTAATGCAAACACACCATGGGCGGCCAGACTACCTTGCGCCTCACAAACACCGACACCAAATCATGCATGATACCACGACCGGAAACACTCAGACTCTCAAAAACGCTAGACACCCCGATCACAAACATCATAAACACCCCTAAAGCACAAATACTCTTATTCAGGTGGTCCGGCGACGCCCTGAAATTTCACACAAACGGTCAAACCTCACTGCAGAAAAGCAACTCCATACGCTGCTGCCAGACTTAATAAAAAATACACCAAATACGAATACCCCGCACGAATCCTCTATGGTCTAAATTTCGACACAGGGCATCCTTGCTGAACTTACAAGCTAGTATGGCACCGAGGCTATTAAGGACATACACCTCAACCGCACCAAACACTATGCAGTCATAATACTTTAAGTAAAAACCTAGGCAAACACACTGCTCAACCAGGGCATTAAAATCATTGGCACAATCACATACGCAAACTTAATACATAGAACAAAAATACAACATACGCCCCCCTCCAATATTGCCTCAGCTGCTAGAACGAGGGGCACACAACAATAACATGCCTAGAGGACGAAGTCTGCTCGAGATGCAGCGTCAAAGACCACTTTTACACTTACTGAACAGTATAAAAGCTGAAAAGCGAGCGGCGCCCGTATCAGAGATGCGCAGACCCCACTTAACCCTACACACGTCCCCTTCCGCCCTTAGGAGGTCCTTTACTACCGCCTGTGGCGTATCGGAGAGCACACAGTACTTTGTACCCCCTACACACACGACTACACTGCCTCCTGCCCCCCGAACATAGACACACAATGCTCGAACACACGCACACACAGCCCAAACACACACACATAGCCCGGCATCACACACATACACATGCAAACACACACACCCATGACCTAAACGCACCAACCTTCCCATTGCTCTCACACACACCACATATCAACTCTAAGTTACAACTGACCACCGTACTTTCCACGTCGTCAAAACTTGTCTGGAAGCGAATCACGCCTCTACACCACAATCCTGAACCAGATCTATGCTGCAAACGGATTCGTGCAAGTGTGTAAAGAACATGAAAGTGCCATGTCGAGAGCATGAACTTCTTATTGAGCAAGGAACTGGAAGTCACATGAAAATTTAAAGAGTGGATGTAAAAATAAATAAAATGATTAAAAAAAGGAAAATCAGAGAAGAACGAATTCAGGAAAGAAGATAAGAAGAAAGTCACAAAAAGAGAAGAGGGAAGAGAAAACTACAATTTTAGACAAAGCCTTGGATGAAGAAACCTCATCTTCTGTCATTTTTGATGATGAATGGGAGAAAATCTTTGCGAGAACAGAAAACAACATCATACCAATACCAACAATTGCCATCGAAGCAGATCGGTATTCTGTGTCAAATAGAACTGCTGTTGATATTAGTAATGCAGCCCTATTTGACTATGGTATTATAAATTCAGAAGACCAGGCCCATGGAATTGTTCCTCACAAAGTTTGGAGGGCACGACAGAAGTTAAAGAAGAATTTCACCGAATCTGAATGTTTGGGAGATAAGAAAATTACTGCTTTGTTTTTTGATGAGAAGAAGAAAGGGAACAAATAATATGGAGTAAAAGAAATTCAAGATCACTATTTGCTAGTAGGAGTATCTAGTACTGTCTATTTAGATCATCTAACTATTGAACGAGGAACAAGTGCAGGTATTGCAGACGGACTGATAAAATAGCTTGTTGAAAATGATATTAAAGATGAGATAAAAGCAGTGGGAGATGACAACACGGCAACTAATACTGGATACAAGAATGGAGCAATAAGAGGGCTGGAATGTCAATTACATCGTCTTTTACAGTGGATCATTTGCAAATTACATCTAAATGAGCTTCCTTTGATGCATCTGTGCAGGAAATATATTGGTCCAACAGAAAGTGGAACTCAGTGGAAAGAACCACTTGGAAAAGCCTTAACCACCTATAAAACTCTACCAGTATCACCAAATGGCTTTCAATGTATTGCTGAAAGAAGCTCTTCTTCCAGATGTAGATGTAAATGAGCTTAGTCGTGACCAAGCTTACCTGTACAGGAGTTTCAGTGCTATTAGAAGTGGTGTAATTGACGATGATTCCCTACATATGAAACTAGGGCCAACATCTCATGCTAGATGGCTCACCCCTGCCAGCAGAATATGTAGACTTTATGTGACAACCGGAAAATCTAATAATGACTTGTATGTCCTCATATATTTTGTGTTGTGTCATTGTGGGCACAACTAGTTTCACATCGAATACTCTCTGAAATGCACGGAGAGATCTAAACATCTGGAACAGATCAATCTTCTGCAAATACTCCAACCTGCCAGTGAAGCCATCGCATGGGAAACAATTCAAAGGAATTCCTACTTGCCCATCCCGAGAGTGTCATTTTGGCAATGCTGGTAGATGTTGATCAGAAGAACAGGAAATTAGCTATTAACAGAATCAAAACGGTCTTTGAAGTTACAGTGTATGATGAAGAGATACGTTATTTCAGGCTACCAAAAATAGATAAGTCTTCTAAGGGCCTAACAGATCTACATCCCCATAAAGAGTAGTGCAGGTTTGAGCCACCACTTACAATGCATCTATCTAATGCGGACCTGCAAAATATTGTTGACGAACCACTCTATAGTGAATGTCTAATGCGGACCTGCAAAATATTGTCGACGACCCACTCTCTAGTAAATGTCTAATGCGGACCTGCAAAATATTGTCGAAGAGCCACTCTCTATTGACATTCCATGCCATTATCAAGGTGTGGAGCGGTGTGTTCGAATGGTGACGGAAGTTTCTGGCGAAGTTTCTGGAAAAGAAGCAAGAGATGGCTACATTTAGGCGGTACTAAATCTTGTGACTTCATGCCATCGTTCGAGACAAAGCAATGATTTTAATGTATCAGCTGACAAAAGGTATGTATCAGTTAGATAATAAATGTTGAACTCCTCACTTGTTTGTCATTATTCTTCAGTTTAAACTCAACTCTAATGTATTTAGAAGCACTTATAATACCAAACAACAACTCTGATAGTGTATATCTTTCTGACTCAAAAATTTTAAAAAAGATGAAATTTTGAGTTCAAAAAAGGTGTGCCAAATATTTCTCAAAAAACCCCCATTTTCCACCTTTGAAATATGTGTACTGAAGTGTACAAAACCTGAAAATGTATGTTGATTTGCTGAAATTTATTATCGATGTTACGGCCTCCTGTATAGGTCAAAATTTTTAGGGAGATTAGTCTTAGGTCTCTGATCGCCATACATAAGAATAAATATATATGTAAATGAGTAAAGGGAGTTTTCAAGCATTGTTCATAAAACCAGTTATAAGCAAGTGGCTTTTAACCAAAAACAAGACAATGTAAAATTTTTGAAATAAAAAAATATAGGACAAGCATAGGATGTAAGCGAGAATATAGAACAATATCTGAGGTTAACAGGAGAATAAGTTAAGAAGAGAATAAAGTAAGAAACCTTGGTCTTTGCTTAAAACTATTCTCATTTCCGTTAGTTTCATCCCCGTCCCTCAATCTCACGTTGAAACCATGCTCTTTTGGTGCGCCCTCGCGAGTGATCTTCGAGGTTGCCAACGGACACCTTCGAAGATTGCGCCAAAAGTACCCTCCTTGTATGGACCGTAAGGTCTTCTAGGGTACTTATTTTCCTTGTAGCTCCTTATAGCTCCTTCATAGGAAAGCCAAACATTTGAGCAGTGTCTTTGCTCGCGCTTTACCATATTTAAAGATAAATGGCGGCCTCTTCTTACACACTAGGATCATGTCAGGATATGACACTGCGGCTCTCTGCATTCTTGCATTACTCACAGTTTCATCTAGAAAATATAAGTTTGAAAAATTGATGTCAGCCTATAAATTATTTTTGTCTAATTATGGCCGAAAGCAGTCCAAAAATACTAATATCGTTCGCTTCTCTTTGTCTTGTTGGCCTATATATCAATTACATCGTAAACAAACATTTATTAAACTGAGGGTGAATGTCTTTATTTCATCTGGAAATGATTAAGCGTTTGGGAAGTAGTATAGAATTGCACTAATAATGTAAAAAAATATAATTGTCTGTTTCCAATAATAACTAAAACTGTTTGAAAGTTGTTTTAATAACCCAATAATAAAATGTATATAAGAAAAGACCTGAAAAAAGGGAAAGTATGAAGAAAAACAACAAAACCCACCTTTAATTTTCGGAGGATGCTTCAATCACAAACCAAAGTTATAATTACAAAACATTCAGAGCAAAATTGCTACCCTTTTAAATTCACAAACAAGCCAGATATAAAACACAAAACAACAATCCTGATGTTCATAGACGTCTAGCCCAAAGTCACTAACTTTTTTGTGACCTTAAACACGAAGGATCAGGCCAAATCCTACTCACCGACGATGGGGGAAAAGCTAACGAAGACGGCACGCATTTTTATTTACTTTATCTGATTGGAAACTGGTATGTAGGGCAGAATTAGAGAAATGATAACAGTTGTAATATTTATAGCTGGCCAAAATTATATTCTTAAATAACTGGAGCACTGTATATTTCCTGTTGTTTTAGGGGCATGTTTTCAAACTATTAAACTAGTAATGGTAGGTGATTCACCTAGGAAGGTTATTTCTTTTTAACTTCTATGCAAAATGGAAACGAGGACGAAGTTTGTCATGTCAGTGAATCGATTGTGAGGAAAGACATAGGTGGTGTTTTTGCAGGTGTCCGCTAAAATAGCAAGATGCTGCTATTTAGGCGCTAAAGCCTAAGATTTAACCAATTCATTTCTTTACTTTGCAGACATAGGTACTACAAATACTAGGTTTATAGTTGATGTTGGAATTAATTATATTTTTTACTAGGTCAGATGAACTGCTTGCATTTTATAAGTCCATTCTCAAGGGCAAAAACAGGAGCTGTAACATTATTCTTTCAAGTATACTTCCTTGAGCGCGTTCGGTCAACAACTTCCTTGGCAAAGCTTCTTATATTCATAATTGTTTAAATGTTCTTTACCAAAAAAGAATCATTCCCTTTTGACAACTTTTAGGAAAAATTCTACTAACGACAAGACCTTTTATGCAAGATGAACTGCATCTAAATGGTTGAACAAACTTATAGATAACCCTTACATTGAAAGCTAACAATCACCTTTTGAGATATATTTTACAAAATCCATCAACGATGATCACATATCCTCCGCCAAACTCTTTTAATGGTGGTCAGAAGACTGTGTTACACATTTCCATCCAGCCGGAGGGAAACAACATAAAGTTTATGGCCATCCTCAAGATATCGATAAAATAAGGGGCATAATTTTCACATACTCATTATTTGAAAGAAAGATCATGATTTTGAAATTCTCTTTGTTATTGCAATTTTTGGCGTTATTACAATGCCAAGTCTTGAATGAACTCAGACGGCAAATACTTCATTGCTGAATTTGATTTAGATTGTTAGAAGTTTTTTTATAGAAAATAGATACGACTAGAGGGCACGTGTCTTCTTGTATCATATGTGAAAGACAATTTAAAGGTAATGTCGTAGTATAGCTGACTATCCAATACAATATCTATTATTAGTATTAAGGGGAAGAACTCAGGCTATTAAAGCGAACCATCCAAAGACTGAACGCTACGTTGATACGCAGATTATAAAGGTCAAGTTGAGACGTGAGGTAAATTCACTTAACTAATCAGGTCGAGTTCGAGGTTGGCGAGATTTGAATAAGGAGGCTGAGAGTGACGTTCAGGGTAATTGAAGATAAACATAAGAAAATTTAAATTTTATTTACAAATTAAAATTAATCAAAATGTTATGAAGGAAAATTAATGATTGGCTAATGATTTAGCGTTACCGGTGGGAAAATCTAAATTCAATTAATTAGTTTAGAGCTACCTGCTCAGATCCAAATGAGCTCACCGGATAAAAGGGTAAAAGGGGCTTACGGGTCGGAAGGCCACGGCGAATTCACAAGAGACTTGAGGGCAAGGTAGGGGCGAAACGAGATGATATTGTCGGCGTCTTACTTCTGGGGCGGTGAAGGCGTAAGTTATAACCTTAGCTGGTGCTAGAGGGGGGAGCTGGAATCCTTGTTGATTCTTGGGAAAGGTATGGCTACCTCAGAGTAACTTCGACGGGGCTGGGTGCTTCGAGGAATCGAATGAGTAATCCGGTGCAGCTGCTTCAGAAGACGGCGGGGGCAAAGGCTTGCGTTTGACCATGGATGCCTTACCGGCGAGAGAGTGTCCAGACTTCGACTGGGTACGCACCAACATGGGACAAGTGATGTCTTCTGCGAGCGAGCCTTGTCTTTACTGCTCTTCCCAGGCGGGAAAAAGGCTTAAATATGCAGTCTCTCCTCAAACGGGAGATGGAGAATTCCCAGGGGGAAGCTTGAGGCGCCAACTTTCGGCGACAAACATTTCTTTTACTCCCTCTCTCTAACTCTGCGGGAGAAACTGCTGGAATTTCACACCACGTGGGAGATGTTCTCCACGCTCGCTTGGATGGTACGATGGGGGGGGGGGGAGGAGGCGCATCTGAGCTTGCTTTCTCATGTGACTCTCGGAGACGTGGGGTCTTTCTAATCACGTAGCTTTCTGCAACGTGATAAGCTTTGCGAAGCAGGGAGAAAAATGGGTATCGTTCTACAGGTAATATTTTCTAATGCTATTACTATAAGTAATACGGATATTTTAATAGTCTTATCAGCTCCCGAAAATAAATAAATGTAACTTTGCTGTAGTATATATACTCCCACGCGTAAACCGACATAAAGGATCGAGGAGTTTGTTGAATATCTTGGGAATTTTGTTAGGCAGTGATTAACAGACTTTTGTGGCGATTTTAATTTCCAAATAACATGATATCAAAGAAAAGCGATTGGTAAGTTTGTAAGCGAAAATGATTACAACTATATAGTTAATAATTCATTGCGAACATATAAGCCATAGCTCTCACGATGCTATTCGATTTAATCAAAAAGTGGCTTTGCAAAGAAAAAAATAAAATAAACGCAGACGTATTATTTCTATTGTTAGGAATGCAAAGTTTATGCTTATCCTATTAAAATTGGGCTAGTGAATTGGATGGAAGTTCTCAATATAAACAGTATTACTACAATGTATGGCAATTTTCCGAAAACATTTAATAGTTACGAAAACGAATGCGTTTCTTAAAAAGAGATTTACCACTACTCGAAATAGAAGATCACTTTTGATCAATAATAACGTAAAGTTTGCTATATAAGAAAGAAATCGCTCTTGTCACTAGCAAAAAGAATATAGCAAAAATATACACCTCCAAAATTACGTTTATTATTGGTGACAAATAAAAAGCAAAATCCAAAGCAAAATTTCCAAAGTCTACGACGAGAATTAATCTTTCTAAAACGTGTAAAGAAAAACTTAAATAGTTCTATAGGTATGTATGTAATAGAAAGCCTAAAGATTTAAGTGTAAAGTGGCAAGGTTGTGCGAGCGTTAGTGTGTAGACTGTAGAGGGTAGTTAAAATGATGAAGTGAGAAGAAATTTATAGATTTGCAAAGGGATATTAGGTGCGTGGAGACCAGGCTAATCACTGTCGATATTCCTTTGTTTGTATTTTTTGGCATTCAAACCGTTTTTGTTGCTGTCTATTGAGGCAGTGGTTATTTTAAAGTGTTGGATATTTTATTTAATTTTTCTTTCGTTTTATTTGTTTTTATGCGGATTGGCATGAATATTTTTTATGCTGGTAGTTATTTAAATTCTGTAATTTAGGTCAAACTCTGGTTTATTTTCTCATTTTCGAGTTTGGTTCCCATTTGTGCAGTGTAAAGGGAGTTTTTCTCCGGGTGTTCAGCGAGTCTTCGATTGAGTATTTTTTTTTAACAATTCCCAGTCAAATAACGAAAGAGAAATTGGGCAGTAGTAGCTCTCTTTACACTTGGGGGCGCTTTCCTGGCCTCGCTAAGAATATAATTTTCGTCAGTTTGTATTTTTTAGGCAAGTATTAAAGCAAGCATTAAAGATGCTTCTCAGTCCTTCTAGGAAGCACCTTGTAGCTTCAACTAATTTAATTCAGCCTCGAGTTTCAGGTTCCTTCTGTTTGAAGGGATGTATCAGCGCTCCGTTGCCTGCTTCCATTTTCCTCCTCTAGTCTACCTGGTAGTTTGGGTGCGTCCTTTCTATTACTCCATTCGGTTCGATTATTCGACGTTCGAATTCTATATCAAATTGTTAGCTTTCCTCTTTATTTATGTCGAATATCGTTTTTAGTATTCGCGGAAGATCTGTTCTATTTCTTCATTTTCTATTTTAATTCTTATGCGTTATTTACTATTTTACTCTTCTCACGTGAAGGCAGAAGTATAAGTATTTACTCGTTTCGCAAGTCTCTGAGAGAAGTTTCATCGTCTAGTTCTTCTATTACGAGGGGCGGTCAATAAGTTTTGCGAATCAGTAGGGCTAAACAGAGGAAGGAGGATGGCTGTTTGGGGGTGCTAGGACAAGTTATGACAAGTTAAGACCTGCAGCCGCACGCTCCTGCCTCCTCTATTTAAGAAGCAGGAGCTGATCGCAGATCGTCAGTCACAAATATTTCAACAATGGAGAAGTTTGAGCACCGCGCAGTGATCAAATTTTTGACCCAGGAAGGCAAGAATGCAAAAGAGATCCATGAACGCATGGTTGCAGTGTACACCGACACCGCCCCTTCCTATGCAACCATTGTTCGCTGGAATAGGGAGTTCCGCATGGTCGTGAGTCCCTTGAAGATGACCCCTGTCCAGGACGCCCGTCAGACGTGACCAACGAGGACAATGTGGCCCGTGTGGAGAGGAGGATCCTTGAAAATCGACGGGTGAAGGTCGAAGAAATCGAGCGACAACTTGGGAATATCACATGGAAGTGTTATCAACATCATCCACGAAAGTTTGGCCATGAGCAAGGTCTCTGCCCGTTGGGTCCCTAGAAACTTCACGCCCCATGAACGACTTCAACGTTATCAAAGTCCACACGGCTAGAATTGCACAAGCTGCCCCGCGCGAGTGTGGATTCCAGGAGCTAAACCATATCCCCTACAGTCCAGATCTGGCCCCTAACGACTACTTTTTATTCCACCAGCTCAAGGCTGCACTGCGTGGACGCCGGTTTGATGACGATGAAGATGTTCAGCTCGCCGTCCAGGAATAGATTGAGCAGCAGTCAGGAAATATCTGGTTGTCGGGAATTCGAAGCCTCAGGGACAAGTGGCGCAAGTGCATTGAAGTCGAGGGTAGTTATATTGAAAATAATAAAACCCTTGTCCTTATATCTCGTTTCCTTATATACAAATTGCAAAACCTATTGACCGCAACTCGTACATACATTACGAATACGTACGTTTAAAGCCAAAGTTATGTGATTGTTCTCTCATTTGGAACGCATGCTTTCTTCAAATATATAAATAACGTCATCCCATAAGTAATGCGGTATTTTTTATATTTATAATTATTTTATGGATAGAAATAATAGAAAGCAGGTTTTTGTTTTTATACTAGTCTAGTCTACTAAACTCAAAGCGTGGGTATAGTTTGCACCACTGCTGCGTTTAACACTTTTCCTAAGAAATACATGGAATGTCCTTCCTGGCAACGAATTAAAAAGAAGGCGGTGTTGTTCTTATACTTAAGTAATTTCCACCAGTTAATGTTTAGTAGTAGTAGTGTGCAGAAATATATTTTGTTTATTTATGTGAGAGTTTACGAGGCCTAATTTCATTATTTTTTAAGAACCAAAATCTACGAAGGCATGAATCTGTCAGTTGAAGGACACAGTCCTAAGACGGTGTGTAGGGTGTGCTAATTGGTGAAGTTATGGGAAGTCAAAATGACGCTTTGGTAAGTTCTAGTTTCATTATTTTCAAACTTAGAAAAGAAGATCAACAAGGAGGAATGCAGGACTGTGCCTAGTGGTAAAGTTGAGAGAAGTAAAATTTGTGAAAAATACCTCAAAGGAGCTTACTTGTGGCACTCTGAACCTGTGGGCGCGCAACTCTACAGAACATGCAGAACTTTCAGAATAATGGCTGTTGGATCTTTATAAGAGTTTAGCGAATCTCCCTAAGAGAATCAAAATGGCAACAACAGATTTGGTCGAAACAACATCAGATAATTTTAAAATCAAAGTCAAACTTTTTTTCTAAATATGTCATTCAAAAGACAGAAGAAAGATTTAGACTAGTGATAAAAATTGGTGGAAATGACATTATTCAATTAATAAATAAATACTAATTGAAATATATATATAACTTCAAAGTGTTGTTTAAGTTTCATCAATAAAATATTTGCGAACATGAAAAAATGTCGATGGGCTGATTTAATACAGTAATTTCCTCAAACTATTTTTGCTATTTTTTTTATGAAATAAATGAAACATGGACTGTTTCAGACGATAATTTCAAGGAATATTCTGTGCAATTTTGTTCTCTAGGTTTGGACAGTACTGTATTTTTAGGATTTAAATGGTTATAGTTGATTTTGCATAATAGATGTGTATTCCGTGTTTCACTAGAATAATGCATATATTTTTTATTTACATAGTGAAATAAAAATTCCTCTAACAAATTAATACAAAAGGTCCTAGGATGGAATTTTCACTCCTCTAACCTTCACCTGAAGAATTCTGTGACCTTCGCTTTATACCATTTCAATTGGATAGATTTGGAGGCTTCAAACGCTTCTAATTAGAGATAATATCATAATTTTACAAAAAATATTTTGTTTTTGATACGTGTAGGAATCTCTTAAGCATAATTTATTAGATACTCACAGCACTCTTTATCTCAGTACATAGATTAAAGTCGATTTTCTGAAATCCAATTGTAACGACTATCCAGACATTTCTTGAAAGAAGCATTTTCTAATAAAAATAGTCAAGGAAAAGGAACTTTCTAAAAAGTGAAGCATTATATCGAAAAAGAGTTAGGTAGAGGAAAAGCTCTAAGCAAATATAGGAAGATTTGAAGCGTGAATATCACATCGTGAAGATAAGGGCATTCAGCCAAGAGAGAAAATGGTTCAACCATAATTTCGCGCTTTACCCATAAATAGCTCTCTTAGACCAAAAAATGAATAGCTTAAAACTTTAATGCTAGCAACAAAACTAATTTATAAGATGCTAGGGCTCTTCCAGGCTCTAGAGAATTAAGTGTAAGGCTCTCGGATATTTCCAGGAGTAAAGCTCCGAAGACGTTCCTAAAGAAAACGCCAAGAAAAAAACGGTTGTTTTGAGCTCAGGGAGATAAAAAATGTCTTTAGCAAATTTATTTTGTCTGAAGAATCAAGCATCACTCTGATGGTTTGGCAAGAGCCTAGGTTATCAATGAACGTCAAGTGAAGTGTTCACCAAGAGTCATCAAGAAGGAAGATTGATAATTTGGGCTGTAATTTTAGAAGACAAACTAAAGTGTGAGGGGATGCCCTCGAAGGACCAACGGGAGAGGAAGGCCCCTCGGAATACTCCTTTCAGCCCCTTCGCTCTAAACCACGTGCTCCTTGGCGTGGGAGGTTTAGAATCTTCGAGAAGGAAGCAGTCCCGCGTTGAGTCACCGGACCCCGTGATAACGCCGAGCTCTCGCCCTCATGCTTCCTAGGCATGTCTATTCCCCCATGAGCACAGCCGTAC
Source organism: Ceratothoa steindachneri (assembly GCA_963969495.1). Taxonomy (NCBI): domain Eukaryota; kingdom Metazoa; phylum Arthropoda; class Malacostraca; order Isopoda; family Cymothoidae; genus Ceratothoa; species Ceratothoa steindachneri. The sequence continues at coordinate 83,820,035 of OZ018326.1, forward strand.
TAATTTTACACCCATATCATGAGGCAAACTTCGATGTCCGATCCGACTCGTTATCTGGAAGTAAGTTTACATGGACTGAAGTCGAGAATCCTTTAGTAACGGCCATGCCCTAGGGCTATCTATCAGACCAGCCATCTGGCTATTTAACCTTGAGACCACTATTCCTCGAGGAAAATGAAAGTCTGCCAGACCCTCCGTTCAGACTGTTTTGTCTGTTTCCTCGCAAAGTCTTGCAACCCCTTTTCGAATCGTACCTCGTCGTTAATATCTCATCGGCAGATCCCCCTTCGTGAAGCTTTGGCCCCTGTTGGGAGGAAAGCTATCGAGCTACCTTCTTTCCGGAGAACTGTGTGACCCCCCTCATCTCGGCTCCGCTTCAAGACTTCCGTTCCTTAATGCCTGAGAGTCCCTACCGAGCCGCAGAATCATCTCATGTTTGAGATTCCATCTCTCTGTAGCAGAGAAAATCTCGTTCTTCAACAAGAAGTACCCAAAACCTCCATCTACGAGTCCTCCTCGTCAGGACTCTCTGAAATATCTTCTCGAAGACCTGTGCCAATAGTCTTCCCCCTTCAGATCACCACCACGCTTTTAGGTAAAGCGATCTTGTGTTGTAGTTCCCTGATTACACCCCGTCAATCTTCACCCGCATCCACTTTTAAATTGACTTCCCGCTCAATCATAATTAATATCTCTTGTTCGAGTTAACGTTAATTTTGCTCCTTCCACTTAACTCGGTCATATTATAGTCTCACAAACCAATTAACCCTCTTTATCGAGTAATTTGTTCCTCCTTTTTGTATATATATAGATATATATATATATATATATATATATATATATATATATATATATATATATATTTGCCCCATTTATTATATATATATTAAAATTATATTTTGGGGTCTTGTTCTTTATATATCCTTTGAACTGCAACTTAGCAAGCCATTAGATAAATCCGGACAACCGTAAATCGTACTATGTTTAAAAATCAAGGAGGCGGTCCCCCACTCCTTTAATTACCCCAAAGCATATCGCAGGCGGCCTCGGATCAGCTATGCACCCTAGCGCCGAGCGAGTCTTCATAGGCATACCTCGACATAGAGCAACCATTCAAAGTTAAAAATGGCGTCAAAATGTATTCCAAGGTGTAGTGCGACCTTCTGGATAAAAGTTACTACCTGTGTTCAAGAGACAGACAGTGAAGATAAGGAAGTCACTAGTCTCCATGTAAGATAATGTTCCTAGTCATGACTAAATGTTTTCTAGGAATTGATTAGAGTCGGAAGGATTTGTAGGAGACTCTAGCATGGACGGCCTGGCAACAGTTGCGACCTTATAGCCAATATTAAACTTGTTGAACATCCCGAAGAGAGATGGAAACCTATATGACATGCAACTTAGCAACAAAAATGACCTTTGGAAGGCATCCAAGACCAAGATGCTATAAAGAATGTTTCAGCTGATTGAATCAACACTTTCCCTTCATTAGCAGACAGCATACGCTTTAAATATATTCAGAAGAAAGGTTTCTTTGTCTAATAGCTCTGAAAAAGTTCTTATTTCAAATTATGTTTTATCTAATTTTCGTGCATTGTATTAATTTAAATTACTTCATTTTAGTCGTTTAAACTTGTTTTACTTTGTTATTATATATTTTTTGGGTATATTTAAGTTTAAAACTCGATGTATTTTTCGTAATTTAAATCTGAAAATTATCTCTTGACATTTAAATAGATAGACCAACAGTAATTTTTCTTATATTCATCTCATAAGGCAAATAGCTTCCATATAGTCACATTACATTTTGAGTCACGTGCGACTCTACATATCACTATATCGGTTGGTTGGTCCTAGTTTTGCTTTTTTTATTTTTGCAATAACATTGCAACTATTAGACCGATTCTAACGAAATCGGCCAAGGTTAGCCCGGGAATTATTTTATTGGCAATAACATCATAACTATTCAGCCTATTCTAACAAAATTTAAAACTCTTATCTTGTTTTACATTCTCCTTCGAATGATATAATACCCAAAATCCTTCCAAGGTTAGCCCAGATAATTAATTAATTTTGGCAATAACATCATAACTATTCGGGCCATTCTAACGAAATTTGTCACTTCTATGTTGTTTTACATTCTCTTTTGAATAATATAATTGCCAAAGTCCACCAAAGGTTAGCACGAAAATTTCTTTTTGCAATAAGATAAAAACTATTGGGCCAATTCTAACGAAATTTAAAACTCTTTGTTGTTTTACATTCTTTGCGAATGATGGAATTGTCAAGGTCCTCCCAAGGTAATTCCGGGAATCATTACAAGTTTTTAAGTTCGTAAGGTCATAAATCAGAAGAAGTGAGAGCACGGGACTTTTTGGTCATTAGACCTTGTTTGCTAATGATTGTTTTAAGTTCATGAAGAAGGGCATACAAAAATACAGCTGTTTTAAGAGAGTTTTAGCTATTTTTTATATTTTCATATGATCTCTAGACACACTTTAATTTCGTTTCAAGTTCTCTCGAATTGTTGGTAATGACACGAAATCTATTGCGGACAAAATAAATGGGAATAGAATAAATAGTATAAGAGTTACAAATGAAATTCTCATCAAACCCATCCTGCTACCGTCGAAGAATGAGCTGATGCATTTTTCTGATGGAACTAAATCCCTCGCCGCTACGTTGCTATATCTTTTCTTGCTAATGAACTTTTATTAATTTTCCTAAAATTAATTAAAAATGCGCCTATTACTCGTGATTTGTCTATTAAGAAAACCTATCGAAATTAATTCTGAGATGTCAAAAATCAGTCACTATCTACAAAAATACCCATACCTACATTTTCTTGAAAATTCTAATTTACATAATTTTCTGGAAATTTGCATAGAACATTCTTTTAAAATTGCCCCTGATACGGTGTAGTTTTCATTTCATGAAAGAGCGATTAAAAAAGGTCATGATGAAATTAATGTGCATTTTAAGAAAGTATGCTCCAGACTAGGAAGTGTCACAAATGCTTTAAGCATATTGCTGGAACTATCGGTTACGATTGTCAAAATCTTTGTTTCTAGGTTAAAGCTAGAGATGATTTAGATGAATGTGGTATGAATATTTTCTGTAGTGTGGGACCATTTGAATCTTCTGCATGCCAACATTATTTATTGGAGCTGAAAGTTATCAATGAAATAGCATGTGATCCCAATGTACGACCGCATCTGTCTGTTTGTCCACAGGTCAACTGTAACACAGACATAACCAACAGAACGAAATTTCTTATTGAGATGTTCCTGTAGTTGGTGATTTTGCGAAGGAAGAAGCTTGCTGCTGAGCTCGTTGTGGTTTGGGATGCTGTAGCTGGGCTGAACCTTGTTAAGAAGAGCTTTAAAGTTAGGATCCTCAACCCTTGAAAGAGATTGAAGAGAATCGGCAATGAATCACAGGAGTAACTTGTCCATTTCCTTTTGGCAGGGATCACTATTGCTCCATTGTTTCTTAGTAATAGATACCCCAAAGTCAGTTATTGGAACAAGGCCTCCACCAGCTACTGTTGTTGCTGACTCCATGTTGCCATCCACTTTGACATCTGGAGGATGTTTCTGAAAGTCGAAAAAAAAATATATATTGTAGTAATTATATATATATATATATATATATATATATATATATATATATATATATATATAACAACCTTGTCACAGTGGTTTTATTTCAGTTTCACTTAAGTAGTAGGATCTGTCTTGGTACAGTATTAGTTTCCCCATGATGATCTAAAGATGTACATGTTGAGGAGGTGTGGAGTGTAGTGATAAGTCTACGATCTCTCTGCCTTAAATACGCCAGCAGCGTGTGCATGTACAAACTTGTTGTTTGCCTTAAATAACCAGCAGCATATGCATGTACAAACGTGTTGGATGATGCAGTACTACAAAACACACATAGTCACTCACATACAATGATAAATAGTTCCACGATTGATACACACATTACACAGACAGCATGTTTCATATGTAAACCTGTGGATCTGCACTCTCATACCAGCCTGGCGGCAATCATTTTTACCAGCACTGCATTTTAAGTCTGCTGAAACATGTATGTGTGCACTTGACTGACACTCGTATGATATCATGGGAGACAAGCAAGTAAAAACATGAGATGATGCTAAGCTTTCAAAACATAATTGGACTTCAAAGCAAAGTGCTTCAGGGAAATTACAAAGAAATAATCACATTTTAATTATCGATTATTATCAAGAAAATTATGATTATAATTTGATTATGATTACACGAGTTATCTACTTTTTTATTATGATTACGTAATCAGAGCCATACATTATGATATTTTGATTGCTAATCATAATCATACCCTTGTCTGCAAATCACAGCCTTTTAATCATAATCAGCAACAGCTCAAGTTTTGACTTGATCAGTGATTTTTCCGCTCGTCGAGATGATGTCAACTTACTTCCCTTGCAAGTCCTTGTTCAGATAATTCACATGTTCGAAGAAATGGAACAAGTAAGCAAAAGTGCAACCAATTTGGAATCACGAAAATGCTGTGCAAGACTTTCTTTGTTCTCAAGAAAAAAGCTCTCAATCTCGTCTTTCAGCATGCATACTCGTTTGAGAACGTTTCCACGCAATAGCCACCTAGCCTCTGAATGGAAAAAAAAGGTAACAAATTGCGACTCTAAACCTTCAGAGAAGTCGCGTAATAGTCGGGTGTTTAATGCATTTGTTTTTACAAAATTTACTACTTTAATTACGTTATTTAACGCCTCTTCAAGTTGTGGCTCAAGCAGTTTAACAACCAAAGCTTGGCGATGAATCATACAGTGAGTAATCACTATATTTGAATTCTGCTTTTTCACGAGCGCAACAAAACCATTTAAGCATCCAGCATTGCCGGAGCTCCATACACGGAAATCCCCACACAATTATCCCATCAAAACAACCTCGGGAAGATTGATATACGAATTCACTTTTTCAAAGACATCCACTCCGCGAGTTCGCAGCTCAAGAGAAGCGCTCAGTAGCATTTTTTCCTCGATTGTTCCTTCACCCCTGTATCGGGCATATACCAATAGCTGAGCATCGCTACTTGTATTAGTTGTCTTATTAAATTCAATGCTGAAGTTTTCACTCGTTTTTATTGCAGAAATTATTTGTTTGTGGATGTCTTCGGTCAACATAGAAATTCGATCTTTCACACTTTTTGCAGATAAAGCAACTGCGTCAATTCGCTTGGATCGCTCCTTACCACCCATTGTTTCCACAAGTTTCAGCGCAGTGGGCTTGACTAATTCCTCTGCGATTCTGTGAGGCTTCTTTCTTCTCGCAACTAGCCAAGCCACTTCAAGGCTTGTTCGTACTGCTGACCTTTGATTAAAAGTACAATTCGTCATGTTTTCCAGCTGCTGCTTTTTCACTCCTAATTCTAATTTCTCAAAACAAGCCAAAGGTTTGGACCAGAGATCAGGATAAACATTGTCCAGCTACTTTTTCAACTGATTTTCTTTCAAGGACTCAACTCCTACTACCTTCTTTTACACAACGCATTGTGGCTTCTGCTGTCCTCGATCACTTATTTCCCTGAACCCATCTTTCAAGAACTCAGCTTGATACGTTATTTTCTGTTCGATGACATCTGGGGGTTAAAAATAAAATGTTATTTGTAATATCCCGAAAAAAAGTACTAAAAACTAATGATGGTTTTACATGTTATTGAAGCAGGAAACAGAACCAATGAGCAATAATGAGCAAATGTGGGTGCAATAGTAAAAATGTACACCTAAAATCCGCTAAAGCAGACAAAATGATTCCTTAAGAATGATTTCAAAAGGATACTGATAGTCACTAAGTAAATCCAGGTTCTGCGGAAATTTTTGGGAACTTTTCAAACAAATTTTTAAGACTATTTCATAATGCTCTAAAAATGCTGAAATTTATCACCACTGCAGTATGTATCATTTTTTATTTTGTCATTCATGTAAATTATTTTTTTTTAATATTTCATGTATACAAAAACACACAATATTGAAACTTTTATGATTTTGAGGACTTTGTAGACACCCTGTATAGACCCATGTAACAAAACGTGCAACACAACATCCCAACGAATATTGAATTGACATGACCGTACATCGGCCTCTCAAAGTTTCTCAAATTTAAAAATTTTAAATAGAGAAGGAACTACAAAAATACTATTTTTCTGCCAGTTCGTGACAAAAATAGAAAATGACATTTCAGAAAATCTTATACCCCTCTCCCTCCAAAAACGCTATTTAATATTATTTCACCATCTGTATTTAAAATTTTCGAATCCCTTAAAAAACATGCGGCGTCATTACTATGCGTACTGTAAAGACAATAAAAAAACAAAAAAACATAAGCCTATTACAAAATTTCCTTACCTTTCAAAGAGTAGTTCAAATATAAGCAAGACCAGGCAATGGCTTGGCCACTCCCGCTCTACGGGGGGAGCTTGCGCTTTGCTACTAAGATTAATTTTAAAAAGGAACTCTAAACTAAATTTTTCCCCTTTCAAAATATTACGTTGCTAAAATATAAAGTTATAAAATTTGTTGTTTTTTTTATTTTAGGAGCCTATCTGGTGACTGAGTTATAGAATAGAAGAAGATATATAAAAAATAAATTTTCGGAATTTCACCATTTGTAATTCTTTGGGTTTTAAAAAATTCACAAAATTTAGATACTTATATTTCTTTCTGAACTTTGATAAAAAAACATGTCATAACCAAACTAAGATGAAATTATTATCCAAATACTAAAAAAAATCCCCTTCTTAAATTATAGAGTTAGTGATGATGATGATGATGATGATGATGATGATGATGATGATGATGATGATTAAATCTTCCTATGCAATGCAACTTTAAAATAGGCCTATTTTTGAGATAATGTCACTATGTACATGTTTTCGCAAATTGAAACCACGAGTTTGTTAACAAAAATAACAAAACTGAATATTAATTTCTAATTAAAATAACCAGCTTTTCATCGAAAACCACGTGAGATCACAAAATTTGCCATAATTAATAACACCAAAATATTGTGGTAAACCACGAATAGCGACAACGCTGCATAGAACTATAATAGGCCTTTCAGGTTGAATATAATGCGTGTGGCTCTAGTCTTGGCCCAGGGTTGCCAGATGATTTTTTTTGTTACAATGTAAAGTTACATAAGTTAATACTAACGAAAATATTTTATACGGAAATTCGATATTTCTCTGATCAATTCTGAATTCCTCCATTACCCCCCAAAATTGCCATTTTACCCCTATTTGCCGACCCCTGGTCTAAGAAGATACAACAGAGGAGTTGTTAAAAGCCTTGCCTAGCCTAAGGGGATAGAAAACATGGAAAATGGAAGTGTGCGCTTGTTATTTGAGCTACGAAAATGGAAACTAAGGTGGTATTTTAAATTTGAGAAATTATCAAAGGTTCAACAACAGTGAAGAGACAATTTTGGAACTTATACAATTCTACTTATGATTTCCCGTTTTTGTGAGAAATTTGAAGTAAATGGGACTATTTAAAATATGTACAAGTAACAGATTGTGTCTAAAGACATCAACAGATGACAACACTTCTGATAAACCGCTACAGGTATTCAACCGATCATCAACAAACTCTGAGAGAAAGGGCTCGTTAAACAAGGAAAATTAAGTTAAGTGTCTACAGAATTCTGAAAAATGCCAAATGGAAATCTTATATACCCAGATTATTACATGGTTTGGGTGAAGATGATCCGGATCGCAGAATCCACTTATGAGAATGGGTTCAAGTAAAAAACACAGACGATGGCATATTTGCGATCTAAGGTGTGTAATCTGATGAGCCTACATTTAGGTTGAATAGTCTAATTAATCGTCATAATTGCACATGCCGGTCACAAGAGAATCCACACATTGGTGGGTAAAACGACATGTAAATTTAACGGGTCTGGTGTGCTATTTTTTTCCAATTTTCGATCGTAAAATTATCGCTGATACGAGCGGCTCCCGCAACGTGATTTGAGAAAAAATGACTCCCTACTCTTCAAGAGATATATGTATATGGAGATGATGAGGTTAAGTTTCAATAAAATGGAGCACCACCTTAATCATCACGATAGCAGAAACCAGCTTGATGAAACATTCCATAATCGGTGGATAGGACGACGAGGTAGTATCGAATATCAACCATGTTCAACAAATTTTAACCTACTTGACTTTTTATGGAGTCATTTGAAAAATTAAATAAACAGTAGAAGACTTGCATCACTTGTACAAGTAAAGAGCACAATTGAAGAAGTGTGTAGAAAGAATCCCTATAAACATTTTTATTCTAGACTGCTAATCAGAACGAAGTGGCAGTGATACATTGATGTTAATGTTCGGCAGATGGAACACTTACGTTTTTAAACGAAATTAAACAAACTAGTATTTCGTTGTTGTATATTTTTCCTATAAAAATAAATAATCATATGAATTTGTTAGTGGATTCTCTTTTTATCAGTGTTTACAACATTAATAGATGAGTTCGGGAGACTGTATTGTATCATAGATACTAATGCGAGGAAAAATTCTGAATTTCTTAAGCAAAAGTGTCTAAAACCATCATAAGTTTCTGTTGATTAATTTAGAGATAAGAATTTAAGATTAAAATCCCCGTAAGGGGCGCGGCGATTTGCCATCCTGGCCGCCGTGCTGATGGGACTCAGCACCCCGTCCGACCCCAGCTTAACCTCTTCTCCTTCCTTGAAAACACTTGTTTCCTTGCTTTTCATACAACCTCTCCCACAACTTTCAATGGTCAGCCTCTAATTTCACAGGGTAGATGCTGACCTTCTTCTCAAGCCAACCGTTTCGGATCGGGGCTGAGGGGGGAGGGGAGAATGTTCCCTAACCCCTGATCTCCGGTTCGGGATGGGTTTTTTTTAACAACCTGCCTCATCTCCACCCATACCTTCCTCACATCCCTTTTCCTCTCCTCTTCACATTCTATCCAATTTTACGCCGTGTTCAAGGTGGAGCCGACATGCCGATGGACTGCCAGGCCACCAGGCGGAAGGGGTGGTCCGAAATGGCGGCGCCTGGCTGTGCCAGGTCTGTAAGCACCTCTTGCAGTGCGGGCAACTGCAAGAGGTGATGAGCTATTGCGCCCCGTAGCACAAATAGGGTCACCATGCCCAATGATGAAAATAAAAAAATACCCCAACACCCAACTTCCTCAAAAACATCAACGGAGCCGCCCTCGGGCAGCTCCACCGAGAAAATAAAGGTCCCCCCCCCTTATGCTGGCGCAGGGGACCCTCCATACTTCTTTAACCGGAGAGGAGGCTTACTCCTTTCCTACGCCTACGGGTGTAGGGGACTTCCCCTCACCCCCTTCTCTGGAGGTGCTTTCGGGCACCTCCCTATCTCCAGCGGCAGTCCCTCCTTTGCTTTCTAAGGGGACTGCCAAGAAAGCCAGCAGGCAGCCCATTGCCGACCGCCCCTCGTGTAAGCGGCTCGGTAGGGCAAACCCCCTTAGGGGGGAGAGGGAAGCCAGGCCCCTCCGGTCGCTTCCCTCAAAAGACCTGCTGGCAAGAATATTAAACCTTGCCGTGGTAAAGGCCTGTGCCTCCACACTAAAGACTCATGACACTGCCAAGGGGACCTGCGATGTCCTGGGAGGGGATGGCCAACTGGAGGCCCCTCCTGTGATAGACATGGTCTTTGAGGAAAACCAGCCTCAGACGGTAGGGCCTTCCATGCGGCAAAATCCGGCCTCGGCGCTAAGCACCGAACCCGAATCCGCCCCTATGCAAGGTCCTCCTCAAACGGCTGGGGATTCTCAGGCAGTACAAGGAGTGGAGGGATCTTCTCCGGATGATGCCCCTGCAACCACCAGGACCTTCTGCATTTCGGAGAAGGCCTTGGCTGAGGCCAATACATCTGGCCTAGGGGCTTCTACCGCCCTCCTCTCCAAAAAAGAAGAAGACCACGACCAAAAAGACAAAGAAGACTCGGTGCTCCTCTCCATCCACGAGGGCTGCGGCGACGGATGGGTCTGCTGCCACTCTGGCAAGCGACCAAGCCAAGATCGGCTCATCCGGCCCCTCTGCCCCCCTGGTTGCATAGCCCCTGACAAAGACCAAAAGTGCACAGGGCGGAGCCTCGATGACATCGGCCCCCTCATTCAGAGGTTACCTGGCGTTTTCGAGCCCACTGGCTTCAAACGCTTCCTTGTTATTCGCTCCACTGATGGCCCCATGTTGTACAAGAGCAACATGATCCATCAGAGGAGAGGATTAGCTAGTGCAATTGGTAGAGAGCCGAAGGTGACCTGTTTCTCGGACGGGAGCCTTCTGGCGAATGCGGCGAATCCCGCCGAGGCGGCCAACATAAGTGCTCTTCAGACACTTCATGGCACTCCGGTGAGTGTGGCGCAGCACTCTACCATGAACTTTGTGAAAGGAGTAGTTTATGCGAGGGAACTCGTTGACTACTCCATTGAGGACATCACCCTAGAGCTGGCTGAACATTGGGTGGTCAAGGTCGAACGTGTGATGAGAAAACAGGGAGGGGCCTCGAGACCCACCCCTACACTCTTCGTCACGTTCGACTGTGACAAGTTTCCTGAGTCGGTGCTGCCGGTTGATACCGCTACCGCGTGAAGGCATTCGTGCCACTGCCGCTGCGGTGCTATTACTGTCACCGCTTGGGCCATACGAATCACTCATGTAGACGTGCAAAGTCGGGGTCGGCCAGAAGTCTGTGTAAATTACTCCAAGGTCGCACACGATAAGTCCAAATTGTGTGTGGCCAAGTGTGTCAATTGCGGAGAGCCACACCCTGCTTCTTCGAAGCAATGTGGTGCATATCTCCTTGCGAAAGAAATCCTGGCCGTTCAGGCCTAGGATTGACTCTCATTCCGCGAGGCTAAGGACTTGGTCCTGGCGCGCTTGGCTCTGACTGGGACGTCATATGCCTCAATAGTTAGAAAAGCACCCTCTGCTCCTGGCCCATCCAGACCAACGAGCACGGTTGTTTCCGCGCACATTCGGAGCCCTTCTGCGGGCTCTACCCAACCCGGGCGCTCCCCTGGTAAAGCTGGCAGCAAAAAGGGTTCATACCCAGCCCCGGCTAAAACCAGGGCTTCCCTCTCTTTCCCCAGCGTGACCGTCTGCCACAAGGCGAAACGGCCACACGCCTCCACCGAGTCGTTAGATCCACAGGAGGCAAAACCCCTGAAGATTGTCGCTAGGCACCCTTCCGGGGTTCCTAAAGCTGTTCTTCGAAAGGAGGACAGCAACAAAGAAGCTTCGGCACCTTCGCCCACGCCTCGAGGTGGAGCGAGTGGCTCGGAGACGACGGTTCCTCGAAAAGAGGGCCTCCGGCTTCCGAAGTCGCAACGCCAGCCTAAGGTTTCGAGGCAGAGGGAGGAAAAGACTCGCAGGGCGAGCCAAACCTCCCCCAATAAGTTTTCAAAGGAGAAAGCGCCTTCAGCGCTTTGTCCGGCCAACAGCGCCCGGCGTTCTGCCCCTGGGAAGCGTACGGCCATTCCCGTGAGAGTCTTCAGTTCGAGGAGGGCCCCCGCGTCTACTCCGACATAGGCCTGGAGGGAGTATTGTTCAATGGAATTGCCGTGGACTCCAAGCCAACTTGGAGAAGCTGCGGAGGCTCGTTTCGTCCCGTTCCCCGTTAGCTACCTTTTTGCAGGGGACCATGCTAGGCGCTTGCCTCCTGCCTGCCCTCCCGGGGTATAAGGGTCTTGCGACCCCACCACCGCGGGATGGCTGGGCTGGGGGATGCGTGGTTTACACCCTGCATGATGTATCCGTTCTTCCTTTCTCTTTAGATACCTGCTTTCAGGCAGTGGCTGTCCAGCCTCACACGAAGATAGGAGGTATACTATCATTTCTGCGTACATTCCACCGTCAGCTGACTTCGACGCGGGGGACTTCCACTGCGTCGTGGCACGGTTGCCGAGGCCCTATCTCTTGCTTGGAGATCTGAACGGCAGGCATCCTCTCTGGGGAGATTATTCCATAAATCCCAGGGGACAGGTTCTTGCCGATCTGATCAGAGAGCTTGAGATAGGTGTCCTAAACGTGGATGAGTTTACGCATCACTGTCCGAGAACCGCTTCATTTTCTTGCCATGCCTAATCTTTGTGCTCATTGGATGCACAGCCTGATTTTGATTGGGGGGTGGTCGATGACCTCCATGGTAGTGATCACTTTCCCATTCAAATATCATTTTCAGGGCAACTGCCGCCTGAGAGACCACCTCGGTGGTGCTTGGCGCGGGCGTGGTGGCCTGCATTTCAGGAAATGACTGAATTCTCTATCTCAGTCGAGGAGTTTAGGTCGGTAGATGAGGCCGTTGAGTTCTTCTCCGGCAACCTTATCACCGTGGGCCTGACTACTATTCCTAGGACGTCTGGCCGTTTTGCACGCCGACCACTCCCTTGGTGGTCATTTGAGTGTGAGACGGCCCTCAAACAGAAGTGTTATGCCTACATGCGCTATAAGCGCCGCCCAAACGATTTCACTGTCGCTGAATTTCGTCAGGCTAGGGCTAGGTTCCGGTATATTTCGAAGCACGCCCGCCACTTTTCTTGGCACGCATAGGTGTCTTCTTTTAACGGGAAGACCCCTTAAGCTGAGGTGTGGACACCGTGCGTGGACACCGTGCGTGGACACCGCCCATGGTCCGGGAGATGCCCCGTACGCCATGCTTCGACACCTGGGTCAGCGAGGCATGGCCTTTCTGTTAGATTTGTTCAACAGGATCTGGGTGGAAGGTCTTCTCCCAGACTCCTGGCGAATCACTACTGTGCTCACCTTTCGCAAGCCAGGGAGAGATCACTCTACTCCGACCGGTTTCCGCCCAATCTCTCTAACCTCTTGCGTGTGCAAGTTGATGGAGAAATTAGTAAATGTTAGATTAGCCTATTTCTTGGACAGCGGAGGCCATCTGTCTTCTGCACAGTGCGGCTTCCGTAAGTTCCACTCCACGTCGGATGCTCTGCTCCAACTGGAAAATGCCGTCTGCGAGGCTTTCCTTCGTAGACAGCACTACGCCACGGTCTTTTTCGATCTGGAGAAGGCCTATCATACCGCATGGCGATACAATATCATGGAGACTAGCCACATGATGGGGGCGAGGGGACGCCTCCCAATGTTTATATCTGAATTTTTGCGAGACGGTCGATTCCGTTTTCGGGTGGGGGGAGCCTTCTCCGGCCCAAAGGAGCAGGAAGAGGGTGTCCTGCAGGGAAGTGTCTTTAGTGTCACACTCTTTGCCCTGAGCTTCAACGGCATCACCTCGGTACGGCCGGAAGATGTTCTCGCTACGCTCTACGTGGACGACCTTTCGATCTCTTTTGGCGCGGCCCAGATGCCAACTCTGGAGCGTCGACTCCAACAGGCATGGGGCGCTGATAAGGCTATTGCCTTACTTTTTTATAGATCCTTTGTTCTCTCGAAGCTCGACTACGGATTCGAGTTTTATGCATCCGCAGCCGAGCGTTTATTGCGGAAGGTGGATTCGATCCACCACACCGGCCTTCGCCTTGCAACCGGTGCCTTCCGCAATTCCCCCATTGAGAGCCTGTTGGTTGATGCTGGGGATATGCCACTCGCTCTACGCCGCGTGCAGTGCATCACTCGCATGTACGTGCGAGTCCGGCGCCTCCCTCAGTTGCCAACAGCTCTCCCTGCATCCGCAGCTGATATCGATGGTGCCTATGCCGCCGAGAGACGCCCTAAACCAAAGGGTTTAGGGCAAGGAAACTCCTTTGAGAGGTAGATATAGCTCTCGGGCCGGTGGCACCCCGGGTTCTGCCCAGGACGCCATCCTGGAGGGTACCACATTTGGCTATTTGTCGCCACGCCTATGCTCCCAAAGCTCATACTGCGCCGGGAGAATTGCGTTTAACCTTTTTGGATCACACATCGTGTCACGCTGGAATCGTGCCAGTGTATATAGATGGCTTAAAGTCCCAAGACGGGGTCGGTTTCCACGCCGTATCCTCTCTGTTTGAAGTCAGCGGGCTCTACCAGGCGCTGCGTCTGTCTTCACGGCTTAGCTGGTGGCAATACACCACTCGGTACGGGAGATTACGCGACGTGCCCGGTTCGGAGACCGGATATTGATCTATAGTGACTCACAAAGCGCCCTGAGTGCTTTCGGGGCATTGGAATCTCCGCATTCCCTGGTTCGCGATATCCGTGACGCCATGGTTTTGGCGAGCTTGGCAGATGTCGAGATTATCTTCTGCTGGGTTCCTGGACATGTAGAATTTGCGGGGAATGAGCACGCCGATGTAGGTGCCAAAGAGTCCGTGAGGACTTTGCGACCAAACCAGCGTTTCGCTCTTCCTCACACCGACTACATGGCAGGGATACGGGCAGCTCTTCGGACTGCTTGGCAAAGAAGATGGGAGACGGTCGAAGGGAACTTAAAAGTTGCGTGCCATTGCGCCGCGACTGTTCCCATGGACCTATCCCCCAATGCCGCAGCGGCTTCTGGTTGCTTTCTGTCGTCTCCGAATCGGGTACACTCGTGTGACGCATCGCTATTTGATGGAGCGCTCGCCAGCGCCCTATTGCGACGACTACGTCGTTCCCCCGCCTGTTCGCCACATTCTTGTCGAATGTTCCAGTCTGGGTGATCTTCGCGCACGACACCTGTCCTGCTACCGGGATGGGCAGGGTCGCTACCGCCTGTGCCTTGTACTCGGGATGAGTGCGTGCACATCGACTGTTGGACTTATTGACTTTTGGGGGGAGGTCGGCCTTCTCCCTGTTATTTAAGCAGGGTTTGTTTTTTGTTTTGTTTTGTTTTTTGCATTTGTTTTTTGTTTTTTTTTTTCCCTTAGGTTGCACGCTCCTGCGCCGGGGGGATCTCCCCCCGACGCACCAGCTCACTTCCCTTCCCCCATTTGGGTTTTTTTTTTTTTTCGTTTAATTTTATTTTAAAGTAGCCTAGAACTAGGCCAGTTTTAATACGGCGACTAATGCCCATGTAGGCAGTCGCCAGATGAGCTCTTAAAAAAAAAAATTAAGATTAAAATAAAAAGGATTGGTAAAAATGAATATAAGAAAAAAATATTTAATTCAACGACTTACACCTGAAAAATTAATTAGTTACCGTGGAAGGACTATTTGTTTGAATCATGCAAATTTTCTTAGGTTTGCTAAAAATAGGGACAAAATTAAATATTTCTCTAAGTAGAAATAATTTAAATGCATTATAGTGAGGAATTCTTGCCAATGTATCAGAAAATTTACCTATTGAATAAAATATTCGCATGTTTGGTATTCTGTCGTTGAAGAAAAATTGAAATAAAAATATTAAACATGTTCCCCATAAATCACTTAAAGCTAGGATTATGAATTTACATAGCTATATTCAATTGCGAATTTAAAAAATGAGAAAAAAATAGATAAAGCAATTTTTCAAAAGATATGGAAATATATTTTCTCCTCGAAAAAATTCGCCTCAAAGTTTAGAGGCTGAAGTCTATCTATCAGTTTATTTATAACCTATGAAAAGTGGATCCTAAAAATTTTTAGGCATAGAGAGGGAATCTAAATTCATATATTCATGCACCAGAAAGGAGATAAATGAACGTCCTTTCATTGCTAGTATTTCATTTTTGGGTAATTTTCTTGTACAACAAAATAGGCAAATTGAAAAAATGGAAAGTTCGGGAATTGGGTCAAATATAATCCACATCCCCTGCAATAATACTATAAAAATATGCAATAACAATATAATAACAAGAAGACTAAGAATGTCAAAAATATAGTAATAATATGAAAAACATGAGTAATAATATTAAAAATAGCATTAATAATGAGTACCTTTTAGAATGCAGTACTTTAAAGCTAGAGACCATCGCAGAGTGCCGCTCTCCCGATTAAAAGAGGCTTGAGAGAAGAAATGAGTATTCAAGGCACACTCAAAGCAATAAAGGAGAGATGATGATAATATCACAGCGGGCAGATCATTACACATTTTAGGATAAAATATCAAGAAACAAAATCCCTCTTGCAGCAGAGAAGACTACGAGTAAAAAGCAGTGGCGACTAAAACCTCAAAGTAGGGCTCTCATGGATTCCTAAGGTGAATGAGAAAGAAAGGCAGACGGGCGGTGCAGTATTTATAATCTTATATGTAAGGAGTAACTTGAAGGTGATTATAAATCAAATGGGTAGCTACGGCAGGGCAGAAAGCAGGGTGATTACGCTAGGGAAACGCCCCTGGCTCTGAAGAATACTCGCTGCCAATTTTTTAACAAGTTGACTAAGAGAGGAATTTTGTGATCGAGGAAAAGAGATTTGGGGAGTAACGAATATTTATGAATGTCAATCTTAAAAGTGCAAGGTCAAAATCAAAAGCACTTCAATGTCAATCTTAAAAGTGCAGGAATGATAAACTCATATATATATATATATATATATATATATATATATATATATATATATATATATATATATATAAGAGGGAGCTTTAAAAAGGTTTGATGCAAACCTATAATTTAAAAGATTATCGGAAATTTTCAAGTAGAAGCACGTGTGATCTTATATTTGGTTTGTGCTGATACCTGTAAAATCGTCATTTATTCTTCTGATGCACTTCAGGTAGCAAGTGAGTACTTACAAGAAATTAGTTTTTTATCCTTGGACAAGAAACTTGTGAGATAAGAGCTGTTATCAAATTTTTAACAAAACCTGATTGGAAATCCCCTGCTATTGTCGATTCTTTGCAACATGTTTATGGTGAGCCTACACCATATAGAAACACTGTTTTGAGATAAATGAAGCGTTTCAGAAAAGGAAGTGAAGACCTTAATAATTAGGAGAGAGAAGGAAGACTATCCACATCAACCAATGCGTAAAAGGTGGCCGCCGTTCAAAAACTTCTAGATGGAGATTGCAGGATTAGCGTTAAATATTTGGAAAAAAAGTCGATATTCCCCAAGAATCAGCACATGCAATTTTAACGAGCATCATGGTCTCAGCAAGCTTTCTGCCCGTTGAGTGACGAAATTTTTACGGAATGATTTGAAACAAGGGAGTCATGTTGTATCATGACAAAGCTCCAGCACATTCTTCAGGGCTAACAAGAGAAACTTTGAGGAAATTTTGGTGGTAAATCATACACCATCAACCCTATAACCCTGATCTTGCCCCTCGGACTACTTCTTTTTCCTAAGATTAAGGCTCATTTATAAGTAACAAGATTTCAATCAATCGAAGAAGCAAAACGTGAAGTCAAGACATGGCGCAATTCGAAAGGCCAGGAGTTCATCAGAGAAAAACTTGTCAGGTGGAAATATCGCCTTCAGATCTGCATTGATCTAAATAGAAGCTATGTTGAGAATAATTAATGACTGTTATAGAACGGGTTGAAGCTGCGTTAATTTCAAATCCTATCACATATTATTTAAAACCACGATGCCCCCACGTGCATCTTCGCTTCAAAGCTTAACGCCTTATGGCAGCCACCGGATGTCAATGTGTAAACAAGGAGGTTATCGTCCCATCATTCGCCCCCATACGCCGACCTCGCCAGACTGAGTTAGGCTTATGGGCAGATAAGGCATTGTTCCCAGCCTCGGCTGTGCATTCCCTCGAAGTTCCCACTCCATTGTCCCCCACGCCAAGGGAGTGTCTCGACTATTTAGATGGAAACTTTACCACTAAGATCGGATTGGAAATCCAGATTTTCGTCGCGAAACATCACCACGACCCTCTCTCACTTTGTGCGCCAAGGGACCTCGACCTCGAGATTCACCATCACTTGTCCAGAAGGAGGACAATATCCCTTGAGTGCCTAAAGGTTTGAGCCTTTCGTGACGCCAAGTCCTTAAGGCTTCCCCCTCGTTGTTCAGGAAGAGAACAACGTAGAACAGCCATTGTTCTTTTGAGCCCTTCGCAAAGAAACGGTTCTCACCCTTTCCCCTTGTTGTTCAGAAGAGAACAACATTAGAACAGCCATTGTTCTTGAGCCCGTAAAAAAGAGACGGTTCTCACCCTTCCCCCGTTGTTCAGAGGAGAACAACATTAGAACAGCCATTGTTCTTGAGCCCGTAGACAAGAGACGGTTCTCTCCCCCCCCGCTATTGTTCAGAAGAGAACAACGTTAGAACAGCCATTGTTCTTTTGAGCCCTTCGCCAAGAAACGGTTCTCACCCTTCCCCCGTTGTTCAGAGGATAACAACATTAGAACAGCCATTGTTCTTGAGCCCGTAGACAAGAGACGTTTCTCACTCCCCCTATTGTTCAGAAGAGAACAACGTAGAACAGCCATTGTTCTTCAAGCCGTTCGTCGAGAAACGGTTCTCATTCCCTAGACGCCACGTCAGGATCATCTTATTCCCCCCCTTCGGCTGGAACTCACCAGCGGACCGAAAATTCCTTCACATCACCTACCACTCCACCACTCGTATAAAGTTACGTAAGCCAAACGTCACCTTTGAGTACTTAACCCTTTTGTCAATTCTATCCTGCTCTTTAAATGGTTTAGCGAACCATCCCATCTCTTTCACTTTATATTTGTTTTACCTTTTTTAAATCCTTTAATCCTCGGATTAGCCCGAGCTTCACGACCCTTTCCATTCTCTGTTTATGTCAATATTTTCCGTTTTGTGTTTGTTGATAGTTTTTATAAATAAAAATCTATTTTATTAATGATAGCAATATTATTATCCTTGAGCTCAGTTCCACTTCTTAAGCATATCGAAGATACATAATATCGGCCCGCAAGACATTAACGCACTCTAAAGATAATTAAAGAAGTTCCCTCAACGAATAGTCATATATGGTATATCGTCGAGAGTCCATTCTACGACATATATATATATATATATATATATATATATATATATATATATATATATATATATATATATATATATATATATACTATTTAAATTTGGTATCAGGTGTGTGGGGTTTAACGCTATATCTTTGCAAACACTGGTCTCAGTCGAGTAAAGCATAGTGTTATTCGTTACAATAATAGAGTATAGTAGTTCCCTTTTGTTTTAACGATTGCTATCCCCTTTTTTTGGAAACTTAAGAAGCTGGAATAGCTCAAGGAACTGTTATAATAATTTGTTGTGTTTTTTTTTGTGATTTTAGTCAGTTGGTATTTAGATCGAGAAACCAAGTACGAATAGGTCTGTGCCCATATTTAGGTAGGCTAATTCTCTAGAAGGCATAATTCTTGTTGCAAGGAATTTTAGTTGGTTGACTAGTGCGCCCCCAAGTGCAAAGATGACTCAGTTCGAAATCTTTAAAGTGCAAGGAGAATCCTTGTGACTCTCCGGAAAAGATCTAATTGAGTACGTTCAAGAGGAGCAAAGAAAAGAGGAAGAAAGAGAAATACAACGAGAACAACGGAAAAGAGAAATCCAACGATAAGAACGAGAGAGAGAAATCCAACGAGAAGAAAGAGTAATCCAACGAGAAGAAAGAGAAAGAGAAGAACGAGAAAGAGAAAGAGAGGAACGGATAAGACAAGCTGAGCTTCACCATCAGATTGAATTAGCTCCTGTTGAAGCAGAGATACAGTCCGCCAGTTCCCGTTCCGAAGCCCCCCCAATCTCTCACTAAAGCTCCCCAATTTCAAGGATGGAGATGATTTCGGAGCATTTTTAGCCCACTTCGAAAAGATCCTCGAAATCAATAACATGGATCTGGAGGCTGAAGGTGTAGCCAGATTACTTCCCCTGTTAAATTGTAAATTGCGCGAAATTTTTATATCTTTACCATCTGAGTGTACAATTAACTACAGCACCTTAAAAGCTGAGTTATTGGCCACTCATAATATGACTCCCGATTTCTACCGCCAAGAATTTCGAGGAGGTCGTATAAACCCGGACAGACGTTCCGTCAATTCGGATACATTCTTCAGAGGAATTTTAAATTTTGGTTAGAATCCTCAAAGGTTGATCCGAACTACGAGTCCTTAACAGATTTCGTGTTGCGAGATCGATTTTTGGCGTCTCTCCCGACGGAGATCCGCGCGTTCGTCAAGGATCGTCGGTGCCAGACCTTTAAAGAATGTACCGGAGAAGCGGATGTCTATGCCGCAAGCCATAATTTATACCCAAAGGAGAATCGAACTTCTCACCAACCCCCAAACCAGGAAAGAAGGAAGGATTCGCGCCCCTTCCTAGGGAAGCTGACAAAGTTTCCGGGCCCCGTAAAACCCCAAAACTTCTTCTCCCCAAACCAACAACGGGACTCCAAACCTCCCGTTGAGATTTCTTCTTCATCTCTCTTCCCGAAGCGACCAATCATATGCTTCACCTGTGGTGTAGAAAACCACATGAGCTGTAATTGCCCCCAAAATTCAAGGCTTAAAAGCGGACCAGCCCACCAAGTTCACCAGATTAATGCATTCCCTCGAAGTTCCCACTCCATTGTCCCCCACGCCAAGGGAGTGTCTCGACTATTTAGATGGAAACTTTACCACTAAGATCAGATTGAAGATCCAGATTTTCGTCGCGAAACATCACCACGACCCTCTCTTAATTTGTGCGCCAAGGGACCTCAACCTCGAGATTCACCATCACTTGTCCAGAAGGAGGACAATATCCCTTGAGTGCCAAAGGTTCGAGCCTTTCGTGACGCCAAGTCCTTAAGGCTTTCCCCTCGTTGTTCAGGAAGAGAACAACGTAGAACAGCCATTGTTCTTTTGAGCTCTTCGCAAAGAAACGGTTCTCACCCTTCCCCCTTGTTGTTCAGAGGAGAACAACATTAGAACAGCCATTGTTCTTGAGCCCGTAAACAAGAGACGGTTCTCACCCCTTCTCTCGTTGTTCAGGAAGAGAACAACGTTAGAACAGCCATTGTTCTTCTGAGCCCTTCGCCAAGAAACGGTTCTCACCCTTTTCCCGTTGTTCAGATGAGAACAACATTAGAACAGCCATTGTTCTTGAGCCCGTAGACAAGAGACTGTTTTCACCCCCCCCTATTGTTCAGAAGAGAACAACGTAGAACAGCCATTGTTCTTTAAGTCGTTCGACGAGAAACGGTTCTTATTCCCTAGACGCCACGTCAGGATCATCTTATTCCCCCCCTTCGGCTGTAACTCGCCTTCCGGCCGAAAATTCCTTCACGTCACCTTCCACTGCACCACTCGTATAAAGTTACGTAAGCCAAACGTCACCTTAGAGTACTTAACCCTTTTGTCAATTCTATCCTGCTCTTTAAATGGTTTAGCAAACCATCCCATTTCTTTAAATCTATATTTGTTTTACCTTTTTTAAATCCTTTAATCCTCGGATTAGCCCGAGCTTCACGACCCTTTCCATTCTCTGTTTATGTCAATATTTTCCGTTTTGTGTTTTTTGATAGTTTTTTTAATAAAACTCTATTTTATTAATGGTAGCAATATTATTATCCTTGAGCTTAGTTTGCACTTCTTAAGCATATCGAAGATACATAATATCGGCCCGCCAGACATTAACGCACTCTAAAGATAATTAAAGAAGTTCCCTCAACGAATAGTCATATATGGTATATCGTTGAGAGTCCATTCTACGACAATGAAGTTTGTGTTATTTTAATTTTTCAATAAATATTTCTTTTATTTTGTACCAAGACTTTGGAAGATCCCTCCTTTATATATATTTACATATATTTCATAGGAATAACAAGGGGAATAATTTAAAACAGAAGCGGATCAAAAAGCATGTGTTGTGGAAAACCAAACGCAGCTTAACCGGATGAGATATAACATTACTAATATGAATAGAATGAGTAAGATATGATAGATAGAGGTAGAACTAGTCAAAGGCAGTGCGAAAATTTTCTAGTAATTCATGATTAGATGATAAATAAATTGTGATCGATAGTATCAAATAGTGTTAAGAGATCGAGAATGACCAGAATTGTAGGATGGCCTGCAACAATCTCAAAACGAAGGTTTTCAGATAGAGGTAGTAGAAGTCGAGCAACACACCACCTCTTCTCTCGAGTAGCTACGTTAGCTTTCTACGAAGGGAGAACTGGTGTACATAAGGCCACCAAATTTCTTCGGCAGATGAGGTTCTTCACCAGCCCCCTAGAGGCTCCGGTTAAAGAGGATCTCCTAAAGGATTAGGCTCAACAACTTTTTTGCCACCATCTCTCATGGAACTCAATTGGAACAGGTAGCCCAAGCACTCTATGTCCCCGTCTTAGTCTCACTTAACCTTCACCCACTTGCAATTAATGTTCATGCTGTGGCGCGAACTTGAGCAACTTTTGAATAGGTTCGCTGAACTGCTTCTGCAGTCATCCGTGTTTTAAGGCCACACAACCAGCATCGGCCAGCTTGCCTAAGTGGATCAAGCTTGCACCCATGAGCGTCGTGGGACGTTTTGCTACCAGGACAGATTTAAGGAATAAACTCAAAGTTGCAAGTCTCTTTGTTCCTGGGAGGAAAACTATCTTTATTCCCCCATTCGGTGCCAGGCGTGGGAGATAGGTACAAAGAGCGCCTCTTTTTCCTGAAGGACCCAACTATTAACGTCCGTTTCCTTGTTGATTCTGGTGCTGAGGTAAGTATCCTTTCCTTTTCAAATAGAGAGAAAATTATGCGATCTTAACAGCTCAATCCATACTACGCTAACGGCAAACCAATCGTTTCTTTCTATGAGTAACGCCTTTCTCTCAGCATGTAGGTTCCCGCTCCATCTTGTAGAACTTTATCTTGGTTTAAATTTCCCCCGCCAGTTTGATGGCGGATTTCCTGACAAACTTCGACCTCCTGATAGGCATAATCTTTTGTGATTGATCGAATGAACCACGGAAATGATATTCAAGGGAAGTAGGTGAAATTCCCACATGCCCAATGCGACCTTTCAGTCGCTGTATACATTCATTTCGAGTAACTATTCAGTGAGTTCTGCACTGGTGAGACCAATACATAGTTGCGAGTCTCTAAAGCACGATGTAACTCATCACACGGTTACACGCAATCTACTATCACATTTTCAAGCTCGCCCCTCCTTACAAACTTTTTGTTGGCAAAATGGAGCTAAAAATTAATGTAAGCTGGCATTATTCGACCCTTCGTTATGCTTATGCAGCACCGCTTCATGTGGTTATTAAACTTTGAGCGAAGAAAGACCATGAGTGGGTTTTAGGAGACTGAACGCACCGGTGAAGAATAACCGCTTCCTGGTGCCTAACGTCATGGATTTTAGTGCTACCTTCACGGTAAAAGCATATTGTCGAAGGCTAATCTGGTTAAGGCCTACTAGCATATAATTATGGATCTCAAACCAATCAGAAAATCAGCCATAATTTGTAGTTTGGCTAATCGAAGTGGATTCGAGTATCTACTGTCCTATAAAACGCTGTGCAAACATTCCAGCGTTGATTAACCTTGTTTTAAGGGGATTGAAATTTGTGTTCATAATTTTGAAAGACATTCTGGTTGTAAATGCGAGTCTTGACCAGAAATCTAGGCACCTCCAAAAACTTTTTGTTTGCTTGCAGCAGGAAAAAACTTCGTCTTAATCTGGCAAAATGCAGCTTTATACTCCCCAAGCAAACTTTTGGGGCCACCAGGTCATAAACCATGGCATCTCTCTGACAGACAAGAAAGTTGAGGTCATCGTAGGCATGGCTTAACTGCGTACCTTCGCTCAACTCCGAATTTCTGAGGAAGGTAAACTTTTACTGCCAATTTATTCCCAGGTGCACACAACTTCATGACCCCTCTGAATATACTCCCGAAGAGGGGCACAATCAAGAAACGCCTTGACAGAGCTATCCCAGATGAGATATGCTTTTGTCGAGCGCGTGGCTCGGGTCATTATTTAATGCCACTGATGTGAATGACACTCCATTGAGTTCTTCTTTAAAGATAAAAAAGTTAACAGAGAAGAAATGGAGCACCTTAAACCAATTACTTCTAGGTGAATCATTTCTGTCACCAGCTGGAAAGACTCGCTTTTCCATTTTTAGAGAACGCAGTGGGTAGCTTTGTGCATTTCAGACCAGTTCCTTTCGTCATTCACCATTAGAGTACTGTCACCTGGATTTGTCTCCCAGTTCACGAGAGATATATTGCAATTAAAATGGCAAGTTAACGTCTTTGGTGGTGTCCTGTCGTGTTTAGACGTGAAGGAAGTCGACCCCCAAGCAGAAGATGTCGACTAAAAAGCGACTGCAGAAACGTAGCAGACCTATCCGACCTCAACGAGTTGTTTTAATGTCAAGGACCGCTCAAGTTAGAGCCGATTGTTTTCTTTTCGAGGCTGAGAATTCCTCCATTTATTATGACGTATCCACGAGAAAGATCGCCTCAAGCCTATGCACATCGAACCACCTGTTTTTTCGGGCAGAGAGGTCCCCCGCCACTAGGGTGAGGACCTAACTCAAGTACGGCCTCTCTTGGAGTGTGAAGCTATCTGTAAGTGGATGGTTCCTCAATGGGGAGCCATGTGCATAAAAGGTGGGTAGATACATTGATTAATAGAGATAATCTACATAGACTACTTCATTAAACTACTTCCGCCGCCAGTTCCCCCCCCCCCCAGACCTGCAACGCTTCCTGGAATCCTTGTCATTTGCGGTTTTCCCCCAACGAACTCTAAATCAGTAAAGTGGTACACTAACTTAAACATTTAGTTATCCTCTCTAACGTGGTTTGAGATGTGAAAATTAACCCTAATTTCAAACCTGAATTCCGAGCCTCCTTCAACTAGAAAAAAAATTATTCAAATGGTAATTGATGTAATTAATCAATTTCTCTTCAACTGATTGTAACTCCTTTTTATCGTTATTATTGTATAAAAGTTTTACTATATAATAATACCATCAAAGTTTCCTAATTTACTTTGCACCAACTAAAGAGTTAGAATCGTTTCGTCTTCTAAATGAACTCCCGCATTCTATGACAGATTTTCAAAATTCCATTCTCGCCTAGCATCGCGCAATCCTGAGTCTTCTCGACTTACTGAGCTTGGGGACAAGTTTTCTCTTTAGCAAAATTGGGCACAGCTTTTTCCAATTATAGTGTGGTTTCTAATCCTAAGTTGTACTTCAACTAAACCACCTTCAATATATTCTTAGGTAGATTTAACTTAGTCCCTCTTTAAGCAGCTTAATGTTTTCCATAATTCATCGACTATTATCAGTTAAAGTAATTTAAGATTCCTCTCATTTAAAGTTGCAAGTAACTGATTCCATCCGTATATATTTCGCCCGTAAAAGGAAACTTTAGGCGAATCTAAACTTTTCCTTTCTCATTAATTTGAAAACCTTGTCCGTATGATTAATTTGGTACTGATATCTCATTTAAGGCCCAAGAATACGTGGAAACTGAATTATTGTACATTAATGGCCCACAAGGCAAAATACACTTGTTGGCTTCGTTAGTCTCTTTCTTTGCAGATGGGAACAGACATTTTCAGTCTTGTTTTGGGAATGCGTTGATTTGATTAAATCACCGGTGTATATTTGTATTATCAAGTTGATTTAGGGGTAAATCTAAATATTAATGGTAGACATTAGATTTGCAAGGCGTTAAGGGTACAACTATAAACGTTTACACTTAATTTTCATGTGTTATGAATTGCTACAAAGGCAATTTATCGATAGCTTTCCTTGTTCACACTTTCACTTTTGGGATGTTTTTAAGTTTATGTCAACCATAGATAACCAATTTTACTACGTCAAGAATGACGACCCCCTAAAATTCCATGTCAAAAAATATCAAATCCTAGTTGTTGTTGTGTAAAATTCCATGTCAAAAAATATCAAATCCTAGTTGTTGTTTTGTATAGATCCCTGGGAGCAGATAGCATTCCTGCTCCTTTCAATCGCTTGCGAGATTAAAGGAAAAAGCTTTGATCCACCATCGTGCAATACCAGGTCCTTAACCTGGTCTAAGGGACTAGGTTAGAGTGGAGAGAGGCTGTTGCCTGCTGTGAGAGACTTATAGCATCCCCCCCTTGTTGTAGCGGTCCATGCAACAGTTAGGAAGTGGGAGTTTTATTGCAACTTAACCTCATGTGGGATACATTCAAGTGAGGTGACCCTACTCCATGATTGCATCCAAGTGGGGTGTTCGTGTCATATCAACTTGGAAATGACTGACCATTCTACAACTCCCTCTTGTCCTACTGGTTGGCTCGACTCCAAAAACACAGCCTTGCCTGCTGGGTAATATAAATATGATGTAAAGTAAAATATTAAACAAACGAGATATTCACTTTAATTCAAAATAAACGGTCTACTAATTTACTAAAAAAGAAATTAAGTGACGATTGCGTTACAGAAATGAATTATCTTGTTTAATTTATATCTTGGCATCTGCATGAACTTTTGTAAATAACCTGGAAGGAAGTGGCATTTTCATCCTCGAATATTGTTAATCTTTAGCTATATGTTTCCCAAATAGTCTTTAATATGTTGTGTATGAATGCTTTTTTTGTAGATAAACGATGTGCAAAGAATGGTTGCTGGTTTTGTGGTGGTAAATGGGGTTTTGGCCAGATGATGTGGGTACGCCTGTATTAATATGGAATTGATCCATCTCTCACCACTTTTTACATTATTAGCAAAAGTCTTTCTTGGTCTTTGTATTCAGCTACTACCATATACTCAACTGCTGGTATATAACTAGTATTTACTAGGCCAAATATTTCAATTTGAATTCGAGGGCCCCGACCTCGATGGTATTTTGGTTAGGTTAGATTCGATTGGGTGAACATCGGCTTACCTAATCAAAACCTACCGCCCGAGGCTATGACAACGTCCTTGAAGACTTTCAAGATCAAGAATATGAAACCAAATTTTATGATATGAAAAATAGCTACTTTCGAAATACCCTTGTCAAGAATAGTGACTCCTCTACATGGTGGGTTCCTTGTTATTTATATGATCTGTCAAGTGGTGGGTTCTAAGCCCTTGATAAACCTTAAATTTACGCCTACATTTTTAACCCACTTTTATAATTTGTGATCTAGTGTTGCAGATTCCTACCTTATTTGGGTCGCAGGGAGCGAAAGTTTTTCAGTCCGTGCGCTGGACTTAGAAATTAATGGTCAAGAAGGTGCTCTCCAATTTAACGGCAATGGTTAGCTTGAGTCGGTATGTGTCCAGAAGATCCATAACTAGGTCCAATTAGTCGTTTGATTTTCCAAGTTTGAATCTAAAAGTCACCTAGCCTTTTTGGCTCTGGAGTTGCGAGGAAGCTCTTTCTTACTCTTTATTGAATTATCGAGAATTTGTGTGATATATGATTATATATGGTTATGTTGTCGCATAGTGTTTAATTGACTTACGTACTATTACACCTTTGCTGGTTTATGTACGGCTTTATTTCTTCATTCTAGGATGATCTGTTGTCATCATGGTTCATAATAGGATGCTAGTTTTATATCCTGAGTTTAATTTCTATAATGTCTATTTTAGGATTAGGGGTCTATCTTAGATCTTTCCAACGTGTATTGCTTATGCGCTTGACATATCTACTGTCTAAAGACTAAATGATTATGAATTGGGCTTAGGAATGTATTATGTTCATTTATTGAATAGATTTAAGAGGCGGATTTATTTAGTGGGGAAATTTCGCTTGCAATTCGAAAACTCATCCCATATTTTGAGCGATGCATTTAATAGTTACCTCTTTAAAGTTATCGTCAAATTTTTATTCTTGTAGCTACCTCTCGATTAGTAAGAAGCTATTGAGCTTCTGAAGTATTGTTTGTGTATATTTATCAAATTTAGGTCACTTGATTATTTGCTGAAGGTCATCGTGACTTTGGCATTCTGACTAATCTTGTACCCATTTATACACACGGGTTAGTATTTTTTTGTTGCTTTTGAAGGTACAAGTCCTTTGAATCTCTATTTATTCTTATCTATGGTTAGTTTAGGGCATCTGTTGCTCATTATTATAGATGTTTGTACTTAGGGCCTGAATCTTTAGGGCAAACCTAGCATTTAGTTAAGAAACTTTACCAAATTTCAGGAAACGAAGATTTAGAGTCAGCAAAGCAATGTCGGTCTAAGAGATCATAAGAAAGTTTTTCTGATTTCCAAATGAGCAACAAAGGAAGAAGAAATTTGGAGTGTAAAACACCTAGTTGAGAGCAATTTGTTTTACCATCATAATTAGTTATGGCAAATTTGAATTGCAATTTGCTGCGAAAATCGACATTTAAATAGTGGGTATACCTTATTTAGGTGTTTTGCTTTGTTAATTTTAGCTGCCATTAAGAAATAGCTCCTCTGTATTTACACGTCCCAAGAGCAATATTTGTATCAGTGTGGGTTGTTCGAGGGCTATAGATCCCTTGTTTATCCCGGTTTAATGGGAATTTCCTACTTTACCAGCAGCAAACCATGGTTCGCTTCTATGGAACCGAGTCTTTATGCAGTTCCTGGCAATATTTTGGCATGATCTCATTCGGAACTACCCGCACAACCAGAGAGTTTTTACGGGTTGTTCAAGGTTCTCTCTGGCCCTTCGTTGCTAGAGCTTTCAAAATCTCCTCACTATATCTCTCTTGTTAATTTTTCTCTAAAGACAGCCCTAAATCGCTCAGAAATATCCTTAAACCTAACTATTGCCATGCAGTAATTCCCTCATTTCAAAGCCATTTCCCTTTTCTTCCCTCCGCCTCTCCACAAGAGGTATTATCCATCATTTTCTCTTCTATAAAGATCTGCTCTCCCCTTGAATTTTTACTTTCTAGTTTTTATAGTTAGCTCTTACTTGTTCTTCTGCCTCACCCTATTAACATATTTGAAACTTCCCTCTTAAAATGTGAGCCTTGATCCGAATTTAACTTTGCTAATCCTTGTCCCAATTTATAGATACCAAACCTGGACCCGATCGGGCCTCGAGCTACTTACTGCCTGATATCTTGGCTTCCGTTTTTCCGGAATATTTTCAAATGGCTGATATCGTCAAGGAGTCTTAGCTGCATGTCATTCTGGGTATTAATGGGGTCCTTTACTCTTGTATTAAGGCTAGCCACAACACTGTATCTACTATACTGATGAACGTCACTGCTTTCGTCGATCTTCCGACTCTTGCCAGTCTTCTATTTTAGTATTTCTTGACCTTTCGTCAGCCTTCGAATGTTATCAAGTACACCAATTTATTATTTCTTTATATATACTAATTGGTGAATTTAGAAAAACCTTTAGCCTATTTCTCTCCTACCTCTCATTTCACTAGTGACCAGTGTACAGTATATAATAACTAAATGGTTCTGAATTACCAAGCTCGCAAAAGTATTCCATAATTTTTGGCTATGCCTTCAATAATGCTAATGAGATTACCATCTTAAATTCTCGTATATAACATTTAAAGTATTTTTTATTAGAGAGTGGATAATAGAAAGGTGACTGAGAGTGAAAAAGTAGGATGATGATATATATGACAACCTGCATGGAAGCGGTTTTTATGGGTTCGTATTTGGGGCCTTATCCCAGAGGAAAGCCCAGACTCAAAGAGGCACTATGGCAAGTGGTTTCCTATCTTTTTTAAGTACCAATGGCGCGGATAAATAAGAGTGGCAAGTTTAGCTTAATAAAAGTCGTGATGGATAGAGTAATATCAATAGCATTGATGAGCATCATCTTGCTTCAATATCGTGTGTAAAAGTATTGATGATATTATTTTAGGTCAAATAGATGTCAATAACAATAACATAGTATTTGAGCTGACTGCAAGTTGGTAAACATTTCCCCAGAGATAGAGGGGTGCAAAAGAAAAAGCGGGAAGGTTAATACTACGAAAGAGAATCAAGTAGGAGAGGGAGAGAGTGATGATTAGATAGAGAGGGTGCAAGGAGAAAAGCATATAGGGTAGTGAATTGAAAGTGGCCGTAAATATTTGCTATGGAAGATAGCATTGATCAAATTTCCACATCTACCTTTTACCTTCTCTGCAAAATGTGGCTAAGGAAATGTAGCCAACAACTTAGGTACGAATATGTTAAGAAAAGAGCACACCTAAGAATGTCACTAGAAAAGTTGAAAGAATTCCTAAGATTGATAAAAAGTTATTATTAAATTCATTTAGCTATCAAAAAGATTTTGCAAGTTTCTTTATGAATTGTTCCTTGGCATTGCTATTTATAGCTTGCAAAGGACAACCACGCTGCAACTAACATCTGGAATATTTTGTCTTGTCCCGGACCCAGGGCTCACAGTTGCATACCCTAGTAGCCCTAATGCCAGCAAGAGGATCTAAAGCAATATACTCGTATAATATATGTATTTCACACAATTTTACTTAATCTGTCTTTACCACTTTCTCTACAGATCTCTCCTTATAAACTTTCTCCCGATTGTGTTCTCGTTGATATTCGATTTAAATAAAAAAATAACTATTTATAACGCAAGGAAACCATTCTAATATTTAATTATCTTGCAAGCGTAAAAAGTTCTCCACAAGGCAATTTCTTAAATCGTCGCAAATCTAACCTCCAATCTAGCGTCAGTGTCTTATTCTGACTCATCAATAATCTCGAAACTTCGTAGAAGTATGGCAATGTCTATTGGTCATTTGCGCAGTCCCTCAGCTTCTAGTGGGGAGAGACCCCGTTTATGTAAATAAATGCTAGAAACTGAAGGATATAACCAAGAAACAAATGTGAGATACTTGTATGATAGGTATCCATTGAAGGGGCTTGTCATTGGACACATATCTGATCTTCTTCCCATGGGTTAACTATGAATAAAATAGATGCTCCAACACACTACTTCATCGCATTGAATCACCAATTTAGTGTGGATAAAGTGACTGGTGATCCTGTACTTGATAAAGAATGATCATCACGGGTATATGTTTCTTTCAGACCTTACTTTGTCGGAGACTGGTACATTTCGGGGTTGAAAGATTAGGGAAGCGGGTTAAAAATGACGGACTTAAGAAGTCACTTTTCTTTAATGATGAGCGAAATTAGGCATTACCCAAAACCATTTAAAGCCGTCCCTGGTTGTGATTGCGGGTCCTTATTAATATACAGAGAGCGCGAAAATATTGGTCAAGCAGAAGGTTTCTAAACCCCTTGTTTAGATAGGTTGACAATTTATAAAAATTTCATCTCTTTCTTCTTCGATTCTCGGACCATTTGGGGATAGTAAGTGAGTCCTACTATCACTCTTGTAGCACTTTTCCTGTCATTCTCACGCCTTCAATTAATTAATGGGCAGAGCATTTTAATACAAGTGTTAATTCAAAGAATCAGTAAATGCATACTTTTATCCTCTGTAAAGCTATTTACTAACTTAATTAAAATTGTATAGACTACTATTTTTAGTATTATTTTTAGCGCAAGCTGCATATTTTAACTTTTTATTTATTTAAAAACGCAAGAATAAAAACGTGGATATGACTCTAATGGCGGATACAGGATAAAAATTTGGGCGGGGCTAACCTGAATCCCTCTCTCTGAGTAGTCTGAGTAAAGGGCATTGGCCATTAATAATGTTTATCTTACCCAACCTTGATAATAAATCACAATATCTCACATAGGAGTGAGCAGTAATTCTGTCAAATCCGATTTTTTTCCACACCTCAGAAAATTATTTTTGAGAGTTACCTGTTTTTTAAACATGTATCATATAAAATACATTCGATCGTAACGGTTTAAAAACTGTTTATATGTATTCTATATTATTACATAAGTCTTCCTGAATAGAAGAATACAAGTATGGGTTTAAAAAGAAATACATACATAAACGGTTCTGAAAAGGTCAATAACAGCATCTAACACAAATTAATAACACAACATTTGTTATGGCATTTTACACGAACATCTACCTCCTGTTCTTTCAGTCAAATACATTAATTACGCTATCGATTCTAATATCAATGTCTTGATCCATCGTATTGCATAAGTACGTTTTCAGTTGTTTCACTCCCGAAAGTAAACTATCGGCCTCCATGTTTAAGACTGGGGAAGTGATCAAAACTTAGAAGAGCCTGGTTAGGTTCGGATACATTCGGGTCTAGGCGTGGGTAAGAACATCTCTAACGGAGTCAAACTTGATTGTTGAAAAAAACTAGCCTTCTGCTTCTGCCTTGATGAGGCTCAACTTCTATATCAGTCTTGTAGACTTCTGCTGCCCCCAGTAAAGTAGTAGCATCTTTGTGGGCACCGCTGAGCATAGAGTTGATGTTGAAGCCGACCGGAATAGTGTTATCCCAGAACCGAATCTGAAGCACAGTTAACAACTGGTCAATAAAAAAACACATAGGCAGATCGTTGGTAATCTTCCTCATCTGTAGAGAAGGGTACGTTTGCTCGCTGCGTTTGCCGCCTATAAATCGAGGCACAGGAATGGTTTCATGTGACGAGCCGATCTCTTAGAGGAACTCCTAGGTATGCCTGCATGAAGGCGTCGTGGTAGCTGGTCAGGGCACCTTCAGAATCTTGTTTAGATATGTCTACCCTTCACTGATCGTAGAGTAAGCTGAGACGGTATCGACCGTATGAAACTGCACCCCGTAAGGGGCGCGGCGATTTGCCATCCTGGCCGCCGTGCTGACGGGACTCAGCACCCCGTCCCTCCCCAGCTTAGCCTCTCTTCCTTCCTTCAAAACACTTGTTTCCTCTCTTTTCACACAACTTCTCCCACAACTTTCTCTGTTCAGCCTCTAATTTCACAGGGTAGATGCTGACCTTCCTTTCAGCCAACCGTCCCGCATCGGGGCTGAGGGGGTGGGGGACAATGTTCCCTAACCCCTGAGCTCCGGTCTGGGGTGGCTGGTTTTTAACAACCTGCTTAATCCCCACCCATACCTTCCTCACATCCCTTTTCCTCTCCTCTAAACAATCTATATATTTTACGCCGTGTCTAAGGTGGAGCCGCCATGCCGATGGCCTGCCAGGCCACCAGGCGGGAGGGGTGGTCCCAAATGGTGGCGCCTGGCTCTGCCGGGCTTGTAAGCACCTCTCGCAGTGCGGGCTACTGCGAGAGGTGTGCGCGATTGCATCCCGTGTAAAAAAGAGGGTCACCATGCCCAATGAAGAAGATAAAAAAAAAAACCTCAACCCCAAACTTTCCCTGAAACATCGACGGAGCCACCCTCGGTCAGCTCCAGCAAAAAAATGGAGGTCTAACCCCCTGTGCTTGCACAGGGGACCCTCCATATTTTTCTAACCGGAGAGGAGGCTTACTCCTCTCCTTCGCCTACGGGTGCAGGGGACTCCCCCTCCCCCCCTTCTCTGTAGGTGCTTTCGGGCACCTCCCTTTTTCAAGCGGCAGTCCCCTCTTTTCTTTCCAAGGGGACTGCCACCAAAACAAGCAGGCAGCCCTTAGCCAGCCGCTTTATATCGAAGCGGCTTGGTAGGGCAAACCCCCTTAGGGGGGAGAGGGAAGCAAGGCCCCTTCGGTCGCTTCCCTTAAAAGACCTGCTGGCAAGGATATCAAACCTTGCCGAGGTTAAGGCTTGTGCCTCACCACAAATGACTCTTGACGCTGCCAACGGGACCTGCGATGCCCTGAGAGAGGACGGCCAACTGGAGGCCCCTCCTGTGATAGATATGGTCCTTGAGGAGACCCAGCCTCAGACGGTAGGGCCTTCCATGGGGGGAAATCCGGGCTCGGAGCCAAGCACCGAACCTGAATCCGCCCCTATGCAAGGTCCTCCTCAAACGGCTGGGGCCTCCAAGGCAGCACAAGGAGGGGAGGGATCTCCTCTAACCGGTGCTCCTGCGACCACAAGGACATTTTCCATTTCGGAGAAGGACCTGGCTGAGGCTGGTCCATCTGGCCTAGGGGCTTCTTTCGGCGGAGGAGAGAAGTGGGTTCATTCTCCGTCCTCCTCTCCTAAAAAGAAGAAAAAGACAAGAAAGACTAAGAAGACTCGGGGCTCATCTCCATCCGCGGGGGCCGTGGGGACGGATGGGGCGGCTGCCACTCTCGCAAGTGACCAAGCCAAGATCGGCACATCCACCCCCTATGCCCCCCGGTTGCGGAGCCCCTGACTAAGACTAATACCAAGAGTGCACGGGGGGAGCCCCGATGACATCGGGGCCCCTCATTCAGAGGTTACCTGGCGTTTTCGAGCCCGCTGGCTTCAAACGCTTCCTCGTTATTCGCTCCACTGATGGCACGATGTTGTCCAAGGGCAACATGATCCATCAGAGGAGAGGATTAGCTAGTGCAATTGGTAGAGAGCCGAAGGTGACATGTTTCTGGCGAATGCGGTGATTCCCGCCGAGGCGGCCAAGATAAGTGCTCTTTGGACACTTCATGGCACCCCAGTGAGTGTGACGCCGCACTCTACCATGAACTTCGTGAAAGGAGTACTTTATGCGAGGGAACTCGTTGACTACTCTATTGAGAACATCACCCTAGAGCTTGCCGACCATGGGGCGGTCAAGGTCGAACGTGTGATGAAAAAACAGGGAGGGGCCTTGAGACCCACCCCTACACTCTTCGTCACGTTCGACTGTGACAAGCTCCCTGAGTCGGTGCGTGCAGGTTGGTACCGCTACCGCGTGAAGGCATTCGTGCAAGTACCACGGTGGTGCTATTACTGTCCCTGCTTCGGCCATACGAATTGCTCTGGTAAACGTTCAAAGTCGGGGTCACCCGAAGTCTGTGTAAATTGCTCCAAGGATGCACAGATAAGTCCAAATCGTGTATAGCCAAGTGTGTCAATTGCGGAGAGACGCACCCTGCTTCTTCGAAGCAATGTGGTACATATCTCCTTGAGAAAGAAATCCTCGCCGTTCAGGCCTAGGATCGTCTCTCATTCCACGAGGCTAAGGACTTGGTCCTGGCGCGCCTGACTCTGCCTGAGGCGTCATATGCCTCTCTAGTTAGAAAGGCACCCTCTGCTCCTGGCCCATCCAGGCCAACGAGCACGGTTGTTTCCGCGCCCATTCGTCGCCCTTCTGCGGGCTCTACCTAACCCGGGCGCTCCCCTTGTGAAGCTGGCGGCAAAAAGGGTTCAAACCCAGCCCTGGCTAAAACCAGGGCTTCCCCCTCTTCCACCAGCGTGACCGTCTGCCGCAAGGCGAAACGGCCACGCGCCTCCACCGAGTCGTTAGACTCACAGGAGGCAACACCCCTGAAGATGGTCGCTATGCTATCTTCTGGGGTTCCTAAAGCTGTTTATCGAAAGGAGGACAGCAACAAAGGAGCTTCGGCTCCTTCGCCGACGCCCCGAGGTAGGGCAAGTGGCTCGGAGACTGTGGTTCTTCGAAAAGAGGCCCCCCCGCCTCCGAAGCCGCAATGCTTAGAGGGAGGAAAAGACTCGCATGGCGAGCCCAACCTCCCCCAATGAGTCCTTGAAGGCAACAGCGCCTTTAGTGCTTTGTCCGGCCAACAGCGCCTGGGGTTCTGCCCCCGGGAAGCGTACGGCCATTCCCGTGAGGGTCTTCAGTTCGAGGAGGGCCCCCGCGTCTCCTTAGAGCTAGGCCTGGAAGGCATATTCCTTCAATGGAATTGCCGTGGACTTCGGGCCAACTGGGAGGAGCTGCGGAGGCTCGTCTCGTCCCGTTCCCAGTTAGCTATCTTTTTGCAGGAGACCATGCTAAGCGCGTGCCCCCTGCCCGCCCTCTCGGGGTATTAGGGTCTTGCAACCCCACCACGGCGGGATGGCCTGGCTGGGGGTTTGCGGTTTACACCCGGCATGATGTCTCCGGTCTTCTTTTCTCTTTAGATACCTCCTTTCAGGCAGTGGCTGTGCAGCTTCACCTGGATAGGATGTATACTATCATTTCTGAGTACATTCCACCGTCAGCTGAATTCGACGCGGGGGATTTCCGCCTCGTCGTGGCACGGTTGCCGAGGCCCTATCTCTTGCTTGGAGATCTGAACGGCAGGCATCCTCTCTGGGGAGATTACTTCATAAATCCGAGGGGACAAATCCTTGCCGATCTGATCGAAGAGCTTGAGATGGGTGCCTTAAACGTGGATGAGTTTACGCATCACTGTCCGAGAACCGCTTCATTTTCTTGCCTTGACCTATCTTTGTGCTCTTCGGATGCACAGCCTGATTTTGATTCGGGGGTGGTCGATGACCTCCATGGTAGTGATCACTTTCCATTTTAAATATCATTTTCAGGGCAACTAATCCTGAGAGACCACCTGAGTGGTGCTTGGCGTGGGCGCGGTGGCCTGCATTTCAGGAAATGACTGAATTCTCTATCTCAGTCGAGGAGTTTAGGTCGGTAGATGAGGCCGTTGAGTTCTTCTCCGGCAACCTCATCGCCATGGGCCTGACTACTATTCCTAGGACGTCTGGCCGTTTTGCACGCCGCACACTGCCATGATGGTCGGCCGAGTGGGAGACGGCCCTCAAACAGAAGCGTTATGCCTACATGCGCTATAAGCGCCGCCCCAACGATTTCACCGTCGCTGAATTTCGTCGATCTAGGGCTAGGTTCCAGTATATTTCGAAGCACGCCCGCCGCTCTTCTTGGCGGGCATACGTGTCTTCACTTAACGAGAAGACCCCTTTAGCTGAGGTGTGAAAGCGAGTCAAAATGATTTGGGACAAGTTCTCGCAGGACCCAACTTTCGTTCTCCAGGAGAATGGGACCGCAATCTCGGACCCGGCGTCCGTGTTGGAATCTTTAGTGACTGCTTTTTCCGCATTCTCTAGCCGTGATGCTGCTCCGCCAGCATTCAATGCACGTTGTCATGTCGCGGAAGGCCGCCGGCTGGACTTTACCCTCAAAGGCGGAGAACCCTTCAACTACAAGTTTACTATGAGTGAGTAGCGCTCCGCTCTTGCCTTGTGCGCGGACACCGCCCATGGTCCGGACGATGTCCCGTACGCCATGCTTCGACACCTGGGTGAGCGAGGCATGGCCTTTCTGTTAGATTTGTCTAACAGGATCTGGGTGGAAGGTCTTCTCCCAGACTCCGGGCGAATCGCTACTGTGCTCGCCTTTCAGAAACCGGGGAGAGGTCACTCTACTTCGGCCGGTTTCCGCCCAATCTCTCTAACCTCTTGCGTGTGCAAGTTGATGGAGAAATTGGTAAATGTTAGATTAGCCTATTTCTTGGACAGCGGAGGCCATCTGTCTTCCGCAAAGTGCGGCTTCCGAAAGTTCCACTTCACGTCGGATGCTCTGCTTCGACTGGGGAATGCCGTCTGCGAGGCTTTCCTTCTTAGACAGAACTACGTTACGGTCTTCTTCGATCTGGAGAAGGCCTATGATACCGCATGGCGATACGGTATTATGAAGACTCTCCACACGATAGGGGCGAGGGGACGCCCCTTAATGTTTATATCTGAATTTTTGCGAGATCGTCGATTCCGCGTACGGGTGGGGGGAGGCCTCTCCGGATCAAAGGAGCAGGAAGAGGGTGTCCCTAGGGAAGTGTCCTCAGTGTCACACTCTTTGCCCTGAGCATAAACGGCATCACCTCGGTGCTGCCGGAAGATGTTCTCGCTACGTTCTACGTGGACGACCTTTCGATCTCCTTTGTTGCGGTCCAGATGCCAACTCTGGAGCGTCGACTTCAACAGGCATTGAACCGCGTCTCTCGCTATGCCGAAGCGCACAAGTTTTGGTTTTCTTTGGCTAAGACTAAGGTTGTGCACTTCTGCCGCCATCCACGGCTTCACCCCGACCCAGATTTGTTTCTTAATGGGGTGCACCTGGATCTGGTTGATTCGCACCATTTCCTTGGTCTTGTATTCGACCGACGCCTCACCTGGGAGGCTCATATTCGCAGCCTTAGGATCTCTTGTACCCGTGCCATGGACATTCTCCGTTCCTTGACGTTTAGCGCTTGGGGCGCTGATAGGGCTATGGCCCTACTTTTTTATCGATCCTTTGTTCGTTTGAAGCTCGACTACGGATGCGAGTTTTATGCATCCGCAGCCTAGCGTTTATTGCGGAAGGTGGATTCGATCCACCACACCGGCCTTTGACTTGCGCCCGGTGCCTCCCACACTTTCCCTATTGAGAGCATGTTGGTAGATGCTGGGGAGATGCCACTCGCTCTGCGCCGTGTGCAGTGCATCACTCGCCTGTACACCCGGGCCTGGCGTCTCCCTCAGTCGCCAACAGTTCTCACTGCATGTGCAGCTGATCTGAATGGTGCCTATGCCGCCGAGAGACGCCAGTCATACCCTAAGCCCTTTTGGTTGAGGGCCAGGAAACTCCTTTGAGAGGTAGATATAGCTCTCCGGCCGGTGGCGCCCCTGGTTCTGCCCAGGACGCCACCCTGGAGGGTACCACATTTGGCTATTTGTCGCCACGCCTCTGCTCCCAAAGCTTGTACTGCGCCGCGAGTATTGCGTTCGACCTTTTTGGAGCACACATCGTGTCACGCTGGAACCGTGCCAGTATATACGGATGGCTCCAAGTCCCAAGAGGGGGTCGGCTTCCACGCCGTATCCCCTCTGTTTGAAGTCAGCGACGCTCTACCATGCGCTGCGTCTGTCTTCACGGCCGAGCTGGTGGCCATACACCACTCGGTATGGGAGATTACGCGACGTGCCCGGTTCGGAGACCGGATTGTGATCTATAGCGACTCACAAAGCGCCCTGAGTGCTTTCAGGGCATTGGAATCTTCGCATCCCCTGGTTCGCGAAATTCGTGACGCCACGGTTTTAGCGAGCGGGTGGATGTCGAGATTATCTTCTGCTGGGTTTCTGGACATGTAAGAATTGCGGGGAATGAGCATGCCGATGAGGGCGCCAAAGATTCTGCGAGGACTCTGCGACCGGCCTAGGGTTTGGCTTTTCCTCCCACCGACTACATGGCAGGAATACGGGCAGCTCTTCGGACTGCTTGGCAAAGAAGATGGGAGACGGTCGAAGGGAACTTAAAGTTGCGTGACATTGTGCCGCGACTGTTCCCATGGGCCTATTTCCCAATGCCGCGGCGGCTTCAGGTTGCTTTCTGTCGTCTCCGAATCGGACACACTCGTGTGACGCATTGCTATTTGATGGATCGCTCGCCTGCGCCCAATTGCAACGACTGCGTCGTTCTCCAGGCTGTTCGGCACATTCTTGTCGAATGTCCCAGTCTGGGTGATATTCGCGCACGATACCTGTCCCGGTATGATGGGCGGGGTCGCTACCGCCTCTCTTTTACACGGGATAGATTCGTGCACATTGACTTGTTGACTTATTGGGTGAGGCCGGCCTTCTCCCTATTGTTTAAGTAAGGTTTGTTTTTTTAGTTCTGTTTTTTGCATTTGTTTTTTTTTTTTTTTTTTTCGCACGCTCCTGCGGCGGTGGGACCTCTCCCTGACGCACCTGCTTGCTTCCTTTCCTCCTTTTAAGGGTTTTGTTTTTTTTTGTTTTTTTTCTCTCAAATTTTGTTTTAAAGGAGCCTAGAACTAGGCCAGTTCTAATACGGCGACTAATGCCCAAGTAGGCAGTCGCCAGATGAGCTCTTAAAAAAAAAAAAAAAAAAATCCTCCATGTTTCTGTTTCACTTCTTTGATTCTACCACATCTTCATTGTTATGAGTCTCCCTCGTTTAACTTTCTTTGAGTCTTCCCCATCTTTCATTTTTTTCAGTCTCCCACATCTTTCATTTTTTACAGTCTTCCTCATAACTTTGAGTCTATCTCATCTTTCATTTCTTTGAGTGTCCCCACTATTCATTTCTTGAGTCTTCCTCATCTTAATTTAGTTGAGTCTCCCCCATCTCTCATTACTTTGAGTCTTTCTCATCTCTCCTTTTTTTGAGTGTCTCCATCATTTATTTCTTTGAGTCTCACACATTTTCAATGTTTTTAGTCGCTTCATCCTAATTTCTTCGAGTCTCATCCATCTTTCATTTATTCGAGTCTCCCCTATCTTTCATTTTCTTGAGTCTCGCCCATCTTTTATTTCTTTGAATATACTATATATTTCCTTTTTTAAGTTTCCCCCATCTTTCATTTCTTTGATTCTTTCCCTCTTTCATTTGGTGAACATTTTATGTTTTACTGTTTAACAATGTTTCCGAAATGCTTCCTTTATGTTCTAGCTGCAAACCAAGAAAAATTTGGGCTGTGTCATTATTAAGAATAAGAATGAGAGAGTACTTTTGATCATTAGTGTCAAATATGAAAATAAGGATTTATTTCAGCCATTGCAGACTGAAGTTTATATGTTTAAGTTATCCTGCTCACAAATAAGTAGTTTGCGCCATCCTAGGGTCAAACCCTGACCCTAGGATGCGCAAAATAATGATTAGGAAATGAAAAATACAAAGATCAGAATGAAAATCGCTGACAAGCCCGAAAACACTAGGAGTGGGTGCTCGTTAGAGGAAGGGGAGGTATCCGGTTCTTTTTATCTTCTGTTTTGACATCGACGAACAATTGTACAGCTCTTACTGATCTCGGCGACAGGTGGGGTTGGGAATAGTTCTTTCCTCTTCGAGGGTATGTGGATATGACCACGTACATTAGGGACATTACATGGTATTTCACGTTATGAGTATGTGGATTTAATTACCTCTATAAAGATTATTACTTCTCCATTGGCAAGGCTTCAGAAAAGAAGAGAAAGTGGTATGGTGTGTTGTGGGGAAGGGAACGGAATGATATCGGTGTTGTGATTGGCCATGAGTGTGATGACACGGGTGCCGTTACTTATCCCCCTATAGGTATGGTCTGCGTATCCGCCAGCAAGTGATAAATCGTGACACCATTGAAACCTTTATGCCAAAGCTTTCTGTTGTCGAATCCATGCTTCTTGTTAGATATCAAAACCATATCCACTAGGCTAGTGAGAGCTCTAATCAGTTTGTACATACTCCCCTTTTACAGGCTGAAATTTTGTTTTTGTTTGTTCTTTTGTCTACACGCATATTTCAAGTCCATGTCTTAATTTAAGGGGCGCCGCAATTTGCCATTCTGGCCGCCGTGCTGACGGGACTCAGCACCCCGTCCCTCCCAGGTGTGCCTCTCTTCCTTCCTTCGAAACACTTGTTTCCTCTCTTTTCATACAACCTCTCCCACAACTTTCTCTGGTCAGCCTCTAATTTCACAGGGTAGATGCTGACCTTCTTCTCAAGCCAACCGTCCCGGATCGGGGCTGATGGGGGAGGGGACAATGTTCCCTAACTCCTGAGCTCCGGTTCGGGATGGGGATTTTTAACAACCTGCTTCATCCCCAC
This sequence comes from Ceratothoa steindachneri, assembly GCA_963969495.1. NCBI lineage: Eukaryota > Metazoa > Arthropoda > Malacostraca > Isopoda > Cymothoidae > Ceratothoa > Ceratothoa steindachneri. The sequence goes on from OZ018326.1 coordinate 83,861,103, forward strand.
CCATACCTTCCTCACATCCCTTTTCCTCTCCTCTTCACATTCTATCTAATTTTACGCCGTGTTCAAGGTGGAGCCGCCATACCGATGGGCTACCAGGCTACCAGGCGGGAGGGGGGGTCCGAAATGGCGGCGCCTAGCTATGCCAGGCCTGTAAGCACCTCTTGCAGTGCGGGCAACTGCAAGAGGTGATGAGCTATTGCTTCCCGTAGCACAAATAGGGTCACCATGCCCAATGATAAAAAAAACAAAAAAACAACCCCCAACTTCCACAAGAACATCAACGGAGCCACCCTCGGGCAGCTCCACCGAGAAAATGGAGGTCCCCCCACTTGTGCTTGCGCAGGGGACCCTCCATACTTCTTTAACCGGAGAGGAGGCTTACTTCTTTCCTACGCCTACGGGTGTAGGGGACTCCCCCTCACCCCCTTCTCTGGAGGTGCTTTTGGGCACCTCCCTATCTCCAGCGGCAGTCCCTCCTTTGCTTTCTAAGGGGACTGCCAAGAAAGCCAGCAGGCAGCCCATTGCCGACCGCCCCTCGTGTAAGCGGCTCGGTAGGGCAAACCCCCTTAGGGGGGAGAGGAAAGCCAGGCCCCTTCGGTCGCTTCCCTCAAAAGACCTGCTGGCAAGAATATTAAACCTTGCCGGGGTCAAGGCTTGTGCCTCCCCACAAATGACTCTTGACGCTGCCAACGGGACCTGCGATGTCCTGGGAGGGAATGGCCAACTGGAGGCCCCTCCTGTGATAGACATGGTCCTTGAGGAAAACCAGCCTTAGACGGTAAAGCCTTCCATGTGGCAGGATCCGGGATCGGCGCTAAGCACTGAACCCGAATCCGCCCCTATGCAAGGTCCTCCTCAAACGGCTGGGAATTTTTAGGCAGGAAAGGGGGGGAGGGATCTTCTCCGGGTGATGCCCCTGCGACAACCAGGACCATCTCCATTTCAAAGAAGGAACTGGCTGAGGCCGGTCCATCTGGCCTGGGGGCTTCTACCGGTGGGGGTGAGAAGCGAAATCATTCACCGCCCTCCTCTCCAAAAAAGAAAAAGACCAAGACCAAAAAGACGAAAAAGACTCTGGGCTTCTCTCCATCCGCGATGGCAGCGGGGACGGATGGGTCTACTGCCACTATGGCAAGCGACCAAGACAAGATCGGCACATCCGGCCCCTTTGCCCCCCCCGGGGGAGCCCCTGACCAAGAACAAAAATGCACAGGGTGGAGCCTCGATGACATCGGGGCCCCTCATTCAGAGGTTACCTGGCGTTTTCGAGCCCGCTGGCTTCAAACGCTTCCTCGTTATTCGCTCCACTTATGGCACCATGTTGTCCAAGGGCAACATGATCCATCAGAGGAGAGGATTAGCTAGTGCAATTGGTAGAGAGCCGAAGGTGACCCGTTTCTGGCGAATGCGGTGATTCCCGCCGAGGCGGCCAAGATAAGTGCTCTTCGGACACTTCATGGCACCCCAGTGAGTGTGACGCCGCACTCTACCATGAACTTCGTGAAAGGAGTACTTTATGCGAGGGAACTCGTTGACTAACCATTGAGGACATCACCCTAGAGCTGGCCGACCATGGGGCGGTCAAGGTTGAACGTGTGATTAGAAAACAGGGAGGGGCCTCGAGACCCACCCCTACACTCTTCGTCACGCTCGACTGTGACAAGCTCCCTGAGTCGGTGCGTGCCGGTTGGTACCGCTACCGCGTGAAGGCATTCGTGCGACTGCCGCGGTGGTGCTATTACTGTCACCGCTTCGGCCATACAAATCGCTCATGTAGACGTGCAAGGTTGGGGTCACCCGAAGTCGGTGTAATTTGCCGTAAGGTCGCACAGGATAAGTCTAAAATCGTGTGTGGCCAAGTGTGTCAATTGCGGGGAGCCGCACCCTGCTTCTTCGAAGCAATGTGGTGCATATCTCCTTGAGAAAGAAATCCTAGGCGGTTCAGGCCCATGATCGACTCTCATTCCGCGAGGCTTAGGACTTGGTCCTGGCGCGCCCGGCTCTGCCTAGGACGTAATATGCCTTAATAGTTAGAAAAGCACCCTCTGCTCCTGGCCCATACAGGCCAACGAGCACGGTTGTTTCCGCGCCCATTCGGAGCCCTTCTGTGGGCTCTACACAACCCGGGTGCTGTCCTGGTAAAGTTGGCGGCAAAAAACGTTCAACCCAGCCCGGGCTAAAACCAGGGCTCACCCCTCTACCCCCAGCGTGACCGTTACCCGTAAGGCAAATCGGCCACGCGCCTTCACCGAGTCGTTAGACTCACAGGAGGCAACACCCCTGAAGATGGTCGCTAGGCCATCTTCCAGGATTTCTAAAGCTGTCCCCCAAATGGAGGAGAGCAACAAAGGAGCTTTAGCTCCTTCGCCCACGCCCCGAGGTGAAGCGAGTGGCTCGGAGACAGTGGTTCCTCGAAAAGAGGGACCCCCGCCTCCGAAACCGCAACGCTCACCTAAAGTTTCGAGGCGGAGGGAGAAAAAGACTCGCATGGCAAGCGAAACCTCCCCGAATAAGTCCTCGAAGGCGACAGCCCTTTCAGCGCTTTGTTGAGCTAACAGCACCCGTGTTTCTGCCCCCGGGAAGCGTACGGCCATTCCCGTGAGGGTCTTCAGTTCGAGGAAGGCCCTCGCGTCTCTTCTGAGCTAGGCCTGGAGGGCATATTCCTTCAATGGAATTGCCGTGGACTCCGGGCCAACTTGGAGGAGCTGCGGAGGCTCGTCTCGTCCCGTTCCCCGTTAGCTATCTTTTTGCAGGAGACCATGCTAGGCGCGTGCCCCCTGCCTGCCCTCCCGGGGTATAACGGTCTTGCGACCCCACCACCGCGGGATGGCCGGGCTGGGGGATGCGCGGTTTACACCTGGCATGATGTATCCGTTCTTTCTTTCTCTTTAGATACCTCCTTTCAGGCAGTGGCTGTGCAGCTGCACCTGGATAGGAGGTATACTATTATTTCTGCGTACATTCCACCCTCAGCTAACTTCGACGCGGGGGACTTCCGCCACGTCGTGGCATGGTTGCTGAGGACCTATCTCTTGCTTGGAGATCTGAACGGCAGGCATCCTCTCTGGGGAGATTACTTCATAAATCCGAAGGGACAAGTTTTTGCCGATCTGATCGAAGAGCTCGAGATGGGTGTCCTAAACGTGGATGAGTTTACGCATCACTGTCCGAAAACCGCTTCATTTTCTTGCCTTGACCTATCTTTGTGCTCTTTGGATGCACAGCCTGATTTTGATTGGGGGGGTGGTCGATGACCTCCATGGTAGTGATCACTTTCCCATTCAAATATTATTTTCAGGGCATCTGCCTAGTGAGAGACCACCTGGGTGGTGCTTGGCGCGGGCTTGGTGGCCTGCATTTTAGGAAATGACAAAATTCTCTATCTCAGTCGAGGAGTTTAGGTCGGTAGATGAGGCCGTTGAGTTCTTCCCCGGCAACCTCATCGCCGTGGACCTGACTAATATTCCTAAGACGTCTGGCCGTTTTGCATGCCGACCACTCCCATGGTGGTCGGCCGATTGTGAGACGGCTATCAAACAGAAGCGTTATGCCTACATGCGCTATAAGCGCCGCCCCAACGATTTCACTGTCGCTGAATTAACTTATGCAAGGTCTAGGTTCGGGTATATTTTAAAGCACACCTACCGCTCTTCTTGGCGGGCATACGTGTCTTCACTTAACGGGAAGACCCCTTTAACTGAGGTGTGGAAGCGAGTCAAAAGGATTCGGGGTAAGTTCTCGCAGGACCCCCTTCCCGTTCTCCAGGAGAATGGGCCTGCAATCTCGGACCCCGCTTCCATGGCGAAATCCTCAGCGACCGCTTTTTCCGCATTCTCTAGCCATGATGCTGCTCCGCCAGCATTTAATGCACGTCGTGATGTCGCGGAAGACCGCCGGCTGGACTTCACCTCCATAGGCTGAGAACCCTTCAACGACAAGTTTACTGTGAGTGAGTTGCATTCCGCTCTCGCTTCCATCGCGGACACCACCCATGGTCCGGACGATGTCCCGTACGCCATGCTTCGACACCTGGGTAAGCAAGGCATGGCCTTTCTGTTAGATTTGTTCAACAGGATCTGGGTGGAAGGTCTTCTCCCAGACTCCTGGTGAATCGCTACTGTGCTCGCCTTTTGCAAAACGGGGAGAGATCACTCTACTCCGACCGGTTTCTGCCCAATCTCTTTAACCCTTTTGCGTGTGCAAGTCGAAGGAGAAATTGGTAAATGTTAGATTAGCCTATTTCTTGGACAGCGAAGGCCATCTGTCTTCCGCACAGTGCGGCTTCCGCAAGTTCCACTCCACGTCGGATGCTCTGCTCCGACTTGAAAATGCCGTTTGCGAGGCTTTCCATCGTAGACAGCACTACGCCACGGTGTTTTTCGATCTGGAGAAGGCCTAGGATACCGCATGGCGATACGGTATCATGGAGACTCTCCACACGATGCGGGTGAGGGGATGCGTCCTAATGTCCATATCTTAATTTTTGCGAGATCGTCGATTCCGTGTACGGGTGGGGGAAGCCCTCTCTCGCCCAAAGGAGCAGGAAGAGAATCTCCCGCAGGGAAGTGTCCTCAGTGTCACACTCTTTGCCCTGAGCATCAAGGGCAACACCTCGGTGCTGCCGGAAGATGTTCTCGATACGCTCTACGTGGACGACCTTTCGAACTCTTTTGGCGCGGTCCAGATGCCAACTCTGGAGCGTCGACTCCAATAGGCATTGAACCGCGTCTCTCGCTATACCGAAGCGCACAGGTTTCGGTTTTCTTTGGCTAAGACTAAGGTTGTGCACTTCTGCCGCCATCCACGGCTTCACCCCGACCCAGATTTGTTTCTTAATGGGGTGCACCTGGATCTGGTTGATTCGCACCGTTTCCTCGGTCTTGTATTCGACCGACGCCTCACCTGGGAGGCTCATATTCGCAGCCTTAGGGTCTCTTGTACCCGTGCTATGGACATTCTCCGTTCCGTGACGTTTAGCGCTTGGGGCGCTGGTAGGGCTACGGCCCTACTTTTTTATCGATCCTTTGTTCGTTCGAAGCTCGACTATGGATGCGAGTTTTATGCATCCGCAGCCTAGCGTTTATTGCGGAAGGTGGATTCGATCCACCACACCGGCCTTCGACTTGCGCCCGGTGCCTTCCGCACTTTCCCTATTGAGAGCATGTTGGTAGATGCTGGGGAGATGCCACTCGCTCTGTGCTGCGTGCAGTGCATCACTCGCTTTTACACCCGGGCCTGGCGTCTCCCTCAGTCGCCAACAGTTCTCACTACATGTGCAGCTGATCTCGATGATGCCTAAGCCTAAGCCCTTTTGGTTGAGGGCCAGGAAACTCCTTTGAGAGGTAGATATAGCTCTCGGGCCGGTGGCGCCCCTGGTTCTGCCCAGGACGCCACCCTGGAGGGTACTACATTTGGCTATTTGTCGCCACGCCTCTGCTCCCAAAGCTTGTACTGCACCGCGAGTATTGCGTTCGACTTTTTCGGAGCACACATCGTGTCACGCTGGAACCGTGCCAGTGTATACGGATGGCTCCAAGTCCCAAGAGGGGGTCGGCTTCCACGCCGTATCCCCTCTGTTTGAAGTCAGCGACGCTCTAACATGCGCTGCGTCTGTCTTCACGGCCGAGCTGGTGGCCATACACCACTCGGTATGGGAGATTACGCGACGTGCCCGGTTCGGAGACCGGATTGTGATCTATAGCGACTCACAAAGCGCCCTGAGTGCTCTCGGAGCATTGGAATCTTCGCATCCCCTGGTTCGCGAAATTCGTGACTCCACGGTTTTAGCGAGCCCGGTGGATGTCGAGATTATCTTCTGCTGGGTTTCTGGACATGTAAGAATTGCGGGGAATGAGCGTGCCGATGAGGGCGCCAAAGATTCTGCGAGGACTCTGCAACCGGCCTAGGGTTTGGCACTTCCTCACACCGACTACATGGCAGTAATACGGGCAGCTCTTCGGACTGCTTGGCAAAGAAGATGGGAGACGGTCGAAGGGAACTTAAAGTGGCGTGCAATTGCGCCGCGACTGTTTTCATGGACCTATCCCCCAATGCCGCGACGGCTTCAGGTTGCTTTCTGTCGTCTCCGAATCGGACATATTCGTGTGACGCATCGCTATCTGATGGAGCGCTTGCTAGCGCCCTATTGCGACGTCTGCGTGGTCCCCCACACTGTTCGCCACATTCTTGTCGAATGTCCTAGTCTGGGTGATCTTCGCGCAAGACACCTGTACCGGTACCAGGATGGGCGGGGTCGCTACCGCCTTTCCCTTGTACTGGGATGAGTGCGTGCACATCGACTGGTGGACTTATTGACTTTTTTGTTTTGTTTTGTTTTTTTGCATTTTTTTTTTGCTTTATGTTGCACGCTCCTGCACTGGGGGGACCTTCCCCGACGCAGGAGCTTGCTTCCTTTTCCCATTTGGGGTGTTTTTTTGTTTTTTTCGTTTAATTTTATTTTAAAGTAGCCTAGAACTAGGCCAGTTTTAATACGGCGACTAATGCCCATGTAGGCAGTCGCCAGATGAGCTCTAAAAAAACAAAAAAAACAAAATAAAAACTGACTTAATTTGGGTTTCGAAGTTTGTTTTTCTTAATACTTTGTTTTTTTCCTTGTTCTCGATCGGTTCGCATCTCTGGAAAGATCATTAAGCGACTGCGGTCGAATTTGTGCAGAGGGGCCTTAGTCGATTGGGGTTTCGCTTTCGGCCATCAGTTAAGATCTGTTTCTTTGGCTTCTAACTTTAAAAAGAGAATAGAAATTAACATCTTTTGAGGATGAATAAATGTTTTGAAAATATTAAAGGAATGTTGGTACAATTCTCTAAAGTAATTTGCCTATTCTTTTTAGTAAATATTTAGCGATCTAATATTGCCTCTTCGTCTAGGTCTCATTGTCTCGTTTACTCTTTTTTCTGATATTCGTTATCAAATAGAAAGCTTTGTTTTGAATCGTTTAGTAGTTATTTTTTCACAGTTTTTGAAAAATAGGGCACTTTGTGTTGGAAGCTACGGAAACACTGCTCTTTCAAATGTTAAATATATATTTCGGAGCGTAGAAAGGAACTGCTGGAATCGCCGACTCTCAATAACACTGGTCAACCACTCTTTTCGAAATGTCATTTGCATAAAATATATTTACTCATTATTACTGTTTTTGATCTGCTAATCTTAAATCTGAAAACGGTTCAGCTCTAGATGCTCTATTTTTCATGCAATTTTAATTTTTTCATTCTAACCGTTTGTGGTCAAATTAATTACTTATACGTTTATGTTATCAACAGAGATATTAAAATTGTTTTGTTTTGCTTTCAGATCTGATCATGGCTACAAGGAGACGTCATCGTGTGAACAAGCTGGACGCTTTCTGCCATATTTGTGGATGCTTCACGCTTATTCGTCAAAGGCGTAATATAACATCATTTGTAAGGCGTGCTTATAAGGCGTACTTTGGACTTACTCTTGGCGATCAAGACAAGAAATGGGCCCCACATAATTTGTGTCATAACTGCGAGGAAATGTTGCGTGACCGGAGAAAAGGGAATGGTAAGGGTTTACCTTTCGGAATTCCAATGACCTGGCGAGAACCGACGGACCACACAACTGACTGCTATTTTTGTCAAGTCAATACAAAGGGCATTGGCAAGGTAAAAAGACACAAAATATCATATCCTAGTATCCTCTCAGCAATCCGACCTATTATGCACTTTGAATGGGTCCGAATCTCAGTTTTTAAAGGATTTCTTCCATCTGAAGATGTGGGTAGTGACCAAAAGCAATAAACTGCTGATGAAGGTCAAGAAATACTTTCAGAATCTGGCGATCCTTCTTATGAGACCCACTCCTCAACAGCTTAGCTAACCAGAGCTGAATGACCTTGTGCGTGATTCGGTTCTCTCCAAAATGAAGCTGAAATGTTAGCCTCCAGGTTGCAAGAAATAATCGGCTGAGCCATACAACTAAAGTTTCATACTTCCGAAATCCGTAGCAGGTTTTTTTTACCATATTTATCTAGGAAAATAACTTTGTTTATTATCATAATATCTCAGATCTTCTCCAGGAATTAGGGATGCGAGTATACAATCCAAATGACTGCCAATTATTTCTAGATAGTTCTAAGCGCAGTTTGAAGTGTGTTCTACCTTATAATGGCAATGTTTATGCACCTGTTGAAATTGGACATTCTGTGTATTTACCAGAGAAACATAATGACATTATTACTATGATTGACCTACTAAAATACCACGAGCACAACTGGACGATTTGTTTGGACCTCAAAATAGTTAATTTCCTCCTAGATAAACAAAGAGGATTCACAAAGTATCCCTACTATCATTGCATGTGGGAAAGTCGAGCTTGAGAAAAGCACTGGAACTAGAAGGAGTGGCCCATACGTGAGAAGAAGGAAGCAGGTATGCCAAATATTGTCAACGATCCAATTGTCCATATCAATCTGAGTTTGATGAAGCAGTTTGTCAAGGGGTTGAATACTGATGGTGAATGCTTCAAATACATATATTCTGTCCTCCCTAGTTTGTCCTTCGAGAAGATCAAGGCAGGTGTTTTTGATGGATCACAGATTCGTGCACCTGTCCCTGATCAAGAATAGGAAAGGACTGCATGGATTTCACTTGTGGCGGTGATGGAAAAATTTCTCGCTAAGAAAAAGGCTGACAACTATGAAACTTTAGTAGCTAATATGTTGTTAGCTTTTCGCAAGCTTGGATATAACATGAGTGTCAAACTGCCATTACCTGTACAGTCACCTTGATAGATTCCCCGAGAATTTAGGAGCAGTGAGTGACGAGCCAGGCGAGTGGTTCCATCAGGCCCTCTGTCGAGGAATAGGCCAAGGGGTGGTTGGAGTTTTCCTCGACTCTTATATATATATATTTCTATCTATCTATATATATATCCTATTATTCAGAATGCAGAGGAGTCGTCGTATTACTTCTTATACTTCGTTCGGCCCGTGCCCTGAATAGGTTTATTGATTCAGAGTGCTTAGAGGTTGGCTACGGAGGGATTGGAATGAACTTTTCTAGCAAGCGACCCAAAGGAAGTTAGATACACAACAATATGAAAATAAAGTTTTAATGAACATTAAACAAGAATATATATATATATATATATATATATATATATATATATATATATATATATATATATATATATATATATACAAATAATGTGCTTTCAGAGATAAATCAATACGTGAATCTCGGATATCTCACTTGGCTTGTAAATAACTATTCACTATGCAAATCCCTATACACTTCAAATGTTGGTAAGCTTCGTGGTGAAGTTAAGGAATGTGAAATGAAAGGGTTACCTTGGAACCTAATGTTCGGATGGTGCTGGGGAGTGAAGGTGGTGAGATAAGGGGTGGAGACGATGAGGTAGGTTCTCCAGGGACCGACCTGATCTCACAATTCTGCTGGAAGAAGGTGGTGACGGGAGCTTCTTGTTAAAGAGGGCCCTACGCTAGTGAACTCCGAGGAATCTTGGGTGCCTCAGTGAGGTGAGGCGAGGGGAGGGGGCGCAAAGTGACCTATCGACGCGTAGGGTGACGGAGAAAAGCCGGGATGTAGATTTCTCGCTTAGGGAACCAGAGTGAGGCTGTTTGTAACTTCGGCTCTGATACGTGAGTACGAGCTTAAGTCCGCACTGACTTGCGGACCAACGGAATAAGGAGCCTCCCTAACTGGCAGCGATCTCCTCTCTGAAGACTTGATGCTTCAACGAATTACCAAAACACCAAGATAGATGGCAATTCCTGCCCGACCAGACGCTGTGCAAACTCTACTACCGAGGGTTAAAAGAATTAATCTTTTATACTCGAAACTCGGGAAAGGTTCACATGGCTCCGGAAGTAGATTTGATATCAAGCGTCCTTCTTCGGGTGAGAGAGGCTTGATTATTTTCTTCATTTCGTCCTTTGTAAACTTTCGGGAACCATCTGAAGACAAGATGGGTTCCCGTCTATCGATAACCAGTCGAGGAAGGAACTCGGTGGTTAACTGAAATGGCCGGCGGTTTCTTCTGGCGGGAGACCATCAGATATCACGCCGGAAGGGGAAGGTTTTTAACCGGCCCGCCCGGAAGGGAGGTGAGGGAAACGTGAGTGCATTATGCTATTCTCCTATGCCCTCAAAACCATGGAAGAGCGTTACCAAGAAAGATGGGACAAACATATGATGGCAGATTACTGTAGGAGCATTAAACGAGAATGCCCTGAGACAGTCCACAAATGCAAGAGTTACAAGCAGAAATTCATGCCTGAGTAGACTGCAAATGAACTTTGCCTCCTCATACTAACAAATATCTTATCTACCAACCAGTTTTATATAAGCTATAACTATTCTTTATTTGGGAAAGTGTTTCAAATCGTGATCTTGAATAGATTTATACTATATTGCATTTACTTTTTTATTACCAAGCTATAGTAAAGGGTTTTATAACATATTTCATCACATACTTTTCCTGATAGACTAAAACGTGAATGTAATGATGACGAAATGAAGTTATCCAAACTCTAAAAATCATCCCTTCTTCTGCATACTAGTATGTATAATTCGTGTAATTTACAACAATATCTGCTTACTTATGTCTTTAAATTGTAATAACAGAGTTTTGTCTGTTTGTTTCGTTTATCTCTTTTCTTTTGAACTCGTTTATTACTAAATTTAGTTGCTGCCAATCTCGGCTAAAATTGCTTCTTTTTATACGGGGCACCTACAATTTTCGTGATGTCGTCTGCATTTCTTCTGCGTGCGAGTCTAGTCGCCGGCGACACTACATCTTACTATGTCGATCGGGCGGTCCCCGTTTTGCTTTTTTTTTTTGTTTTTGTAATGACATTGTAAATATTCGTCCTATTCTAACGAAATTTTAAACCCTTATGTTGTTTTACATTCTCTTTCAAATCATCACCTATACAACCTTCACCTACACCAACGACACCACCACCGCCTACACCACTTCCACTTACACCACTTGCACTTACACCAACCCCACCTACACTACCACCATCTACACCACTACCATCTAGACACTACCACCTACACCGTTACCACCTATACCAACACCACCTACACCGCCACCATCTACACCAACTACACCACCAACATCTAAACCACATAGAACATCAACACATACACCATATTCACCACCGCCACGTAGACCACCACCACTTAGACAACCTACACCCCACCACCTACATCACTTACACCACTACCACCCAAGTTTATTCTGGGAATTATTTTGTTTTGCCAATAACATTATAACTATTCAGCAGAATTTACCAAAATTTGAGATCCTTCTCTTGTTTTACATTTTCTTTTGAATGACACATTTGCAAAAGTCCCACCAAGGTTAGCCGGGGTATTATTTGGCAATAACATCATAACTATTTGGCCTATTCTAACAGAATTTGAAACCCATGTGTGGTTTTATATTCTCTTTCTAATTATATAATTGTCAAAGTTCTCTTATGTTTATCCTGAGAATTATTTTCAACTAACTTCATAACTCTTTGACCGATACTAACGAGAGTTGAAATTCTTATGTTGTTTTACATTTTCTTTCGAATGATATAATTGTCAATGTCCTCCCAAGGTTAGTTCATGAATTATCTAAAATTTTGAAGATCGTAAGGTCATAAATCAGTATAAGTTAGAGCACGCGACTTTTGATCAGCAGACCTTGTTATATTCATAGTTTGATTCATTACTGGTGTACATAATATGTTGGATATATAGATTTAGTAGTGTGGGGCTAAGACATTATTCTTAAATTAACCCAGTTCTAATTTTAAGTTTCACTCATCACGCGTCTTGCTCTTTTGACTACTTGGTATGTAGTCAAAGAAAATGATCTTACCAAGTTATTACTCATGTATATATTATGAAAAAATATTCCATACTTTTTATTGAGACTTAATCAAAGGGTTTTTTTAATTCACGCAAAATCAACTCGTCGAACTTTACTTTTCTTTGGTTTTGGCGATTTTTTCTGTGATATTTTTAAGTTCCCTTGTTTTGTCTATATTTTCGAAATTTCCACTGATGATCATATGTAAATGTTGTTAACCTCTAAGACTTCAATGAGTTTTCCATTTGTTATCTTTTTGAAGACGTTACCAAAATGTTTAAGTGTCATATAGGTCTTTATCTCGATTGAAAACTTGGAAATTGTCCTGGCTCATGGATCCTTTTCCTTATACTGTAGGTACATGCGAAGTATCTTGTATTCAAGCAGGCACCAAATATTTTGTTATGTGTCTCTATGATGTTTTCCGTTGACTGAGTTAAGTTGAGTCTGGTAAGTAAGTTAGAACCCTGCGCTTTCAGTTGGAATGAATGAATTGCGTTCTTTCTCTCTTTAATTGTTGTCGTAGTCCTAGAACCCATGATTATTTCCACGTATAGTTATACTGATGAATTAAAAGTAACATTATATTAAAAGTATTCAACATAATAATCTAGTATTTTATTTTGTTGCAGCCAGCGACCTTTGGCAACTTCACGCCATCCACGGCCCGTTAATTCTCGTACGCCGCGAGAGAAGCACAATTCTCGCTCACCTGAAATTCCTTTATTCACAGCCAGTGACAACCTTTACATCGACCTCCAAGAATAATCTCCATTCACGCTAGCTACAAGGTCCGTGACATGAGGCAATCATTAAGAATTCTAACTGTAAAACTTGAAAATAAAGCAAAGAGTGAACGTGTTTACTTAACCAACGCTCCTTTAGTGACACCGTGAACAATCTACACTCTCTCAAGCCTGCATTAAGAAACCCCATCGCTCAAAAGAATTCTCCACGCACTCGTCATGGCTCTTCAACTAAACAACCAACAATCCTCTACCGAGGGCAAGGCAAATGTTTCAGCGATTCGAGTATTTAAATATTTGATTGGCAGGCTGAAACAATAACTCCGTTTCTTCGAGATGGCATTTGAGGCACAAAATGTCTCTTCCACCAGGACAAAATTCCGGATGGCTTGTTCCAGTCTACCACAGACCTCATAGAAGATGCGGACTCGTTATTTGAGTTGCCAAGAGAGCAAAGGACATATCGATGAGGCTCTCAAGGCCATTGTTCTTTGATTCAACGAGTCCTTTGATCAGCAACGATGGTAGAACCTCACCAGGAAAATTACCCTTTTATGGCAGAAGACCACAACTCTTTTTTGGCGGCTCTGAGACGCCTCTGTGCCGACTTTCTGGTAGCACAACTTGGATCAGCCTTCTTCAATCATCTCCTTATGCGTACCATATCCTGTTGGTGCTAGAAAAAGTGCACTTATTAATTTATTTTATGTTAGATGGACAGGAGCTAGTCACCGCTACCCCCTATAATAGTCCGACATACAGACGTTCGCGCAGGTCTCCCATCACCTATCGCTAGAAGACCAGAAAGACAAACTCATCAAAGCGGTATAAAATCTGAGAAAGGGGCTGCGGGGTAGAAACTCGTTAAGAGGAAAAGCCCTGTTTTCGCTCACGCTCATACTCTGGAGTTGGTCCGGTGGAGTGTGTCATCAAGCTGGTGCTGGTATCACCTAAAGATCAAAGGTGAGGTCCATCGCTGCCTGCCTGTCGACCTGTGACTTTTGTGTGGAAGGAAGCCAATGAATATCTTCTCCTGATTCCTCCAAGGGGAACTTTAAGTCCATCATCTCCCTTCGCTGCTAAAGGCCACCCATGAGCGTCCTGCTGAAGTTTCATACCATTCAGCAGCTACTAGTTTCACCACTATACCTCATCAGGACAGTTAGCGGAATTTTTACAACCCAAATTCATCATTTATCGATCGACCAATCTATGAGAAATGACAACCCTTTTTCACAATGAAATACAGAAAAACGTAACTAAACATCGTCAGAGTTGTCATTTTCCTTTCCACACCCGATCTCCGGCACCCTACAACCGCTCCATCAGCTCTATCCTACGGAAACTTTCCTCCCTGAGACTCCATAATCCTGTCTCCGCACTCACCGTCTGTAAATGCAGGGCTAGAAAACTTCCCTCTTCATCCAGGATCTAGTGTAATGCGCCCCTAAGTCTCCATACATCCGACTTCGCCTCAGGATAGACGTCAATTTTCGATGGTCTCATCGCCTCAAAATATTTCAGGTTGCATTCAAACTCATCTAACCACAATCTGGATGGGTTTTCAGCAGCCGATGTTAACTCCATGATGGCGACACCTGGCAACCTTACGCCATCAGTGGCTCATTAATTCTCGTACCCCGTGAGAGAAGTCTACCACATAAAATAATTAACACGCACGCAAGATCTGACCGTCGAACCCACACACCAAGCAAACACCTCGAATCGGTGTATAGCCACCGAACTATTAATTCCTCCTATCCCCTCTTATGTTTTTCCAGAAATCTCTTCTCTATAACTAAAAGATCTTTTGTTCTCCCACACGCAAGATCTGACCGTCGAACCCACACACCAAGCAAACACCTCGAATCGGTGTATAGCCACCGAACTATTAATTCCTCCTATCCCCTCTTATGTTTTTGCCGAAATCTCTTCTCTATAACTAAAAGATCTTCTGTTCTCCCACAGCGATCCCTCTGCTAGTGCCAACCTTTAAATGCTCACAGAGGATCTTCTGGAAGAGGCAAATTATGCCTGTGGCTCCAGGGTTTAGAAATCGAAGTTATCCTTCTCTTTGGTGGACTGCCTGTCATGGTTAAGAGCTCCAGCTACACGTCCCACCGTGATGCCCAGTTACGGAGGCAACCTCCCTAGTAAATAGTGTCAGCTTTAAAGAGAATCCGGACGAAGATTCGAACTGCCGAACCAACGATTGTGGCGCAAACGCGCTAACCTCTATACTAACCGGGAAGCTAAATCAACCTCCAAGAAAGCTCTCTTCATTCGCACGAGCTGCAAGGCCCCTGAATTGTGTCAATCAAAAAGAATTCTAACTGTAGAGATAGTAACTAAAGAAAAAGAGTAAGCGTGTTTATTTAAACAAGCTATAAAGTATCCTTCTCGTAAGATAGAAAAACTGGTTCCAGTTTTGAGGGAATTTCTCTTGGGGTGTTTTATCTTTTGAAGTATTGCTCCTACTTAATTTTTTTTTGTATTTTCTTTCTTATCCGTGTTCCACAAGCTCAACTGAGCAAGTTAGGAGCGCACAACCCCCAACAACAAGGGTTCCGTAAAGAAGGGGCACCGATACGGCCCTGGCGCTCCTAACAGAGAAAGTAGCATATTGCCAAGCGAATTGTTACTATGTAGACATTGTGCTGAGGGAGGTGCAGAAGGCCTTCGATAAAGTCTGCCTGGAAGGACTTCAATACAAGATCCTGAACCTCTAGCTAGACCTAAGCCTGAAAAGGATCCTCTGTGATTTCGTTATGGACAGAGGGAAATGTATCATGATTCAAGGCTACAGACGACCTGAGTTTGAGCTTAAGGCGGGCGTTCCCCATGGAACCTGCCTGAGCCCATTGCTCTACCTGGTCTTTATCATCCACCCCCCAAGTCCAGTGCACAGGGACACGATGTATCTGCAATTCGCAGATGCCATCACTCAAATAGTCCCTTGCTCGCAGAGGAAAACAAGGGCTCAGGTGACTCGCACGATAGCGGAAATTCACAAAATCGACCAGTACGAGAGACGAAGGAAGATCAGAACCAATAGGGACAAGTTCAAGATCGTCCCACTGAGCCGCATCTCGACGTAGCCCATCATCATTTCGATGATTTTCGATTAAGCATATTTCTGATATTAGGTTTTTTAAAGAATTGCCATAAGCAACTAATAGGTTTCTGGAATGGATTCTTAGTTTTGTTAGTAGATTAGTTTTTATAGTTCCTTATTTTCATGAGTATGATTTCCTAAATACTTCCGAATGAATTTTCTTTCTTTTATTCTGTTTATGAAGGCTTTTATATTTTTCCCCTCGGTAGGCTAAATGTAGCATGATTAATTATTTTTAGATCGATATCCTTTGCCTGTAGTTCCCTTTTCTTTTGATCATGTTGTGTTCTGAAGTTTCTTCAATGATATCTTTTCTTTTTTAATGATCCTCTGGAATATTGGCCTTTCTTGATTTCATCATGTTTACATATGTCGATAATTTCGGAAGATTTGTTGTTTCTCTGGGAACCTCATATTTTTAGTCTTCTTTATTTCCAACATCGTATTCAGTATATTTGCAAAAGTGCCTAGTTTTCCAATAATGCTCACTTGCGCGTATCATATGCCAGGTGGCACACTTGTGGAGGTTGCATTTGTCACTGAGCTGAGTTGAAATATAATATAATTTTTGAACTGTTTGCTTTAGCAACGCCTGTATGAAGCGTTTTGCTGATTCTCTAAAGTCATTTTTTTCTTATCTTTCCTCTCACGAAGTGCTCTCAAGTTTGGGCCCGCGATTATTATGATCCTCTGTTCAGGCCTGTTTTGTTTGAGGAGAAATGTTTGAAAATTGGGACCTGTTTGGTGCGCTTCAAGCATACTCGTATTTCCTCTTTTAATTCGCAGGTTTCTGCTTTTCATCTTATTACATTAAAAGAATATTTACATATATGTAAGTTTATTTTTCGGTTCCAATAATTTGGGATCATATTCTCATGATAAGAGCTAGAAATCATTTTTATTTTATTTTATTTTATTGATTATTTCAGTATTCGCAGAGATGACCTTGAACAAATTTGTTTGCTTTTCAAATTTGAATCAGTTCTGCTTCTTTATTTCCCTCTTTGTTGTCACCAATCTCGGTTTTAATTTATTCTCTAGAATGTGAACCAAATCTATTGGTAAGTTTTACGACAAAAGACACTTCATTTTACAATTGTTTTTAAGGGTTTGGTGTCAGTCTGGATTTTTAAATACTTTTATTACCTTAGGAGAGATATGTTTCTTTTCGCAGTTGTATGGCAAATTACAAAGTATCAATTAGGGATGTCTAGAATTTTAATTGTATTAAGTGGAAGTTTTCCATATATATATGTTTCTGATTGGTTTGTGGGGATTGTTTAAGGGATGGGGTCGAATTCTCATGCACTTCAAGCTACCGCCTTTAGATTTTGGGTCCTGTAGGCCTACACTAGTCATTGATTAAGTTCTTTAACTTGCGAATGCAATTATGGTGAATTTACAGATAAATTATGCTCTACGACAAAGTCGGACAGAATATGGTGTCCTTCCCAAATTGGACCGTTTTTGAGAAGCAATAGCTCAATAAAAAAAAAATGAAAGATGAATTCTTTATCTATAAATATTTATTCCTTGTAAAAATCGTCTTAAAGTCATTTAATGAGTCAATTAACCTTTAAAAATTACTGTAAAAAACATGTTTTATTTATTAGTTTTATTGATCTGGTAGGAAACGGAAAGAAAGAACAAAATTTTGGAAGCAACGGCAACATAAGGTTAGCTTAGCCTTACTCATTTGGCTACCAGCTTAGGTAGGCTAAGCTCAGCCTTATTCATTTGGCTACCAGCTTAGGTAGGCTAAGCTAACCTAATATTGCCGTTGATCCCCAAACTTCGTTCTTTCTTTCCGTTTACTACCAGATCAATGAAAAATAAATAAAACATGCTTTCTACAGTTTTTTTAAAGGATATTTTTTTAAAGATATAATCTCGGGAAATATATTGGGAGTACGGTGTAGTCACTGAAAGCAAAGTTTTGTTCCTATATGGTAATCAGCCACAGGACTGGGAAAGTTCATTCTAAGAAAGTTTTCACCTGTTCGGTTACATACTATTCATTCTAAAAGCGATGTTACCTTAGAACAGTCTCTTTGCAAATTTCAGAATCGATCATTAAAAAAAAAAATACTTTCGATTATTTCTGGCAGATAACACTTTATTCAATGTAGCCACCCTCTGCTTTCACCAGGGTCTCAGGACGGCTCATAAACCTGCTGCGTGCGCTACTCACTGTGTCCTTGGGAAGGCCTCGAACACCTCCTTGATCTTGCTACCAGTTTTGCCTTGGAGTTGCAGGTATAGAGGGTGATGTCTTTCTTAACCGCTCCCAACAAATAGTAAGCTAAAGGATTATAATCTGGGGCTGGTGAAATCGTAGAATTTCCCTAACAACCAATTCAGAATCTTACCGGATATGGCCTTCTAGTAGCAACTCCCTCGAGCAAAAGCTCGATCACAATCTCTAGCAGCTTTACATAGTCGTCTGAATTGAGGCTAATAGCCTGCTCAAAGATGAGGGGTGGCATTAACTCCTCATGTTACGTGGAACGTCTCATAGATCATATGCAAACCACTTGTTTTTATTGGTTCTGTGCAACTGGTCTGGAAGAAGATATTTTGATCTAAGAAGAATCAGATGGTCTCCAGCTGAACAGATTCTTCAGCTTCTTCAGGAACTTCTTTTCCATCTTTAATTTGTGTTCCTTTCTGTTGTCCCAGACCTTGTAAAATCTCTTTCGGCCGCCTATGTTAACCGAAAATTCAGCACCAGTCATGATGTCGGCATTTTGATACCTGGTACGAATCATCATGATGCAGGTATAGAGGTAACTCTTTTCCAATATTCAGATTGTTTCCAGTTCTCCATGTCAGATAACTTTTCCTCAACTCAAACTTTACTATCTATTCTTTACTATGTATCCAACGCTGTTTATTGTCCACCTATACATCAAATTGTTCCTGAAAATGCCCACAAAACACGCTATCATAAATTGCAAGGATTACATATTAATAATCAGCTTTAACTTTGTTTTCTGCTAATCATCTATGTCTTTATCTAAACGATACCGATTCTTACTATCGTTTGGTTTTGATTTCGCCCCTTGGTTTACTATTTGAACTTATAAATACTTTGGTAAAATAGAAAAACTTATTTGAACACGCCAAACTCTAGACGTAGCTGCTACTTTTACTGTGAATGCCGCTACAAAAATTGAGTTAATTATCTATAAATACTTTTACAATTTTAAACCAACCAATTGTTCTCTCCGATTATAACACTGCTCTGCATCATTTTTTTTATTGACTGGATGACATCTTTTTCAAAATATATATTTTGGTTTTTATTCATCTCTATCACCACGTTGTCGAGTTATACGGAGATGTTACTTTCCTCTTTTTGTATAGCATAAGTAAATATTCATATATATTATAATATATATATATATATTTATATAATATATATATAATATACATGATTACATTATAGATATATTTCTAATATTACTAATAAATTTTTCTTTATTTTTAGATTGTGGATATGTCTAGAGGCTGTATAAATTCAGCAGACATATTTTGCTATGTCTGCGTGCAATTCACCCCTTCAGATTCCCGGAGCAATATTTCTCCTTTGTTGAAGCGTTGTTATTTAGCTTATTTTGGCTGCAGATTAGGAGACCAAGACAAGCCACTTGCCCCACACAAAGCTTGTAAGACTTGCATCAGTAAGCTCCAAATGTGGTCAGTCGCCATACGATACCAATGGTATGGCGAGGGCATAATAATCAACATGATGACCGCTACTTTTGTATGACTAAAGTAGCTGGATTAAACAAGAAGACTAAAGATCGCATAATATACCCAAATATTCCTTCAGCAATAAGACCTGTTCCACACTTAGATGATACACCTGTGCCGGTGCCACCTAAGATATGGGAAATTTCATCAACGACCTGGTGCGAGGCCTTAACCTTCCAAAAGAAAGTGCACAGTTACTTGGCTCTAGATGAAGGAACACAGGCTTCTAGCTTTTGGAGCAACATTCGCTTGGTACTGTCATCGTGGAGCGGAATTCATTCAGTTCTTTAAGAAAAAGGATCCTTTAGTTTTCTGTTCAAGTATTTCTGGCCTTATCGAACACATGGGGATGCCGTACAACGCAAATGAATGGAGGCTCTTTATTGATTCTTCTAACAGAAGTTTAAAGGCTGTTCTTCTCTATAATGGCAACACAGAAGCATCTATACCAATTGGCCATAGTATCCAAATGTCTGAAACCTACGAAAGTTTGAAAACACAAATAACTGCAATCAAGTACCATCAGCACAATTTTCTCATTTTTGGTTATTTAAAAGTTATTGTTCTCCTACTAGGTCTTCAAGGGGGATACACCAAATATCTCTGTTTTTTGTGGCTGTGGGCTGACAGCCAGCAGTATGAAAAAAAGGACTGGCCACCAAGAACCAGCTTTTCATCCGAAAATCACAAAGTGAGAGCTATGCCACTAGTTGACCCCCCAAAAAATTCTGCTACCACCACTTCACATCAAATTATGGCTTATGAAAATTTTGTGAAGGCCTTGAACAAGAATGGAGCTGCTTTCAAGTACCTAGAGTCAAAGTTTCCTCGTGTAAGTATAGGCAAGCTAATGACAGGAATTTTTGTTGGCCCTCAGATTCGGGAATTGATGAAGGACAAGCATTTTGAGGAAGCATTAGCAGGTGTCAATGTGAATGCCTGGTTTTCCTCCAAGCAGATTGTCTATAACTTCTTGGGAAACACCCGCTCCCCAGAATATGAAAAAATGATCCAAGATCTGATTTAAACTTTCAAGCAACTTGGGTCTAGAATGAGTGTGAAGATGCATTTTTTACACTGACATCTTGACTATTTTCGCACGAATTGTGGGAACTACAGTGAGGAACAAGGGGAGCATTTTTAACAGGATATTTGCACCATGGAAACTCGATACCAGGGCAAATGGAATGTCAGCATGATGGTGGATTACTGCTGGTCATTGAAACGTGATGGTCCAGATGCACAGCACAATCGGAAGTCATAGCGGTACGCCTTCCTTTGAATCAGTATGTAGGCTAACCATGAGTGCATGTTTTCTTATATTTATTTGATTTGATGTTGATGATTTTGATTCATTTCATGATAACCGTGATTTATTTCATATTGATTTGGTATACATATATTCTTAAAACTACAATAAAGTGTTTTCTATGATTACTTATTCATTTTAAATAGGTAAAATATATTAAAAATGCACATTTATTGTTATCATTAATTGTATTTTATTCAAAATTCTTACGCGATAAAAAAAAATGGTTTAGATATTTAAAATCAGCAACCCAAGAATATGTTAGATCACATCCATTAATAAAAATTAAAAAATTGCGAAATGCAGACCAGTGTAATCTGTCTTATTGACATATCTCAGTTGAAACATTTCGCCTTCCAGAAAACGCGAATAATTGGTAAACAAAATTAATGGATAGGGAAGAATACAGTATGTTAATAATATGTTTCTCATTTTAATACGACTAAATTGAAACTAAAAGGACCCAAAAACTCAACCATCGACTTGATTAGAAGATTGCATTAATAGAATTCAATCAGAGTTAAAGAATGGTAAATATGTCGCACAGGAGATATATATACAGTTGTATGTATTAGGTTCCTTTTCTGGCATTTTACATAATTACAATGAACTTAGCTCCTAAGATCCATGCGAGGCTAGGTCAAGAAATAAAGTAAAGGGTGAAATCTGAGGGGGAAGGATAGGTTAAGGAAAAGAAGATAAATATTAGTTTAAATGTAAGTTTTTTAATGTAATATTTATTAACCATACATAAGATAGATATATGTATATACATATATATATATATATATATATATATATATATATATATATATATATATATATATATATATATGCATATATATATATATATATATATATATATATATATATATATATAATACTGGTAATTGATTTGTTCCTTGGGAATCTGATATGTAGCAGAAATATGAAGACCCAGGTGATTATACTAATCATTTATTGGCCGGACGTTTCGGACCTTTACTAGGACCATCTCCAGCGACTATATCGTCTAATGAGAAGGGGAAGGAACATTAATTGATAACAGTTAAAAGAATGCATTAAAAAAAAGCGAAAGAAGCCAAGTTAAAATAATAAAATTGACAATAATTAAAATTAAAGAAAAACACTAATAATATATAGAATTAAATAATATTACCCAGTGGTATTTAAAAAAAATATAATAGAAAGTGAAATTATAACAAACTGACTTGATTATCACATTAGAAGTTACTGAAGTAGACAAAAAATAACATATTATATTAAATTATAAAAACAAACAAAAAAAAAGACAAAAAAACAGAAAACAAATCAGAATGAACAAAGGGAAAGACCTTTAACGTGGAAGTTAAGAAATCAACTAACTAAACATATAAAATTACTGACGAAATTTATTCGGTTGGTCGGTTGGCTAGTTAATCTATTGAAGTGTTGGTTGGTTATATTGTGAATAATTTAATTTAGGAGGAGTAATTATTTAGGTTTGGAAAAGTAAGTAATAGTAATTATATTACATTTCCAACTCGTCCCAATTAATTAATTTTAAAAAGTTGGCAGGGCCAATAACATCAATGTTGCCCTACATTACGAAACAACTATCCCAAATAGTCTGTCTAATAATAGATCCACTGATAAAGAACAGCGATTTTATTATATTCCATGCAAAATTTGCAATCAAGTTTACATTGGCGAAAGCAGCAGATTCTCCAAAAGAATGAAGGAACATAAATGCCACATGCGTTGTGGAAATCGATCTTCTAGCCTGTTCCTACACACCTCAAATGAAAACCAATCAATTGACATTGCTAATGCAAAAGAAATTATACATTTCACAACTATATACATAGGCGTCTAATAGAATCATCTCTTATAAAGGAAATTCCTAACTTTAATAATTCCGATGGGTAAATCAACACTAATCCCTTGATAAGCAGAAGATTTGTCATTTTTCTGCTAAAAAATGCAGCTGATCAATATCACCACCCCCTTAATTGCATTCTAACTTGTAAATAATTTGTGTCTCCCTAGGCTAAGCATCTCTCTGTATTCATTAGTTTACCAGCGATTGAAGATGATAGGTGTCACGTTGAGACCTGGTTTCGCAAGTAAATCGATCCTATCACTGTGGTTTCTTTCCTGCATATATATATGTATATATATATATATATATATATATATATATATATATATATATATATATATATATATATATATATATATATATATATATATATATATATATATATCCATATGCTTGGCGTGCAAACCTGCCTTTAATATTGAGGATAAATCCCAGAGCCACGAGAAACGGATGTAGCATCTTTTAATTTTTCACTACGTTTCGAAAACTACAAGTTTTCATCTTCAGGCTAGAATAAGTTTACAAAGTTAATATGTATGAAGAAAACTTGAAAAGGCCAACAAGACATTATTTTAAAGGTGACCAATTACAAAATATCAGTAGAAAGTACTACAAGTTAAATTAAATATGACTTGGCAACAGTTAAATTTGCTTTAAGACTGACTCAAAAATTAGTTCATAAATTTAAGGATTATTGCAAAAACTAATTACAAACTATAAGAGAAATTGACCCGGCATTATTTAAAGATAATAAATTTAAACTTTTTTTTTTTAATGTCTATTTATTTAAATGTCCCAGTTGTACTGGAGCCTCTTACATTGGTAGCACTGTTAAGTCTCTTGGAGCTAGGTTCTCTGCTCATATGGCGATTAATTGGCGCACAAGCAAAATATTAAATAGAAAGGAAAAGTCATCTATTAGGGAACACACCATAAGCTGTAAAATTAACATTTCTATTGAGAATTTTAAAGTATTAGCCTTTAACAACAACAAACATTGCCTAAGAACCCTCGAATCTCTATATATAAAACACTACAAACCTACACTCAATGAAGATTTAAGTGCAATATCATTATTAATTAACTAATTTTAACTACAGTTTGTTAGTTGGTTTGCCTTTTAATAAACCAAGCGTCAATGTAACTTATATATACTAGCCCCTTGTTAAACCTACCATTCACTCTCTAGGATGGATCCGCTTTAGTAAGTACCCAAATTTTACGCTTTTATATTAAATGTTTTTAACTCTTACATTCTTTACAAAATTAAAAAAAAGTTTAAATTTATTATCTTTAAATAATGCCAGGTCAATTTCTCTTATAGTTTGTAATTAATTTCTGCAATAATCCTTAAATTTATGAACTAATTTTTGAGTCAGTCTTAAAGCAAATTTAACTGTTGCCAAGTCATATTTAATTTAACTTGTAGTACTTTCTACTGATATTTTGTAATTGGTCACCTTTAAAATAATGTCTTGTTGGCCTTTTCAAGTGTCTTCATACATATTAACTTTGTAAACTTATTCTAGCCTGAAGATGAAAACTTGTAGTTTTCGAAACGTAGTGAAAAATTAAAAGATGTCACATCCGTTTCTCGTGGCTCTGGGATTTATCCTCAATATTATATATATATATATATATATATATATATATATATATATATATATATATATATATATATATAAATAGTTAAGAATATCATAACCTTACCTTAAAAAAAAGTCAAACCATCTTATCAGTAAATTCACCTTGGCTGAAGGTGACTTTAAAATTCGATATGCTGTAGCACGGTCAAAACCAACGAATTTAGCAAACCTTTTCGTACCATCATGAACCAGAGCCCAACCGTCATCTACAAGATAGCTAAGAAACTTAAGGCACATATATCGCCATATACGCCTACAGCCTACCGCCTCAATTCTACTTCACAGTTTGTCGACATCATAATGTTTCTTAACCATCCACTATCATGGCAACGCACGACTTCGTCTCACTCTTTACAATGACTCTGTAGACGAAACCGCATCTTTCATCTTTCAACGGATCTATCGTTTTCCTAACCACAACTCCTTTGATATCCATGAATACACTCTCAAGCAACTTCTTCAAATATGCACCAAGGAAGTTTCATTTTACGCGCTGATGGATAGATGTATGTACTTCAAAATGGACGGCTTTGCGATGTGTTCTCATTTAGGATTCCTTTTCCTAACTTTTACATTGATATGTTGGAGGAAGTAACTTTGAAAAACAACCCTTATTTAGGTTTACAACACCTTCATAACCTTACCAAGTGTCGATACTGTGAAATAGCGCATGCAGGAATTCAAGAATACCTACATCCTGCTTAAACTTCACTTATGAATACGAAACAAATAAAAACTTCCCCTTCCGATGTCTTTTCTTCCACAATACAAGTAGTCACTTTGAAATGACGGTGTACAAACAAAGCCTCCAACCTAGGATTCTGCTTCAATGGAAAGTCAAAATGTTCACACTGATACAAACAAAGCGTAATAAACAGCTTAAACAACAGAGCCTTCCCATCTGCAGTCAATGGGCATTTGTTAGCACTGAGCTAACTAGAGTAAGTAGGCTCCTCGTCAACAATGGTTACCCAAACAATCAGATATAAATCACATTTAAGAGAAACATGGAGTAATTCTTCCAAAGACAGCCCAATAAGCCCAATAGCTCCTCGACAATCACACTGTTCTACTAAAGCTCTATAAATCCCGCAGATAAGAAATACGAAATGACCCTTAAGAATCCATCGTAACGTACCACCGATCGATCCGCAAAGAAAACTGAACCTCATCATCTATTAAAAGATCCAACGTGCTCCAATGTAGTCATGAAGAACAAGTATATTCTTCCCACCCCAGCACCAACTTTATGAAATCGATGTCGTCTACCAGTAAATCTGCATGTCAGTGAGTGTGGGTACTGCGAATCTAGATACATTGGCACGACCACAACTACCCACTCGAGATGTTTCGCAGTTCACTTTCAAGACGGCACAATAAAACGCCACACCAGAAACATTCCACCTTCCTCTCAATAGATATGCTTGACTCCAATACCACCATCCTTCATCGTAAAAAAAATAACTAACAAGACTCAAAATGACCAAAGGAGTCAAAATAAGTGTAATGAAACACGAAATAAACTTATATTTAAACCAAGACAACATCCGCTCCAGCAGCAGAAGTATCGTCACTGCTTTCTACTTATTCTAAACACTACTTCATCCGTATTATTTTTCTACTCAGGATACTCTATTCATCTTTCACAAAATGAAACAAAACAAACGAAAAAATTTCCGTATTTTTTTTCCAAGCACGCCATTGGTATTTTTTTTTGTACTCAAAAACACTAAATCAAAACAACACCGAAACGCGCCCCTGGCACTTACGGCCTTTCAGCCTCAAGAATTCATCACCTACACAAAATTATTTTTCCTACACTGACATATCTATTCGACCCATCACCAAAATACGCAACCAACTACAGGCATATTGCCCCTTAGAGCACATAGTCAAAATATCGGAAATTATGGCTAACAGCTATCTCTGGAATTTTATGAAGGAGCGTAATTACCTGTCTGTTTCTAGGTCTCTCTCTATATATTGTGTAACGTTTCCAAGGGGCGTGACCTTGACTTATCCATGGGACGGACCAAGCTATAAGAACCTGTTGTACCTATATATTTATCTAAATTATAGGGAATCGCTTGTCTCTTATAGTTCTTTGTGAAATTTTGCTGGCTAAAGCCTGTATTTGTTCAGCTCGCCTGTTGTCTCCCGTTGTGACCGTTTTTCTGATAATTATTCTCAGCCCACGTATGTTCGTGTGTTTCAGCGTGACTCAGAGGAACCGCTTGCTTTTTATCTATTTGGTAGATGTTCAATTTGATATATAGTCACCGCAACGGAAGTCTTGACCTTTGGTCATATTATATGCATTGATATAGGTCCAATAATCGTTGCGAAGAAAATGCTATAATCGATTAATGTTTTGTTGCGGTTTCTGGCAACGTCTGTTAGATATATATGCGCATTGCGTCCGCTGTATTATTCCGTACGCGCTCAGACTTGGTCGTGAGAGGACCCTCATTTTTTGCGATGTGACTTTCATTTTAGTGGTTTCTTGAAGATATTTGGCTGATCATATATTTTTTAACTAGCACTCCAACCATGTGTTCCAAGCCTCTGAAAAATGAGGAAAAGGTCCGTATTCTCACTTTGAGGGAAGAAAATGTTAGGATAAGTGAAATATGCCTGCGAATAGGGCGGGCAAAATCTGTCGTAATGGCGCTCCTCTCTGCTGCCCGTGAGCTTCCCCGAAACACCATACCCCAACATAAAAAGCGCCAGGGACCAGAGAAAAAGACTACACCGGGGACAGATCGCTTGCTAAAGAAGGCTGTTATGAAGAACCCTAGGATAACAGCCAGACAACTCAAGGAAATGTACCCTAACCTCCTCCAAAATGTCTCGGAACGGACCGTACAGCATCGTCTTCTGAAAGATTTGAAACTCCCCAGCCGTACTGCCGCGCTCAAACCGCTGTTGAATGACCGCATGAAGAAGAAGAGGCTTCATTTTGCAAAGCAGCACAAGGGCTGGACAGTGGAACAGTGGTCAGAGGTCATGTGGCAGATGAAAGCCAATTTCAAGGCATAAGATCACACAGAGTAAAGGTGAGGAGGCCAGTTGGGCCAAACAGGTGCAGCCCCCAGTACACAGTGAAGACTTTAAAACACAGTCCCTCAGTTATGGTTTGGGTTGTTTCAGTGCCAAGTTATGGAGAGGTGGTTTATATTTCCTGCCAAAGAATATAACTATAAATGCTCAGTGCTACAAGGAAGTTTTGGAAGGACATCTATTTAATCATATGGAACTCCATGGAACACCCATCTTTATGCATGATTCAGCTCCTTGCCACAGGGGTAATTTGATCAAGCAATTGCTAGAGAAAGCGCATCAACGTGTTGGACTGGACTGGGAACAGTTCCGACCTCAACCCTATTGAAAGCGCATGGAAAGTCACCAAAGACAAGGTTAATGGGGTCAATGTGTCATTAGTGAAGGACCTTCAGGAGGTCATCAGAGAAGTGTGGTGCGCCAACATGGGCTTGAATTACTTCAAAAATCTTGTTGCAAGTATGCCCCAAAAGATGCAGGATGTCATCAAGGCCAGGGGGAATATCATAAAATATTAAAAGTATCAACAAAAGTGTTTCTAATAATATTAATTTAACCTAATGGAGGTAAATAATATAAAAATAAAATAAAATAGCGAGGGTCCAGACTTCCATTGCGGCGACTAAGTATATTTTGTTTCTTTTTCAAATTCTCTTTGGTTCTTAATTTATTACACGTAGCATATTATTTCCTTAATTTAAACAAATAGATATTTTTATGATTTGATAGATTCCGCGAGCGTCTATTTGTGGAGTTCTTCATTAGGCCTATTAAATTATGCAGTTTGGGTGATACAGGCATACTTATTTTACAACATGAGCATCACAAGTCAAAGGATGCCTTTTCCCCTTGTACTAAAACTTATATCACGAAGTTCAATCGGAGGGATAGCAGCCAAACTATCAGACTGATGCCAACTTTGTTCTCAAGTTTCGCATGCTACCAGCTCTAGCTTTTGTACCATTAGATAATGTAATTGCTGCATTTGAAGAACTACAAGAAATTAGGCCTCAGGAGGTAAGCTTGTCACCGATTATATCGAGCATAATCCTAGGTTTTTTACGATGATTGGATTTTCAACGCCAGCTTTTCAAGGGAGACATGGGTAATGGAAGTGAGATTGTGTGATGGGGTAACAGAGCAACGCCACGTTTGTCAATCAGTATGTGGAATTTTCACCAGGAGGTTATTGATAACCCCCACGTACTAACAACTCTGAAAGGCTACCACAGCCATCTCGAAGCTCACATATATGGGTCTTTCTTCAAGTGTTGAAAAAGAAGCAAAGAATCAACAATGTAGTCATATCCTAAGCCGAATTATTCCAGGGCCTCCATCTAGAGCTAAAAGAAAAAGTATCAAGATGTGTCCATAAGAATCGAAAGTATAGTAGAGCAGTGAGTCCCGCTTATTTATAGATGCTTTAAGAAGAATTACACATAATTTGATCTGTCATCGTCGCTGGCATCCGAATCAGAATTTCATTCTAGGAATTCAGTCTCTTCACCTCTCTTTTTTTTTCTTCATCTTTCTCGTCCTTTAAATTTTTCCTTAGTTTCACCGTTGTTTGTTTGGTTTCCGTAGCAAATATGATAACAATCGTTATATCCGTAATGCACATATTATAAAGTCGATTTTAGTTCATAATTTCGAGGAAGTTAAGCTTTTTATCAAGCTCCTATGTTTTTCAAGATTGACGGAAATGTACACATGGGCGGTGGGTGGGCAGTCTGCATATGATTAATTGTACATTAACGGTGTTCCTTTGCTGATCTATGTTCTTAACTGAAGAGGTGTAGTTTGTGTTTTCCTTTCGTTCCTGTCCCTTCTTTTTTGTTCAAGTATGTTCTTGCGAATGAAGCAGGCCACAACACTTCGTTTTTTGTGGTCTTCTCTGCAGTTCACGCCTTTCTTCGTCTTTGAACTGCTACTGTATTGGTTATGGCCTAGGGCAATATCTCTTTTTGGGAAAAGCATTCGTCGGGTGATGCTCGGATTTATAACAATAAAGACAGGTTTGGATGCTTCGGAATTCTTCTCATTGGATGTTTTTTTATAGGATAGGATCAACATGCTCTACACAAGTACCTACCTCTCATTTATTTTGGAGGGCACATCTGATGTTTCTCACATTATCTCGAAGATGTGGGGGTAGTCTTTAAATTTTATTATTTTCTGCATTTTCAGAAAAGGTTGATCTTTTCTTATTTGATCTTCATATCAGTAGAGGTATTTTCATCCACCAGCCATCTAATTTTCTTCAAATCACTCTTATTTTACTAAGGCGTGAAGAAAAAGAACCCCTTTTGTCCTTTAATTTGAGAAAGTAGTATCCTATTTGTGATGTTGGAATGAAAATATACGTGGCTCAGTTCATCTGGTCTAGGAAACTCCAGGGACCATTGGGCGGTTCCTTTGGTTTAACGGCCTATTTAATCAAATAACGACTCAATTAGTCGGAATCTTTTTAATGTGATCCTGAAGCTCTTTACTTACCTGGCCAATCACACACCAAGAAGCCCCGGCATAATTAGCTTAGCCCTATCAGCCACCTCTTCTGAAGTTGAGGCTTATGTTCTCTAGCTGCTCACCCTTTTAGCTTCTCCTAATGAAACTGCTTTTCGAGGTTCACTATAAAATAGAGTCTAACATTTATATAGTAATCGAATTGGAATTCACGTTATATCGCGTCAGTGAATGAAAACCAGGGTAAATTAGGGCTGGAAAAAGGAATGAAGACAAACTAGAAGGATTTTTAGTTCAGTGAAAGAGGAGGCAGCTTTAATCAGTCATATAACCGCATCCACATATTCAGTTTCTTGATTTAATCTTCCATCTCGACTTGTAAACTCGAGCACCTCATCGGGCATATATGGCAGCCAATACATCCTGTGGGCAGAGAGCACAGCGACCAGACACAAGTCAGTCATTAAAGTTTGCTGTCGTTCTTTGTGCTTTTATTGGTCAGAGTCAGGGGTACTGTTCACTTTTATTGGAAGAGCTGCAAGAAGTGCTTGGAGCAGGTGCACTGGGTGTTTAGATCTGCAGTCATCTCTTTGATGAATATAATCTTAATGATTTTCAGGTGCCGAGGATCGGATTTTTTTTAGGGATGTTACTATTATGGACCAGTATTTTTCTTATAATGTGTTGATTATCCTGAAAATTATATGTAGTGTAATTTGACTCAAAATTCTTTTAGGAGCGTTTTATAAACTGGGTAAATTATTGGAAAGAGTGTATAACGGAAGAATGGGTTGACAGTCGGTAATATAGTGTTAATGTCTATTGAAGGTGTGCCTGTAAGGAGTTATTTAATGTTTAATTTTTGTGGCCACTATACCCACCTAATACAATACAATTTTCTACACCATTATAGAGCAACCAGGAGGGACGATGGGGTCGTTATTATTCATGCAGACTTTCTCTGCCCCTTACCCATACCGATTGACCCATTCCCGACAGCTTCGAACAAGTCCTTGCTACTCTTGCTCGAAGCATTCTGCTCAAATCCTCAAACATCTATACAACACCTGGTCGCCCATCAGATCGCTTCTTTGACGAGCTGGGTGATCTCCTCAATGCCGCCTTCTTAAATGCCATCATGGTGGTATTCCCTAACTTCTATATTCCCCCAAAAAATTCGGTTTAAATCTACCATTCTCAAACTAACAGCCCAAATGGCTCAGTCGCAGGGTCACACCACCGCAGATTCCTAAATTGGCAATTGGTTGAGCTCTCGGCTCGGGATTTCGCCTCACTTCTTCCGGATGGCCACACTGTCCTCCGCCTTCTGACCTCAACTTATCCCTCCGCTCATATTCACAGTCCTTCTCCTCCAGCCTAGACACTCAAGCTCACTCTCAATCCTGCCTCTTCTCACAGATCTTACTCTCCTTGGCTCTCCAACGCGCTCCTTAATCCAAAACGCAAAAGAGCATGTGATAGGTGCCTTTGTTTCGTCCGCATTCAACGCTTAGGGAGGAAACAAGATCCTCTGGTCTATTCTCTTGCAATTCATGCGTACAAAGCTTTCCTGCAATCCTCTCGCGATGCCCATAACCGCAAAATTTGGGACTAAAACAAACAAAATCCTCATGCACTTTTCACTCTCCTCACTTGTCTATAGTCTCTCGTCTCCCAGGCTATCCCAAATTCTCCCCCCTTCTCCATCCTCCTTCTGTAACCTTTTCTATGAAAACGTAGCAAATATTCGCCCTGAGATCTCTTTATTTGTTCTCCGTCCCACTATAATCCTCCCTACCCCATCCCACAATCTTACTTCCATCACCCAAGTCTCTCCTGAAAAGCTGGCGTCGAAAATCCAATCATCGAAAAAAACCTGTTCTGGGCTTGACACTTTTCTCCACATTCCATATGTTCAATCCTACCAATTCTCCTACCATACTTACTGGTTATCTTCAACGCATACTTTTCGCTAGATGAGGTGCCTTATGACTTTAAACATGCTGCTGTCCGTCCTATCTTAAAAAAACAAAATCTTGACCCAAATAATCCATTAAACTATCGTTCTATCTCTTAAATTCGTCCTTAATCACTGCTCTTGAAAATGTAGTGGCTGTCCGCATCATTGAACACACGTCCTACTCCAGGATCAAAGAATCCTTTCAGTTCAGCTTCAAGGTAAGCTACAGCTCTGATTCGGCTCTGCTACATATGAGTGATCGACTCCACCGCGAGACCTACGCTTAGAGGCCTTGAATTCCTTTGCTTCTCGATCTCTCAGCAACATTAGACAACGTTTACCACTCCGCTCTTTTCCACGGCCTTTGTAAATTCATAGGGGTATCTGGAACTGTTTACATTGGAGGGGAGATCTCCCGGCCAGCTAGTTTGTCCTGTGGTGTTCCTCAGAGCTCTGTTCTTGGCCTGCTCCTTTTTAGTATCTATCTTCTTCCTCTTGGTCTTCTTTCTCGTCGCCTTGGTCTATCCTTCCATTTCTATGGTGATAACATGCGAATATTTTCCTCTCATCCTCTCCAAACGTTTTGCCTGTGACCATTCCTAAGCTTTTATTTGCATGTGAGACAATTAATGAATGACTATCGGATAAGTTGCTAAAATTTAATCATGACAAACTTTAAGTTTTTTTTGATGGGCACTTCAGCAGATGTTGCTCTCTGTAAAAATGTAGCCCCTTCTCTCAATTTAGGTGGCTTCCCGATCGCGACTGGAGACAACATTTGATACTTCAGGGATTCCTTTGACAGTCAAGTCAATTTCAAATTGAATTTTGCTAATATCAACAAATCGTCTCGCTGCTTTCTCTGTAGCCTGAGTCGTATACGATCCCTTTTTAATCGAAAGAATTTCAAGATAGCCATCCATGCCTTTGTTATCTCCCGCCTTGATTATTGTAACTTACTTCTTACTAGAACCTCCAGCACTACATTGTTTCCCCTTCAACTTTTCCAGAAATTTGCAGCTCGAGTTCACTTCCGTCGAGGACGGTTCTTTCGTGTCACACCCATACTTTGTGAGCTGCATTGAATGCCCATTAGATTTTGAATTATTTTTAAAGTTCACCTTCTCGCATATAAAGTCATAAATATCGCAACTTCCCTTTACCTCTCCTCCTCACTAGCTGTTTCTATATTACAAAGAGCCCATCACTCGAGGACTGCCCTCCTGCTTTTGGTTCCTTAAGCTTGTCTCTGCTGCCTGGGTACTCGTACCTTCTCTGTAGTTGCCCTTTATCAGTGGAATGGGTTGCCTGTCTCTTGGCATACGCTGCTCTTCTTCGCCCGGCGATTTCTAGGGTGCTTTGAAAGCCCCTATTCTTTCAAGTTTATTCCTAGCCGAGGGATGGGCGCCCTGCGAGGGCTTCAAAGTCTTGAAAGTTGCCATATAAACCCTAAATATTTATTATTATCCAGAGAAACAGAGATGAAGATGAAAAAATCGTTAGAAATAGGGATATATTGACATAAAAGGGAATAAGTTTACTACCTTATTTGATATATCCCATATGACGTCAGAAAGAAATTGTGGATCATTATATCAAGTAAAGTATTTAAAGAAGAGATTAATAGATCCCTATTTCACATAGTTGGTGTAACTTTCCTGGGCCATAATTTTACGTAACAGTTAGCAAGTGCGCCAGTATAACCAGAGTCAAAACTTTAGGTCAATAATAATAAAAGGGTGTTTGTTTGAGCCGTTCCAATTTATGGGCCTTCATAAAGCTCACGTTTATAGACTAAGGAAAGGTTTATGAGAAGCTGGTCTCTAAGACGTACCTGAAGATACCTAGGAATAGGGATGACAGTATAAAGTCAGGAAAGTTATTCAACTTCTAAGAGCAAGTATAGAGAAAGTATCAACTGCATCTATAAGAAGCTCGATCTGTTTCTGCAGCCATAACGTTGTTCACCCCAAACTAACGATCCTTGATTTGTGCACGTAAACTGCCGGGCCCACGCGGTCAAACGTTAACAAATTGTAAGTATATTATATGTTATTATATAATAGTGAAAGTGCGCAAATCTTCTGAATCTGCCTTCATTCAAATAATAATAATGATGATCAGCAAGTAAAGATATATTTGCGCCACAATATAAGAATTTTAAACATTAGGCATCTGTATTTATTTGTGACAGGACCTTTTATTCAGGGCAATGCCAGGTACATATGGTAGTAACTCATAAGCCAGATGACTACAATGAACGGAAACTAAAGGGTAGGTGCAGGACGAAGATTTCTCATGGGCCGCAATAGGGTCAATGTTGTGCGCGTATAGGAGAGCACTCTGGTGGTAAGAATAAGTTATGTCAGAAATAAGTAAATAAACGTGATTTTTTTTTCGAATGGAGTAGCCAATGCGGTTCACGGAGCGGGATTTTGCATTAGAGAAAATTCCTTAGTGGAAAAAAACAGGAGCCGTAAATTTTTTAATTTGTTGAATGGGTCGAATGGAGATAGTGTGCAATCAAGCAAAAAAGGAGTTGCAGGAATTGAGACGGGGGGTAACGAAAGCATGAATGATAATCACTTAGCTTATCTAATTACTGTGGGAGCGAATTCACCTAGGCTACAGAGAAAGAGAGAGGATTGTGCTTAGAGAGTCAATTGACTATCAAGGGTGAGATCCAGATTTATATCATCATTAGAAAAATGCAACCGGGGATCCACCAAGATTAAGGTTAAGAAGCGGCCCATTAATTTTAAAGCACGCTACCTACGAAAGTGTACTCACCAGAAAATCAGGGTTTTTTTTCATGATAGAGTTTAGGAAAGTTTCCTTGAAAGCCAGGAAGTAATAATGTCGCTATGTATTATAAAACTCTCCTAAATTGGCGGCACAAAATATGCCACACTGAACAGTTAAAGGCAAAAACTTCGGCGTGATGAGCTCAGACGATGAAGATGAAGTGAAACGCCCCCCCCCCTCTTCAAACTTGGAACCATTTGTGTACGTCAGTACAGGTCCAGTGTAACGCGATGCATGCTCGAAGAAATACGAACAGAATACTGCCGGAATTTTGGAGGCTTTAAGAGAAGAGGCGTGCTCACAAATGCTCAAATATGCTATTCTCTTTTGTTAAATCATTAGTAGATCTATCAGCCCCACTAGGTCAAGAGTTGCATTTAACTGTCTAAGGAGCTTTCTAGCCTTAAACTGGAAGGCTTTAGGGAAAGTTGAACGTGTCTACAGCATAGGCACCGCCAAAATCAGCAGCGGACGAAATGAGAGCCGATACCGATTGAGGAAAACACTACATCCACGCATGCAAGCAGATTATGCTGTATGAATAAACAAAAAGGCGCTCTATATGAGACATGCGGATGGCATCACAAAGCAAACCACAGGCCAATACAAAGTATTGTATCTACCATACGCAAGATATATTCGGGTGCGTATGAATAAAATTTTGAACTAACAAAAGAGCGATAAAAACGAATTATGGAGGTATAATCAGGATTTTACATGTTTTAAAGTACAGAAGGCAGAATTTACATGGCGGGGGTACAAGAAAACCCAAGCCTGCAAATTTGCGTCTTTCAATTTAGGCTTTGGGTCGAATAAAAAAACAAGGATTTGGAGTGAATATATCCTGTCTGGGAAACCTCTATTTAAAACACGTCTGGATACGACTGATGCATTCAACGGCGACAGAAGTGTAGGACTTTAGTCTTGGCCAAAGAAAACAGAAATCATTGACTGGGATTTTCAGGTGTCCCCCAGGGTGGGAAATCAAATTTCGGGTGCTCTTTGACTCCACCAAAGTCCTCCCCATTTAGCCACGCCTCTGGTCTAGCTTAACTACATGTGAATTAGGCACCTGGCAGAGCTCGGGGTACGGGAACGGAAATAGTTCTCCTGGCCTAATCCCTTCCTGCACATTCATACTACGCCCTTCTGAATTTACCCATGAAGATTATACCAACCATATCCTAACTTCCTCAATTTATTCTACCTATACGTATATATTTGCTACAATATTTGAAAGAAGATATAAAAATTTTGCCAGATCTAAGACTTGAGCTGATTTGAATTAGGATACACTTGGGAATTTTGCTAGAAATCACGATAAATTTACCAACATTTCGTTGGAAACTCGTTTCTTATCGGAATCTTTATTTATCTTTCGGTTTCTTTGTTAAATTAATAATGGCTTGTTCACTTTTATAGCTTACGATTATTCAATCAAAAACCCGTGCTGTTTTTGACTTAAAGAACGTAGAATATAAATTATACGAATATTGGATCGAATAAATACCTCACTTGTTGAAATAAATGTAATGTTGAGAACCATAAATTCTCCTAAGTTATTTGCCTTGTGGCCATAAGATGAAAACGTGTAGCAAGTGACTTACCTTTTCGAAAAACTTAGAGGATTATGCTCGGTCAGGAAGAATTATGTAGGTTCTTAAATGAAATGAGTACCGTAAATTTTTTAAAGAATTATTATTCTTACAACTTTAAGGTGCTTATAACCTATCAAGATCATTGAAACTTTCATTAGAGATTGAACAGAGCTGAACCTCCATGCAATGCAGGGAATAATCGCTACTTCAGCTAGTTAGAAAGCAATGTACTATTGTACTAACTAACTGATCGAACCATTAAAATTTCCTTGTAGCCACATTAGTCTTTCTTTGGCAAGTTTTCAGGTGGAATTAAAATATTTAGCGAGAAGACTGCAGCTAATGATTATAAATAAATGACTGCTGACATCTTTTAGCCCAATGAAGACCATAGGAGAAAGAATTACCATAAGTGCAAATGGTTGCCCTAGCTGACCATATGGGGTTTGTATCTGGGAAGAATAGATGGACAATGTATTAGTTTAGGTTTGTAATTAGAAATAAACGAAGATAAGAGAAAGTGAAATGTAGGGTTGCAAATGACCGAGTTTTAAAATTTGTCCTCTTTGCGTGAGAAAAGAGTACTGCATGTCGACATAATAGTTAACGCAAACTGGGACACTTCTTAAAGGTTTTATTTCAGATTTCAAGAAAAACCATTTAAAAAGAGTTTTCCTCATATACCATGATTTCAGAAGCTAGAGGTGGAAAACTAGGTTCCCTTTCTGGCAGAAATCTCAATCTCCCAAGCATATTGACAATCCTGCTAGACCATCAAGAGAATTCGAAGAGTCAGAGGTAAAGGTACCGATATTCTTTATACAGGTAAAGTAAGGATGTAACGACATTCGTCCCTCACATTGTAGATTATATCACTCGTCCAAAAGGATAATGAAACGCACATATATATTAGAATGACAATCACTGGTGAGGCCGAAGGCACCAGGGGCTGGCCTTTGTTAGGGTGGATTGTATCCGGGTCGTATAAAGGTTGGATGCAATTAAATGAGCGCTCTTCTAGATAAAGAGGCGGAAGCTTCTCCAATTTCGGATGAACTAAGAAAGAAAAAACGACTAAAAGAGAATATTAAAACTTGATATTTGGGATATGGGATTTATGATATTATATCCCTTGCTATTCGTTCAGAATTTCCTTATTCAATTATTATAGCTATTGATTTTTGGAGACAAGGGTTGGAGAATCCCTTCATAGAAATCCTGTTATATTGCGTCAAACGACATCGGAGTTAATTTTAAAGAGAGTTTGTAAATTTCTGAAAGATTGTTCAACAATTATTAAGATAGTAAAAGAAAATAAGAAACGAGTTATATAGAGGTCGTTTGTAGAGAAATATGCCTTGGGCCAAAATCAGTGTCGAAGCGAGATTACAATTCCATGAAGAAATCACAAAGGAGGAAAAAAAAATTAAAGTTTGAAGAACTCAGTTAGAAATGGAGAATTTTGAAATTCGTCTATCAATGAATACAGTTTTGAGGATGTTTTATCCAACTATCAAATATTTATTGATAAGAAAGATCTGCTGTAAACTCAGAATGGAAGCTCCTTAATCAAATCAGCTCTCATAATTCTTTGTTAAAAGCTGGTGAGGCTAGTAAACGAACATCATCACGTTAGGAACAATCCCATAGGGAAACAATAATGAAGCGACCCTTAACACCAAGAGTTTAGCTTTAAATTTATAAAAACTTCTTGTGATCGAGTACTAACACAAGACGAGAGTAAACAAGATAGAAAGGTATCATAAAAATCAGGAGCCGTGACTGATCTTAGGACAAATGTAATAAAAACATTTTTCCGAAGGAAACTTCTACGGAACGCAATTGGCTAACTAAAAGGGTATAATCAACATAAGTGACGAGAACTTATTGACGCGTAAGATTATGTTTACGTGCAAGCCAATAACTAAGGCAAAAAGACAAACAGACGCTTGATTTTGGTGAGAACTTTTACCTAACTTTAGTTTGGGGGCGGAGCGTGCTTCCATGAGAGTTATACTCGTTTTGGACTGCAATTTACTTTTGCTAAGCTTGATTTGCTAAGGATACCGATACTTTTGTATCCCATTCAAGATAAAGTGTTCGAATATAATTGTCTTTTTTTTCGATGCCTTATGAAAGTCGACTTTTCGACGCACAATTACTTTCCAAAACATCTCTGCCATTCATGATCGAGAAAATATTATTTATTTTTGAAGTTTCATTTGACAGAGGTATAATAGAATATAATAAAGTTAAATAGTGAACTTGTGCCGTACGTTAGTAATACTTTTTACCTCGGATGTTTATTGGTTATCCTATTTTATTGATGTAGCTCTTCATAATAATGATTTCACTATAACTAAATCTTTATCAAAATGATAAATTTTAGATTTCAATACGTTAAAGCGGTCATGAGATTCTCTCTTAACCTAAAAATATTACAGGCAAGCCACTTTGGGTCCGCGTGCCATAAGATCACCTTCTGTGGAGGTTGGAGGCTATTCCCTCAAAGTCGTCGGCTCGAAATTGCCATTTCCATTGGGCCAAAATATCTTACGGCTTGACACCAATTTTTGCCAATTTAGTATTTTCATATTTTGGTATCCGTCTCCAACAACTAGAAGTTTATATAGAAAGAGGAATCTCTCGTCTTCCCTGTAAACTTATATTTCATAGCAAAACTACTCTCTTCAATTCACTCAACCATTGTGTGAGCCGACACACCAAACTAAATATCATTGCTTACCCTACACCGTTTCATCCTTGCAAATCTTAATACCTGACCTACAAATTTTTGAGTTCAGATACTTAATAATAAACAATGATTTAGGCTATTCATCATTCAATAATTCAGCTACTCACTATTTAACCACTCCTAACACTACTCGAAATGGATCATATTCCTTTTACGCAATCGCACGTACGTCCTCATTTCCTTTCTTGTTGGTCTCAGATGACGGAAGCATTAAAATTCCTTATTTTAAATACGGCTTGGAAGTATTTATGTCTTGTTGTTTTGGCATGATGTGAACGACGTAAGTAAGCCCCCAAAAAGTGAATGGTGATTTTCCTTCCTTTTTATTACCATGATTAGTTTGGAATTGTCATTTTGAATATTTTGCCTGATCTGAAATTTTTTCATGCCATATAACTATTTGGGTTTCTCAAAAAAAAAAGAAAATTTCGAGGACATCTCTTGTTTGAGAAGAATTAAACATGACGATCTAACTGTGTATACATTTAAGAAGCGAGTACTTAATAAAAGTGTATCAAAATAATAGGTAGGGAAGAAAGTTTTGTCGGATTTCAAGCTGAAAGATCCTAATTCGATTACATATAATATAATTTAATAAAAATAATGTTTTTCCTCACTTCGATAAGAAATTCCCATTTAGTAGCAAGTT
The DNA here is from genome assembly GCA_963969495.1 of Ceratothoa steindachneri. NCBI lineage: Eukaryota > Metazoa > Arthropoda > Malacostraca > Isopoda > Cymothoidae > Ceratothoa > Ceratothoa steindachneri. The sequence continues at coordinate 83,900,700 of OZ018326.1, forward strand.
TTGCTCCCTCGAGCATAAAATAAAGCTTAATCTCTAATTAATAGTCTGTTTATCCTCTCTAAAAATACAATGGAGTGCCTACAGCATGCCGGCGACGCTGGTCAGAGTTCCATTCTGGTTAATCTGAACTTCTCAACACCGTTTCTCATTATTGATAAAACTGTTCTTCTTCCTACCTACGTGAATTGATGGGGTCTCTAGAATTTCTTTTAACTTGTTTCGCTTGTATCTTTCATCTCGTACTCACTTCATTCTTAGTAGCAATGATATGGTTCTAGGACAACTGCCCCCCGGAAAACTTCCACCAGATAACAGCCACCTGGGCAATTGCCCTACAATGACAACTGCTCCTGGAAAGTTGCCCCCCCATAGTTGAATATAAGTTAATATTACGAATGAGAAAAACGTAGGCATGGTTAATGTAAAGCCAAAGTTAGGGTATGTGGTGATATAATAGTGGGGGTGAAATCAATGAACACACTTATTTTCTTGAAAACGAGAGAGAGAGGAAGTGCTTAATATATGTAAAAAAATGTTTAGTCAAAATCAATGATTAGCCAAAAGACCGCGCAACAAATAATTAGTCAAAGTGTTGAAGGAATATCCGATAGTGCAATCGTTAAATTACCACCTATCCGTCACTTACGGGGAAATATTTGGCGTCACAAACAAAAAGTGAAAGTCTCCTTTGCCAATCCCGGCCAATATTTACGAACGCGATATTCCAGGAGAATATGGAAAAAAATGTCGAGTGTTGATAATATGTTGTTACATGACAGTCTAAACAGTGAGAAACATACTATAATTTTTTCCATACTTCAAAAGTTAGCTCTTCTTGAGAAGTCTAAAGATGGGTTTGGTGATGGTACATTTAAAATAACCCATATTGTTCTTTTAACTGTATAGCATCCATGCATTAAAATCAAAGAGAATAATCCATTTTGTATAAGGATTTATGCCCAATAAGCCTCAAGCTTCGTATAAGTATTTATTTGATGAACTCCTCCAACTTAATCCAAGAATGTATCCTAAGACTTTTCTAACTGATTAGGAAATTGCGGCAAAAATGCATTCAAAGAAGTTTATCCTACTCCTGTAATGAAAGGTTGTTTCTTTCATCTATCTCAAAAACATATATGCCAAAGTACAATATCAGGGATTGTAAAAATGATTACCAGAGTGACATTATATTCGCATTGCAAATTCGGATGATTCCTGCATTAGCTTTTGCCACCCTAGCTGACGTTATTGACGCTTTTGAAGCTTTACCTAGGCAAGCAGAAAATATAATTGGTTACTTTGAAGATAACTATATTGGAAGAAGGAGAAGACTTGAAGGTGAGCCTCACGCCTTCAAATTACCATGTGATATATGTATGATCGCGTTTTAGATGAATAACAAGATAAAAATAATTCACTGGAAGGATGGCATAACCACATACAATCGAATTTTAATTGCTACCTTCCAAACATTTGTAAAGTTTTCATGTATTTAAGAGAAAGTAATCTTGAATAAGGTTAAATTAGCACAGAGTTTAGCAGCACAAGAAGCCTCCCCAAAGAACATAAAGTATTAAGATTGTTTAAAGCGAATCAAGAATCTTGTCGAAGACTATGAAAATATTGCACCGCAATGGATTAATAATTATCTAAGAGGTATAGCTTATAATCTTAAACTTTAGTCATGACCTTTTTCATGTTCAATTATAATCATGAAATATATAACTTACGTTTTTATTGTCCAATTTTCAATAAAGATATGTATTAAAGTTATATTTTGTATTCAACTACGGGAGCAATTGTCCAGAGGGTAGTTATCATATGAGGGCATTTGTCCGGGGCAGTTGATCAGGCGACAGTTGTCTGCATAAACAATTATATATCTTGTCTGGCGGAGGTATCTTTTGATGTTCCACAAGGGTAGGTTCTTGGGCATGTTCCGTTTCACATCTATCTTCTTCCTCTTGCAATTCTTATGCCTCACTTTTGTCTATCATTTCTTTTCTCGGCTGATGAGAAGCAAATCTAACCCTCGCTTTTCTCAGTCTCTTCTTCCGAGACTTTAAGAAACTTACCATCCGTTTGTATCATCATTATTTAGTGACCCTAAAACGACTTCCTGATGCTCTATAATGACGAAACAGAGGTAATTCTGGGGGCAATTACTGCGGACGTAGATCGCTGCAAAACCTTTGCTACCTATTTATATCTTGGCGCCTCCCTGTTTCACCTTCCCATACTGTAAAAATTCTGAGCGTCACATTTGATAGTTATCTCTCAAAACTCATCTTGCTAACGTATGTAAATTCATCCACTGCTTTCTCCGTAATTTCCGACGGATCTGTTTCCAGCTTCAGAGCGACAGCTTTAAGATTGTCCTTTATGCCTTCGTCCTCAAATACCGTAACTACTGTCGATTCCTTCTTGCCTGATCACAGTCTTCTACTCTATGACCTCTCTAACCAGTTCAAAACTTTGTAGCCGTGGTCTTCTCCGCTGATAAGATTCGTTCGTGCAACTATCCTGCTTTATGGATCATACTGTCTCCCTATTCGATACATAATTATCTTTAAGTTTATTCTGCTAATATATATATAACTTAAATGTCGTAGCTCCCTCCTACATGTTCTCCCTATGATCTCTATCCAATCCCGAAAGAACACTGAGCTCGGGCTCTACTCCCAGACTGATTGTTCTTGCCAGTGCTATTCAGCATTGGTGATGGTGCTTTCTCTGTATTTGTTCTGAGAGTGTGACATTGCTGCACGTTGTGATATGCTCGTTCACCTCACTTGTTGCCTCTAAGCCCACTTAAAGATCCAACTCTTCTTTATATGTTTTTCTTAGTTGATAGAATATTGCTCTTTGAAATTCAACTGCTTTGAAAAGGGACATAGAAATCCTTATTATAATTATTATTGTATGTGGTATGAAGGAAAACAATCTTGGCACACTATAATATTACAAGTCATGCACATCCTTTGTGTTATATTTCCTTTAGGCATCTTGAATTACGTCGTTAACTCATTGTATCTAGTTAGATAGATTACTTGTAGAGACAACCATTGTGAATTCCCATTGACCACATGGGGTCTAAATTCGAACGTTATAACAGGTTTTTACTGTCCAAAATCTTAATAACTTGATCATCTAATAACACCTTGAAGCTAGGAAGAACCTTGCCCCCTTAGCGCTAAGATCCACTATATAAAATATTCGCATTTTTAAGATAGATATTTATTAATACATTAAGCCACCATTTATTTAGTTTTTGACCGATAAGATAGGGTGCAATGAACTGGTCTCCTATTTCCACTAGCCCCATAATTAAATTATAATCAGCGTTTGCTGTGGGGCAGTGTGTGTCACTCTTTGACCCAACCCCATTTTTATGCATAACCCTCATGACAAATTCCTGGCAGTCGCTGAGTAGAAAAATATGTTTGTGTTCTTGCATTTTATAGGATTATTGCCATCAATGGTAATATTAATTTTAGAAATTTCTCATTTTTAACTTGGTTTCAAGACTAAGCATTCATGCTAGCAGTGTAAAATAGTGCCTACAACAAAATACTCTACAGAATTCTCCCCTGAGTACTGAGCTATTAAAAATCTACCGAATGTAACTAAAATTTGTTCCTTTACAATGACTATTAAGTTTAGGAGATCTCAAAACCCAATCGTTCATTCCTTGGCCAACTTTCTGTGCCTGCATAAATAAATAGACAATATCCAGTAAGTTAATCGGTTCTTAAAATGATTTTACATAACTTGATAAACTTTAGTGAAACATATCCTCAAATCTATCAGGACTATAGGTAATCTAAATATAGGAAATTTGCACTTTAGCTTACAAGTTGGAACAAAATAAGTCCATTTAAGAACTTTCTGCAGGTTGCGTGTTGTATATTGATTAGTTACAATGTCAACAACACCAGGAGACTTCTGAAAAATCACTCAAATTCTTTATAGGGCTGCAATTAGTAGAATCATCAGAGGAGTCTTTCAAAGTTTGTAGCCTCTTCATCTATTATCGTTAGGAATTTTTATTTCAAATATGAACTCATAATTTAATTCCACCACAAAATTATCAAATAGGTATATTCGAATTTATAAATAATTTTCAATTTAGGTAGAAAAAGGGAAATTAAGATTGAAGTGATCAAATATTGAACTTATCAGTTTGGAACGAAATTAATGTCTGATTTTCTAGAATAAAGTTTAGATAGGATTTATTAAAGTAGTGCCTCATGTTATCATTTAGAAAGGCTAAAATGAGCAATATACGAGGGGCGGTCAATAGGTTTTGTTATTAGGTAGGGAAAAACAGAGGAAGGGGGATGGCTGTTTGTGGCGGTGTTAGGAGAAGTTAGGAAAAGTCAGGAGCTGCAGCCGCATGATCCTGCCTCGTCTATTTAAGAAGCAGTAGCTGATCGCAGATCGTCAGTCACAAATTTTGTAACAATGGAGAAGGTTGAGCACCGCGCAGTGATAAAATTTTTGACCAAGGAAGGCAAGAATGCAAAAGAGATCCATGAACGCATGGTTGCAGTGTACACCGACACCGACCCTTCCTATGCAACCAATTCTCGCTGGAATAGGGAGTTCCGCATGGTCGTGAGTCCCTTGAAGATGACCCCCGTCCAGGACGCCCGTCAGACGTGACCAACGAGGACAAGGTGGCCCGTGTGGAGAGGATGATCCTCGAAAATCGACGGGTGAAGGTCAAAGAAATCGAGCGAGAACTTGGAATATCACATGGAAGTGTTATCAACATCATCCACGACAATTTGGCCAAGACCAAGGTCTCTTCCCGTTGAGTCCCTAGAAACCTCACGCCCCATGATCGACTTCAACGTCGTCAAAGTCCACAAGGCCAGAGTTGCACAAGCTGCCCTGCGCGAGTGCAGATTCAAGGAGCTCAACCATCTCCCCTACAGTCCAGATCTGGCCCGCAGCGACTACTTTTTATTCCGCCAGCTCAAGGCTGCACTGCGTGGACGCCGGTTAGAGGATGGTGAAGATGTCCAGCTCGCCGTCCAGGAGTGGATTGAACAGCAGTCGGGAGATTTCTGGTTGTCATGAATTCGAAGCCTCAGGGACAAGTGGCGCAAGTGCATTGAAGTCGAGGGTAGTTATATTGAAAAATAATAAAACACTTTTCTTCATATCTCGTTTCCTTATATCCGAATCGCAAAACTTATTGACCGCCTCTCGTACATATACCCTTCTCTTTAAGATTATAAAAATAGTGCCCATAATCATTTTCGGTATTCACCCCTATTTTCTTCAATCTAAAGATCACAATAAACAAATTTTACCTTATAAGCTTCATAAAGGTGACAGTGCAAGTACAGCGGCAAAATCAATTCAGAACACTTATAGTAATGGTAAAGTAAATGAAAGAAGTTGAAGGAGGTGGTTTTCCTGTTTTCTAAATGGAGATTTCAGTTGAAAAGACGGAACAAAAGAAGATCATCCAAAAGAACTCGGTTCTGAAGAGTTGGAAGCTGTTATCATGACAAATAATACTGCAACTTTTAGGAAAACTCCAGAACAATTTATGGTAACCATTACAACTAAGCTTACTGAAAAAGGATTTTAAAGTTTTCAGTGATTGGAAAATGGGTCCTGCAAAAAATGTCCACGGCGATTCGGCAACAGCGTGTTGTTAACTGTGAGATCTGATTTTACAAAACCTTCAGGCACAACTTTTGGGCAGGACTTGTGACTGGTGATGGATGAGAAGTGGATCCTTTATCATAACGTTAAACGTCACCGTTCGTTGATCAGTCGAGGAAGCAGAATTTTTCAACAAAGCTGTTTTGGGTTAAAGGCGACCTTGCTTAGTCAACAGAAGAGGTTTTATCTTCTATCCCAATAATGCCCGCCTTCACTCAGCTTGAATAACCAAAGATCTCCTGGAGGAACTCGGTTGGGAAATATTGCTTCCTTCTACATATTCTTGCGGCCTAGCTCCGTCTGATTACTACTTGTTTAGGGGATTACAGAATTAATTGGATGGTCTTAGGTTAAAAGCAGGAGAAGACGTTCAAAACGAGTTCCATTCATGTTTTTTTTATTTATATAAATATCCTAAAATCGGACATTTCTTTCGTTCCAATCTGATAAATATTTCATTTATTGTAAAAATCTCACTTGTGCATTATGAATAAATTAGTGGTGACGTTGAATAAATTATAACTAAGTTTCAAATAAAAATCTCCTTATCTCTGTCTAAAATCTCTATGTCCTGTGTCAGTCTGTCCACTTTCGGTGGATAAACGAGGTCGCTGAGATATAGAAATGCATCAATCTTATGCACCCATTTCCGGCGGAGTTAATGATGCATGTGTCGTTCGATAAGCCAATGGCTAAAATAAATATATGGCAAAAACGTCATATTTTTAAAAAAAATCTCTATTTTTTTCATTTTAGAATAAATAACACCCGCTAAGTTTATTTAGGCTTAGCAAGGCCTAACTAACTCCTCGCTAGATTAAAAATGGGTTAATCAAATTACGTTCAAAGTAGGTTAACCTTAATTAAGTAAACTAAGTGGTCTAGATTCATTTTTCTAAGTTCCACAAACCTGAAAGTAATCATTATGTCTGATTTGGATTTAAAATTATTTAAAGCGCTTTGAAAATGAAGGAATAAACCTATTTGATGATGCAAACTTGTTTAGAAAACGAGACGGGGTGGAAGCTATAGGAGAGAACATAATAAATGAAACACTTAAGATAGTTTTGGTCGGTGATTTACGAGGTAGATTTTTACATAGGACATTTGGCAAGCAAGAGCAGAAGAAGAGAATAAGTTGATGTTTGTCACAAGTTTGTGTAGCAGATGTGACTGCGAAATCGGAAAAGCTTTCATATGAGATTAATAAAAATGCAATTTTTTTTGTTTTGCATGTGGGAGTAAATGATCTGGGCCATGGCTTATAAATTGTTTAAGTGGCGCTACCTTGTGTTGAACCTTAAAACGTATCACAACCCTCCATGCATGAAACGCGGGTAATTTAAAAAAAATATATTAAAAATACTAACACCTAAAATCTAAAAATATTTCCTTAAACATATTTATTTCCAGCTACTACAAATTTATAATAAATAGGAGCAAATTGACATAAATTTATAAAATATCTACCTGCTTAAAATATTTAATGCGATGGGGGTCTTTTAAATGGAAATTTTATCCAATCTGGCTTCCAACGATGATATAGCCACTTGTAGGATCTCCTTAATAGATAGGCAGATGGGATATTTTGTATTTACAACCACAGATGCAGAAAATCCTCCTTCTCAAATGTAGGTGGTAAGAAATTGTAAAAAGAATTCGCATTGCTTTTTTAATAAAGCAAACTTCCCTGTCGTTAACTGTAGCTCCCTGCTCCTAAATATATTCAGCATTATATTCAGTGGCCGAGCTACAGGCTACATAGCGCGTCTACGAGTGGCGGATTGTGGAACGTCCATCAGATATGATGGGTATCTGTGAAATAAGCAAGCTTCCACTTGACGAATAAACAGTGGCGAAGCCGCTACTCTTGCGCACTCTTGTCGGGGAAAGGGTGCATCCTTCCCTCTGATGTAATTAAAGGTTCCATTACCGCTAGTTGGTGTCATAAACACAGTACAACCAAGATGACCCTTCCCAATGATGACTGGCATCTGATGCATCCAGGTTCGTCATTGATTGTCATTCTGATCTTTATGTGTATTTCATTATCCGTTCAGGGGATATTTTCTATGATGAAAGGGGAGAATTACGCTACTTACAATACTTACGAATGATAGGCCATGTTGATTTAAAATGTAAAATAGCTGTGAAAATTTGAAGCTTGTTGTACCTTTTCAAAGTATTGTAGCAAATGGAATAAAATAATTAAAACACTATTGTCCGTTAAAGAAAGGAAAAAATGAGTGCGGTTCGAACATATGCATTCGAGCGCTCTTAGCTTTTCAGACCATAGCGCTAACTAATAAGCTATACCCCCCCCCCCTTCCCTCCCAAAGGATTCTTTAAGTCAGCTTTTGTGTATCGCAGTGTAAAATCCTATATATTGAAGAAGCAAGCGTTAGTAGAGAGAGTAACAAGGTAAGGAAGTACCCTAGGATACCTTACGGTTCATTCAAAGAGGGTACCTTTGGACTAGCAATCGAGCGGGCACATGGCTGCTCAATTGTTTTGCGTCCCTAAACGGCCACTTTTCAAGACTTTGTCTAGTCTTAACTCCACCTGGGCAACAGATTCACTGTTGACAACTTCCACTGGAAGTGCGTTCCACTTAACGCAGATACTGTAAGTGAAAAAATTTCCGCACAGATTGCGGTTGTTACGCTTCAGTTCAAGTTTGAAGCCGCGATTGCGCGTTCTGTTCTCACTCAGTGTGAAAATATCCCGGTAGTCAACATTGTCGAACCCTCGAAGTATTTTGAAAACTTCGATGAACTGACCACGCAGTCTACGGGTTTCCAGCGAGAACAGATCTAATTCCCCTAGTCTATCCTCATAACTTTTATATCGGATAGAGGGAATCAGCGTGGTTGCACTGGCTTGTACGCGTTCCAACCTTGCGATATCCTTTTGAAACGAAGGACTCCAAAATTGTAAAGCATATTCCAGGTGCGGTCGAACGAGGGAGTTGTACAGACAAAGTACTATCTCCTTGTTACGGTATCCAAACTAGCGCTTTAGGTAGCCTAACATCCTTTGGGCTTTCTTTTCTGCCTTGATGCACTGTTTCGAGAACTTAAGGGCGCTAGTGATAGTTACACCCAAGTCCTTCTCAGTGTCACTCGATTCAAGAGCAGTGCCCTTAAGGATATACTGAGATTGGGGGTTTCTGTGGCCGATATGCATCACTTTGCATTTGTTCACGTTAAAAGGCATTTGCCACGTGTCCGACCACTCCCCAATCTTTCCAAGATCTTCCTGCAGGCGGGCAGTATTGCTATCCTTTGCAACGTTCATACCAAGCTTGGTATCGTCGGCAAATTTGGAAATCTTGGCAACCATGTAACCATCCATGTCGTTGACGTAGATGATGAATCTTAGTGGTCCCAGGAAAGAACCTTGAGGCACTACGCTAGTAAAGGGCACCCACTCAGAAGCCTGTCTATTTACCACCGCCCGTTGCCGTCTGCCACTTAGCCAGTTCTCGATCCAGTCGGCTACTTTTTCGTCTATGCCCAGCGCTCGCACCTCCTGGAGAAGGCGGCGGTGTGGTACCTTATCAAAAGCTTTATGAAAGTCTAAGTAGACTACATCTACCACCTTGTCCCGATCGTGCTCACTTAAGACGAAGTGGAAGAATTCCACAAGGTTCGTCAGGCATGACCGTTGCCTTCGAAAGCCGTGCCGGAAACTCCTCAGTAGCAGGTTTAACTCTAAATACAACGTCATTTTGTCCACTATCATGCTTTCTATGAGTTTACCGACTATCGAAGTCAGACTGATAGGTCGGTAGTTTGACCGGATGGCTGGGGTCTCCTTTCTTGAAGATCGGAGTCACCTCCGCCTCTTCCAGTCTCTAGGAACGCATCCGGTCTGGATTGATATGTTAAAGATAGCGCACAAATGTCGTGATACTTCATCGCACACTTCCTTCAACACATTGAATATAAACCCGTACGGTCCAGGGGACTTATTCGTCTTTAGGTCAGCGATCTTTTTCTCTATTTCTCCCTCGTTGAAGTCCATTGCCTCCAGCTTTCCCCCCGAGTATGAATCCGTAAACTGGGGATGGGGCCACACTCTTTAGTAAACACTGAAGAGAAGTAGTCATTGAGAAGGTTAGCATTTTCTGTATCTGAGGCAGTTAATGCACCCTCCTCTTTTACTAAGGGCCCAATCCTACGATGGATTAGTTTACGGCTATTTACATAGCCGAAGAACTCCTTGGGATTCTCATTGCAGAGTCTTGCTACTTGGAGTTCCTCAGTAAGCTTAGCGCCCCTTATGCTGGACTTCACTCTTCTGGCTAGCCTCCGGTACTCATCGAAGGCACCCGAGATCTTCAATAACCAGTACGCATTTCTCTTCTCCCTAAGAAGTTGCCTGATTTCTCGATTAAACAGCTTTGGTTGAACTGAAGACCGACGAAGGCATTTCAGAGGGATGCAACTTGATTGAAGACTCATGAACTTATTTTTGAAGTTGTTCCACGAATTATGAACATCTTCGCATACCGCTAACCTTACATCAGTCAGCCCAGCACAAAGGCTTGCAAAGTCTGCCCTTCTCAAGTCAAGTTTCCTTGATTGACCGGCAAAAGACCTTACCTTCGGGATCTTGACGGAAAATCTAACTAGCTGGTGATCACTGCCACCGAGCTTTTCGCCTACAGAGACATCCTCAACGATATCATCCTCAGAGGTGAAGACCAAGTCGAGGATATTGTCTCCTCTTGTCGGTACTCTGACCCATTGAGTGAAGAACTCGTTGTTGGCGAACTCCAGGAGTAGCGCGCTCTCGCCACAGGCTGCTCTGGTTTCCCAGTCAACTTGTCTGTTGAAGTCGCCCATAACGATGCACACTCTGCCTTGAACAAGCTCACCCAGCAGCTGGTACAGTTCCCTGTCTTTCCCAACGGGTTGGGAAGGGGGTCTGTAAAGCAGCAGGGTCATGTATCTGACAAGACATATCTCTAGGTCAACGCCTAGAAGCTCGTGATCGGATATAATGTTGGAGTTCGTAGATTTGATTGTATCCATGACATGCAACATTACACCGACAACCCTCACTCTGGGCCGGATACTACTTTGGGTCCTTTCTACGACATTCTGGATGATGTTCGAGAGAAATGCCTTTCCTTTAAAGGAAATATCTACCCCATCCCTTTGGTAGAGATCATTTCTACCATAAAAGGTGTGGTACAGGTCCACAAAAAAGACCCCCTCTGCCGTACACAACTCTGCCAGGCGCCGGTTTAAAGAGATGCTGATCGAGTGAGCGGTCCGTGTTGGACCTCTCCTCGGGAGCATCCCGACTACGACACGCTTGCGGGTTTTCAGCCCACAGTCGTCCACGGCACCCATGACTGTGCGGAAGATTTTATCTGTAGGGCCTACCCTACCTCCTCTTAGGTAGAGGTCGTTTCCACTGACAATTAGAGCAACGACTGAGCTCTCAGAAATCTCTGATTTCTCAACCTCTACTCTGATGTGTTGGTTACCACATCCTGGCAGGCAGCTTACCTTCACACTAGTGCGAAGGTGGGCCGCTAGCAGGGGCTGCAGACCCTGTGCTTGAGAATCTCCAATAAGGGTGACTCTTGCACATTTGCCTGCAGACGATTTAGTCTTTCCTTTCGGAATCGACTTGCCGCTTTCCTCTTGTATCTCTACATTTTTCTTTTTCTTCTTATTCTTCTTCTTATTTTTCTTGTCTTGCTTTGTTTTCTCTTCTTCCGTTTCTCTTTTCTCTTCTTCTCTTTCTACTCTCCCTTGCGCACAAGTAACGCTCGAATCCTCTACACTGGGGTGAGCTGCATTAAGGTCGTTTTTCTTCTTTTTATTCTTTTTCTTTTTCTCATTGGCTTATCCGCATGGCTGAAGTGGGATTGACAATGCAGTTTCAGCTCCTTGAGCTGGAGTCACATCGGCGGAACCACTCAAGTCAGTGGGACTTTCGTCTCGAGCTTGAGCTGACTGGGCCTCTAATTTAGAGGATAGCTCTAGGATTTTCTCCTCGAGACGCCGAATCTCAAGCACGAGCTGCGTTTCTAGGGTCTGTATTTTATTTTCCAGTGCCCTAGATTTTTCTTCAGAGGTTGTGAAGAGATCCTTGAGTTCATTGCAGTATGCCACTGCCTCTCGGACCTCTCCTTCTAAGGATGCAGTCGGTGCATATACTTCCCGGGTGGCATTTTGAAAAACATCCTTCCGGGAAGCCCACGCACTACTTATCTTTCTGGCATATCGCACATGTATATTTGAGTGCAGCTGGATCTTTTTTCACTGTCATTTTGAACACTTTCTCTCTCTTAAAACTTTGCGACCAATCAATAGTAAAAAAGGGGGTTGGTGAGTTCTCCCCACGTGAGTCGCTCCCGCCTATCCATCGGAGAGGTTTCGGATCTTTCAGAAGGCACGCTCCATGTGCTGCTGCTCGTCCAACCGAGTCGTCAAACCTCGGCGTGCCGTGGGTCCCAACCAAACAGCACTGACGGTCCCTGAAAGGGCCATCGATTTCTCACCAGGTGAACAACGGAGCACGCCCCGTACTAAACTCCTACTTGTTTCCTTCACGACGGCCAAGATATCGGAGCAGCGTTCAATGGATATCCTGCCACACCAAGAGACTCGACCCAAGGCTTTTTATTGGCCTGGCAACCAACCTAGGAACAAAGGGCCGTCACCTCGGACCGATGCTACCAGAGGCACCCGTCAACAGTCACTGGGAATTGTCCATAATTACGCGGCGGGGAATGGGTTAACGGGGCACTACCCTCATCCCATTCATCGTGCCCCAACGCCTAGGATACCTCTAGTCCTAGTCTCTCGCAACCAGTGAGCGTCAATTGGCGTTGTTTATAGAGGTTTCAAAGCCTCTCTTCTGACCCATGAGGTAGCTCCCAGGTCCTTATATTTAGAAAAATTGAAAAAAGGGTGGGAATGACTTGATAATAGTAGGGTTTTGTTTTGTTTTTAGTTTTTTTCTTTTTATATAATAAGTTAAAGAGATAGGATAAAAGTGAAAAAAGAGAAGGACAGAGTAGAAAAAAAGAATGACGCACTTAGTCTGGAACCTTGTTTCCGACAAAATCGACAAGGGAAGCCCGACCAGGGGTACCCAAAAGAGAGGTACCCCCGCCGACATAGCTCGAAAAGTCAAAGGTACACACAAGCTCTCTTCCCGCGACAAGGGGGCGTCACTTCTCCCTCTACTTTCTCCAGAGAGAGAGAGAGTGAGATAAAAACTCACGTAATGAACATAGGGAAACAGGAACTTTCTTAGATAGCCTCAAAACAATGCTCGAGAAAAATGGTATGAATAAGATGTGGTTTCCTCAGAAGCCACCCTCCTCAGAACCCACCCTCCTCAGAAATATTTAACCTCAATGTATCAAAGCTTACAGGAGGATGGAATCCGAAACCAAGAAAAGACTCAGAGTCGGTAATCCAAAAAACAACGATAGAAGAAGAAGAAAATAATACAGATGTAGAAGGGAACACTAGGAGGATTGAGGCAACAGCCCTTAAAATCAAAGTCTATATCAGCGATGAATACCACCTACCAAGGGGAAAACGGAAACGGGACATAGTCAAAACCTAAATTATGGTTAAGATAAATGGGCCTTCAGGAAAAGAATGGAGCTCTAAAAGAGAGTGAAGTTATTGAACAATTACTTCTCATTGATAAAATCATAATCTACACTGGCGACTCTGTCGCCTTACACAGCGAGAAGTGTAAGGCTGGTGATGCTGAAACAACCAAACGTCTATCAGACAGACAACGAGGAACAACTTAAGCGAACTATAGTGGAAAAGCGCTCACTATCCCCAGTTCATATTATAAAGTAAGGGGAATGATGACTCATTGATTTCCGAGAAGCGCGTCAGCATTACAAACTAAAATAATCGAAAAATGATAAAATTAGCCAGAACACGACAAAAAAACTTAATGCTATTGCAATTATCTCAATGAATACAATCTTATTGAACAAGAATCTAGAACAAGAACAAGAAAATAAAAAACCAATGAAGCCTACAAACAGTGAAAAAAAACCAAACTACATTGAATTAAGTGAAAATTCACAAAGAGGTAACTCCAAGTGATAACATGAGGAACCACCAAAAACAAACAGGTAAACACTCAATACAAGCAAATAAACACGAAAACAAAAAATGACTCAGGCTAAAGCTCAAACACATAGAAACATAACGGCATGAATTCTAGAAAATACACATGAATGCAACAGTGACTAAATGTAAACAAATACATAACAGACATTGCAAGAACCATCATTAAGTTAATTAGGAAGGATAAAAAGAGCATAGGAATGGCAGAGAAAAAGAGTCACAGAGATTGGTGGATCTTCCGCAAACTACGAAGTTGTACAGAACGACTGGATAAATTGAGGACCGTGGTTCAGATTCCACGTTAATCAGTAGGTCAAAATAATGGAATATTCCATTCTTTGTCATCTATCCTCCAGGCTTGCAGGAAGAAGGACAACTTAGATCAGCTTCTTCTCTCCTATTGATTTTTCTTTTCACCTGTTTTTATCCCCCTATCCCTCCACGGCAATCTGCCATACATTCACCCTCAGGCCCACCAAATAAGGTGGGAGCTAGAGAAGAAGGACGTTGCAGATCCAAGAGGGGGCACCCGGGGGTTCTTTTCCCTCACCTACGCCAGGGAGGGAAGGGAGAGAACTTGCGAAGGATACTCTATTCATCTTGCACAAAAAAGTAAAATACACACACGGACCCGAATACGAACTGGAAGTTGGACTCCTAAAGGTGGGCTGTCTCAGTCCCACGATGTATTCAATTTATACACCAAACCTACCACCACCAATAATGCCTGATTGTATAAACCTACATTTCGCGGACGACATAAGCCATTTATTTCTCAGTACATAAAGAAACGCTTTCTAGCAAGGAAAGCATAATTAGAGATGAGCTACATCAATTATTACGAAAGAGACTCGAAATAGGAACTAATAGGATAAAATTTATAATATTCCCAAACTCCAAAAGCAAGACTGCAGATATCGAAGTCGACGACCAGATCTATAAATATCACAGAGGGTAAAGTCTCGGGATTAAATATAATATCAAGAGGCTACAAAGAACATATAGTAGATAGGAAGAATAATGCAACGCCATTGCTAAACTTACTATAGAGTTTAAGAGGGTTAAGAATGAACGAAAAAGTAAAATACATATTGAACTAGGACTGGAGACTCTTCTTTACCCTCTAATCTCAATCAACATTGAGTCATAAACTAAATAACTTGAACTAAAGAGGATTCAGAATAAAGCTCTCTACCTAATTACTAACACTCGAAGGAGAGAGATGAAAGGTTAGCGGAGTCGGCAGGAACAGAAGCGCCCAATTAAAACATCAAGAAATAGCGTAGAAAATATAAAAGAAAATATAAGAAGTACCTTCAACATTTACAGAGCACATGAACATCAAAGTAGGAAATCCCTTTAATACTCGATTCCTCAGCCGAAGGGATCAGCTGAGAATTGAAGATGCACTCATGTTTACTAAAGTTGAAACTGTAACAAAGAAACGAAGACGAATTAAACAAAACAAAAACTACAACGACATTTTCCTCGACTATAAAATAGCAGAACCAATCAATTTACCTAAACAAGATGCTGGAAAGATACCAAAAAATGACACCGAATTAAATAAAATTACCAAACAAATGAAAAACGGATTAGTGAAATAAAAGCAAAAAACTAATTAAATTGAAAAGAAAACTTAAAGTTAAATGAAGTGTATAAAAGTTGAGCTAAAATGTAAATATATAAGTGTAATACCAAATTGTATAGTGAAAATTTTTTAAAGAAAGTTTAAATGAATTTCTCCAAGTGAAGTAAGTACAAGGGAAAAACGAAAATCAAAACGAAACAATTATAATGAAAATGAAAACAAGATAGGAAAATAAATAAATAACAAACAGATAAAACACATAACAACATAGCAACATACTATATAAACAACATACAAGCTCAGAGCTTGTAAATACATAACGGCATGAATTCTACATTAACACACGAATGAAAGAGAAACAGTAAAAACTAACAGAGTTTAGGCGATTTACCCACTACCTGTAGGAAGCTGCAAAAGTGGAATAAAAGAATTAAGAGATAGAAGGAACCGAGCGATAGAGGGATACATGGTACTGAATCCACGATAAAATAGGTAGGTCCACACAATGGAGTTGTTTCATTCTATCAAATCTTTCGGCTATAAGAAAGTCTAAGAATAAATAAAATTACACTCTCTTACTTTCTTTCGCACTTCATTATTTACTCCTCCTCCTACTCCTCTCTACCTTCTCCAGCTCCCGCCGACGCTTTTCCATCTTGGTCCACTTGGACCATTTGGAAATGAGAGGGAGTTGTTGATGGGTGTTAACAGGGGGCCACTATCCCCTTCCTCTCCTACTGCGGAGAGGGGGGTGGAGCCGGCGATGAATCTTTCCCTTCTATTATCCCCCAAAAGTAAGAGAGACGACGGCCCTCAGTCAAGCTACAAGAATCGGACTCAAGACGGAAGGCTGAGCCTGGTAAAGGAGGCAAGCAAAGCACAAGATAGATAAAAAAACGCTAATATTTCACCGGAAATGAAGAAAGAAAATTACAAGAAAGAAAAAGATATGCTTCAAATGGACTGAGTGGAGATTCCTCCTCTTTTCAGTGGACGGATTAGAGAACCTCAAAGGGCATTAATCCTTAAATTTCGGCTTTTTTTCTGCTTAATCTTCTACACCTTTTTCAAACATATAAGCAACATAAGTCGACCACCACACTTCTCAGAACCACTGTAAATTAGGGCGTAGTGAGCCCAGAAAGGAAGCACAGTTACGAGGGATAAAGAAGAGGGGTCCATAGGACCACGAGCCTAAAATTTAGTGAAGGCATACGATACTAGTAGGTGTAAGAGTGGTCGAAGACTGCTTCTATAATATAGAGGTAATTAGGGAATCATAGTGGGTGTGAAAGAACAAAAAAATAACTGTTCTGACGCAATCTCTTTTCGGATTGCACGGAAGGACGACAACAAATATTGATTGAGGGGAGTTTGAAAAAAACCCTGAGCGTCCTGGGCGCTCGGTAAGGATAAAAAAAATGGCGGAAACGCCTCCCGCCCAGGGAAAAGGGGGCAGATTCAAATGTCTCCGTGTACCCTCAAAATATACTCTCATGAAAAAGAACAAACCCGAAAGAGGAAAGCTCATCGAAACAATATATGTAAACCTAAAAGTTGCTCTGACCTGAATCATGGACGTATCGAAGGGATGCATCCCAATCTGCTACCTAAAGCTCGATAGAGAAAGATTAGTTTCAGCAGACGGAGTAGAGACTTTCGATCTCATTTGGTGCGGCCCAGATGCCAAACGTGGCTCGTTGACTCCAAAAGGCCGAAGAGCACAGGTTTCGTTTTCCTTTACCAAGAATAAGGTGGTGCACTTCTGTCACCATCTACGGCTCTATGCCGACCTTGACTTGATCCTAAACGTGGTTTGCCTACATTTGGTGGACCCCATCCTTTCCTTGATCTTTTTTTCGACTGATGTCCCACTTAGGAGGTTCAAATTCGCAGTTTTATGGTCTCATGTACCTGAAACATGAAACTTCTTCGTTCCGTGACGTTCAGCTCTTGTGGTGCTGACATAGTTACTGACTTACTTTTCTACCTATCTTTTGTTCGGTCGAAGCTTGAATACGGATGTGAGTTTTACGCATCCTCAGCTGAGCGTGTATTGCGGAAGGTGTACTAGATCTATCACATCGGTATCCACCTAGCGGTATCCTCACTTTCCCCATTGAGAGCCTACTTCTCGATGTTAGGGTGATGGCATTTGCACAGAGCCGTACACAGTCAACTATCCGTTTCCAATCTTGACTCCTGACCCTTTCTTAATCGCTAACGGCTCTCATTGTATCCAGGGCCAATCTCGATCCTGAGAGAGGCCAAAGAGTTTGCAAGGACTGTGCGACCGGTCTACCATTTTGCTCTTCCTCACACCGACTATATTGCAGGTATCAGGCAGCTTTCCCGGCTGCTTGGTTATAAGATGACAGAAGGCCCAGGGAAACCTTAAGTTGCGTGTCATTGTGCCACGACTGTTCTCATGGACCTACCCCCCAATTCCGCAACGGCTTCAGGACGCTTTCTGTCCTATTCAAATTGGGTATACTCGCTGGACGACTGCCTTTCTTCCCAGTGTTCGGCAGAAGATTGGAAGAAGCATACTTTCACGGCTCCGTTGTTAAATCACCTGACTAAGACAACGTGCTTAACGCCATCCGTCGCCCCTACCGAAATAATCTGTTGCTTCAAGCCTGTTCCCGCGCCAGCCAAACAGCTGGTATGTCTGTGAACGCATCCACGCCCCTGGCCGCAAAAACATTCTTGCGTCTACATCAAAATTTAGGCCAAGGTCAGTCTCCAGCAGGATTCACGTGTGGTTGTTTTAAAGGTAAAGAAATTCCATTATTTCTTTGAAGGTCAATTAGCGTCTAATATTAAAGTGAGCTTTGGGTCAACCATTACTTTATATTCATTTGGTTTAAATTAGTAAGTCTCACATAAACTCGTTTAATTCATAGCTGTATAGTTTGTTTTGTTAGATTTCATTTTTTTATGTTGTAATTAAAGATTTACTTTCTAAGAAGTATTTAATTCAATCCTCGAAACGCTGAGCATAGCACTAGAAATCCTCAAAGATTAAAATAACGTAATAACAATAATATAGCACTCTTAGAGAAAACGTAATCAAGAAGTTTTTGAAGTAGGTAACAAACCTATACGTACGAACACCAACTCGATCCTTGCAATACCACGACAATTACCTATTTAAAAGATTCAATTCAAAACATCTCAATCGTAGATAATGACCCCTAACATAGGCTGGGGGTAGTTGTCTAGAATTGATCCATTAAGTTCACCAATATGTGAAAAATTATCCTAAATTTGTTCCTACAATAATAGTGACCATCTTTCAAACGAATCTGTATTAAATACAGAAACATGCTAAAATTTAGAACGCGTGGGGTTCAAATCGTCACACACACGTGGAACCGGCATTTACTCACAGATTTGTTTTTCACTAGTTCTGCCCTCTCGATCTTGTACTTATTAACTCCCTCAATTCCTTCCCCATTGAATTACACAAATTCTTTACTCTTGTTCTATATATATATAACCTAATATGTCTGTTTGTTATAAAGGCGAAAGTGTGGTCTTCGGGAAATGTAGAAATGAATTCATTTTAGGCATTTTGTGTCCGATGGAATTAATAGTGCTTCAACTAGATAGGCCCAAAGATAAAAATAGACTTGACTGAATAAAGCGGGTTTTTTAATTCAGAAGTTTTCATTTTTTTCCGCTATATATAGAGAAAACTATCAGTCGGAAATATTGAAATGTACTTATCTTATACATCTTTATCCAGCTGCGCTAATGGTGCGGTGCATGTGAAAAATATCTTATTTTAATAGAAACTATTTATCGATTTTGTTCTATTTTTATTAAATAGGATTGTTTTCCTCAGACTACCCTAGAGGTAGATAAATTCTAGCTAGACTAAAATACGCTAACTAACATGTTCAAACTAGGCTAACCTATGATTAAGCAAAGGAGGTTGTAGGTAGAAAATACCTATAATGTTTAATTTTTATTTAAAACCAAATATATTTATCACTCTTTGAAAATAAGTTCAAAAACTTTTTAGGATGAAAATTTATTATATCTGCCAATTAATTATTCAAATTTAATTAGCAAATGACGCTATATAATGAGCATTGCCATATTAGGAACCTAGAAACACTTGCAGCAGCAACAGCTACTCAAGCCGTATTGAGACAAGGTGAGAGACTAGAGCGAAGGAGAACGAGGCAACAGGTGAATATAGCTAAGCGAAATAGACATATAATATCTGGGTGACTGAGTGTTTTCACAAGCAACAATGCCTTCATGTAGATCTGCGGATAGTTATCTTCAACACATTTATACCTTTTACGTATTCATAACTTTATTTACAGATCTCCTCTTGCAAACTTTAGGCTGAAAATGCCCTCGTTTGTTTTAGATTCTTATTTTTAAGTACCATAAAATTCCATTCCGGCTGGTTACCACTCAATTTCTCTGACGTCCCTTGTGTGGAAGTTAATAAAGAAGATAGGTAAAAAAGGCTATTTATTTCTTGCACACAAGTCCCTCTGTCTTTTGGTCATTGTGGTTTACTTTAGCTTCGCTCACCGTGGGATTCTCTGCCCCATATCGAAAGCGCCAAAATTGCGATGCTTTTCCTTCTTATACAACAATTTTCTTCAGTATTTTTTAACTAAGAGAATACCTATGATACCTTGTGGATTCTCGGTATCATTAAACTTCTCTATTCTATAGGATAAAGAGACTCCGCCTGGTCTTTCTATTTTAATTCCTACGAGATGGTCGATTGGGAGTAGAGAATTAAGGCTTACACAAATGGCTATCATCAGCGTAGCTGTATTTGCAGTCACCGTAAACAAAATCCCTATGGTACTAATGGAAAACAATTTAGATAATCTATATTGTTGACTTTTCGATCTTAATTGGTGATGTCTGAAACTTATCTCTCCTTATACGAAGCACAAAGATTTTGGTTTTGCCGACTTTTTTTCTGAATGGGTTTTACTTTACGTGGTAAAGTCGCACCGTTTCCTTGCCACAGTTTTCGATCCCACTTCATTTTGACGGTGCACATCCTCAGCTATTGGAATTTTGGTGTTTCGTATCATTTGCCACATGATCTGCTGATATAGCCATACCAACATTACTGTCTCATCTCTCTTCCACTGATTCAATTCGAATCCCGCTTCCAACCTTGCCTCTAAAGTCCACTCTTAGAGGTGCGATTATAATTATTTATCTTCCATCAGGTCATCCCACGGTGAGTTGGGTGCATTTCTGAACACGGCCTTCTTAACCCCTTTGAAAGCGTACACATTCTGGGAAATTTTAACATCCTCCAGCACGCCTTCTCTTATTTTCATTTTCTCTGAATCTCTCTCTTGTACCCATCACATACATGGAAATACACTTGACCTAGTCGCTTCCTCCCCTCCATTCATAGACAACCATAACTAATCCAGCGATAGATTTTATGGTTATTTGCTTATTCTGTTTTGTTTATTTCTTCTTATTCCATCTAACTCTCTTATACACCCTGCCGCAAAGCCCTATAATCGATAACTCTTGCATTGACCAAGTACAGATGACTGGATAGATGGCCTCACTTCTTCCGCGATTAGGCTACTATTATCACTCGTGACCTCGAGGTGGCCTTCCACTCTTCTTCTGCTTCAAAATCAATGCCCAATTTCTCCCCACACTCTCTCGCCCACGATTTGCTTCGTGTTTCTCACCCACCAATATTTAGGCCAAGAAAGAAAGCTAACCATGCAAGAGTAGGTCTGGGGCTGCCAGTGGTCGTGTTGTAGAGACTGCAGCAACTTCGGTAGCCTGCTCCCTTGTTAATCACTCCTTCAGTGCCTTCCAAAAGTTCTCCTGTAAGACCTACACCTTCCCTTATTTTGAAGAAAGTAAAAGAAAGCCACTCTTTGTTGAAGCTCCTTTGTTGTGTTTTTGCTTTTGTTTTATTAGGTTTTGTTGGGTTTCCTGGTTTAATGATTTTGAACTTCTGTTATTTTAATGTAGCCTAGTATTAGGCTAGAGATTGAATATGGCGAATTTTGCACTCTTAGGCACTCACCAGATAGGCGCTATTAAAAAAAAAATGAAATTTCGTCCGGTAGAGGACGTTTTGGTATTCTGCAAGGATTGGTTCTTCATCCGTTTCTGTTTTGTATCTATCTTCTCTCTCAGGTTCTTCAAATGCACCTTCTTTGCCTATCATTTCTTTTCTCTGCTGATGAAGATCAAATCTATGTATCTCTCCTTTTTTCCAGCCTCCGCAGCCTAAGTCTCTTAGAAAGTTAATATCCGTTTGTAATATCATTTTTGAATGACTCTAGGAGAACTTTTTAATAATCCACCATGCCTTCAAAACAGAAGTAATACTGCTTGGCTTTCATGCAGATGTAGCTTGCTGCAGATCTTTTGCTCGCTATGTTAACCTTAATGCCTTCCATACTCCTTTTCCAATAGGATGAAAACAAGGTGTGCTGACCAAAAAGTCGAGTGCCCTCACTTTCTAGAATATTACAAGGAGTAACAAGGAGTAACAAGGAAAATAAGTACCCTAAAAGACCTTACGGTCCATTCAATGAGGGTACCTTTGGACTAGCTGTCGAACGGGCATATCCCCCCTCAATTGCCTTACGTCCTCCCTAAACGGCCACTTTTCAAGACTTTTTCTAGTCTTATCTTGAACTGGTCAACATAATTGCTGTTAACAACCTCCATCGGAAGTGCGTTCCAGCTCCCGCAGATACTGTACGTGAAAGATTTCCCACACAGATTGCGGTTGTAACGCTTCAGCCCAAGTTTGAAGCCGTGATTTCTTGTTCTGCTCTCATTAAGGTTGAAAATATCCCTGTAGTCAACATTGTCGAACCCTCGATGTGTTTTGAAAACTTCGATGAGTTGACCACGCAGTCTACGGGTTTCCAACGAGAACAGATCTAATTCCTTTAATCTATCTTCCTAACTTTTATGTCTGATAGAGGGAATCAGTTTGGCTGCCTTGGCTTGCACGCGTTCCAATCTCGCGATGTCCTTTCGAAATGAAGGACTCCAAAATTGTACGGCGTACTCCAGGTGCGGTCGGACAAGTGAATTGTACAAACAGAGTACTATTTCCTTGTTCCGATATCCAAACTCTCGCTCTATATAACCTAGCATCCTTTGGGCTTTCTTCTCCGCCTCAATACACTGCCTCGAGAACTTGAGATCAATAGTTATAGTTACACCCAAGTCCTTCTCAGTGTCGGTAGATTCAGGAGCAGTGCCCTTAAGGATATAATGAGATTGTGGGTTTCTGTGGCCGATATGCATCACTTTGCATTTGTTCACGTTAAAAGGCATTTGCCACGTGTCCGACCACTCCCCAATCTTCCGAAGATCTTCTTGCAGGCAGGCAGTATTTCCATCCTTTGCAACGTTCATACCAAGCTTGGTATCGTCAGCAAATTTAGAAATCTTGGCAACCATGTCACCGTTCATGTCGTTGACGTAGATGATGAATAGTAGTGGTCCCAGGACAGAACTTTGAGGCACCCCGCTAGTAACGGGCACACACTCAGAAGCCTGTCCATTCAGCACCACCCGTTGCCGTCTGCCACTTAGCCAGTTTTCTATACAGACTGCTACTTTTTCGTCTATGCCCAGCGCTCGCACTTTCCGGAGGCGGCGGCGGTGTGGTACCTTATCAAAGGCTTTCTGAAAGTCTAAGTAGATCACATCCACCGCCTTGTCCCAATCGTGCTTACTGAAGACAAAGTGAGGGAATTCCACAAGGTTCGTCAGGCATGACCGTTTGCTATCATAGTAGAGGAAAGCACAGCATTGCATAATATAGCACAGCATAGTATAACATAGCATAGTACAACATCGCATAGTAAATTATAGTATAGTATAGCATATAATAGCACAGAATAGTATAGCATAATATAGTCTAGCTTAGCCTGAAATAGAATATTATAGCCACTTTATTTAGCATAGCATAGTAGAGAATTGCCTAGCATAACGTAGTATTGTATAGCATAGCATAGTCTAGTATACCCTAGCCT
Organism: Ceratothoa steindachneri; assembly: GCA_963969495.1. NCBI lineage: Eukaryota > Metazoa > Arthropoda > Malacostraca > Isopoda > Cymothoidae > Ceratothoa > Ceratothoa steindachneri. The sequence goes on from OZ018326.1 coordinate 83,924,132, forward strand.
AAACTTGTCTAGTATAGCATAGCATATCATAACCAAGCATAGCATAGTATAACCTACCTTATTTTAGCCTAGTATAGCCAACCCTAGCCAAACATAGGATAGCCTAGCCTAAAATACAATAGCCTAGCTGCGCTGGGCCTAACCTAGCCTAACTTAGTATAATCCAGCTAGCCTTGTATAACCTAGCATAGTATAGCCTAGCTTAGTATGCCCTAGTCGAACATAGCATATTATAGTATAGCCTAGCCTAGTATAGCTTTGCCTTGCGTAGCATTGTCTAGTGTAGCCTGGCCATATAGAGCCTAGCCTAGCCTAACTAGTTATGGCTTAGCATTACCTGCCAGAGCCTAGCCTAGCGTCGCCAAGAGTAGACTGCCTAGCTTAGTATAGCCAAGAAAGAATAGGTTCCTATAGCCTAGCAAATATATCCTTGCATACGATAGCCTAGACTAGCCTAGCATTCTATAGGCTAGCTTGGTATAGCCTATCCTAGCATAACCACATAGCCAAGTGCATCGAATTATAGCCTAGATTAGTATATCATACCATACACTAGACTAGAATAACCTCGCATAGCTTAGCCTATTATGGCCTCGGTAAGCTAGCCTATAGTAGCCTAACATAGCATTACCTAGTATAGCCTAACATAGCCTAGCATAGCAGAGAATAACACTCCCTAGCATATTATACTTTAGCCTACCCTAGCATAGCATAGTATACCCCTGTCTAACCTAGTATAGCTTAGCATAGTTTAGCCTAGCATAGCATTAACTATCCTAGACAAGTATAGCCTATACTATCCTATTATACCCTAGTCAAGCATAGCTTAGTATTTATTGTCTAGCCTAACATACTATATGCTATCCTAGCATAGCATTTTATAACCTAAATTAGCATAGTATATCTTACCCTTGTACATTATATCTTAGCATAGGTTAGCATAGTATATTCTAGCCTATAATAGCATAGCATAGTATAGCCTATTCTAGGCTTGCCTAGCAGAGTATAGTATTTTATAGCTTAGTCTAGTCTAGCAGAGTATCAAACGAATAGTTATGATGTTATTGCCAAAACAAAATAATTCCAGGCTAACCTTGGGAAAACTTTGGCAATTATATCATTTGAAAGGGAATATAAAACAACATAAGAGTTACAAATTTCGCTAGAATCGGCCTAATAGTTATGATGTTATTGGCCTTCCAACATAATTCCCGGGGTAACTTTAGGAGGACTTTGGCAATTATATCATTCGAAGAGAATGTAAAATAACATAAGGTTTTAAAGTTTTGTTAGACTCGGCTGAATAGTTATGATGTAATTACAAAAAACACAAGAAAAAGCAAAACAGGGACCGATCGACCGGTCGACATAGTGAGATGTAAAGTCACTCGCGACTAGACTCGCACGCGACTAAAAATCGGTGGCTCATCTTTGATAGTCATTTCTGAAAACTAATGTTAATGACGTATGTAAATCGCCTCTGCTTTCTTCGTAACCCCAGCCGCATCCGTTTCCCCTTGATCACAACAGTTTGAGATAGACAGTCATGTTTTTTTTTCACGTCCCGCTTTGATAACTGCAACTCCTTACTCGCTGGATCATAAGGTCATGGCTTCAAGAACTTTTCTACTGTTTTAAACCTTTGCAACTTTTGCTATTCTCTTCAATAAAAGTTTCATTCGTGTAACTACCCTATCTCACGACCTAAACTAGCGGTTAATTCAATACCGAATCGCTTTAAACTCGGATGTAGCACTTCTTCCTACCTGTCTTTATCACTAACCCTGTCATAGGACTAGTGATCCCTGCGCCCTTGATCATCCGTGCTACTGATGCACATTATAGTTGTTTGTGCCCCATAGTTGATCGTACCTTGTCTATATTTGTCCCGGCAGTAGAATATCCTGTATAGCTTATTATACTTAGCTCCCGGAGGAGCTGCATAGCCTTCTGGCTTGAGTGTAAATTAGGGAAGCCATGACCTCTCTGATAGGGCCTGGGAAAGTCGTTGATGCGCTTTCCCGTTGCTCCCTTTCATTGCTACCTTACCTCTTCTTTATTTTCTTTCTCTTTGTGAGTATTACCTTATTCGTTTGTATAACCACACATTATACCAGAAGGAACTGTTCCTACTTGGACAAAGTTCGTTTTGCTAGACATGGTAAATCAATCTGTTGACTGCTCGCCATCCCGGGATCAGCTAGCGCCACTGTATGATAAAAATACGTGATCACCCACCATACTTGTTAGTGGACATGCCTATGTCTACTTCTCTTTATTACCTACCCGCATATACACTTCCATACTCGCTTTTCGATCCACAAAGGTTCTGGTTGCTCGGAACCCTTTCGTCTCTTTTGGGTCCTTAGTCATTTGGCAGTGTATATCGTGAGGTCCTTACCTGCTGTGAGGGTCGAAAGCCCGCTGGCTGAGGCAATCATTAGGCACGGGATGTGCTGGGCCGTCGACTCTACTCACCTTCTTCTACCACACATATAAGGGGGCTACGTCAATATCATCCTTTATTTACAAAGTTCAAGGAAACATTCGCCTGTATGGTGGGCCGGGATGCCAAAGTGCAGCTTAGCTCGAACTCACAGGAAGAGTATATGTAAACGATCATATTCTTGAATTTTCTGATCCTATGAAGACTTTTCTTTCAATCTACTACCATTCATTTTTCTCTTTATAAATTGTTACCATGGCGAAAATAAAATAAAATAGTGGTCAACCGGTGGCGCATAGAGATCCGCCACCAAGGGTAGCCTCTATTTCCCTAGATGTCGGGGAGGACGAATTAAAATAAGGTACAACTTCGATCGGTGGAGGGGCTCTCCTCTCACCATTCCCATGCGGCAGATAAGTTTCTCCTTTGTAAACTATGGAGCCGCCCTCGGGAAGGCACACCTATTAGCAACAGCGGCAGTCCTACTTTCCTATCACATGAGATGGTTAAAAGAGCAGACAAGTGGCCCCAAATCGAGCGCTCCCAGTAGGAGAGACTCGACAGAGCCAACCCTCTTTGAGAGGCAAGAGATAGTAAAGAGAGTCAGGCCATGCTTTTTATGCTCCTAGAGGCATACGTATGCGAATTCCTATGGGCAGATGTGCCTGTCCCCTCTCTTTCCTGAAGCAAAATGTTTGCCAGCCGAGACGACACGACAGAATTAACTTGAATGGGATCCATGATGCTTTGAAGGGGAGCTGTCCACATTAAGGCCTCGTCTGAGCCAGACATGATCCTGAAGGTGACCCAGCTCCAGATGGAAGGTTCTTTCATGGGGAGAAATTAGACTCGGTGTCGAACACTGAACCTTAATCAGCCCCAGTCAAAGCTTCTCCTGAGTTGGCTCGGGCCTCCATAGGACTCACAAGGAGAGGAGTGGCCTTCTACACTGATTGGTCTCCTTTTCATACCTAAGAATTTTTACATTTTGGAGAGGTAAAGTGTTGTGGCCGGCTCGTACAGCCTGGGGGTTCTTTTGAAGGGTGGATAGAGGTGGATTCATTATCCAGCCTCATATCCTAAAAGAAAAGGAGTAAGAAGAAAAAGACAAAGAACTAAGGGTTCCTCTCACTCCGAAGTAGCTTTGGTGATGGACGTGTCCGCTGCTGCTTCGGCAGGCGACCATGCAGAGACCGGAACGTCCGGCCCAGAGGTGCCCTCGGGCGGGTAGGCCCATACAAAGACCAAATTCACAACTGCACTGAGACTATATATCTAGCGTTTTCGAGCACGCTGGCTTGAAACACTTTCTAGTTATGCGCTCCACAAAGGGCAGCATGTTGGCTTAAGGCAACATGATCATTCAGGGGAGAACATTCGCTAGTTTCTTTGGTAGAGAGCCGAAGGTAACCCAATTCTCGGACGGAAGCCCTTTGGCAAAAGCGTCGTAGGCTTCCGAGTTCTCCATGTTATTACCCTTCGGACACTTAATTACTCGATCGTGAGTGTGACGCCGCACTCTACCATGAACTTTATAAAAGGAGCCGTTTATAGCACGTTTTTCGATCTTCTTTCTACTATTCGGGGACTTTAACGGTAGACAACTCATCTGAAGAAGTTATTTGATCAATCCGAGGGGTTAGGTCCTTGCCGACCTGATCGACGAGCTGGAGATAGGTGTCCTAATGTCGATGAGTTTAATAATCACTTTCCGAGAATCGCTTCATTTTCCTGCCTTTATCTATCCCTGTGATATCCGGATAAACAGACTGATTCTGGGTATGAAGTGCTCGATGGCATCGATAATAGTGATCACATTATCATTCACCTATAATTTTCTGGATAATCGCTGCTTGAAAAACACTTCAGTTTTGCTTAGAACGGGTGCGGTGCTCCGTATTTCAAGGAATTACTAATTTTGATGTTCCAGTTGAAGAGTTTAGGTCGATTGGTGATGTCATTGAGTTATTCTTACGCAACCTCATCGCCATAGGTCTAAAAACTATTACTAGATACCTGGACGTTTTTCACGCAATCCACTTACTTTGTAGGTCGATAGAGTGTGAGACGGCCCTCAGAAAGAAGAGACAGGCCTACATGCGCTATAAACGCCGTCTATCCGACTTTATTGTCGGCATAGGTATCTTGATTTAACGGGAAGAGACCTCTTGCATATGTATGGAAGCGTATCAAAAGGATTCGGGGCAAGTGCTTTCAGTACCATCTCATGCTATCCAGGACAATGGCACTACAATCTCGGACCACGCGTCCGTAACAGTGTCCTTTGCGACTGAATTCTACGCATTCTTTAGCTGGGATGCCGCTGCGTTAGCATTCAATGCAGGCCGTGATGTCGCTCTATGACGTCGACTGGACATTACCTTAAAGGCGGAGAACATTCAACGACAAGTTTACATCAATTGAGTTGCGTTTCCTTCTCGCTTCATGCGCAGACACCACCCTTGATCTGAATGATACCATGCCTACCATGCTTTGAAACATAGTTTAACGAAGCAGGCCTTTCTATTAGATTTGTTTAACAGGATCTGGACATAGGAGATCCTTATAGACTCCTAGCGATTGACTACTGTGCTCGCTTTTGCGCACCGGGAAGGTATAACTCTACCCCACCCTGTTTCCACCCAATCTCTCTAACCTCCTGCCTATACAAAATGATGAAAAAATTGGTAAATGTTAGATTAGCCTTTTTTATGGATTCGGATGCCACCTGTCTTCCGCACAGTGCGGCTTTCGAAAGTTACACGCGACGTCACATGCTCTTCTCCGACTGTAAAATGCCAGGCTCATATTCGCAGCCTTAGCGACTCTTGTACCCGTGCCATGGACATTTTTTTCCGTGACTTTCAGCACCTGGGGTGCTGATAGGGCTACTGCATTGCATTTCTACCAATCATTTTTTCCGTTCAAAGCTTGAATACGGATACGATTTGTATGCATCCTAAACCGAGCGTGTAATGCAGAAGGTGAACTTGATCCACCACTTGAGTCTACACAGGTCACCAATTCCTTCCGCACTTCTACTAATGAGAGCCTAATTATAGATGCCAGTGAAATTCGCTCGCTTTTCGCCAAATACAGTACATTATGCGCCTGTACGCGTGATCCTGTCGCCTCTCTAAGTAGCCAATCTCAAGCACTGCATCTGTAGGCCGATATCGACGCTGACTATTCCACTGAGAGAGGCCATTCATAACCTCGGCCGTTTTAGTTTATTGTTAGGAAACTCCTTAGAGAGCTCGGTGTAGCTCTCTTTGGTTTTACTCGGGACACCACCCTGAGAAGTACATCTCTGATTATATTTGTCGACAGTCCTACGCTTCACAACTTCGACATTCCTGTGACTATTGCGTTCCGCATTTTGGGAGCACACTTTTATCAAGCTGGATTTGAATCATCGTAGCCGGTTCGGACACCGAATTGTTATCGTTAGTGACTCACAAATCAACCTGAGTACTCCTGGGTTTTGGGGATCTCCACAACCTCTCTTTCGTGGTATTAGTGACGCCACAGTTACCTCGAGCCGGGCTAATGTAGATATTATGTTCTGCTGAGTTCCTGTACATTTCAGAATTGAGGAGAATGAGCGCGCCAAGTATGGCCTCAAAGAGTCCACGAGGGTTTGGGCGATCAGACCTGCGTTTTGCACTTGCTCATACTGACTACATGGCAGCTGCTTGGCAAAATAGTTAGGAGACAGCCGAGGGTAGCTCAAAGACGCGTGCCATAGCGCCGTGACTGTACCATGAATCTACCCCCTAATGCCGCAACGGATTCAATTCGCTTTCTGTCATCTTCAAATTGGCCACAGTCTCGGGATGCAGCGCCATTTGATATAGCGCTCACCTGCACCTTACTACGATGACTACTTTGTGCGCCAGACTGTTCATCACATTCTTGTTGAATGTTCCAGTCTGGCTGATCTTCGCTCCAGATTACTTGTCGTGCTACCGGAATGAGCGTCGTCGCTGAAGCTTCTGCCTTGTAATCGGGACGGTTTTTTTACACAGACTTGTGGAGTATGTGACTTTTGGGAAGAGGCATGACTCCTCCATTTTATTTGACACAGTATGTTGTTGGTCGCATGACCTGTTCCCCGGGAAGGCAGGTATTCTTCTGTCAGTGGAGCCTGCTTTTTTATTCTTCTTACTCCTGTTCTTTTTTTATTTTTTTGTTTATTATTTGTTTTTATTTTGTTTTTGTTCCTTTCTTTGTTTGGTTTGGTTTTGAGAATGTTAAAGTAGCTTAAGGATGAAATTTTAACTGCGGCGACTTATGCCCTTTAAAGCAGTCACCAGATGGGTCCTGTATCTCCTCCAACCCTTTCCCAACCCCAAAATCTTTAAACCTTTTGGTTAATAGGAAATCTTTGATTATAGGATCAATTTCGAAAAAATAGGATGGGTCTGGGTTTGCAGAAGGACAGCTTATTGAAAGATATCTAACCTTATCTTGAAGCGAATAGCTAAATTTAGCTGACGATCTAGTCGATGTAGGCCCAGTCATCCGAAGGAGAGATTTTATTTTTGATTATGTTCTTTTGTTTCTTTGTTATTTGTTTTCCTAAATGTTTTTTTCCCTTCTCGGTGTAGATTTAAGCATAAATTCTTGCGTATCGATTGCCTCGTTAGGTGCGATCATACTGGATCATTAAAATTAAAACGAGATAAAATGCCTATCCTAATTGAAATCCGCGGAAAACTTGTTCACTGATGTCAAGTAAATTGTAAGACCATCGATAGCTTTGTTGTCAAAAGGAAAATGATTTTATTGCTGTTGTCTTGATACCATTTGGGGGTCTTTCACCGGCAATGACGTCCCCCAAAGCTGAGCAAAGCGGAAGTGAAAACAGGGGCAATCCTTCAGCTACAATTTAAATCTGGAGGAGAAGCACATCCGCGCGCCCCCAGTCACCTAAGAAAAACTGGCGCTCTCTCTCTCGGGTTGTTTTTCGCTCCTCTTTTAAATCTCTCACTATTGTTTTCCGCATTTGTATAGACCCAACAAAGGGTGATAGAGGGCGTTAAACGTTTTAACATTAATCACTATTAAGGGATCAAATTTAATTGCATTTTTTTGGCCTCCTTCAGGTCAATTTCGCTTTTTTATTTGTCAAGGGAACCAAATACAGTTACTCGTTTAAAAATTTCTCACAGTTTAACTTGTTTAAAAACATTCTCAATACCTTGCCCTTTGTTTTTAATACCTCGCATTTATTTGTCTAACCCGCCAGTTGTTTATCCTCCCCCGTCAAGTTGTTAATTTCATTTTTGAAAACGGAAAGGGAACCTTTGTATTTATTATTTGAGAATATTCCGGAGTTAATCAAAATGGAAGAGTCTTTAATCTCTCGTTATTAGATAATAGTAAAGGAGGGACACTGGTTGCGAAAGATTTGGTAGGAAATTTGGGGTCAGGTTAGCTTAATTTTAGCTAGGTTATGTTGTGTGGTTGCATTACTTGTTCTCCTAAGAAATAAGAAAGGTTAGATTAGGTTTGGTTAGTTTAGGTTAAGTTAGAATCACCAACCTAAACACGAGTATCACTTTTTTGACCCGGAAAAAGGTGCGGATACCCAAACCAACGAAAAGTAATGGGGAAGCGCGACATAGTAAAACCATATACACCAATTTACAAGTAGATACCACTTGGATCGTATTTGATTGACAAGGTTTACAATCTGGTTGCGAAAGATTTTGCTCTAAATTGAGTTAAACCAAACTAATCCCAATCTTAACCTAACCTAAATAGGCGAGGTAACCTAACCATACCAAATCAAGCTGCGAAGGAATTTCCTCGAAGGACCACCGTGAGAGGAAGCGGCCTCTGAAATACCTTTCTATTCTTTCAAGACCAAGTGAGCCAGCGTGAGAATTTTAGAAGGTCGAGAAAGAATCCGTCACTCGCTTAATCATCCATCCCAGCTGTGTTTGTTTTCAGACGCCAATCGTCCACCCCTTCCCTGCGATAACGCCGTGTGCAGCCATATTAACCCTAACCCCATATCGCGAGGCGAGCTTGGTCGTCTGAAACGACGCGTTATCATGAATTGTGTTTGCTTAGACTGGCGCCAAAATTCCTCAGGGTCCGCAAGGACCTAAGGCGTCTATGGGAGCAGCCATCCGGGTATTTAACTCGAAGCTCACCATCTCTCAAGGAGATCGAAATCCCGCCACTCACTCCGTCCAGACTCATGTCTGTTTCCCCTGACCTACCATAACTCGTCGTTGTACGTCGTCGAAGATCTCGTCAGCAGATCTACCTTCGTTTAACTTTGGCCCCTGTTTAGAGAAAAGCTATCGAGCCCCCTTTTTCACCAAGAGCTGTGCGGCCCTCTCATCTTCACCCTCCCCTTCAAGATTCCCGTTCTTTCGAGACTGAAACTCCCTGCCAATCAGCAGAATCGTCTCGAGTTGAGATTACGTCTCTCTGGAGCAGAGAAAATCTCATTCTTCATAACGAAGTAATCCAACCCCATCTTCGAGTCTTCCTAGTCAGGAATTCACAAAGTATCTTCGTGAAGACCTGCGTTATTGTTTTCCAATTCCCATCCAATTCGCCTGCGCTTGAAGCTAAAGCGATCGTGTATAATCATCCCCTGATTACCTTGTTAATCTTCACTTAATTCATTTGACTACTATAAGTAATTTGTTTCCACTTTTGTATATAAATAAATTACCGCTTTTATATATATATATATTAAAAGTTATATTTTGCGGTATTGCCTTTATATATCCTTTGAACTGCAACTCGGCAAGGCATTAATCTAAACCCGGTCAACCGTAATTCGCACTCTTTATTAATCGCCAGACATATCTCAAGCGGCCTGTAGTCAGCTGTCTGCCCGTGCTTGTGTAAGACTTTGAGCGCCGAGCTAGACTCCACAGGTATATCTCGACACAAGCTATAATTAACCTAACCTGACGTAACTTATCCTAACATTTCTACCATACCTTTTGAAACTAGTGGCTTTGCGCTAAAAATAAGTAAACATTATTATTATTATTATTGTATTCATTAATATCACCTATTCTCTGCGGAAATCGATAAATAACTAGAGTAGTTATCAGAATTACTACCAAACCACGCACGAATTAAATAGAGTTATCTGGTATTTTATTATATCAATATTTTTCCTATTACTTTGCAACCTGCACAAAATTGAATTTGCACCAAAGTTTATACGACTCGTGAATTTGAATTTTACGAGAAGTATTTATTTTGTACAATAAATATTCCGTTACGTCACGGAGACTAACTAACAAAGGTACCGGGTGTTGCCCGAGTTAAAAAGTCCTGTCGCAAATAAATAGAGATGAATATTGTTTAAAATTTTTATATTGTGCTACAAAAATATCTTTACTTGCAAATTATTATTATTATTTGTGGGGTGAAGGCATATTTATAAGAATTAGACACTCTTCTTATCATATAATATATAATACCATATAATATTCTTACAATAATTAAATGTTTCTCCGCTTGTGCCCGGCAGTTTAAGCGCATGAGTGAATGACTGTTAGTTATGAGCGAACAACGTGTGGCCGTAGGAACAGATCAAGCATCTTGTAGATACAGAAGATTTCACAGTTTTCGCTCGATAGTAGATAAGGCGGTTGGACATTCTCGGTCCGGTTTCAGATGGAATCTCAGCAAAAGTAGACAAAACTAGATTAAAGGTTCTTAGGGAATTAACTAGTCACCTATGGGCAAGTGAATATATGGCGTGGGTGTAGACAACTCTATATAGACACGGCATCGTATACATAACCAAACACAATATAGCTGTTACCGCCCCCTCTCTTTTCACAGACGCAGCATATCAGCATTGTGTCACGACACCGACAACTGCTGAAGAGAAGATACATAGTTATCCTTTGTGTCACGATGGTCTATTCTGCTCACTGTTCTTCCTGCTCCTTGCTTCGCAATAGGGGCCGACTCTTATTACCCTTAGGGTTTGTCAGCGATCATCATTCCTTTCTCTGTATAAATTTGATGATTATGCGGGGGCTTCTGGTTCAAGATTGAAATGAGTCGGGAGAGTAGATTTAACTTAAATAATATCTAACTTTATCATGCTAATTAATAGAATCTAGTCCCAAGACTAGATCATTTGAGGTTCACACGCCTTGATAAGGTGAAGAACAACTTCCTGTCACCTAGACTCTTCCAGTAGACATTTCACTCCTATGCCAAAATGGTATCGAGTTATTTTCTGTCGTCACCGAAACGGACACACTAGTGAGGAAGAGAAGCATCGGATTGATAGTTACCCTGAGCCATTCTGAGAAGAATGCTTACAAATCAATAATGTCTGCCAGTTTGTGATTGCCCCATGCTGCCTAAGGGCGTGAAATTGCATAACAGGTTGTAGTGCCATAGAATTTGGTAGGGTGAATGGCCTCCTCCGTACAATTAATTTTTGATTGAACACTTGAGTACCTGAGAGTAGTGTGAGGGGGAAGCGAGTAGCTCTCTGTCATGTTTGTATGTGTCTTGTTTGTTTTTTTATTGTTTTGTTTCTACTTATTCTTAAAATTAGTCTTTTGTTATTTTTTTCAAGGATCGTGCCCTCATTGGTGGGAGCTAAGATGACCGCTGTAATTTTCTTTGAAAATATGCAGGTTGTTAGGTTAGGTTTTGGTATGGATAGGTTCGGTTAGGTTAGGTCCTTCATCTATCAGATGTTCCCAATTTATTCCGCTCTTTCACTGATGCGCGTCTTATCGAAGATTAGGGAAAACGTAGATCTCAGAAATTTCAAGCAAACCTCTCATAAAAAGCAATTTAAAGTACATTTTATAGAAATATATAATTTTTAATCATTATTCTTGAACTGAAAATGGAAGAAAGCCAGTCACTTCCAAAACATATCTCCTAAACCCCCCAAAATTATATATTTCTAAAATGTTTACCCTAAATTGCGCCTTTCTTATGATTTGAAAGTTCGATACTGAGTAAAAAAAAAATACAAGGTTTCCCCCAAATCGCGATAATAGTTTAAACAAAAGAAAAATCATTTTTCTCGGGTGGTGGATTTGTCTTTAGGTTCACAATGTAAACTACCGAGCAAAATAAGAGAACGATTCTTATTTATTAAAATATTTTGAAAAATATTATGAGTAGGTAAATGAAATTTCCATGGTACATACTAACATGCATTTAATATACTTTTTGGATTAAATAAAACATTGACACTTGCAAATTAGGAAAATGATTATTCATAGAAATGTTTAACAAGCAAATAAACTAGAAACAAAGCAAGATTTGACAACGATAAGACTTAAACACATAATATGAACAGTTGAATCTTTTGTTTTCTATTACATCGGTGCAACGACGACATCATTAGTTTTTTGCATAATTATGGTGTTATTATTTTTCATTCTTGCTTAATTTTGATATATAAATCCATCACAGTTGAAGGCTGCTCTTTTCGAACTTTCTCTCCAATAATCTTCCAGAGGTTCTTATTTGGATTCAGGTCCGTGTTCTAAGCAGGCCACTTCATTACTTCGATATCTTCTTGCTCTATGTAAAGAGTATTTTACTCGCTCTGCAGCATCGCATGGTGCATTGTCATGCATAAATACTGCTAGCTGGTTCAGAGATGCTTAAAGTGAGGGTATAACTTGTTGTTCCACGAGGTTTAAGTAGATATTCTCATTTACCATTTAATTATTAGCACTAACGAACCAAATTATTCAGAAGAGAACATCCCCATACTATGACTATCCCTCCTCCATGCTTGCCAAACTTTTTAACAAAATTAGCCTTACTTGTGTCACCTGCAATCCGTTTAACAAATCGTCTGCTTTCAGATCCGACTAAATTAAATTAACTTTCGTTGATAAAATGACTACTCTCCCAAACGACATTTCTCCAAAAAACACGAGCTTCATCATATTCGAGTCTCGCCTTCTGGTTCTTCTTACTGTTGATTGGTTTGGTTGCTGGGGAGTGATTATTTAAATCAGATGCATTGAGGCAACGAGACACGGTGAAACGACTTACTTCTTTGTCACTAGTGGTCTTAATTTTTCGAGAAATTCCTGTTGCAGCCTCGATGGGATCCTTTATAGTGAAACGCTTATTAATAGATATTTCCTCTCGGACGGTGGTTATGTGGGGTCGACTGACTTTTTCAGGGGATTTATAGTTTTTGCTTTATGGGTATTGTTCTTACCTACTAAGCAAAATGTTGCCAGATGATTTCAACAAACTTAAAGAATGTTCCTGACAAAAATCCTTAAATTATTTTTCACGTGTCAATATTTTATTTTATTAGTTTATTTAGTAAAATATATTGAATATAACATTGTAATATATGAAATTTTCCTAAAATATATTAAATTCATACCTTTATGTACCATTGAAATTTCATTTACCTACTTATCATATATTTGAAAAATATTTTAATAAAGAAAAATCGTTCTCTTCTTTTGATCTGAAGTTCATGGTCTGAAATACCATAGTTATCTGACTACCTAACTTCTACGTGTAGAGATTAATTATAGCCCAGGCGGGGCTCTAAAGTTTCTTCTATGTATGGTGATTTTTGTGACACTGTATTTTCAACTCACTTATGTAGTATCCCACTAAGAGAGATGAAATGAGAAGCAAATTCAACAGATTCATATTGCATTTTGATCTTTTACATGCATTTTTTATGGAAGTGCTGTGATAGTGTAAGGGTGCTGCTTTGGAACAATTGCGACCTCTTCTCATTCTTAGCATCACGAGTGTTCTGAAGTATATACACTTCTTGGATCTCCCTCTCACTTGCCCATCTTATACTACCCTCTTTCCTCAAAAACACAAAATCTATGTAGAATAACGTGAGTTATTTCTATTATGTTTGCCTTGGGTGTATATACGTACTTAAGGAAGCTGTGATACTCTCCCACCCAGTTGGTAACACGTCTCCCATCGACATAAAACCTAAGATAAGGCACATTGTTCTTGATTAGTCGTCGCATGATAACCGGATTTTAGTCAATTGAATTTTGAAGTTGCTGCTGTATTATTTAAGTACCTAGCAATTTTGATCTCATGTTAAACTACACGTTCCTAATTATAATTATGTAAGGGTGAGATGCCTGTAATTAGCAAACTACGCACTAATTGAATTTCCTTGCTTGTTTTTTTCATATTAAAGTGTGGTAAATATATTTTAGTAAAAGGAAGAAATTTGTCTCCCACTAGTTTTCAGGTTAAGAAAAAGATGATAAATTTTAAAAGATTTTGTTTTTTTACAGGTATTTTCTGATTTGAAAATCCGTGATGTTATTGCAACCACGCTGAACTCAACGTTGTCTCTACCTCTAAGAGAAACCAAGCTCCTTCCAGAGCTCAAAGTAGCTCTGGAGCTGGTCGCACTTCGGATTCTGTCCAGGACGTGAATCTGAATTTAGCACCTTTGACCATTTGTCGCCCCGCTTCTGTTCTCAAAGCTTCAAGGTCATTTGGCTAAATACCATTAATCATCATCGTCATCACTAACTCTATATTTTAAGAAGGGGATTTTTTGAGTATTTGAATAATAATTTCATCTTAGTTTGGTTATGACTTATGTTTTTTATCAAAGTTATTTTTAATAATTCTTTTATAATATCCAAAAACAAAATGGTGAGGTTCAGAAATAAATATAAGTATCGAACTTTGTGAAATTTTTGAACCAAAATAATTACAAATGATAAAGTTCAGAAAATTTATTTTTATATATCTTCTTCCCTAACTATATTTTAGCACCGTGATATTTTGAAAGGGGGAAAAATTTAGTTTAAAGTTACTTTTCAAAATTATTATAATTGTCGAAGCTCAGAAAATTTAAAAAAATTTAATCATGGCTGCATTTTTTAAGATTTTAAATTTTAATCCTCGTAGCGAAGCGCAAGCTCCCTCCGTAGGGGGGGGGGGAGTGGTAAGGCTATTGCCTGGCTCTGCTATATCTTAAATCAGGCTTAAATCGACTATTGCTGTTCTGAATTCCTGTAGAATAAAGAACTCCATTTTTGCAAGGAATAAAATATAAAGTAATTGAGAATAAAATATGGACAAGCTATATATTCTGAAATCGCTTGTCAATACATACTTTAATCCAGAAATAATAACTTAAATAGTAGTAGTTAGATAAAATATGAGTAAATTTACAGTTAGAGAGTTCGATAAAAGAATGATGCAAATTCTTAAATAGCTATAAATATAATAATCCAAGACGGGAGGTGATTTTAAAATCTAAGACCCAATATTTTAATGGTCATCACATTGATGATCAAAAGAACCGTTACAGTCTTAAATGAATTAAATTTAGCAAGGATGGAAGGTTATTTTATTTCAAGGGCCATGATATATGAATTAATTTTGAACAAGAAAGCCACCATCACTCTGCAAAAGAAGAAACCCATGTCATCGAAATAGGTGATTTTTTTTACAGTTTCGTTGGCTCCAGATTTCGGAAAACTTCTAGAAGGTTTCGTTGCTGCTCGGGTTCTCGAAGACAAAATAACAGGTCTCGACCCAAATCAGTACGGGAAAAACCATGGTAGTTCCTCCACCCACTACCTTGTCAAACTACTCAATAACATTCTCAAAGGTATTGATCAACCTCTTCATATTGCCGTAATAACTTTAGTGTATTTTACTAAAGCCTTTTATTTTGTTGATCATGGAGTTGCCATTTGAGAGTTGTTTTTATTTGAGTGACGTCCATCTCTACTCAAGTTAGTGGACAACTTTTAACTAATCGTCAACATAGAGTAAGATATATATAGATGCTTTGTCTGAATTTCAATATATAACTGGTGGTTTCCTCAAGGAACAAAATTAGGACCCATAGTATTCACTGCTCTAATAAACAACTTGCAAGGAAAAACGCCATTCACATAAAGTTTGTAGACGACCAAACCTTGGCTGAAATTGTAAATATCAAGAACGTCATGAACAAGGCAATGCAAACTACACTTGATTCTCTCTCCATTGAATGCGAATCCAATCTTATGGTTACTAATCCTATCAAGTGTGAGGTTCTGATTCCATCTGCCCCTAAAAGGCCTATCCTCTACTCACATTTACATCTCAGTGGAGTAGATTTACTAATTGTACATGAGGGTAAACTATTAGGAATTTACATCAACACCCTAAATTGGAAAACGCACGTTGAATATCTAAACAAAAAGGAAAACAAATGATTATTTATCATCTACGAGTATAGGGCCAAAAAATTTAAATTCAGTGTGGAAACTATGTTTACACTCTATACCTGGCTCATTCGTACTAGTTTGGAGTACGCTGGGCCCGTGTGGCACTCAGTAGTGATGGCACAGGTGACATTCTATATTGACCGAATACAAAATTGATTTTCTGTATTATCTTTTGGTGATCTTTATACAGATTATGAAACAGTGATTGGTATTCTTGAGACTTCGACACTTCACAAAAGGAGGGAGCATCTCTGTCATAAATTCACCATTTGTCTCTTGAGCTCTGAATGCTATAGGAACCTGCTGCCACCATACCTACATCAAGTAGCCATAGAAATAACAGGAGGGGTTTAAGAACTCTAAGATCTATTAGTGGCAGAATCACACGGTGCCACAACTCTACAATTCCTTACTTAGTGAGATTGTACAACTCAACGATATCACTCGAGGCCATGTGATAGAAAATCACTGTAATACAATAACTGAATAAATTTATTTTGTTCAAAATATTGGTATTAATTACAATTATGTACAAATATTATTACTATAAATATAAGTTGAATTTTGTTAACCAAGTCGTTATGTTAAAAAATATAATAATGTTTTAGTAACTTTTTTGGAAGTAAACTCTTTTTTTAAGAAGTAAAACTTAAATTTTCTTTTTCCTTACATAATATGCAGTCGATCGATATCGTCAAAGGTTTCAAAAATTGGACGAAAGTTCATTGAAGTATGATCGTTTGGCTGGGCTTATAAAACCCCCAGAAAAATCGTAGAAAACTCCAACTCACTTTTGTATAGAGATAATGAAACATGTCTGGTAACTGTCTTTAATATATTTACCATTTCGATAGTTTCTAAAGGGATGATTTTTCGAAAGCTGACACTAAATGGTTTGAAAATTAGCAACTTAAAATTTAAAATTTTATTTGGACTTGTCCATACCACTATAATACACTAAATCTCAATAGTTCTAAACTCTTCGGAGTTAACACTCATATTAAACTGTATTCATTCAAATTGCTCGTCAGTATCGTTCTATCTTTGTAAGTGAGATGTTGTGTTACATCTTGCTCCTATCCTCCACTTCAGTGCTGCTTATTCGAGTTAAAATTTAGGTGCCACATGGAAATAATGCTTCTATTTTTAGATAATTAATAGGAGGGCGTCCGTAAATTTGTTCATAAAATGCACTTATAGTTGCTCTCATTATAATATTTTCATTTAGTTTTGCACGAAATATATACTTAGAAAGAAGCAAATTTAAAACTAGTTTTTTCGTGTTTTCCATAAGAGAAAATTAACTTTTTTCACCAATTAATAGTAAGTTATATACGCACATCTAATTATATATATATATATATATATATATATATATATATATATATATAAGCAATAGTGATAAAGCATTAAGTTTTAGTTACTATGACTAAAGCCTGTAAGCAAATGATATATAATTTTTCTACATTTTTACATTAAGAAGGATTCTTTGAACTCATATTCTCAGAAAGGCGACCCCGAGTAGGCAAAAGCCCAAAAGAAGAAGTATAAATTAACCAATTTTTATACTGCCTTTTATTACTTGGATAAAAATTTGAATTAATATCGAAATGAGATTTGCAATTTTGCGACGCCTTATTGGCGTCAAAAGACCAAAGACAATCCTTAGATTGTTTATATTTCTATTGGCATTTCTCTACCTCCCCCTAACTCAGCAGAAGCCACACAGACAAAAATCGAAAAGAATCATGTCCGAGGGTATCAAGGAGGGTAAGTATTATTATTATTAACTTGGTTCATTTGGCATTGTGATATTAATGTTATGTATATAATTTTGACTAATTCATTTTTATGAGTTCCTTCTTATCCTCCCACGTAAATTTCTACAATATCTAAATGGCAACAAAATGATTTCAGCTTCTAATGGCCATAAGTGTAAGTTAAGTACTTATAATCATTCGCATAATCTTAAAAAATCGTAGAGAGTTTTAATGAATCCCCGATAAAAAGCGGTTTTATCCAATGCCATGAAGTATCCTCTCCATTAACATGCAATGGTAAAATTATGGTCACTTACGTGATTTACTAAAGCGTGTAATGGAAGAACTAATAACAGTGAGTGATTCGTGTAGTGCCCTAATGGAACTTGGGGATAGAAAATCATTGTAATTAAAACCCTACATTTACCATGTAGAGGTTTTCTTTTCATTAATTTATATCCGCTAAAGCAATTGTCGATTTTCATAACTCAGATTTAGAAGCCACCTTATTCCGCAGAGGTCTTATATATTCCCTTAACTTGACTTTTAACACGATATAAGCATTGATTATTTTTAAGGTTAGGACTGTTATAACTCAGGTGCGAGGAGATTTTGAATCACCATTTAGTTACCTGGACTAATTTTAGAATAAGAAACTCTTTTGTTCGTGTCAGAATCTTTTCCCCCAAATTTATAATAGGAATAAGGGGGTGGAAGGAGAAAATAACGAATTATTTTTAACCCAAATTATAATTCATGTAACTTTAGAAACTAATTTCATCCTCAGAAGTTTTTCATAAACTTCAGAGGATATTAATTGGATAAGTGAGGAATAATTCAATTAAAATTTAGCACACGTTGGCTAATATTTAAAAATGAAAAAGTTCATTTCGTTCATTTTTTGGCTTAAGGATCTTCATAAAGGAATTCAGTGTGTTTAGCGAATTATGAATATTCTTTTTTATTCGCTTGGAATTAATATTTTTTGTTGCTCTAAATCTTAAACCAACACAAGGCTGAATGCTTTGATTGATCAGAGCAACATGCACCCTGTCTACGTGAGTTTATAATTCCCAAACTATTTCTTTCGTCACTTGAACGACATGAGTTTACAAAAAATCCATAGAGATCCGTGGTTGAGGAATATTAAATAAAAATTAAAATTTCTAAATATCTGTACTGCTATTTTTCTTTATGCAATTTTTATTATTTTACACTAAATCATTTTATTCTCTCCTTAGGATCAAGGGCTTCCACCTTAGAATTATTCATAATATCAAAGGAAGTTCATGTTTTAATTAAGTTTAGCTTACCTATAGAGACAGGTTATTATTATAAATGAATTATTCTTATAAAAATGTTTGGTATTTAAGATTACATTGATTCTTTTTACTGTACCTATATAAAAATAAATGATAAAGATAGGCTACAGATGAACCTTCTTTAGGTAAGCCTTAATAGGATAATTAATACTGTATCTTATTAGCAAGCTTAGCCACATCATATTCGTTATTAGTCACACGAGGCACAACATTTTTGATGTAGATGCTCAGTGGTCATGCAAGACTTTAGCTTCGATTTTATTGGTTTCCATTTTGAAAAGGTTTCCACTCTCCAAAAATGAAACCATGTCCGTCTGCAAATCAACTATTAGCATTTTTAGTCGGGTGCGAGTCTAGTGGCGGGTGACTCTACATCTCACTATGTAGGTCGATCGGTCAGTTGGTCAGTCCGACCCCGTTTTGCTTTTTCTTTGTTTTAGTAATAACATTGTAACTTTTCGGCCGATTCTAACTCTTATGTTGTTTTACATTCTCTTTCGAAAATTTAATTGCCAAAATCCTTCTTTTTTTAAGTTTCTGGATATACTCACAGAGGATAAAAAGAAAGAATTTACTCTAAAGCTCATAGAAATCCTCCCATACAAAGAGGTTGATGGTGTACCTGGGGCAATTCATCCGCTACAACTGAAACCTCAATCCCTTTGGGGGCTGTGCATCGTCCTTGACAGGGAAGGAGTTTTCAAAGTATTTTTCTACTACACCCCTTAAAAGGAGTGTATTAATTAATTTTTATATAGTTCAAATTAGTGTTAGAAAGATAGGTTGAACACAATTTCTATGGAAGGGACAATTTCCATCCGTTGGAGGTCATGAATCTGTGTCGGTTCTCAATTTTTGCTATATAATATTGCAACACTTGTCTCGAGTTTCTCGAATTTTATTCAATTGAAACCTAGAAGTGTAGCATACACTCCAGACCCCAGTGTCCGAAGAGAAACTAGAGCTCTCTTTGGCCGTTCTTTCCATTTATATTAATTTTTACCCTCTCTTTTCTATGTCTGGATGCACACAACAAAGGGAAAAAGAGGGCAATGAGCTTTCTAAAATAAATAAGTAAAATTCCTTAGATTTTTTTGTTAAACGTTTTATTGCTTCGTTTCATCTATTTTTTTGAGGCGGATGGAACATTTTTTCATTCTTCTAGCAACAATTTATTTGAAGTTGGAAAATGTCTAAAGTTTGCTTTCCTGAAGTGTTTCATAAAAATTCCCAGGTTACTTTTAAATGCATTCGCATTAGTAAACGAATTTTCATCTCTCTTTCAATCTCCTGTTCAAAATATTCAAATAATCCGTTATATCAGACAAGTAATAAAGCAATAAAAATAGGCGAGTTTAGAAACTGTTTTATGAAACTCTACTTTTTCCTCGGATTATATTTCAAGCTCACGGCGAAGCCCGAGTGAACGTCTGCGAATTTTCTTAAAAAAAAACCCTTTGAAACTGAAGATGATTCAAATAATGATGTTTGATGAAATTTACACTTGATTCAACATTCATAATATCTTCAAATTTAAGGACATTGCTGCGTATTGCTAGTTTTATAAAATATGTAGGTCTGTGGCACCCAAATTGCCGGATTTAATAGGCCCAGCAAGGAACTTCCCAAATAGACGCTCGGTGGATTTATCAAATCCTAAAAATTGCGAGGTGTGTAAATTAAGGAAATAATATGCTAAGTGTAATGAATAAACAACCTAAAAGAATTAGAAAAAGAAACAAAATAAATGTCAAATTATACAAATCGATGTGAGGCAAGCGGTCGGTAGAATCGCGCGAAAACACACGAACATACAAACGCTGGAAACAGCTATTTTAGGTCAGCACCTGAACAAATACAAGTCATGCGCTCACACAAATATAAGTGGGCTAAGAATAATTATCAGCAAAAGGTCACACCAGGCAAGCTGTACAAATACAGGCTTTGAATCGAAAGTTTTCAAAAAGAACCGTGAGAGACAAGCGATTCCGTAGAATCACGATAAACCTTAGACATTGGAAATGTGTAGGTACAACAAGTATTCCGCCCAAGGGGTAGAAGTAAAGAACAAATTAGATAGATCATTGGCTCCGCTTCACGCACAAGTCAAGTTTACGGCTCTTGGAGAAGACACACAATATATATATAGAGAGGTAAAGAGACATACAGTGATCAGTAATTATTCGGACAGTCAATATTCGGCAGTTAATTCATTCGATCATTAAGTCAAAGTGTTACGAAACACCGTTAACTCTCCTAAATCATGCCGCCTCTAGACTCGAAACTTCGCGTAAAACAGAAGCCTACACACCGACCACAAGAAAATAGAGATGTTTCCGCTTGCCCCTTTTAGTAGGCAAATTTAAGAATAAAGTTATTCTCTTTTGCCGCGTCTTCCTGAAGTCGCTGATCACGAAGAAACCTTCGGTAAACCCAACCTATCTCATCTCAAGCCTCGGTCAAACAGATCCACTCTGCGCCGAGCGCTACCACAAGAACGTACGGTGCTCCAACCATAATTATCATTTCACCTCCCCCACCCATAGTGGCATTCCGTATGTTGAATTAATAGTGTGAATTTTAAAAAGAACTTTGTTTTTAGCATTCGGAAGTTGAGTGTCGAATTTTTCCGACCAACCATGCATTACTTCCCACTATGTTTCTTGCTGGTCTGTAGTTATATGTTTTATTTAGTATGTATGTCCGTACTTAAGTCACGGGTTCTTACTACCTCAGTTGCTTAGAGGAATATGTAAATTTTTATATGTATATGTAATCTTCTTACCTTACAGCGCACATAACGATTCCACGATCTTAAACTTAATATCAATAACTCTGATAACGATCAAAAGTTGTGATGTACCACAAATATTAATATTCTCATCCAAAGCCAAAGAAAAGTATAGAAAAAACAGGAAATGGCTTCACCAGGTTCCCCTACGGGGGGAGCTTGCACTTCGCTCCTAAGATTATAATTTAAAATCCATAAAAGCAGCCATGGTTAAATTTTTATCAATTTTCTGAACTTCGCCAATTATAATAATTTTAAAAAGAAACTCTAAACTAAATTTTCCCCCTTTCAAAATATCACGTTGCTAAAATATAGTTATAGAAGAAGATATATAAAAATAAATTTTCTGAACTTCACCATTTGTAATTCCTTTGGTTTTAGAAAATTCACAAAATTTCGACACTTATATTTATTTCTGAACTTTACCATTTTGTTTTTTGATATTATAAAAGAATTATTAGAAATAACTTTTATAAAAAAACACAAGTCATAACCAAACTAAGATGAAATTATTATTTAAATACTCAAAAAAATCTCCTTCTCAAATTATAGTTATTGATGATGATGATGATGATGATGATGATGATGATGCTTTCTTTTCGACTTAAATCTTCCAACTGCCTAGTGACTGCTGAAACAGATAAACTTACATTTTGGAAAAAGGGCAAATTTTATGAATATTTCTTTAACGGTTTATATTGTGCAATCTTTAATAAATTCTCCACCATGGCCTTCCTTTTTCACATATGCATTTAGTGACAGCATAGCTCACCCGTACCCATAAATCAGTTCCATTGGTTTTGCATTTCAATAAATTTTGTGGTAAAAAGATTAATGTTTTCAAAGTAGATTTGATGTTTATGCGTACCTTCCCTTCCAATGGAAAATAACCCTCTTGCGGTGTTTCATGGTGTCTCTGGACTTTAAATGACTATAAAATTATTATAGTTTCCTGTCATATAAGAATGTAGTCATTAGTTCAAATCCCATTAAACATAGCCTTCCTCAGTTTTATGTCCTAATTCTAGGATTTACTATTGCTGTAACATATACTGGTCCAACGAGTTTACAGATACTAAAATGAAATTTACATTCCTTCATAATATTAATGGCTTTAAAAGTAATCAACCGTAATAAAATTGAATATATTAATTGGTATAAGAATTTGTAA
Organism: Ceratothoa steindachneri; assembly: GCA_963969495.1. Lineage (NCBI taxonomy): Eukaryota > Metazoa > Arthropoda > Malacostraca > Isopoda > Cymothoidae > Ceratothoa > Ceratothoa steindachneri. The sequence goes on from OZ018326.1 coordinate 83,946,845, forward strand.
GTTGGAACAGATGAAAAGACGGATCTTCCAGAGCGGCAGTTTTAAAACATTACATGTTAGTGTATGCTTCTTACAATCTTTGGTATAAGATTTGCGCCGAGACGGCCTGTGTGTTAGCTAATGTGGCTGGTGTGATGATAGGCTGAAGAATATCGACACGCTCTGCATTTAATATGTGAATTGCCCGAATTAAGGAAGCATAAAAGATTAAAATTATATTTTCCTTCACATAAGAGGAATGAATATTTGTTGCCCACATCTGGGCATTAATTGTGTTGGTACCCCTGACATTTGCTGACAATAATTGTATGTCAGTAAGACCTTTTTGACTTTTTCGAAACACCCGTAAACAAAAAGAGCATTGCCTGTCGGGGTGAATTTGAGGACGTTCAATGTATACTATTTGCTCTGGAAAATTTGTAGAAAAGGGATTGGATTTTGAGCTTTATTAATATACTCAATAAATAGTTAATTCGATATTAATTGAATTTGGGAAGAAAATAACTACACAAATGATGGAGTTATGCATTTACCACAAATTACTAATGGGATCTAAAATACTATTATCGCAACGAATATATCACTTCTCTCTATGCATTGCAAAACTGTATTTAAATGAGAATTGGTGACTTTGTTTTGCATAGTATGTTACAGTTACTGATTACTTGCAGAGTTATGTAGATACTCTTAGAGCTCGGTAAAATTATAAGAGGAAGGCACGCGGAATCCTGACGATAAAAGAACAGTTGTGCGGTTAGCGGTGACCGTTATCTTAAGATACTATGGGAGATAGGAGCAATCCAGAATGAAGCAAGCGTTTTATTCTCTTCCTAGCATATGGAAGAATGGACCCAGTGATTGACTTAAATGAACTGCTCCTTCACAAGTGTGTTTTATTCTTGTTTTTGGCAGAAAAAGGAAAGGAGATAGTGACAATCATATCTGAAAAACGCAATGGAAGTGTAACTCTCTCTCTCTCTCTCTCTCTCCCTCTCTCTCCGTCTCTCTCTCTCTCTCTCGCTCGCTCGCTCCCAGAGTCAGTCGATATTGGGTTGGAATTATCCTTGGTTGGTTGAAAATTTCCTTTAAATTCGTGAAAGTCGTGTGTGAAAGCCAGTGGCCCGCTTTCTCCCCAATTAATTATGAAAGCCTGTATTCACATTCATATACTCGTGCATGTATATTAAAATCCCTAAAATCGTGTCAACACACTTTCGCTCTATCAAACAACTACGTTTCCACACCCAAATTATAACAAAAAAATAATAATTAAATTTTTTCTAGAGTTGTCATATGATGCCAATGATGGCCACATGCAACCTAGATAAGAACGTAATTCTTAACTTGTTCTTTGTGATGCCTCAGGCTAGAGATCCCTGATTTAGATAAATTACTTTATAAACGTTGATAAAAAATGTAAAGAATGCAACGCATGAAGTGTTCCAAGCAATTGCCCTCGAACGATAATTGATATCTAAAGCAAATTATTTTGCACATAATATTTTTAGCATACATCAATTCTAAAGAGTTATCAGAGCTTTGAATTAAGAAATTTGAAGTATGAAATGTAGCATCCCTCAGATAAACCAATAACAAACAGATGCTTTAGATCCCCCAAAAGGTGACAAAAGAAAAAACACAAAATGAAAAACATATAGTATTGAATATTATATAATATAATTTGGATATACTCGTACTTTCGCTAAATTTAAAATTCATATCAAGATAAATTAATGACGGCTGACTTAAGTAAATTTCTTAAGATAACACTTTAGAAAGAAATATTGAAGGTTTCTCGTAAGACTAATCCAATTGCGATTATGTATAGACTTGATCATGTAATGAAAATTTCATCTTTGCTCCGTCTGGCAATTGCAAATAGATGGGCAAAGATTTTGGCAAATGAAACAGAAAAATCTTTTTATAGCTTAAGGCTGAACGAAAAAATATTTTGCAATATATTTTTTGGTTAAATTATTTAAAGCTAGAAAAATATAAATGAGATCGTGTTTTTCATAAAATATATGATTTTTTTAAAATAAAATATGTGCATTGACCCTTTAAACAAACATCTTTTGAAAGCAGTTAATTCACATTTGGTTACTTTTTTTAACACCTTACGAAGACAATATTGTTACCGCACACTACCCTCGTCGTAGTTGTGCTCCTCTGTTACTATTTAATACGGCGCAAATCCTCGCAGTTGCGTTGATAGGTTACTATGGACCTGGGTTTGTCCAGCTGCAGACTCGAAGCTCGCAGGCAGGACAACTTTGTCCTGCCTGTGTAGGACGTACCTGATTACAGCTTCTTTCAGTGCCACCTACTTGACGTTACCTTTACTTCGACGCTCGTTACTCCAGGTGCCGTTGCGATGTTTGGAGGAGGATATAGAGAGGCAGGCTTCTACTTGAATTTACTTGCTTAAATGAGATTCAATCTTATAATACTGGCACAAGCTGGGGAGGTTCAATGGTAAGAGAAACAGAGTTTTGATGGTACGAACGCGAGAATGGTGAGGTGTGAGAAGACGGGGTCTTCTCAGCAAGGAGTCTTAGTCACTCTGGGGGAATTCCACGTGGAATTTCTTTTCCAGCACGGAAGTGACGTCCATGCGTTAAAAAAAATTCTAAAATTTGTTTAGGCTTAAATTGGTAAGCATGCCCCCCCTCCCCCATCGACAAGCGGTAGCCTCGAACCGCGTCCACCCGGACCACCTTTTCGCGGGTTAGAATCGCCTGGGCGTGAAGGTTCGAGGCCATTCGAGAGTAGCGCTGGCCAAACACCCCATGTTTCCCCTACCCTTGTGGGGGGAGCCTCGAATATATAGGGCTCGTCTTTCAAGTGTGAGACACAGAGTTGAGGAGTCCCGCCAGGATCCAAGAAGCATTTCCCCTAGTTCCAAGTCAGGTGCTTAACAACGAAGCAAAGTGACGGCTGAACTTTTCGTGTCTTTGGAATTAGCCCAGCCAGTGAGGTATTTCCATTTGAAGATCGCCACTGAGTGATTTTTACGACTCCACTCATCAACTCCTGTAGAAGCCCTCCTCGTTCCCTCCTCGTCTTCGGGTGGCCAAAATACTCTCCACTGGACAGGACGTTACCGCCCCTCCCCCTTGGAGAACCGTTATCACGTCAACTCCCCACTCAGAAGCTCCGAGTGCCCTCGCCCTTACGTTTATTGCCTCTAAAAGACATCCGTTAAACCTTACCCTGACGTCTCACCTGGAATCCCTCGTAAGCCAACCCCTCCCCCCTTCAGCAACCCATTTGAGTTAATCCTCCCCATTAGAATAGTCTCCTTCTGTAACTCATTAATTTCTAACTTCAGAGTCTGATGCATAACTCTGAAATTCCCCCCTCATTTACCAATTTAATTTTGCCCATTGATTCTCTTATTTTATGTCAATAAAATTATATTTTTGTACATGCCTCTTTAAATTACCTTGAGCTGTGCCATTGCCCAAATTTTACCTGACCTCGTTTTGCCCTCTATTATCGCTGCTCCGCACGTCGAAACTCGTGGCGTTTTGCCCCTTTGTCGGTTCGCCTTTAAGTTATTAGTCCCTCCTCCATAGATATAATATGGTATTGATATAATATAATGTCACACCATGACAGTCACCCTCGAAACTTAGGGTAACTCATACTAAAATCAGAGTGTTACTAGACTAAAATCTGACCGGGATTTAATCAGGAATTTATCTTAAGGGTTTCGAGCGAACGGGTGGCCAGTCGAGAGACTCCTCCATATCTACCTCCCCTCATTTTGTTGGACTTGTCTTTTATATCCGATATTACATGATTTCCGGCGGAACTAAAGGAATCTTGAGAATATGGCGGTGAAGCCGCCCGTGAGAGCGAGTCATAATGTGAGTTAGTCCGTAGCTGTTGATGATGACCAGTCCAGACCCCGTGGACACAAAAACCTAAGCTAATTAAAACAATTTTCACAACAAGTGTGGCAGAAATCGAGGAAAAAATTGACTGGGTGCTAGTATCCAATGGCAGAAGGAACATCATTAAAATTTAAGAACTCATCGAGTCGATCATTTCATTTGGGTGAAGGTAAGGGCGGGTGTATGTTTACCGGATTCAGAGAGATATTTAAAGGTTTGATTTGATGGGGCAGAGTTATCCTTAGGGGCGAAGTTATGTTCTGAACGTGCAGGGCTAAGGGGTTTTGGATGTGAAATCTGTCTGAAATTAACTCACATCCTTCGGCCAGCCTAAGGACTCCTTCAGCAATTATTTGGCTAGTTTCTTCTCCGCATTCCAACAACTACGCAACCTTTCACAGCTTTAAATACAGTCTACCAGACCACGTGGGATAACAAAGAGGATTTACCGTTGTTCATAGAAAAGGTACATAAATTGGTACAGGAAATTTGCAAAACTATTGATGAAAGATTTCAGGTAAAATTCACCAAAACCAGCAAGACATTCTCGTGGCTAGTGCTGTTTTTAATAACCTTCGAACCCCATTTGATAAAAAGTTTCAGGATGTGTATGACTTAACGAAAAAGATACATGAAAATATTTACGCAGTTAAGACTAAATGTGGTAAAATAGTAAAGGAAACAAAAAGTGGAAAAGTAAATATTGTTCAAAGGGCTCAAGAAGGATCAAGTGTATACATGGTTCGTGATAATAGGAACATTATGGATAAGTCCCAATGCCACAATTGCGGAAAGTTTGGCCATTTGAAGAAAGAATGTAGGTCTCCCCCATATTGCATTGAATGTAAGGAAAACGGTCATAATTCAGGATACGGTCCCCGTTGCAGGAAATTCCGCCCTAGTATCCTTTCCCAGCGACCTTCGTGGTATAATGGATACCCTAGACAGAATTACCTAGGTAATGTCCCTCCGCAGTCTATATCAAACCCCGACTGGAATTACGGACCCCCAAAACCCACAAGTAGATGAAATATGCCTCACCAACCCACTCGACCCTCCCCCTGAGATAAGTCCCCTCTTAGGCCAGACCACCAGTTCAAGCCCCCAGGAAATTCTCCGATGACTAGGAAATTCCCGAAAAAAATAAAGTAATACACCACTATAGAACTCCCCAAGGAAAGTTGGTGAAATTAGTCAAAATTGACCCCGATGAAACTGATGAACCTGTCGAGCATGTCCCCTTAATTCCCGAAAGCTATCCTACCCCAGAAGTAGAGTCTGAACCCCCACATTATTTTTTAGACCAAGGTCCTGGGAATTGAGCCAAAACTTAGAGAACTCATTACCAGTGAAAATTATAGGCGATGTGTTGAATGATTTTATAATAAATGTTCAAATTAATGGAGTCCTCTTCACTGCAACTATTGATACGGGTTTAGCAGCCACTCTTTTTCAAGGCAGTAGAAGGAAAAAACTTCTGGAGAGATCTACTACTACTTACAGTTGAATGAAGCCACTTGTAACCTACGTGGTGTGACAGGAAAAAAATTTGGCCTATTAGGAGAAATTCAGTTGTATGTCGAAATGGATGGAACAATCTATCCAGCACTAGCTAGGGTCACTACGAGAAACATAAATTGCCCCAAGGATTTATTATTGGGTATGGACTTTGTAACGAAGAATTAATGGATTATTGACGCCTACGCAGGGCAGGTTAGAAGTAAACATAGGATACACCCTTTGTATGGTTTTCTCGGCGCAGCGAACTACCCTCCAAATTCACCGGCCCCAAGGAATCCCCAACCCTTCCGAGTCCCACAAATTTGGTTCGAAAGCTTTTCCCCTAAGGGCTTCCGGAGCCAACTTAGTTTAGAAAAATGTGTGTCGTAGAATTGCTCATAGTCTTGTCTAATAATTATTCTAGTCCTTGATCTGGACACACCGCTTTTGTTTAAGTCGATGGTATTGAGACCCTATGAGTCAATCTACGATCATTATATATATATATATATATATATATATATATATATATATATATATATATATATATATAATTATATAGGCTTTAATTCCTACTGAACGTGCGAAGGCTGGTTAGAGGCGGGTTGTGCCATGGACAGGATTCTCACTATAAAAGTCCCACTTGTTACTGGGGGGAGGTTTGTGATTGTTAAATTCTAAGAGTGCATAATACAGGTTGAATAAATTAGCCGAAGGGATTCTTAATTGAAGTCTTGACAAGGGTACGTCAAAAAGAAAGAGCCACAAATAAACACACGTACAAAAATAAACTTTACTTCACACCAAAATAATAATTAGTAGCAATAGTTAAACGGGCATTTAGGTAAATAAGGATTAAATATTAAACACGGATTAGTCCGGGTTGACAGCAATTATAAATAATAATATCAGTGAATGACTTACTTGAATCTCTTAAAAAAGAAGGGGAGGATAGCACTGACGTTAAGCGTCTAGATTTATAATGACTCTCTGTGAGTATCAATCACTGTTAATTAAATAGGTAATTTAAGAATAGAGGGACACTGGGTTTACAGATTACCATTAATTGTGATGGATTGGAGAGACGACTACTCAGGTCCAGACGGGGTGGTTCGGGTGGCGTTAACACACGTTCTCGGGGAGAGGGGGGATAAGACGACGGGTTCGGGGCTGCTGACTGCAGTTCCGGTTAGTTCACTCCTAACTGGATGAGACACTAACAAATAGTTACTTCCAGTAACTATTTGGATGTTCCTTTTTCTTTCTCAAGTTACGTTGAGCAACAGAGCGTATTTGCCTTAGGAACACTTTGAGACAGTGACCAAGTTAACTCAGCGGCGCGTTGGCAGTCGATACGTTACGGCAACGACTCTCGTTCAACGTGAGGGTTACGCTAGTAGGTCTGGAACACTTCTGCCGAGGGATGAAGTGCGTTGACATTTATACCGCGGACTGTGTGAAATCGAGAGAGAGATTCCCTATACGACAATTTGCTTATCGCGGCTCCTTCTGAACAATCTCCATGCTATCATAAAAATGGAAAATAGAATTTAGGCTTCTCTGTGAGATATGACTTCTTTCGTCAGACTTCCTGTCGCCTGTTGGGCAAGTTTGGCACGGATAACGACTTAGGTTAAAGGGAAGGCGGAGGAGGGCGGTAAAATGTCGGGGGAGGGGGAGGGAGGGAGGAGACGAAGGTCAACTCAAACGACAAATTTCTTTCGTTCCCACGATTGTCTAGCGGCATGCGAGTATGTACGTTCCATACCCTCACAATGTATAAACATAGTTAATCGTACTACAGTGAGGTCGTTAGCCTCTGCTATTTCGGTTGGGCCAGTGACCCGAACCTTTGCTCAGGATGTTCTGAAATATGAACTTGAAACTAGACAGGTCGTCCCGGAAAGGAGTCCAGCAACAGGATAAGCTCTGAAACATGAGCATTAGGGAACAGGGTTAGCTCTGAAACATGAGCATCGGGAAACAGGATTATCTCTGAAACATGAGCATCAGGCCACAGGATTAGCTCTGAAACATGAGCATCAGAAATAGGATTAGCTCTGAAACATGAGCATCAAGCCATAAGATTAGCTCTGAAAGATGAGTCTAAGGCTAAAAAAGAACCGGTAGTCTTTGAACAGAAAACAGTCTATGCAGTATATCCCGAAGAGGATTTAACGATTAGGTCCTATGAAAGGGTAGTTTTCGAAGGTATAGTCAAAAACCTGGACGATAAAACGGGTAGACAATAATGTTGACTTTCTGGTAGAGAAGAATGTAGTAGACGATTACGTATTGATAGGCCAAACTCTTAGTTTCTTCTAAGGAATCGAAAATATTGTTGAATTGTATGAATGTAGGTGATACTGCGCGGATGCTGTTCGCCAAAATCCCAGTCAGTATAGCAACTCAAGAAATAGCTGTTGAAACTAAGACAATTAAAACAGTTGGTTCATGGTTTGGTAAAACCCCTCGGGTAGATTTAATCTTGGGAAACAGTATAAAGAGTACATTGCAAAAACCGCAGGTGAGGATTCACACTTGCGCTACTGCACTCTCCTCAATCGAACCGTAAATCTTTTAGTTGCAAACCATGACGTAATTGGTCTTAAGGGAGATCCTCTTGGCAGGACTGATTTAGCCCCCTTCCACATTAACGTTTCGTCTCAGACCATACCCCCCCGCGCCAGCCAATACTAGCAATAACCATTCCCCATCTCATCGCGCTTTTATAAATTTAAATCGGTTGATCAGCCTGCCAAATACAGTCGTACCATTTAAAGGTACAGTCGACGGCAAGCCCGTTGAGCCCCAAGCAACCCCTTGGTTGGAACCCCTGGAACAGTACTTTCATCGTGAAAACATAACAGATAACATAGCAAAAGTCGAAGAGGCTAAAAGATTTATTCATGCAACAGAGGGTAGTGCCATATACCTAGTTACCTACACCCTAGCCTTGGCCGATGCCCAGACATGGCAACAATTTAGGTCACACCTAAGTATTGCTTTCAAGGAAACAACTACAAGGAGTGGCGCCTTAATAAATAGTAACATAAGGGCACAACTGCGAGGGTAGTGTGCCGTTAACAATTCTTTCTACTGTGGCAGGACCTGTAATCGAAAAAAATGCCTGAAGGAAAACTGAAGAAGACATCATTTCAAAGTAAGCCAGTTAAGACCCATGTTTTAGCTGTTAGAGTAGGATTGCATTGTAGACATAGGTTTTAAGCGTTTAACTCTTAATTTAAATAGGTAATTGGTGCCGTCCACAGGTAACCTGGTATTATACTGCTAAATTGAATTAATCCCGTGAAAAATATATCGATTTATGGTATTTCATTAGTAAAATATTGTGAAATTTATCATTTGGTCATCCCAGATAGGCCAGTATGTCTCCTTACCCCTCTTCATCTAAAAAAAAATGAAGTGAAATTAAGTAAACAATTGAATTTTGAGTAAAATTTGTGGCTCTGAGTAACTTTTAAAATATTCTTGAATAACTCTGAGTATACTTAGGAATTTGAGTTAAGTTTAAGTACTTCGAGTAATCCTGAGCAGATTTTTGATGTAAATTTTGAGTTACCCTTGTGCATCTAACTATGGTCAATGGCGAAAATCACACAAAACCTTCTATCTTGATCTTTGATAATGCACCGAATTTTACATCAGACCTTTTCCAGGAATTGTGGCGTTTGTGCCGCGTGAACAAAGTACTAATAGTCCCGTACCAGCCACCGGCAAACGGCCTGGTCGAGTGGCAAAATAAAAAGATCCTGGAAGCTCTGCGTCACATGGTCAGTAGCTCTTCCAGGAACTGGGATACCAAACTAAGTTTGGTCCAAACTGTGATTACAATGGATATAACGCGTCCATCGGCGACACGCCTCACTTTGTTATTTATTACTACGATAAAAGGATGCCTTTTGACTAACCCTCCATTTCTCACCCTACTGAACTATCCCCTCAACTGCATGCCGAACTGGTGCAGCGTTCTTTCGAAATTTTCGAAGCCACCCGCAAGTATTTGGATCAACGCAATAAGGAGGTGGAAGCTTCCCAACATTCTAGGTTCCCGAAACAACGCCAAATAACCGCAGGAACCCGGTGTTACCTTAAATCCGTAAAACCCCCCGGTGCTTCTAAGAAGCTGCATCCTAAGTTGGACGGGCCTTACCGCATAATGAAGGACTTAGGGAAAAACCGATATGAAATCCTCGACTTAAGAACCCATAAAGCCAAAATTGTACACGCAGCTAATATTAAACAAGTCCCCGAACGCTGTATTTCGCCCACTGTGTTAAACATCACCCATTCGTACCGTCCAAAACCAACCATCGAACTTCCTGACGTCCCCATACGGCCTGCAATTAGCTTCTGCCATGATTCCACGTTGGCTGGTCACATGGGCCCGGAACGAACGCAATGGTGTAAGAGAGCTTCTATTTTCCATCCATGAGAAAGCATATTGAAGAATATATTCAAGGATGCTCGTCGTGTGCCGCTCACAAAGGAAGGACACCCCATACCGCCCATATGCATAGTTATCCGGTGTGTTTCCGACCGTGGCAAAGGACAGGCATGAATATTCTAGGCCCCTTCCCCAAAATCATCGTGAGAAACAGGTATATCTTGCTATTTACGGATCATTTTTCGAGATATAATGAGATTGTACCGATTCCTAACCAAACTTCCGAGATTGTCGCTAAAGCATTTCTGGATCGGGTTATCACCAATCACACCTCCCCTCCTTTTGTTGGGCTTGTCTTTTATATCCGATATTACATGATTTCCGGCGAAACTAAAAGAATCTTGAGAATCTGGCGAAAATTGATGGCGCCTTTGCGTCGGGCCTACAAAACTCTGTTCCTGAGAAATTATATTCATATATATACAAGGTTACGGCCAGGGCAGTTTATGGGGTAGTTACAAATACGAAACTCCCTTATATTAATTCAACACAATCTAGTTCTAGCTTAGGCAAATACAATATAAAAATACAACATCTTAAATATAAAGGTGAAATACCCTATACATAAAATGAAAGTTCTTATATGTACACACATGTGTATTTGTTTAGTTATGTAGCGAGGCCATGAGCAGCATAACATTATCACTAACTCAACTTATTAGTTTCTTAGAAACAATTCTTCTAATTAGGATCCATCTAATGGTATTAAATCAAATGTATGAATAAAGAGTCGAAAAAAGAGTAATAAAAAGGATGTAATGCTCAAAAGCAACCTATTAGAAATATGTTACATAAAAATGGAACTACTTCTACCAAAATTCAAGTAATGAGTTAAAAACTTGTTTAATGGCGAACGTTCAAACCCCAATTCCCCCAACCACCAAAACAATGGTTGTTGCAGGAAACGGGTAACAACAAAAAACAAAAAAGATGGCTGCATTTTAATTAAGGATGAAAGAAAGAGAGAAAAATCCCCAGCAAAACGTTACAGATGCGATTACAGCTAAGTGAAATTAAGATTAACACCCGAAGCATCTGTCTTTTAATGTTTAAGGGAGAAATATCAAAATTGTGAGCAAGAGAAAAACAAAAACTAACATTAACAATGGCTAAGAAACGAAAACTGTATTCTAAAATCTACACTGCCTGGCCAAAATAAAGGTCACTCACCGAGTTTTGATACCTTATATGTTTTTTTGTCACTAATTTGTTTCAGAATCCTTCAGTTTAGAGTAAACCTATATGACAACATACGGTAATGTCTCTGACGTAGCACTCACCGGTATAGATGTTATCACTGTCCTAATTTTTACAGCAGCTGCAAGAATGAAGATATGTGTAAAAGACATTATACCATTTGATAAAGGAGGCTTCGTTGCTTTCCATGAATGTGTCAAATCAACACGTGATATCTCTACAGCAACAGGTATAGGCATGAATACTATATCGAGAACAATTGCACACTGTAAACAAGTTGGCGAAGCCGGTCATTTCCTAGCAAATGTGGTAGGCATCAAATTCGTGAGAAAAGAGACAGGCGCTCTTTGAAGTGTTTGGTCAAGAAAAATCGGCCTTGCTCGACGCGGCAGTTAACCAGCATGTTCTGTAAAAGTTCCAAAACTATTTCAACGACAATTATGCCTCGTGAACTGAAAGAAAATGCATGTACGCAACTGCGTCTCAATCAGGAAGCAACTTGTGACTGCAACAAATAAACAACGGCTTCATTTCGCAAAAGAACATAAAAAAATGGAGCGTGAAGGATTGGAAACATGTCATATAGGCCGATGAATCTAGGTTTACCCTCTTTCATAGTGATGCGCGCATTATGGCGAGAACCTCATGAAGCATTGGATCCATCATGCATAGTCCCCTCCGTGCAGGCATCTGGAGGTTGTGTGATGGTCTGGGGCTGTTTTACCTGGGCTGGACATGGATCAGCAACCCTCTACAGCAACACGATGAAGTCCCGCGATTATTTGTAGATCCTGGATGACCAAGTTTATCTCTCATTGGACTTCATTTTTCCAATGGCGATGGAATGTTTCAGGACGATAACGGGTACATCCACCAGTCTAACATCGTCAAAGATTAGTTTACCTATCATGAAAGATCATTTTGGCATATTGATTGGCCACCACAGTCCCCAGATTGAAATCCCATAGAGAATTTATGGGATGAGCTTGAGAGGGATTTGTGTGCCTCATCGGCTCTTTCATCACCATTGAAATATTTGGGTTTACCGTGGCTGGAATTGTGGCCGAAATTTTAGCTACCGAAGATACAAAGGCTTGTAGAATCAATGCAGATAGCATGAGATTTGTACTTCTACCGCATTGAGTAAAATTAAAATAATATTTTGACCCTAAGAAAACATAAGTGACCAAAAAAGAGAAGGGAAATGGAAGGGGGGGGAGGTACTATAGTTTTCGATCACCAAACATCTGTTGGATCAGTTTATTTTACTTATTGTAACTTAAATGTCTGATCATTTTTTCAGTGCATTTCATAAAATTCGAGTGTGTTCATCGAAAAATCTTTTCTTACACTTTTTCCCAATCCAACTTTCAAACAAACCACAAAAATCAGAGTATGGAGCACCATGTATCTTGATAACAATTAAGAATTTCATGTTATAGATGACACTTTGCAAGCAAATCGATATGAGGAATAGTGGAATCACAAATGTTCTCTGTAACGTAAATCGGCATAAAGTAAGGCAAGGAAAGGTTTCTGGGGCTCGTTACTATTAGGATAAATTGTTAGAAAGTTTTTTGATTAGAAACAGCATACTAACATTTATCTGGCATGAGAACAGCCATGAATAGACCCCCATAGAAACCTATAAACAATTTTAAAAAGTCATGAGTAAAGAAGAGAAAAGAAATATCTAACGGACGCATTAATTTGAGTGTGACAAGGAAATACGCACAAACAAAGCTCATGTGCAATTCCTAGCCCCTCAATTCCAAATTGCATTTCTTCCCTAATCAAAATTAAAGGAAGTTTTTCAAAGTAATATTCTGGATATCACTTTTTGTAACTTTTAATATACTGAGTACTTATTAATTATACAAAGCAGTAGACTCAAAAATATTGATAACTTTGTTACGCCGGTAATTCTAACTTCAATATATTCACTATTCTGGCCTAAAATAAAGCCATATCTTCGTTTAAAAGTTTATAAATATAGGCAACACAAATTTATAAAAAATGGGTGGTTTTAAATTTGATTAAAATAAAAATTTGGCAAAAGAATTCGCATTAAAAGATTCAACTAACTCTGGTGAAAGTAAAGGTACACTTTGAAAGGGAGGGTTAAAATATAGCTAATTTTTGGACTTTATTCTTTAAGCCACGATGGTTCTAGAAACAATAATGGAGATTAGAGTCCCACAAGGTGGGTTTGTGCGCAACCAAAGGTCAGTAAAAATCGGCAATGAGTGCCAGGCGAGAAGCATGATGGGGCAAAATGTTATCCTCTCTAATTTTCAGAGGAACCTCCTCAACAGCTATAAGGAGGTCATTGAATGTGCGGCTGATTTGTGTCGCCCACTCTTAGGGGATTTGTTTGAATTGTGCTTGAAGCTTAAAATAGGGTTGGCACATGAGCATCGGGAAGGAGGGTTCGAACGCCTCCTGGTCTTGGTCGAAAGGCAATGTATTCGTCTTCATTCTATGTGAACTAGTAAACGTTGTAAGGTTGAATAAGGTAAGAAGTGACACAATTCATGATGCGCATTGGTAACAAAGCTTCCTAAAAGGGTCGTTCTCAAAGCACCATCACCATTGAGAGTTACCTATAGTGGATCAGCTCGAGCATTCTGGTGCAGATGAGAAAAAAACGCAATGGTAGTTAAACTTTGAGCCCCTAATCGAGCGATAAAAGTGTTAGGGCGTCCTATCTATACAGCATATACTGAAAGCCACAGAACGAAGAATTTCCATAACTCGGATTTGAGGGATCCTAAAACTACAAATATGCTTCTCTAGAGAGAGGACAGATTAACCTTTAACAGGGATTCGAATTACTCTACTTTATCTAAAAGAGACCCATTTAGAAAACATCCCCGTCAGATTAATGAATATGATGGCGGAAAAAATGTACAACCTTCTTCCGGCAGCACAAAGCCAATAACTTTGAGGATCACAGCAAAGAAACTGACGTTTGGTACACTTCCCTGCAGGACGGGTACGGAGTTGTAACACCGCTCATACGCAGAATCAAGAACTTTGCATGAACTCAGATGCATAGAATAATTGGGATGGGTTGTTTTCCCAAATAAAGGATGTTTTTTAGATACTTTAGAGTGAAGGATTATCATAAACCTCCAACTCAAAGAATAGCATGGTGAAATATTGTCTGCGAAGGAAAGCGCTTCATATAGCACTTTCCAGAAGGAGAATCTGACGTGGAGTAGAAACTAGGAAAGCAGCTCTGTATTGAAGAATAGTGACATCTGTTATCTTTCAAATAAGTTAATCTATTATTTTTCAATATTTCTATCAAATTACTAAGTAACAATTTAGGGAAATGGAGCAGCCACAGGCTGAGGCGCAGCTTTCCTCAGATTACGCAAAAAAACCATAGCAATTCTGAGAAATATGGAAAGGTACCATCCACCGAGATCATAGTAAACAAACCTAAAAAAATAGGCCACTTTGGGCTGGACCAAGGGCGGCATTCGAGCATAAAGTGAGAGCAGAACGCAGCTTGCTTAACGAAAGGTCATTGAACGCCTTCAAACTTCTAGAAGTCAGGTCTTTTCGTCAGTATTCACTGACTCTTAACATAGGTAATTTTCGAGGGGAGGACAAAAAATATTAACCCAGGGAATGGTAACTTATTTATTAAAAAAATAAAAAGACATCTATAGAGTAAAATAAAACTAATAAGTAACATTGATACAGTGAAAATATTCCCTTAATTAAACGAAGATTTCGTGACTACTGTGAACAGATCTTATTATTACCATAAATGAGAAAGTCTGATTCAACAGATAGACGAAAGAAAGGGTGCTAGCTCAAATATGTAATAACAATCATAGTATCTCTCTGATACAAAGACTTGTTTAGGGAAGAATCTAATCATAATCACTGGAGCTATAGGAAAACAATAAAAAGTGTGCTATGCTCGCTCAAGCAAAAAGCATACGATACGAAAATAATATAGCAAAGACTCCATATAAGATCTTAAGACTGAATCTTAAAACTCAATGTTGACCTTAAAATAAGTTTTTATCTAACAAAATTGAATAGAGCCAGAAGGAAATGTATTACAAGGCAGGAAAAAACTCCGATGCAAGCAATAAGTTTTTGAACAATTTCATTACATAGGCATGTCGGAAAAAAATCGAAAAATTAATGACAAAGTATAATGAGACTCTCTAAAAAACAAAGGCTTCTTCTCCAATGACCTTAACGTTGTTACTAGAGAACATAGTTAAAGCTAGAGACAAAAAAATTATCAAATGATAAATTTTTTCGAAATGTTGAAAAAGTCTTTGACAAAGTATGGCTCGACGAAATAACATATAAAATAATCTAGCCGAGAATGGACAACTTTGAACTTTTACACTGCGAATATATACGAATCATTGTACAAAGGTGGAGACTGATACAAGGTGGATAGCATTCCAATTGAGGTAGGTGTTCCACAAGTATTCTGTATAAGTACGTCTCTGCATTCAAAATCCACGGTAGACGTCTCTCAACCTCTAACAGCCGAGCGTCTAAATATCCAATATGCAGAAGACATCACACAGATTGTAAAACGCATTACCTATAAATCCTCCAAACCTTACCAAAATAATGGCGCTTAAAATTAAGAATATCAATAACTTGGAGACAAAACAATTATACACATAGACAAAGAGGAAAAACTTAATAAAAAAGTAGAAATCTAAGAAAATCCGAGGTCAAGAAAGATCAGAAGACAACATCAAATCTACCAAAATATTAAAAAAAACTGAGGTTTAACGGCAACTTTAGAGGCATAATTTCTGAGATCGAGATATCCAAGAATGAAGCACAAATGAGACAAAATGCAAGAAGAAATAACGGACCTTCAATGATCCGCAGAGACAACAAATTTCTCAGAGAGGGGTCACAAAAATGACTAGAGAGAGAGAGGTCAGAGAGAGAGAGAGGGAGAGAGAGACAGAGAAAGAAAGAGACAGAGACAGAGAGAGAGAGAGAGAGTGTTACAAGGTGTTACAAGGAAAGAAAGTACCCTAGGAGACCTTACGGTCCATCTAAACAGGGTACCTTTGGACTAGCAATCGAGCGGGCACATGGCTGCTCAATTGTTTTGCGTCCCTAAATGGCCACTTTTCAAGACCTTGTCTAGTCTTAACTTCACCTGGGCAACAGATTCACTGTTGACAACTTCCACTGGAAGTGCGTTCACTTACTGCAGATACTGTAGGTGAAAAAATTTCCACACAGATTGCGGTTGTAACCCTTCAGTTCAAGTTTGAAGCCGTGATTGCGCGTTCTGTTCTCACTCAGTGTGAAAATATCCCGGTAGTCAACATTGTCGAACCCTCGAAGTATTTTGAAAACTTCGATGAGCTGACTACGCAGTCTACGGGTTTCCACCGAGAACAGATCTAATTCCTTTAGTCTATCCTCATAACTTTTATTTCGGATAAAGAGAATCAGTTTAGTTGCCCTAGCTTGTACGCGTTCAAACCTTGCGATGTCCTTTCGCAATGAAGGACTCCAGAATTGTACGGCATACTCCAGGTGTGGTCGGACAAGTAGGTTGTACAAGCACAGTACAATCTCCTGGTTCCGAAAACACAACTGGTGCTTAAAATAGCTGTAATAGAACGGTTTGAGGCCGCTTAATTTCAACCGTTATCACATATTGTTTAGAAACACAATGCTACCCACGTGCATCTTCGCCTTGAAGCCGGGCGCGTTATCGCCGCCACCTGAGCCAATATTTGACTAAGAAGGTTTATTCCTCCCCCGTTCGCCCCATGCGCCGATCACGCCAGATTGAGTTAGGCTTATGGGCAGATAAGGTATTGTTTTCAGGCGTGGCTGTGCATTCCCTCGAAGCCCCCACTCCATTGTCCCCTACGCCAAGGGGATGTCTTGACTATTTATATGGAAACTTTACCCCTAAGAGGAGATTCGAGATCCAGATTTTCTTCTCGAGACATTACTACGATCCACTCTCACCTTGTGCACCAAGGGCCCTCTGCCTCGAGATCCACCCTCATTGTCAAGAAGAGGACAATATCCATTGAGTGCCAAGGTTCGAGCCTTCAAGACGCCAAGTCCACAAGGCTTCCCCTGTTGTTCAGAAAGAGAACAACGTTAGAACAGCCATTGTTCTTTGAGCCCGTTGACAAGAAACGGTTCTCACCCTCCCCCCCTGTTGTTCAGAAAGAGAACAACATTAAAACAGCCATTGTTCTTTGATCCCGTTGACAAGAAACGGTTCTCCTCCTCCCCTCCCTGTTGTTCAGGAAGAGAACAAAAATAAACAGCCATTGTTCTTTGAGCCCGTAGAAAAGAGACGGTTCTTACCCCCCCTGTTGTTCAGAAGAGAACAACGTAGAACAGCCATTGTTCTTTAAGGCTGTTCGTGAAGAAACGGTTCTCATTCCCAAGACGCCACGTCATGATCCTTTAATTCCCCTCCCCCCCCTTCTGATGGAACTCGCCAGTAGACCGAAGATTCCTTCACGTCGCTTTCCTCTGCACAACACGTGTAATTACGTAAGCTGAACGTTACCTTTGAGTATTTAACCCTTTACTCAACCCTATCCTGTGATTTAAATGGTTTAGCGAACCATCCCATCTCTTTAATTTTTATTTGATTTACCTTTTTAAATCTCTTCCAAATCTTAATCCTCAGATTAGCTCGATTTCCCACGACCCTTTCCATTCTCTGTTAATGTCAATATTTTACTTTTTGTGTGTTGTTGATAGTTTTTATTAATAAAACTCTATTTTATTAATGATAGCCATATTATTATCCTTGAGCTCAGTTCCACTTCTTAAGCATATTGAAGATAAATAATATCGGTCAACCCAGACACCACGCACTCTAAATATAAATGAATAGTTCCCTCAACGAATAGTCATATATGGTATATCGTCGAGACTCCATTCTACGACAATAGCCTAGCATCCTTTGGGCATTTTTCTCCTCCGCAATGCACTGTTTCGAGAACTTGAGGTCACTAGTGATTGTTACATTCAAGATCTTCTCAGTGTCGGTGGATTCAATAGCAGTGCCCTTAATGATATACTGAGATTGGGAGTTTCTGTGGCCGATATGCATCACTTTGCATTTGTTCACGTTAAAAGGCATTTGCCACGTGTCCGACCACTTCCGAATCTTCCCAAGATCTTTCTGCAGGCGGGCAGTATTTCCATCCTTTGCAACGTTCATACCAAGCTTAGTATTGTCGGCAAATTTGGAAATCTTGGTAACCATGTCACCGTCCATGTCGTTGACGTAGAAGATGAATAGTAGTGGTCCCAGGACAAAACCTTAAGGCAACCCGCTAGTAACGGGCACCCACTCAGAAGACGGTCCATTTACCACCACCCGTTCCCGTCCACTTAGCCAGTTCTCGATACAGCCGACTACCTTTCCGTCTATGCCAAGCGTTCGCACTTTTCGTAGAAGGCGTCATTGTGGTACCTTATCAAAGGCTTTCTGAAAGTCTAAGTAGACCACATCCACCGCCTTGTCCCGATCGTGCTCACTGAAAATGAAGTGGAAGAATTCCACAAGGTTTGTCAGGCATGACCGTTGCCTTCGGAAGCCGCGCTTGGAACTCCTCAGTAGCAGGTCTGACTCTAAATACGACGTCACTTTGTCCACCATGATGCTTTTCATGAGTTTACCGACTATCGAAGTCAGACTGATAGGTCGGTAGTTCGACGGTTGGTTACGATCTCCTTTCTTGAAGATAGGAGTCACATCCACCTCACGCCAGTCTCTAGGAACGCATTTGGTCCGGATTGACATGTTGAAGATTGCGCTCAAGTTTTGTGGCACTTGATCGCGCACTTCTTTCAACACTTTAGGTAGAAGCCCACCTGGGCCAGGTGAATTATTCGTCATTTGGTCATTGATCTTCTTTTTGATTTCAACTTCAGTGAAGTCCATATCCTCCAGTTTTTTTTCCGAGTAGGAATCCGTCGGCTGGGGGATGGGACCACATTTTTCCGTAAACACTGAAGAGAAGTAGTCGTTAAGGAGGTTAGCATTTTTTGCTTCTGAATGCTTTAATGTCCCCTCCTCATTCCTCAAAGGGCCAATCGTTCGACGGATTGGTTTACGGCTGTTTACATATTCAAAGAACTCCTTAGGATTCTCTTTACAGAGTCTCGCCACTCGGAGTTCCTCAGACCGCTGAGCCGCCCTTATGCTGGACTTCACTCTCCTGGCTAGCCTCCGGTATTCGTCAAAGTCACCCGAGTTCTTTGATTGCCGGTACACAGTTCTCTTCTTCCTAAGCAGTTGGCCGATTTCTCGATTAAACCACTTTGGTTGAACAGAAGACCGACGGAGGCATTTCAGAGGGATGAAACGCGATTGAAGACTCATGAATGTAGTTTTGAAACTATTCCACGAATCTTTAACAGCATCGCACACTTCTAGCCTCACGTCAGTCAGTCCAGCACGAAGGCTTGCAAAGTCTGCTCATCTCAAGTCAAGTTTCCTTGATTTACTGGCAACAGACATAACCTTCGGGATCTTGACGCTAAATCTAACTAGCTGGTGATCACTGCCACCGAGTTCTTCGCCTACAGAGAGATCCTTAACGATATTATCCTCAGAGGTGAAGACCAAGTCGAGGATATTGTCTCTACTCGTCGGTTCTCTGACCCATTGAGTGAGGAACTCGTTGTTGGCGAACTCCAGGAGTAGCGCGCTCTCGCCACAGGCTGCTCTGGTTTCCCGTCAACTTGGCTGTTGAAATCGCCCATAACGATGCACACTCTGCCTGGAACCAGCTCACTTAGCAGCTGGTACAGTTCCCTGTCCTTCTCAACGGGTTGGAAAGGGGGTCTGTAAAGCATCAGGGTCCTGTATCTGACAGGACCGATCTCTAGATCAATGCCTAGGAGCTCGTGGTCGGATATAACGTTGGATTTCGTAGATTTGATTGTATCCTTGACATACAACTTATACAGCCACCCTCTCTGTCTGGCCTATCTTTGTGGAAGAGTTGGTAGCCAGGAACCGTGAATTCGCCTTCAAAGTCTCGGTTTGAGGTTTTTATCCACGATTCTGTTATGGCTGCCATTTCGGGTTCTTCCGTCGCTACGAGGTCACGGAGCTCAGGAAACCTGTTCCT
This sequence comes from Ceratothoa steindachneri, assembly GCA_963969495.1. Classification (NCBI taxonomy): domain Eukaryota; kingdom Metazoa; phylum Arthropoda; class Malacostraca; order Isopoda; family Cymothoidae; genus Ceratothoa; species Ceratothoa steindachneri. The sequence goes on from OZ018326.1 coordinate 83,967,046, forward strand.
GATTGAATTCGCATTGAACAGAAGAACTTTCAGGGATTCCCCTAATGTAGGACCCCCTATACTCTTCCGTTTCCCGGCTTCTTGTTTGTCGCGGTGGAACCATTTTTGACTACCTCCGAGAAGGTTGTTTGGGGAGTGACTCGGGCGTAGTGACGTACGTCCGCCTTCCCAATGGGCCGCAAACGACATCCTGGATGAGGTTAGCGATGAACGCCTTGCCCTTGAATGAGAGGTGCACCCTATCCCTTTGGTAGAGGTCTTTTCTACCATAGAATACGGCGTAGGGGTCCACAAAAAAGACACCCTCCGCCGTACAGAGGTCTGCAAGGCGCCAGTTTAGCGACATGTTCCTCACGTGGGCAGTCCGGCTTGGACATCACCTCGGGAGCATCCCCACCACGACGCGTCTGCGGGTTTTCAATCCACAGTCGTCGACAGCGCCCATAACTGTCCTCATAATCTCACCTGTAGGGCCTACCCTACCTCCTCTGAGGTAGAGGTCGTTGCCACTTACCATGAGGGCAACGACTGAAGTCTCTGAAATCTTAGACTTCTCGGCCTCAGCTCTTACCTGCTTATTCCCACAGCCTGGGAGGCAGTTCACCTCAACGCTTGTGCGAAGGTAGGCCGCTAGCAGGGGCTTCAGACCCCGTGCTTGAGAATCACCAATAAGGGTGACTCTTGCACATTTGTCTGCAAACGACTTAGGCTTTCTTTTAGGGTGCGACTTGCTGCTTTCCTCTTGTATCTCTAAATTTTTCTTCTTCTTCTTTTTCTTATTCTTCCTCTTCTTCTTCTTCTTCTTGTCTTCCTTTGTTATCTCTTCTTTTGTTTCCAGTTTCTATTCTTCTGCTTCTACTTTCTCGTCCTTTGTTTCCACTTTCTTTTCCTCTCTTTCTACTTTTTCTTCTTCTCTTTCTATTTTCTCTTCTTCTATTTCTACTTTCTCTTCTTTCTTATTTCTTTTCTTCTTTTTGGCTCGTTGAGGAAGCCCTTCAGCAGAATAAATCTGCAGTTAGACGTCGGGAGCCTTCTCGGCTGAGCATCTGCATCTCACTGTTTTTAAGAGTTGAACTTTCCTTTTTAGGAGGGAGTTCTCCTCTCTCAATTGAGCGATGCTCTCGCCCAGGCGCTTCTCGAGTTCACAGAAGTCACAGACACTTACGGCATCTGTGAGCTCCTTGCATACCTCTTCCAAATGTAATTAAATGACCTATCTTGCAATGTTGAAGAAATGGAATAAGTAATCCAGAATTTAAATCCGGGTCTGTATAATCCCCCAATCTAATCAACTAGTTCCTGTACCACTGACTCTCCCCCATCCACAAAATTTTATATAAATCCGTCAATAAGATTTTATGATATTATGTGTACAAGCAAATAAATACATACGGACGCCAGGCAAACTTTATTGGCAGAGATAATAGTAAAATAAACACAAATATTTATAGGAGACAAACAATTAAAACATAAATAAGAGTCAAATTAAAGGTAATAGAAAGAAAACAGATCAGGGAATACAAACTAAGAAGTATTCAACATAACTAGTAAATTTAATATAACAACTACACACAACCTTGATCAGGATAAAGTTTTCCTGGCAATATCATTCAAAAGAACCTAAGAGAAGCACCATGAAAGAGAAAAGCAACAGGAAACTTTAACGTGGAGAGAAACGCCGCGGTCTGAGCTAATTTTTAGTCGCGTGCGACTCTATATTTCACTATACGGTCGGTCGGTCAGTCGGTCCCCGTTTATCTTTTGTTTTAGTAAAAACATTGTAACTATTGAGCCGATTCTAACAAATTTCGGAATCCTTGTGATGTTTCACATTCTCTTTCGAATGATATAATTGCCAAGGTCCTCCCATATTTAGTCCGGGAATTATTGAAAGTTTTGAAGGTCGTAAGGTCATAAATCAGAACTAGTGAGATCACGCGACTAAGGTCAGCAGACCTTGTTTATGATAAACTTACTCGCACAAGTTAATGGTAGATGAAGTCATTGATCATAGAGCGGGAAGTCAAACTTTTAATAGGAACGAATTTAAACACTTTTGTATATCTATCTATGATAGATATTGCATTCTAAAAACCTTGAGAATTTTGACTGTTTATTTTAAGATAGAATCCATCGAAACTTAAGTGTTGTAAATAAGAGTCTGCTTAAAGGGATTCCAGGTTTTAACCCCAAAATAAAACCCTTCCACATTTAGGGCTACAAACACTATAAATGAAAGAAATAAAGGTGTTTCATGCAAAAGTGAAAGTGAATGAGATTAAATATGGGTGTTTTATGAAAAAATGAGAATGAATGTCGTAAAATAGAGGGTTTTATTTTAAAAGTGAGAGGGAATGAGGTTAAATATAGCTGTTTTATGAAAAAGTAAGAACGAATGAGGTTAAGTAGAGGATTTTTATGAAGAAATAAGAGTGAATGAGGATAAATATAAGTTTTTTATTCTCAAGTGAGAAGTATTGAGGTTAAATATGGTTTTTATACAAAATTGAGTGTGAATGAGGTTAAATATAGGGTTGTATGCAAAAGTGAGAATGAATGAGGTAATTATAGTTTCTATGCAAAAGTGAGAGTGAATGAGGTTAAATATAGGGTTTTGATGCAATAGCGAGAATGAGTGAGGTTAAATATATGTTTTTTGTGTAAAAGAGAGAGCAAATAAGGTTTTTATGCAAATGTGAAAATGAATAACGTTAAGTATAGGTTTTTATGCAAAAGTGAGAGTAAATGAGGATAAATGTAGGATTTTATGCAACAGTGAAAATAAATGAGGTTAACTATGAGGTTTTTCTGCAAAAGTGAAAATGAGTTAGGCCCATTATAGCGTTTTTATGCAAAAGTGAGAATCAATGTGGTTAAATATGTATATGGATTTTATCCAAAAGAGAGCGAGAATGAGGGTAAATGTAGGGTTTTTATTAAAACGTTAAAATGAATGAGATTAAATATTGTTTTTTTTCTGCAAAGGAGAGAGAGAATGAGGTTAAATCTCTGGGTTTTATGCAAAATTAGAGTAAATGAGGTTAGATATAGGGGTTTAATGAGAAACTGAAAAGAATGAGGTAGTATATAGGTTTTCTAATGTAAAAGTGAGATTGAATGAGGCTACATATAGTTTTTTTTCAAAAGTGAGGGTAAATGATGATAAATATAGGGGTTTTATGCAAAATTGAGAGTGATGGAGGTTAAATATACCGTTTATATGCAAAAATGAGAATGGATGAGGTTAAGTATAGTGTTTTTATACCAAAGAAGAGTGACTGAGGTTAAATATAGGTTTTTATGGAAAAGTGCGACTAAATGAAGGTTAAATCTATGGTTTTTATGTAACAGTGAAAATAAATAAGGTCAAATATAGCGTTTTTATGCAAAAGTGAGAATGAATTTAGTGAAATGTATGGTTTTTATCGGAAAGAGAGAGAAAGAATGATATTAAATCTATGGGTTTTATGCATAAATGAGAGTAAATGTGGTTAAATATAGGTGTTTAATTCAAAAGTGAGAATGAATTAGGTTAAATATATTTTTTATGCAAAAGCGAAAGTGAATGAGGTTAAATATAGGGTTTTTATGCAAAAGCGAGAGAAAATTAGGTCAAATATAGTGTTTTATGTAAAAGTGAGGATGAATGAAGTTAATTGTAAAGTTTTTATGTAAAAGTGAGAATGAATGAAGTTAATTAAAGGGTTTTATGCAAACAAGAGAAGAATTGAGATTAAATTTAGGTTTCTTATGTAAAGGTAATAATGACTGAGGTTAAATAGAGAGTTTTTATGTAAAAATGTGAATAATTGAGGTAAATATACAGTTTTTATGCAAGAGAGATAGAGAGAGAGAGAGTGAAGAGGGTTAAATTAGGGTTTTATGCAAAAAAGAGAGTAAATGAGGTTAAATCTAGGGGGTATATGAAAAAGTGAGAGAGAATGAGGTTAAATATAGAATTTTTATGCAAATGTGAGAACGAATGAAGTTAATTATAGGGTTTTTAAGCAAATAATAAAGGAATGAGATTAAATATAGGTTTTTATGTAAAAGTGAGAATGACTGAGGTTAAATATAAGATTTTTATACAAAAGTGAGAAAGAATGAAGTTGAGTATTGAAATAAATGAGGTTATATATTTGGGGTTTATGCAAAATTGACGAAGAATGTTAAATATAGGATTTTATGCTAAAGTGAGACTGAATGAGGTTAAATACAGGGTTTTTCATGCAAAATTGAGAGTAAATAATGTTAAATATAGGATTTTTCTGCAATATTATGAGTTACTGAGGTTAAATATAGGGTTTTATACAAAAGTGAAAACAAATGAAGTTAAGTATAGGGTTTTTATGCCAATGAGAGACTGACTGAGGTTAAATCTCGTTTTCTTTGCACAATTAAGAATTGTGCAAAGGAGAGAGAAATCTAGGGGTTTATGCCTAAGTGAGTGTTTATGAGGTTAAATATCGGCTTCTAATGCGAAAGTGAGAATGAATGTGGTTAAATATATGTTTTAAGCAAAGTTGATTTCGAAAGAGTTTAAATATAAGGGTTTTATTGACAAGTGTGAATGACTTAGGTTAAGTATAGAGTTTTTATGTAAATGTGAGAGTGAATGGGGTTATATCTAGTGGTTTTATGTTAAAGTAAGAATGGCTGAAGTTAAATAACTGCTTACCAGAAAATTTAGGATTTACTACTTGATTTTTTATTGCAATATCTCCTTAATATAAAAATGATGCAATTATGGAGATAAATCTTAGTTATTTTTAAACAACTTCAATAAAACAAATTTGTTTATTGATATTTAGGCCTATAATTTGATCGTTAGCCCTTTTCTTAAAGATGAGTCGAAGAAACCGAGTTTTGTTTACTCGAATTATAAGCGCAATATCAGCGAGGCTGTAGAGTTTGTAATTCGAGTTCTGTAAAGAAAGTGATGAAGATGGAACTATTAAACTTGCTTGGGAGATATATAGCTGCATATCCTCCTTTAGGCATTGGTGCCGTAAAGGCAAACTGCCGTTTTAGGGGCAGTAAGGGAACACAAGCATCCATATGTCACCTGACATCCCTTTGCGAGTGCATAAAAGAATAGAAAATAAATGAAAGATGGAGGAGAGAAGAAAGGTTAAAGGAAGACAAAATACAAGCACATTTAAACTAACTTACCCAAGTGGAGCTAAGAATAAGGGATGAACCAGCTATCTCCCCATCGCTTCACCCAAGATTAAATGCACGAAAGGTGTCTGGCGGCTAGCCTGCAATATTAGCCACCGGTCAAGGAAAAATGAGAGAAAAGGTTTAAAAAAGAAAATGGAGAAGAAGCTAAACTGAGAATATCTAGGAAGGTATGAAACCCAGGTTGTCTCAATCTCGTTCGAGGCTGCCTGAAGCTCTTGGCTCCGAAGTCACGTCGCTCCAAGTAGCAGGTGTTACAGTTTACACGTGGCACCGCCCTGTGGGCAGGAAGCGAGGGGAGAATGGATGTTAGTCTTCCCATCAGTACTGAACTTCTTGTATGAGCAAAAAGAAGTCGCAGTTTAACAAAAAATCTTTATTCTGTAGACGTTTCGGAAGCGACTTGTTTCGATCTCAGTCCAGAAAGAAATAATGAAAACAAAGGCTCAAGGGTTGACTTTATACAGGATCGATCCTGTTTCTGTTTTTGTCTTGCCTTTGTTATAATAGTTTTGTGGCTGAAGCTTGCATCCAGTCGTGAAGCTAGTGTACAGAATAATGTTTTTTGTCGAACTACTTCTATTTCGGTCAAGGAAGATGGAGCATCTACGAGATTAACGACCAAGGGTAGGAGGGCAGAGTTTGTGGGATTGGTTTGAGGATAGACCTCAGTGCGAGAGGCGTTCAGCACCAAGATTATGATGAGCGGAGATCTATACCATTTAATTCGTAAATAGTTATAAAAAATTAATTTAAACTGGCTCCTCTAGAGTTAGGTTTTCGATTAGTTATTTAAGCCAATTGCGAGGGCACACTGATTTCTCCAAGAGCTTGCTGATAAAAAGGTAGCAAGCACTTAACGTGAGAAGGTTAAGTGAGTGAGAGTTCGGTGGTGGTGGAGATTTTTTTAGGAAAGGACTAATAAGAAACATTTTGAGGAACGGAGATGTCATTGACGGAGGTCACGGGCGTTGTGCCAGTATCACTAGGTATGATTATATCAGTTCTCTCCGGTAGGGAAGAGAAGAATTGCGCATTCCTAAGGGCCTGAGCTGAAATCTGGCTAACCTGGAGAGGGAGGCAACTGAGAAAAGCTTTTGGAAAATCGGCTCCTGCTGCCCCTTGTAGCTTAAGCAGGAGTACTGAAACTTTTTGTCAATAAGGGTGATATTACTAGTGGGGAGAAATGAGTTTCAAGAATTAGCTCATCAAACGCGTTCTAGACTCATGACTCACCCGGGTAATGAAATCGGACGTCCCTCCACCCATGAGGTCGGGCGAAATCTTGATCTTGGTCATTTGTTTCCTCATGCAAGACCATGTAATGAATTGTCTTAAATGAGATAATAATTGAACTTTGATGTTAAATGCAGGTCTTATCGAAGAAGTCTAGTCAGAATTATAGCGCTGATTGAAGAAAAGAGTCACTCAAATAGAAGAATTAGAGGGAACTCCTCCGCCAAAACTCAGAGATAGGGGTGAGGCATTCAATACCATATTAACACATGTAGGTTGCCCATGTAGAGTGTTACATCTGCTAACTGGATGGGTGAACACCTCCCAGCTTTATTACCCCCGCTATCTTAAACTACCTTGGGATTTATTCCTCAGCATTTCCTAACTGCGTCAGTGCAGGTTATTTTAAAATAAAAGTCGATACAAATACTGATAGCTCTCTTATTTATCTTAGTCATGGAAGCGAAACACAAAGGTAAACGGCCTGGGAAAGTAGCCTGGGTATTGATTAGACTGGAATCCTCATTTTTACCTTAATTTCTACTTTCACTCGGCTAAAAATTGAGCAACTTGCTTTTAGTTTTTCATTTATTGAATCAATTTTGTTTCCCTTCCCTCTTTTGCTAACTTTCCTTTACTAAAATATATGGACAAACACCTTCAAAATTTTCTTCCTATCTTCTATGATTTTTCTTTTCTTTTCTTACCGGTGCTTTTTGAGTCGTTCTTTTGATAAAAAATGTGAGATGACTGAAAAATAACTAAAATAGGTTCTCGGCCATAAAGGTCAAGAAAATCCTCTTTGTAGGAAACCGCGGAGCTTCTATCAATTTTCTGTCTATTTTCCTTTCTCCTTTAAGAACAGCTTCCTGTCAAACACATTTCGGAGTAACTCATTTCGCCCCTAGATGTATCAAGATTTTTCATAGCTATCGATTTTAGTTATTTTTTCCATCTATTAAAATGGAAGAATAACTGGCGGATTTCGTTAACAATGTGTGGACCTTATGGGATAATGAAATGTCTAAAAGGAAGGAAACTCCTTAGAAAAAAAGAGACAACTTTGGGTTGTGGGATTACGATATGGTGCTCACTTCATCTGCTTACATCCCATACCAACCTCGCAAGGGGGTGGATGATGTACTAATGGTAATTAATACCCGCGCTACAACTGAAACGTTGGGGAGTAGCACTCACTCCCGACCCAGGTGGACCATGAAAAACTGTTGTATTATTTCTGATCGTCTTTTTCAACTCTTTTAAATCTTTAATTATCTTTTCCACTCAGAAGGAGACCGAACAAAGTGTGAATGAGTTTGGTAAACTTTCTTAAATAAAAATTAAATCCCCTACCGAGACAAGCTCCCTTCAGTGGTCTTCTGACACGACAATGGCCATAATTTTAAAAATAATCGGTTCTTGGTTTATGCTTTAAGTGCTTCGTGGTTTTCGTCAATACTTGGTTGATTTTTAACAGGAATCCTGAGAACCATCGTAACGTTTTGTGGGGATTTGTAGAAGGAAGAAGTATAAATATTTTGTGGCGCTACTCGTGGTCCTTTTTTCCTTATGTTTCCTCCTATGGACGTTTCCTTGTTAAAAACGCGTTTAGTTTCGGTTGCGTGCCTATATAGTTCCTTCCACCCGTAGGAAAATCCTATTTTTCCATATAAGGATATTTAGCTACGGCGCATTTTTCACTTACACTAACTCTTTTAATGTTTAAAAACCTAATAAATAGGAAGATTTGTAGACTCTTTTATAAAGAGATAAGGATAGGTAAGGTTATGTTAGGTTAGGTAGCCTCAAACACAATCATTATCAGTGAAATAATTCGAAAGCTAAATCATGTTTACTTTTGATTATTACTAGTAATGTCATTTTTAGTCACGTGCGCTTAGTCGCGTGCTACTCTATATATCACTGTCAGTCGGTCGGTCGGTCGGTCGGTCCATCGGTCTACGTTTTGCTTTCTTTGTTTTGGTAATAACATTGTAACTATTCGTTCAATTCTAGCTAAATTTGGAACACTTATGTTGTTTTACATTCTCCTTCGAAAGTTAAATTGCTAAAGTCCTCCCAAGGTTATCCTTAGAATTATTTCGCAATAACTTCATAACTAGTCGGTCGATTCTAGCAAAATTTGGAACACTTATGTTGTTTTAAATTCTCTTTCGAATGCTAAAATTGGCAAAGTCCTTTCAAGGTTAGCCTTGAAATTTTTTGCCAATAACTTCATAACTAGTCGGCCGATTCTAACGAAAGTTGAAACCCTTATGTTGTTTTACATTCTCTTTCGAATGATAAAATTGCAAAGGTCCTCACAAGGAGAGTCCAGGAATTATTTAAAAAGATTTAAGGTCGTAAGGTCATATATCAGAATAAGTGAGAGCACGCGACTTTGGTCAGCAGAATTTATTTTTAATTATTTCCCTTTTATCCTAATACTTTGATAAGCAGGTTGATATATCTCAGTTGCATCATAATAGTGAGCGAAGCGACATAAATCTTTATTCTTATGTTCTATAATAATATTAAATAAATATAAATATACAATACTTAATAAATTTCTTCGTAAATTCCTAAAACTTCGCCACGAAAGTTAATAACACAAATACACGATATTTATATGATTCGATAATTAATTTAAAAGAATTAAAATCCTGTGTTAGATTAAAAAAAATCAGTTAAAATGTAAACATTATTAAGGTTTTATTTTATTTGTTTATTTTGACTTATTTGACGTTGTGCGGATGTCAAGTATTTTTCATTAGTTTATATAATAATCATAAGTGATTTGCATTTTCTTAATAAGCCAAAATGTTGCTGAAAATAATGTGCAGGAGTGAAATAAAATGGCGTGTGACGCGATCATGAAATTATATGAATGTGCTTCTTAAACGCTTACTCCTTCACATATTTTTGCCCACTCTGCGAAATTAAGTAAATGCAATTCTCTTATAATAATATAAAAAATAAAAAAGCACAAATAAAATAACTCAATATCTGTACAGAAACTCAAAATAAACAAATATAAACAACAAAACCGATTTAATAATGATAATAAAGCCATTGTATAAGAGCATAGAATTTATTTACGAAAAATAGATTCGGTATGAAGTTTACCATACCATCCTCAGTCGTATACGAGGGTATGGTAAACTTCATACCGAAACTAGTCTCATAAATTAATTTCATGCTCCTATACAGTGGTTTCACTATCATATACCACAACTCGCTGATGAGTTATTTTACTTAAAGCGATTTAATAATGTTCGCATGCAGACGAATCAGTGACATAGGAGAGTATACGCCATACACCTAGGGGAGAGTGGCGAAGCCATTGCCTGGTTCTTTTTATAAAAAAATCCCAAATTAAAATGAAATCTTATGGGTATACCAGGCAATGGCTTCGCTACCAAGAATAATTTTAAAAAGAAACTCTAAACTAAATTTCCCCCTGTTTCAAAATATCACGTTGCAAAAATATAGAGTTATAGAAGAATAGAAGAAGATATATTAAAATAAATTTTCTGAACTTCGCCATTTGTAATTCATTGGGTTTTAAAAAAATAACAAAATTTGGATAGTTATATTTATTTCTGAGCTTCACCATTTTGTTTTTTGATATTATAAAAGAATTTTAGAAATAACTTTGATAAAAAAAACAACTAAGATGAAATTATTATTCAAATACTCCAAAAATCCCCTTCTTAAATTATAGTGTTAACAAGCCGCTGTTCTCTTCCTTAACAGGAAGAGCTTGGTTACACGGGCACCCCTGCAAGGGTGTGTCCTACGTACGGCCTTATTTGCTAATATTAACCACTTTTTTTAATTCCCTTTATAAACTATTTATTTTAACACTCTGAACACCCTTTTCTTGATCTTCTTCATCTTCATCTTCTTCATCATCATCATCATCTTCATTTTCATCATCATCTTCATCTTCATCATCTTCATTTCACCTTCATCATCTCCATCTTCATCATCATCTTCATCTTCATCTTCTTCATCATCTTCTTCTTCTTCTTCTTCTTCTTCTTCATGATCTTTTTAACTATTTCAATACTTTGATTTTCAAAACACCCGAAGTCATTTGTCAACTAAGCACAAAGAAACCATTTATAAATTTTCAAAAAATCCCCATCTTAAATTATAGAGTTATGGATGATGATGAATAGTCTCAAAACTTTTAGCCACGACTATATCCATATTCAAAAATTTGTAACACTTCAGACTAAATATTCAAAATATTAAGAAAATTGCCTTCCTAAATTATAGTCTCATGGATGGATTAGCTTAAATTTAAATTTCTTTGAAAGGCCGGACTAAAAAGTTCGGAAAAATAACTGCTATTTAGCCCTATTTATTCATTTCAATAGGTTGACAGACTGACGGACTGACAAAAAGACAGGTATCTTATTATGGTGATGATTTATGTGAAACTGCTGAATTATAAAGATAGTAAAGATTTAATAGAAAAGTTTAACTTCTTTTATAATATTATATTGTTCGTTACTTTGACTCCCGATCGACCATATTTGAAATCAAAATTCAATCCCGCAGCTACGAAATGCGATTACAATAGCAATGTTAATCATCCTTGACACGGCATCGGGCAAGCCCGGGAGACGTTTCTCTTTCACGCAAAACGTGGTTGCATCAAAATGACTACTCTAACAGTCCTAATATGAACAATTTCAATTGGCCATTTTAAAATTCACTCTTGCCATCACAGTACACAGGATCGGTCTCCCCTAACCGTAAGATGGTGATATATGGCAGGCCCATCGGGATAGCCAATTGCTAGCTGTTTTTTCTTTAAATACCACCCATCTGGCGCCTACTTCGAAGGGAATAAGTCATCAACCTAATCACACTTTAAAATTCCGATAAAAAAAGAAACACTGAACGAAAAAGGAAACAGATAAAGAAACAAAACTAAACAACAAACCACAAAGAACAAAAAAAGAAGGAAGCACTCCATGGCGTCGAGAGTGGCCCGCCTCCCTCAGGCGCAAGAGTATGCGACTCTACTTGGTGGCGCAGAAGATACAGTTGAGATGGTTGAAATACATTCCTCGGTGTGGGAGATTACACTTCTTGGCCTGTTCGGGCAACGAATTGTGATTTATAGAGACTCAGAGCGCACTAAGTGACTTTACGGTAACGGAATCTTCCCCTCCGTCACTGTTCTGCCGTATGTTTGACGCCACGGCTTCCGAAAGATAGTAGGCTTTCGAAATTGTATTCTAATGACTTTATAAACATGTAGTAATTGTAGGAGATGAACGCGCTGATGAGGGCATCAATCATTCTACACGAACTGTTCGACCGGACGAGGATTTTTCTTTTGCACACTTTGACTAAATTACAGGAATCAGGTTAAACCCTTCTGGTGGCATTACAAAGAAATTGTGTGATGGCCGAAGGGAATCTAAAGTTGTGTACAATTGCGCCACGACTTTTCCTGTGGACCTACCAAAGTCTTCTAGATCATACACTCTTAGGTCTCGATCGACCATTCTATGGTGATGGGAACGATGGAGAGAGTGTTGCAGGAAATGAGCCGTCACGTCTTTGTAAAGGTGGTTGTTAAAGCGGTTGTTGTTTTGTTTCGTAATTATCGTTATTTAGGTCACATAAAGTAGCTATATGTAGTTTTTTAACCCTTATGTCTCTTCTATATTGTATGCATTTCTCCGTTGACTAATCAATCTCTTGTTCCATTTAATACATTGTCTTATGTTTGCATTCATCCAAAATGTTTATAGCCTATTTGTATCTTTGTACCTTTTTGTTCTTCTATCTTACCTTTAAAATTTAAATCTACAGTTTCTCTAATAGAAATTATATTTCTTGTAATGTAGCTGTGGGTTGTCAACATCTAACCGTTGCAATGATCTTAATTGACACAGTGTCTGTTCTCTAGTATTCATAAGTTTCCCATTTATTTTCAAACATCTTGTTTATATGTGGCGCAGCCAGCGACCGCTGCCAATACCTGAAAACCTCACGCCACGTGAGCCTATTTATTTTACTGAGACATGCAAAATATGTATATTGTGTTTTGATTGTCTCGTCACTGGCTCGGTTCACGCCAAATGTCAGCGTCACCTTCAACCTCCATGCTCTCCATTTACACGAGTTGCTGCCACTTGAGTCGAGTAAATGAATTAAAATCCTACCTGTCATTGTAGATAAAATATTACAAAATGGGAAGGTCTTTGTATAACCAACTGCTACATTGCTGACCCTCCATGCAAGAATTATACTCTCTTTAAGCCTGGATCAAGCAAACTCATCGCTCAACAGGATTATTCATGGATCAACAACAAAACGTCCATCAATCTTCTACCACGGACATGGCAGATTGTTCGGTGGTTCAAAGGCTCAATATTTGCCAGGTAGTTCGAAATATTAGCTCTGTTTCTGTGAGTGGTTCATAATCTGCTCAAAGAGCTTCGGGACAAAAGCTCGATCAGAGGTTAGAGTCGTGGTTTCCGCTTCCGCTCTCCGGTCGGTCAGGCTCTTCCCTGACTGGATATCCAGGTAGTGAGCCATCTATCTAGTGTTGCTAAAACCCAAAATTCAAAGCTAAGGCCCATCGCTGTCTGTCACCTCCCCCCCCCCTGTCTTCCCTGTGGAGGAAAGCCAATGACTATTGCTTCCTCCAAGAGGGACCCTTTGTCCATCGCCCTCCTTTGCTGCCGAAAGACACCTAAGGTCATCCTGCTAAAGTCTAAAATCCTTCAGCTGCTATCAATCTCACTAGTCATCAGTCAATAAATACACCTGTAAATGCCAATCCAATTTCAATCTGAAATACAAGATCTAACCTCACAACGATAGCGTTATCATTCCCCTATCCACACCTGATCTTAGGACTCTCCAGCCGCACGACCAGCTCCAAATCAGGGACATCTTCCTCCCTAGGACTCCATAAGCTGCTTCGGTGTGGGAGCGATAGAGCGATATAAACCATGCCTCTTTATCTCGGATCCAGATACGGGACTCAACTTCCTCGTTAAAAGCAGCTTTATCATTTCTATAATGCTGGCTTTGTATGAAGACAAACTTCGCCCTCCAATGGTCTTCTCGCTAAAAGCATCTCAGTTCAGCCTATCCCGGTGTATTCTAAGAAACTTATTTCGATCTCTATCAATACTAGGGCAGTCTACCCCGTGGTTGTTATTAGATGGTATTGTCGGTCACACCATCTTGGGTGCCAACCTCCTGCATAACCTCTCGCTTATCTTTGAGTTAAAATGGCGTGCTCTTAACTATCGAGTGTCTCTGGAGCATTATTGACCGCACTTCTTCCTCTCATGGCCCAGAATTCGATCTAACCACGCCTATTCAAGGCACTGACTTGCTAAGTTCCACAGGCTTCCTTTCATTCGTGCACCCTAAAATACATGTTCAATACACTGCATTGCTCGCATCATTCCCAGACTTAACTTCATTCGATTGTGTGGGCAGCTGGTGAAGCACTCTACTCAACAATATATACACACAACAGGGCCCTTTGTCTTTTCACGCCAGTAGCGCTTGCCTTCGGCCCAACTCAAAACGGCGAAGAACGATTTTCCACAAACGAGAATAACGGTATAATAGCAGTCTTTTGGGGCATCTCTATTTCATCTAATTTATGACAAAGATGCGTCCTATAGGCCATTGTGTGAATTTCATGCCTTAAAATGAGTAACTAAGGCTGATACTTATTCAATTCCTTTCATTTAGGATTTTAAGGCTTAAATTGCAACTGCACACGTATTTTCCAAATTCAATCTGCTAAAAGCCTTCCATCAAAATCAAATAGAAACATCGAATTATGCGAAAACATTAATAACCACGCCGTTTGGTGGGTACGTTTTTCTGTTCATGCGACCCGATTTGAGGTCGTCTTTATGAACGTTTGTGAGTTTATTAACGAAGTATTGGGAGATCCTTCATTTGTTTTCGCTTTTATAGACAACATAATCGTATAGTTTGCAGAAAAAGAAACTCACCTAGTACACTTAAAGTCGTTATTCGACCGTCTACTAGTCTATGGTTTAAAGTTGGCACCACACAAATGCTAATTAGTAGACCGGCTTAAATTTCTTGGATAGGTCTTAACCAAGGAAGGTATCTCACCTCTGCATAAAAGAGTTGCAGCCATACGCAATTTCCCTGCAACCGCCACATATTAATTTTTAAGGGAATTCATTGGCCCATTCAATTTTTACAGGAATCATGTAAAAAGGTTTAGCCTCTATCTTAGTTCCGCTTAATGACCTCTTTATGGGTCCACAGAAATGCATTAATCCCCATTAAATTGGACGCAAAGTTCTGCTAATACCATTCAGGAGGCTAAACTTACTATTCCTTAGCACTTAATTAAGGCACCTGTTGCCGGACACCTCATTTCGTACTTTGGCTGATGCAAGTGCTCCGGATTTGGGGGGCACCTTAAAAAAAAATCAGAAAGAAATGCGGTCCCAGTTAGCTTTTTTAAAAAGATTTTCCAAGCTCAGACAAAAGTGTCTATGTTTGGAAAAAGAGCTATTTGCATTTTTGCCAGATTAAAAAAATTCTTTCCCACAGTAGGATACAAGGTATCCATTTTTACTGACCACAAGGCTCTAGTTTTGGTATTTCTTTCTCTCTGTCCTCTCACCCTCCTCTTATGGCTTTTCAGCTGGATTCCATTACACAATTTTTCGAAGACTTTCAATGGTTCCACGCCAAGCATCTCACCCCAGATGACGCTGTGTGTAGAAATAAACTCTCCACAGACATCCTCTCTCCCGTTCAGAATGACGATTCTCATATGACACTGTTCCACCGCGACTACACCTACAATCTCTTCTCGTGGCTACCTCTGTTTTTTCCCCACGTTCTTTCAAACGGTTGACTTAGGTAAAACACAAATCTCCAATTATTCTGCCTACCAGCATTCGTTGGGCCCTCTTTTCCACCTAGAGGCACTGCATGGAGAACTTTAGGTCACTGCTGATTAGCACGCCTAAATCGTTCTCAAGGTATCCATTTTTACTGACCACAAGGCTCTAGTTTTGGTATTTCTTTCTCTCTGTCCTCTCACCCTCCTCTTATGGCTTTTCAGCTGGATTCCATTACACAATTTTTCGAAGACTTTCAATGGTTCCACGCCAAGCATCTCACCCCAGATGACGCTGTGTGTAGAAATAAACTCTCCACAGACATCCTCTCTCCCGTTCAGAATGACGATTCTCATATGACACTGTTCCACCGCGACTACACCTACAATCTCTTCTCGTGGCTACCTCTGTTTTTTCCCCACGTTCTTTCAAACGGTTGACTTAGGTAAAACACAAATCTCCAATTATTCTGCCTACCAGCATTCGTTGGGCCCTCTTTTCCACCTAGAGGCACTGCATGGAGAACTTTAGGTCACTGCTGATTAGCACGCCTAAATCGTTCTCAAGGTATCCATTTTTACTGACCACAAGGCTCTAGTTTTGGTATTTCTTTCTCTCTGTCCTCTCACCCTCCTCTTATGGCTTTTCAGCTGGATTCCATTACACAATTTTTCGAAGACTTTCAATGGTTCCACGCCAAGCATCTCACCCCAGATGACGCTGTGTGTAGAAATAAACTCTCCACAGACATCCTCTCTCCCGTTCAGAATGACGATTCTCATATGACACTGTTCCACCGCGACTACACCTACAATCTCTTCTCGTGGCTACCTCTGTTTTTTCCCCACGTTCTTGCAAACGGTTGACTTAGGTAAAACACAAATCTCCAATTATTCTGCCTACCAGTATTCGTTGGGCCCTCTTTTCCACCTAGAGGCACTGCATGGAGAACTTTAGGTCACTGCTGATTAGCACGCCTAAATCGTTCTCAAGATTAGTAGTATCTAGCTGTTTGCCTAGAAAAGAGTAGTTTTCCCTAAGGTTAGCATTGCCGATGTGCATTACCTTGCACTTGTTAAGGTTAAATGGCATTTGCCACATCTCGGACCACTCGCCAATCCTGAGAAGGCTATTTCGCAGGCGTTCCACTCTAAGATTTTTAAATCAAGTACATTTTCAAGTCCCTCTAAATCAATAAAATAAATCCCAACCTAAATATTTACACCTCTTTAATTAAATTATTCACTATATAACCAACCAACACTTCGCTATATTAACTAGCCAAACGACCAACCGAACAAATCTCGTTAGTTTTCTATCTTTAGTTAGTTGATTTCACAACTTGCTCGCAATTGTTTTCTTTATTTATAATTTAATATAATAGGTTATTTTATTGTTTATTCTATTTACCTTTAAATTTTATACTCGAGTTAGTTTTTCTTAAAACTCACCTCTTCCTATTATTTCTTTATTGTTATTTTTGCTTTTACTTTACTCTCAATATTTGTCAATTTTATTGATATACCTTGCCTTCCCCCGATTCTTTAGCCATTATATAATGCATGTTTCTAACTCTTTATCGCTAATATTTCTTCCCCTTCTCATTAGACGATACAGTCGCTGAAAATCCTCCTAGTGAAGGTCCGAAAGGACCGACCAATAAATGATTAGTGTAATATCTCCTGGGTCTTCATATTCCTACTACATATCAGATTCCTAAGGAACAAATCAATTAAAAGAATTATATATATATATATATATATATATATATATATATATTGAGGATAGATCCTAGAGCCACCAGAAACGAATGTAACATCTTTTAATTCATTATTACGTTTCGAAAACTACAAGTTTTCATCTTCTGGCTGGAACAAGTTAAACTTACTCTTAGCGTTTACAAATTTTAAAACAAAGTTTAAATTGATTATAATAGTTGATTATCTTTAACTATTGCCAGGTCAATTAATTAAGTTTTGCAAATTTCTGAAATAAACTTTAAATTTATTAGCTACTTTTTTGAGTCAGTTTTAAAGCAAATTTAACTATTGCCAAGTCATATTTAAAATTTTAACTAATCGTACATTTTATTGATATTTCATATTTGGTCCCCTTTTAAAGCAATTCAATGTCTTGATGGCTACTACCTTTTCAAGTATATTAAATTAATAAACTTATTCTATCCTAAAGATGAAAACTTATAGTTTTCGAAACATAGTAAGAAATTAAAAGATGTTACATCCGTTTCTAGTGGCTCTAGGATTTGTCCTCAATATTAAATGCAGGCTTCATGGCCAAACTCCATACAGAAATATATATATATATATATATATATATATATATATATATATATATATATATATATATATATTTATGAATACAACAAGCCGCAAGAAACGGAAAACCGGAAAATGTTTCTTAGGAAATATTATTTCCTAATTCGCAAAATTCTGCACAGGGGTGGGATTCGAACCGTGCCCACTGAGGCAGCGAGCAACCGCTTTGATCTCCATTAAATCATCTCTTAGGCCACTTGGCCTTCCGCGTAGCCAAGATGATTTTAGCACATTTTTAGTTGCGTGCGACTCTATCTCGCACTATGTCGCTCGTCTCCGTTTTGTTTTGTTGTTTTGGTAATAACATTGTAACTATTCGGTCGATTCTCTCGAAATTTGAAACCCTTATGTTGTTTTATATTCTCTTTACAATGACATGATTAAAGAGTTCCTCCCAAGGTCAGTCCGGGAATCATTAAAAGTTTTTAAGGTCGTAAGGGCATAAATCAGAATAAGTGAGAACACGCGACTTTGGTCAGCAGACCTCTTTTTTTAAATTAACGGTTAAAACCAATTAGTGGATTTATAAGGAGAGATCTTTAAATAAAGTGGTGTAATTAAGTGAAGCGAAATGTGTGAAAAATATATGGCTCATGTCCACTTGCGTGCGTTAGGGTCTGAATGAAAAGCACTCCTGAAGATGACAGCTGTAGTTGCCCCTCCCCCTCCTTGTGTGCATTTTACATTAAAAATAATTGTTGAAACAAATCATTTATTATGAAGATTTACCGACCCAACTTGATTTACTGACCTAACCGAAACTTAGGTTGGTAAATTAGATTGGTTAGATTAAGTTACTTATGTTATTCTACTATGTTTGTATAGTTAGGTTAGGTTATGTTAGGTAGTTGAGGTTAATTTTGCTAAGTTAAGTAGGTTAGGCTAGTTTGGTTAGGTTAGTTATATTATGCCAGTTAGGTTAGTTTAAGTTAGGTTACATGGGTTAGGTTAGTTAAGTTATGTTGGTTAGGTTAGTTTAAGTTAGGTTACTTGGGTTAGTTCAGTTTGGTCAGGTTAGGTTAAATTGTGTTAGGCTGTTATTCAAAATAGGTTGGTTAGCTCAATATTTATAAATGGAATATCCCACAATATGGCCTAGTTTAATAAACCTGATGAAAACTATATTACTAAAAACTGAGGACATTATTCGACCGCTACTTCTCCCCCCCCCCAAAAAAAAGAATGCAAGCTAAATTGAAAGAGATACGTGAAATACTTCCCTCTGACGTCATACCGACAAGGTTCTAAGATGTTCAGTTCGGGATATAAATGTCTTTTAGAGCGCAAATTTCTTAAAAAGAAATAGCGAACATTTTGTAGACTTTCAGAAACGAGATATTCATACTCAAAACGTCGTATACTCGTAGACGTTAAGGCGATATGGCGTAGGTTTCCTTGCTCTACTGCGTGCTGTTCATAGGCGCTAGCAGTACGAAAAGTATATTGCGCCATACAAACCTTTCAGAAATTATTTATTTTCTTCCAAAACAAAATAAATACAACACCGGAAAGAGACTCATCACTTCGTACATGTTGAAGAGAGCCTTAATACAGGTATTTAAGTGATACTCTTATTTATAATCTATGGCCTATCGTGAGGGTACTTGGTTAATAGCACGATTGTTTTTTTAAACATACGATAATTATGTGTAACTATAAAAGAAATTGGATCTCATTAATTGCGCAAACGTAATGAAGCAGAGCCAGAGCTATGTTAGGTATTTTTGTTTTTTGGTATTTCCAGGCCGAATCTAAGGTTATTTGGTTCTTTGGGTTACGTTACCTTTTACTTCGCTCTCTTACCTTACGGTAACAAATGAGAGCAACTTTCTGTTGCATCTATTCCATTTTTATTGGTTATCTATATTTTATTTTCGTTGTGTTATCTGTAATTACATGGTTTTAGGTAAACATTTTTCGTCAAGTAATATCTGGACTTATATGATTTAGATAATTATTTTTACTTTAATGATAGATAGTTTCTACACATATTCGGTTTTGTAAAATCTTCAGTACTCTTAAAGGGACTATACACGACTGTAGTTCCAGAACATTTACTTAAGGCAAGTTTATTCAGATGGAAAATAGTTCAGGGTTTAAAAATTTCAAATGGCCTCGATGACGTCAAATATTAAAAAGAAACAAACTAGAGAACGATAATATTGGCCTAACACCAAGATTCGACACAAACCTCCATAAAAATCATATTTTTAACCTTTTCGACCAAGATTATTAACAAAAGCGATTATAAAAATTATTTGACCATTTTTAAAATCCCCAAATAAACTGAATGGTGACCACTCAGTCTTTGTTGTGTCCTAGGCTCTCAAAATCTTATTAACCTTTCCATCAATAAGGAATTTATAAGATATTCTTCCTCCACCTTCTAGAATCAAGAGATTTGTCCTTGAAGTGGCTGCATGAAATATGCCAGCGCATTGAAGTGAATTAAATCTAATTGTAAACAAAATATTTTGATCTCTAAATTTCTTAGTTTTCGCTGTTGCCGTAAAATCTGTCAAGGGAAAAACTCATATAATAATTCTTTTGCTCTTTCTGATTCTCTTCCGGGTCTGTTAATGCGAGTCTTGTCGACACGCACGCCATTTATTTTCTTGTCACGGAAATTCCTCGAACTAACACTCACGTTTAATTGATGGGCGAACTTCGTCTTAGCAAGGTTAGAGAGCCGGCTCCGTTTTTGGTTATTCTCAGCCTTTTCTACACTCCATTCGGCGGAGGTCAGGTCTCTTGCATCAGTTGAAGTAATATTCAACAATCAAGGGAACACCTGTTGATAGACCTACGACGCAGAATTGCTATCGCCCTTTAAGGGTCACTTTGCCTTTCCTAAATGGTCTTAGGATGTTAAACTAAAGGCAAATACAATATATTTTTACTCCTGTGCATTTATTAAAATTCTTCGTTTTTTGTTTGGTTAGGTTAGGTTAGGTTAAGTTAAGTTAAGTAATGATAAACTTATCTATAGTGATATTGGCGTAAGAAGATCGAATGGAAGAACAATTCACAGGAAATCTTAGCCTTTTCAGCATTTGCACAATATTGGTAAATTCTGCGATCTAAGGCCGCAAAATGGGGGACATTACTGAAACCCGATTGGTTGGATTTGAAAGATGATGAGTTCTTATTTGCCCAGAGAGCAGAAAATCAGCCATCTGAGCATTACAACATTTTTGGCGATCATTTAAAAATGGTGCAATTAAGTATCCTATTTGGGATATTTTGGCGCTAAAGGGTTAAGCAATACGACCAAAGATTCACCCAGTACCACTTTTGCGCATATTCTCTCTATCATTGCGATTACGCTTAGTTTCACTCTATTATAATGATATAGCCAGTTGGCGTTTGGCTAACTCCGAAGGAATTACTTTGGTTAGTTTAAGTTAAGTTTATGTAGTTTAGTTTTTCAACGTTGAAAATTTTATATACATATATAATATATATATATATATATATATATATATATATATATATATATATATATACATATATATATATATATATTTATATATATATATATATATATATATTTATTTATTTTGAGTATAAACTTAATAAAAGATCTGTGATTCTGTCTTTCACTATCCCCCTGTTTGACTATTCTTGGGAGAGTAGAATTTTGAGCCGCGGAAAAAAGTTAGAAGAAGTTAAGTAGAGGCTGAAAAAGCTAAGATCAAGGCTGACTAAGAAAAACTTATGGTCAAGGCGGACAAAGAAAAAGTTAAGATCGAGCCCCCCCCCCCCCCCCCGAATTCGGTTAGAATAGGAAGTCCGGTTGTCTGCAATGAAAAGTAAATTATAGATCCGTGGCCCCCATCATAAATTATCTCAAATCTTCACATCATATTTCGAATACGGTGACAATATAAAAGCCTCTATAGCTGGGTTATAAGCTGTTGCCAAACAATTTCAATGACCCGCTGAAACGTATACCCTCCAGTTGGGTGCATTCCCAAACAACAAAAGAGCTTTCGACGTTTATTCAACCTTGTCTGAATAAACTAGAGTCGATTACGAGTCACTATTCGAGGGCCTACTCCAGTCCTTTAAAAGTAGACCTGATTTTTACAAGTAGCAGTTTCAGAGGTTTAGAGGACTGCAGATGACACATACTGCATTTAGGTTAACAAATTGGAACGCCGGTTCAAGATTTGGTTAAAGTCGACCGAGATGGGAGATAATACCAACACCTATCCGATTTCGTGATTGAAGTCTGAGTCCTAACCTCCCTTACAGTGGAACTACGAACATTTTTTAAGGAGCACGATGCCTGTGGTATTCGTCAGTTGATCAAGCTAGCCGATCAATTTTGATCAGCCTATAAAGCCACCCTGAAGAATCAGAAAGCACATGTCCAACCGAATGAACATCGCGATTCTATTGTTTAACTAAAGCGAACATGGAAGAAAGGTACACCTCATTCCAGAAAAAAAGAAGTAATTCGAGTCCAGGCCACATGCAGAAAAGTATTAAGTGTTACACTTTTGGGAATTATAATCATATTAGACAGAACTAACCCGAAATCCAGCTTCATTCCATCAAATAGAAAGAGCTTCGGTCGAGATGGTTTAGAGTTCTGCCTCGTCACTACTGCCGACTACAGCTAACGAAGCCCGAGCCAAAGAGGTTGAGTTCTTTGTTAACATGGCTCCAAGTGAAAAAAACACCTTCAGGGGGGTCAATTCTGACCTCTGACACAATTAATGGGACCCGTCTTTCCACTTTATTGATAGATACGGGAGCAAATTGCATCATCGTGTCAAACCGACTCTTATCTGATTTTACAACTTCAGATCGTAGTCCGAAGAGAGTTTTACTTTCTAATTACTAGGAAAGGAAAGAGGGTGTGCCTTAGTACGCTGCAACATTAAATGTCCATTTTTTCTGGTTGGGTGGAAGTGGCATGATCATGTATTGTTAGGGTTCAGTATTGTTTTGGGATGTCCTTGGTGCGACGAAGCTTGATGATCACACAATGTCAATCCTGGCTGTCGAGAATAAAGGTTCCTTGCCTCCAAGTGCCCAGTCGAAACCACGAGGTCAGGCACGAGGTCAGTCACTGTAAGCGAGGAGTGTGAGAACAGTCAGAATATCAAACTGCCTTCTTCGATAAGCGAGTGATTGGAATCTTAAACGCGCGCCTCTGTCGCCTCCCGGTGCGTTATCAAGATATCCCCGCGGGAGAACTTCCCATCCCTCATGCGCCGTGTTGAGCATGGGCGTCCACGCATATCGGGTAGAAGTAACGTATATGCCTGTGAGGCATTCTACGGCATAATATATATATATATATATATATATATATATATATATATATATATATATATATATATATATATATATATATATTAACTGGTGTCAGGTTTTTAAGGTGTTTGAAAGGTCCATTATAAGGTCTTTTAAAGGTTTTAAGGCAGAATTTGTTGTATGAACCCGTCTTTATACATACCGTGTGTAGGTTTTGAGACTGCGCTTCTCATTTATTCCCCCCAACGGAATTTTCCCTTTGATATCAAGAAAGGTTCAGTCGAATTTTGTTCTCGGTGTTGCGAGCAAAGTTAAAGGATCTCGCGTTAATTCGTGAATTTCTGAGTGCTTAGACAGAAATAATTAATCGCGCCGTGTTTATACCGAGTTAATTTGGGTCGATAATCCCGTTACGTTTTTTTTTAAGTTTAGTCCGAATTCGGGACATCATGTCTTCCCTTGACCAGTTTAAATTACAAAGCAAGTCCCTTGGTTTATCTTAAAAGTACCTTCTGTCCTATATACAAGAAGGAAGAGCTGAGAGAGCGGAAATAACCGAGAGAGAAGAACGATAAAATGAGAGAGAAGAACGAGAGAAAGAGGGAAAAGAAAAAGAAAGCATCCGGTGACATTAACTGGAAATGATTAGAGCGAGGATCGAAACGCTCTCCATCAAACTGCGACCGTGAAGTTCTCCATTTACAAAGAAGGAGAAGAATTCGGGTCCTATTTGATGCATTTTGAAAAGATCTTCGAACTAAACAACTGGGACATTGAAGAGGATGGCATCGCTAAACTCCTGCCGTTATTATGCTATAAGTTCTGAAATATTTTCATAATATCCATCTCGTCCGAAGCAACGTTCTATTTTGGACGTTGATATCGGAATTGTAAGCCGCGTATAACATGACACCCGATTTCTACCTCGTTAAATTTCGTCCAGCCTGTATACGGCACAACCAAACTTTTTGACAGTTCGGGTATACGCTTCTAAGACATTTCAACTTTTGGCTCGATTCTTCGAAAGATCCCCGCGAGTATGAAGCGTTAGTCGACTTTATTCTCAAGGGCCAACTTATGGCTTTGCTTTCTTCTAAGATTCGTTCTTTTGTGAAGGACCGGAGGTCTTACACCTTCAAGAAATGCGTCAAAGAATTAGATATATTCACCGTGAGCCGGCTACAATTGCTACCCTACAGAAGGAAGAAAGGCTGAATCATTATCCTCAAGGGTATAAGTGTTAAACAAAATATTACACCCCGTGACCCTAGCAAGTTTGTCCAAAAATGAGCCCTCCAAGCCCAGAAACATTTCTTCGTCTCAACCCCGTGACGTCAAGCCATTCTCGTCGAATCTCACTTCGTCATACTTCCCCAGGAGGCCCATCGTGTGTTTCTCCTGCGGTGGTGAAGGAAATTTGAGGACCAACTGCTCTCAGAACTCATAATTCCGTCCTAGTTCTCTAATTAAGTGCACCAAATTTGTGTTACCCCCGCGCCACCGCCGTCGAAAATTGAACCGCCTTCCTTACCGTCTGATTCTCATGCCACTGGCCATCAGGTTAACTTCTTGTTCGAGAAGAGTACCCTGGAAGCTTGAAGTTTGAGACCGGATCAGTACACGGCTGCCTGGTCTCCATCCTTGTTCGGGATAGAGGGTGTACGTGTATAGTGGTGTCGGACGAGCTACTTATCCCGAACCATGATAGGTTTGCTGTATTACAAGACTACTGGGACGTGCAAATCTATTCCAAATCATGAAATGCCTTATTGAATGCACGTACTATATCGGTTGGGCTGAAGTAGTAGTTGCCCCAATAAAGTCCTGTACTGTTCTGGTTGGACAGTGCCCACGGGTTAATTCCACCCCGGAAGTTCAACCCATCCTGATATGATACCAGGCGAAAAAGGAAGCCGAGACACCCACTCTCCTTGAAACCCTTATGACTCAGATTTCAGCGGCGTTCTGAATAATGAATTTGCGAAAAAGCAAAAGGAGTGTGATTCACTCAGCCCCCTTCTACACCAAAGTCCATAATAAGGTTCAGGAGTCCACCCGCGGTAATAAAGTCGTTTCCTACGTCGTGAAGAACGATCTCCTGTACCGCGCCTGCTTGGAAAGAAATAGTTCCGAGGCCCATGTATTATACATCCCCTAGGTCGCTATTGACCTTAGATGATCCCCCCGTTTGTATAACGTTAGTCCTTGTAGCCCATGTCTTCTTTGTCTATGTCGAATTCACTTATTCCTTGTGTTCCTGGATACTCTTTGTACGTAAATATGTACGAGGACCTGAAGCGCGACCGGTTCGAGGTCTGGTATCCCCCCATTGTCTCCCCCCTTAGGTCAGGAAAATTTAAGACTTTTAATTCCCATCCAGCGGTTGTCAGATGTCACTATTATTTAAAAGTAACATCTCAGGAATGGAGGAGTTGTCGAGTAAAGAGGTTCCTTGCCGCCATATGCTCCGTCGGAACCACAAGTTCAGTCAACGTGAGTGAGGACCGTGGGAACAGTCAGAAAATCAAACTGCTTTCTGCGATATGCGACGGATTGGAATCTTAAACGCGTGCCTCTTTTGCCTCCCAGGGCGTTATTAAGAATCCTTTGCGGGGGTACTTCCCATCTCTCAAGTGCCGTGTTGGTCCAACAGTTCCGGTTCGTCCCTATATATTGTTTGTCCCAACTGGGCATCGACAGTATATGCCTGCCTTTTACAAAGAAACACGTCATTATCAATCGTACTCCATTTCCCTACGAGCCCAAAGGCTAGAATTTTACCAAATGATCTGAGCCTCAGTTAATTGGCCCATCCTTGGTTTCTATACATTTCATTTGGCACGAATACTCTCTCTAGCTAGTGTCACTACTAGAGGTTAAACGCTCCGTGGTTAAAGTCCATCGAATAACCAACCGATCCCAGTTTCATTTTTTAAAGCTTCGAACATAAGATAGGCTGAAACGAATCATCTATAGCCTCCTTGCCAGTCATCCCTCTCTCTCTCTCTCTTAAAGAAAGTAGAGGGAGAGGTGACGCCCCCTTGTTGCGGGAAGAGAGCTTGTGTGTACCTTTGACTTTTCGAGCTATGTCGGCGGGGGTAACTCTTCCGTGTACCCCTGGTAGGGCTTTCCTTGTCGATTTGGTCGGAAACGAGGTTCTAGACTAAGTACGTCATTCCTTCCCTTTTCTACTCTATCCTTCTCCTTTTTTACCTTTATCCTATCTCTCCCACTTATACAAAAACAAAAAAACAAAAAAGCCTACTCCTATCATGTCCCTCTTTCCTTTTTTTCCCTCTATCTACATATAAGGATCTGGCAGCTACCTCACGCGTCAGAAGAGAGGCTTTGGAACCTCTATAAACAACGCCAATCGACGCTCACTGGTTGCGAGAGACTAGGACTAGAGGTGTCCTAGGCACGATAAATGGGATGAGAGTACTGCCCCGTTAACCTCTTCCCTGGCGCGGAATTCATTGAACATTCCCAGTAACCGTTGACGGGTGCCTCTGGTATCATCGTTCGAGGTGACGTCCCTTTGTTCCTAGGTTGGTTGCCAGGCCAATAAAAAGCCTTGGGTCGAGTCTCTTGGTGTGGCATGATATCTATTGAACGCTGCTCCGAGATCTTGGCCGTCGTGAAGGGAACTAGTAGAAGTTTAGTACGGGGTGTGCTCCGTTTTTCACCTGGTGAGAAATCAATGGCCCCTTCGGGGATCATCAGTGCTGCTTGGTTAGGAGCCACGGTACGCAGAAGTTTGACGACTCGGTCGGACGAACAGCAGCACATGGAGCGTGCCTTCTGGAAGACTCCGAAACGACTCCGATCAATAGGCGGGAGCGACTCACGCGGGAAAAACTCACCAACCCCCCTTTTTTATCATTGATTGGTCGCAAAGTATTGAAAGAGAGAAAGTGTTCAAAATGACTGGCAAGAAAGGACCAGGAGCTCTAAAATACACGTGCGCAATATGCCACATAGATAAGTGGTGCGTGGAATTTCCGGAGGGGTGTTTTTCAAAATGCCACCCGGCCAGTTCCTGCACCGACTGTATTCTAAACGGCCAAATCAAGGAGCTAAAAGAAACATGCAAGGCTTCCAAGGAAAGATCCAGGAAGTTGGAGGAGAAAATAAACAGCCTCGAATTAGAACACGCCGGACTGATTCGCAGGCTAGAGTTCAGAATAGCAGAGCTAACGTCAAGCCCTGTAGTAAACACTGCATCTGCAGTATTACCCCCAGAGCTAGGTCCGCATGCTACGGATAAACCCTCAAAGAAAAAGAAAAGGAAGGGAAAGAAACAGGAAGGAGAGAAAGTTGAAACAGAAGATAAAGTAGAAGCTGAAAAAGAGAAAGTTGAAGAAGAGGAAGAAAAGATAAAAACAGAAGAGTATATAACAAAGGAATATAGGGGGGGAAAGATGAATAAGAAAAAGAAGAAGAAAAAGAAGAAAAATAAGGTGGAGAAGAGAGAGGAAACCGAGAGTTCGCTTCGCCTGAAAGCCTCAAACCTCTGCACGGAAATGTCCAAGGGTTACCCTTGTAGGCGATTTCCAAGCACAAGGTTGCAGACCCTGCTAGCGGCCCGCCTTCGCACTAGTGTGGAGGTATGCTGCCAGCCAGGACAGGGAAACCATAACATCAGGTTAGAGGCTGAGAAATCTCAGATCTCCGACAATTCAGTCGTTGCCCTGATGGTGAGTGGAAATGACCTTTACCTCCGAGGAGGCAAAGTAGGCCCCAGCGAGAAATTCTCAACACGGTCATGGGATCCGTGGATGACTGCGGATTGAGAACTCGCAAACGGGTCGTTGTAGGGATGCTCCCAAGAAGAGGTCCTAGCCGGAAAGCTAAATCAAGGAACGTGATCCTGAACCAGCGCCTGTCCGACCTCTGTACGGAGGAAGTGGTTTTCTTTCTGGACCCTCCTACACCAGTTACGGTCGAAACGACCTTTACCAAAGAAACGGACTGCACCTTTCATTCAAAGCAAAGGCTCTACTCTGTACCTTAATCAAGGATGTCGTAGAGCGGACGCAGAGGAGCATCTGAACCATAAGACAGTATGCCCGTGTCACTCCTTGAACGACGTTCTTAGATGTGGCAAAGAGGGGTACTGCCACACAAAAGAAGCCGGGAAACGGAAGAGCGTAGGGAGTCCTACACTGGGGGACTCCCTCAAAGTTCTTCTGGTCAACGCGAAGTCAATCAGGAATAAGTTTCTTGAGCTCCGTGGCCTCGTAGCAACAGAGGAACCTGAGATGGTGGCCATAACGGAGACGAGGATTAAAACCTCAAGCCGAGATTTTGAAGGTAAATTCACGATTCCCGGTTACCAGATCTTTCAGAAAGATAGGCCAGGCAGAGAAGGTGGTGGTGTGATGTTGTATGTCAAGGATACTCTCAACTCGACGGATTGCAACATCGTATCCGACCATGAACTACTAGGTGTTGACCTAGAGATAGGTCCTGCCAAATACAGGACCCTGGTGCTTTATAGACATCCTCCCCAACTCGTTGAAAAAGACAGAGATCTGTAACAGCTACTAGGAAAACTTGTCGAAGACAGAGTGTGTATCGTCATGGGAGATTTCAACACACAAGTTGACTGGAAAACCAGAGAACCCTATGGTGAGAACGCACTACTCCTGGAGTTCACGAACAACAAGTTCCTCACTCAATGGATGAGAGAGCCAACGAGAGGAGACAATATCCTCGACTTGGTTTTCACCTCTGAGGATGACATCGTTAAGGACCTATCTGTTGGAGAAGAGCTCGGTGGCAGTGACCACTGAATAATTTGATTTGTAGTCAAAGTCCCCAAGGCAGGGCCTGGAACTAGTAAATCGAGGAAAATTGATTTGAGAGGAGCAGACTTTGCAGGTCTACGCGCGGAACTGACTGACGCGAGGCTAGAAGTTCGAGGATGTTGAAGATTCTTGGAACAGTTACAAAACCACATTCATGAGTCTTCAATGGCGTTTTATGCCTCTGAAATGCTCCCGTCAGTCAACTGTTCAACCAAAGTGGTTTAATCGAGAAATCGGCCAACTGCTTAGGGAGAAGAGAAATGTGTACCGGCAATCAAAGATCTCGGGTGACTTTGACGAATACCGGAGGCTAGCCAGAAGAGTGAAGTCCAGCATAAGGGCGGCTAAGTGGTCTGAGAAACTCCGAGTGGTGAGACTCTGTAAATGTAAAGAGAATCCCAAGGAGTTCTTTGGATATGTAAACAGCCTTAAACCAACCCGTCGAACGTTTGGCCTTTTGAGGAATGAGAAGGGGACATTAAAGCATTCAGATGCACAAAATGCTAACCTCCTCAACGACTACTTCTTTTCAGTGTTTACTGAAGAGTGTGCTCCCATTCTCCAGCCGATGGATTCCTACTCGGGGGGAAAGCTGGAGGTACTAAACTTCACCGAAGGAGAAATAAAGAAAAAGATCGATGGCCTAAAGACGAATAAGTCCCCGGGACCGGACCGGTTTCTATCCAAGGTGTTGAAGGAAGTGTGCGATCAAGTGTCACGACATCTGTGCGCTATCTTTAACATGTCAATCTGGACCGGATGCGTTCCTAGAGACTGGCGTGAGGCGGAGGTGGTCTTGATCTTCAAGAAAGGAGACCCCAGCCATCCGTCATACTCTTGATCCATCAGTTTGACTTCGATAGTCGGTAAACTCGTGGAAAGCATGATAGTGGACAAGATAATGTCTTATTTAGAGTCAAACCTGCTACTGAAGAGTTCCCAGCACGGCTTCCGAAGGCAACGGTCATGCTTTACGAACCTTGTGGAATTCTTCCACTTCGTGTTCAGTGAGCATGATCGGGTTCAAGCGGTGGATGTTGTGTAGCTTGACTTCCAAAAGGCTTTTGATAAGGTACCACACCGCCGCCTTCTCCGGAAAATGCGTGCACAGGGTTATAGACGGCAAGGTAGCAGGTTGGATAGAGAGCTGGCTAAGTAACAGACAGCAATGGGTAGTGGTGAATGGACGGGCCTCTGAATGGGCACCCATATCTAGCGGTGTCCCTTAAGGTTCCGTCCTGGGACCTCTACTGTTTATTATCTATGTCAAAGACATGGACGGAGACATAGTTGGCAAAATCTTCACATTTGCCGACGACACCAAGCTTGGTATCAATGTGGCAAAGGAGGGGAACACTGCGCGCCTCCAAGAGGACCTTCAAAGGATTGGAGAGTGGTCGGACAAGTGGCAAATGCCTTTCAACGTGGGGAAATGCAAAGTAATGCATATCGGCCACCGAAACCCCAAATCTCAGTACATCCTTAAGGGCACTGCTCTTGAATCGAGTGACACTGAAAAGGACTTGGGTGTTACTATCACTAGCGACCTCAAGTTTTCGAAACAGTGCATCGAGGCAGAGAAGAAAGCCAAAGGATTTTAGGCTACATAAAGCGCCAGTTTGGATACCGTAACACGGAGATAGTACTTTGTCTGTACAACTCCCTCGTTCGGCTGCACCTGGAGTATGCCGTACAATTTTGGAGTCCTTCGTTTTGAAAGGACATCGCAAGGTTGGAACGCGTACAAGCTAGGGCAACTAAACGGACTTTCTCTATCCGACATAAAAATTATGAGGATAGACTAAGGGAATTAGATCTTTTCTCGCTGGAAACCCGTAGACTGCGTGGCCAGCTCATCGAAGTTTTCAAAATACTTCGAGGGTTCGACAATGTTGAATACCGGGATATTTTCACACTCTGTGAGAACAGAACGCGCAATCACGGCTTCAAACTTGAACTGAAGCGTTACAACCGCAATCTGTGAGGAAATGTTTTCACTTACAGTATCTGCGGTAAGTGCAACGCACTTCCAGTGGAAGTTGTCAACAGTGAATCTGTTGACCAGTTCAAGTCAAGACTAGACAAAGTCTTGAAAAGTGGCCGTTTAGGGACGCAAAACAATTGATGAGCCATGTGCCCGCTCGATTGCAAGTATCAAGCTACCCTCCTTGAATGTACCGTAAGGTCTCCTAGGGTACCTTCTTTCCTTGTTGTTATAGCCTCCCGACTACTCTCATAGAGTTCGCTCCTGTTCGCTCCGAGTAGCTCTTTTGGATCGTTTATTGTAAACATTGAGTATTCATTGCCATTATTCCATTTTAAATTATTTATTGTGTATACTCTATAAATATTAAAGTTTATTTTTTGTTTCTACTTTTTCATTAGCTTCATAGCCCGCAACCTTCATCAGTTTAATAACGGCCAACTGCACTCTATATTTGTACTTAAATCCCCGCAGTACTTCAGGAAAGTTGGTCCCAAACTTGTCACACATCTATCCCCCATCTCTGTCGTGACCGGTGTTGAGTCGAGGTCATTCGTTTCACCTTGGGTGTCCACGCATATCGGGTAGAGTTAATCTATATATTTCTGGCTCATTCTACGATACTGAAAACTCCTTCAGAAACGAACAGTGCTCAAGTACCTGCCACCATCTAAGCCCAAGCTCAGCATCAACAACGACAACAAACTCGCATTCCATCAACCATTCCCAGGCATGCGTCCGACACGCTGACTCGGTTCGACCTTAAACTGGAGGAATTTATTCATCTTCAGGAGTCATGTCACACCTTAAGTGATGCCCAGAACAAGGCTTTCAACAAGCAGACAGTTAGTACAAGGAGTAGTTATGTTCTTCTTTATATATTGGATCGAGGACTCTTGTATCGTGAGTGCATCCAAAGTTGAGGAAATTACGAAGTTGGACAGAAAACCTTGGTCGCACCAGCTAAGTGTCATGGATTCATCCTGAAACCTGCCCATGACTCGCCCTTCTCCTATCATTTTTCCCAACATTCGCCCGACCTCAATCCCATCGACTACAACCTGAGGGAGCATGTTGAGGGAAAAGCCTGCAAGGTCAGCAACAGCAACATCGACGAGCTGAAGTCCTGCGCCAACCGCGTGTGGGACAACATGAGGAAGGACTTCGTCCGCCGAGGGCAGTCACATTGATTAATATTACAATTGAAACCCATATTTATATATTAAATCTATAAAAGCGTGTCTAACTACATCAAAACTATCATTGCGGCCTTTGTTGAGAGTGCCGTAATGAGTGTAACAGGACTTTTGTATACACGGTAGACATATATGGAGCCATACATTCTCAGTCAATGGTTGATAATAAGTACATTCTTACCGTCGTTGAGTGGGCCACCCAATTTACTAAGAGAAGATTCTATCCTTTGCAGAATAGAAAAAATCCTGTTTTTCTTTTGGTGAGTTGATGTTAAGGACAAAACTCGTATTTTTAGTTATTTTTCCCCTTCTCATTTTTTCTAGGGCCATAAACCTGTCTTTTGATGACAAGCACGTCTCTGTTTTTCCTCTGACGTAAATTTTCCTAACTTAGACTCACGACAAAATTGATGTGCAACTTTCATTTTAGCAAGGTCACAGAGTAGATTCAGTTCTGGTTATTCTCAGCTCTTTTTACACTCCATATACGTGCATTCGCATCCTCATGGTCTCTTGTACTCCCATCATTGAAATTTTACTGAGAGATTCACTAGGTGTGATGTTTTAATGCTAGACTTTTGTTCAGTTACCGCTCCATTGTCCGCTAAAAATTTGACATTGAAAGTTCGATGTAACGCTCTCGCCTCTGGCCCCTATGCTCGTGCCAAAGATGTCACCTAGGAGAATACTACCTTTGAACGTTTGTTCCTACGCCTTTGCTTCCAAAGCCTACATATTTCGGTAGGTATTGGACCACTTATCATGTAACACCAGAACCGTGCCCGTGTATATAGATGGGTGAGTGGCGTTCTTCTGGGGAGTGGGTCTAAATTGTAGGTCATATTTCAATTGAATGTTCTTGACTGGATGAGCTTCGTGCGCGATACTCATCCCGGATCTGGGACAAGCGTGTTCTGCACCCAAAGTTGCAGCGTGGTAGAGTTTTGGGGGAGATGAGGCGTTTGTCCTCCATCCTATTAAAATCTTAGGCTCACTTTGGCTATCAAACAAATAGACTGGTACTCCTACTTGGATTCCGCCTGATCTTGTTTATCGTTTTCTTGTAGATGGTCGGGATCCTCACTGATCATAGTTAGATTGTCCTCACTCTTAGCCGTTTTGAAAGCTTTCAGCCGCCCCCCCTCCCTAGTCTTTTCACAGTGCTGTTCAACTTTTGTAAAATATTGCTCGTTGTTTATCCACTTCTATACAGGTGCTCTATTTCTTCACATTTGCAGGTCATATTTGTAAACAGGTGTTGGTTTCTAGGATGATAGCCTATGTCTCTGAGGTGGTCATTCCTCTGGTGCCTAAGTGTGCCTCTTAACTATTTATTCTTTGTTTTGTTTCTTGTCAATTGGTGTTGTTTTGTCGATAGTGCTTTTATTGTTGATTTTTTTATATTTTTAAATTGAGAGGGTAGGCTCTTTTTACCTCAAGCTGCGGACAGAATGGCTATTTATGGGTAGAATCAAGTAGTGTAGACTATTTTTTACAAATGATTTTCAATGTATACATGTCATTAATTAATTTCTTTCTTGCAATGTGCTTTCAAGCTTTAATGAATTGTGAAAATCGAGTTGTAAAAACCCTCGTTTACAAACCATTGCAAAATGTAAAGCAACCTTTATATTTACCGAAACGGGAAGACTGTTGACGATATTTTAAATATATTGAACCGCACTTTGGCAGATATGTTTCTTAAGCTTTCAACCTGCTTAAAGATACAGGCAGTTGTCCTCCAAGAGAGAGAACCACCACTCACAGATCAATCAGGACTCCGACTCATATCCAAAACAAGATTAGGGGAAATCTAACGAGGAGTACAAAATAACACATGAGTGCCATGTGAACATGTAAAAAATGTTGAAAGATGATCTGAAACTTCGTCCATTCAAGATAACTAAATGAAATCGGCTTTCAAGAGAGTCGGAAGAGCAAAGCTTCTTATCCACTTGCTTCTTGATGACTCGCAGCTTCTAGTTCTGTGGACGTATAAGAAGTGGTTAACTAACCAAGCCACCCACAACACATACATTTAATGCTTGTATTTGGGTGCAAAATAAACATGAGATTCCAGATGAACAGCTGATATCTTTCAAGAGACAGAAACAAGTTTTGGTGGTGCAGTAGGTGGTCTTAGCATCAAGTGGACAACAAACACCTCCCATCATTATTGAAAAGGCGGTAAAGACCAACTGCCATGTTTATTTAGACATTTTAAAGGAAAAACTTAGCCACTGGGCGAAAGTTACTATTAAAAATACCGGTGTAGCCCTTCAACAAAAGGGACCAACCTCGCGCATAGCAGTAAATTTTAAAAACTAATGCAATGCAAATTTTACGGGGTATTGATCAATGGGAATTTGGCCTTTGAGTTCGTCTTATGTAAACCCTAGGACACTGTAGTGTGGTCTTTGAGTGAACAGAAGGCCTATCCCAAATCTCATCGAAGTGTTGAAGTTCCGAAGTGAAAAATAGGAAAATTATAAGAGGAAATATAGGTTGAAACCTCGCACACCGCTTACGCTCAGGTCCTACCTATACTTTGTCGTCTTATTGGAGTTAGAGGCGATCACATAGAATATTTGTTACATCATATTGTAGAATATAGTTTTTCTTTCAGTTATGTCTAATATTATGTAAGTAATATTATAGGGTGGATCCCGAGTCTATAAACAGACACACACACACTCATGAGCACATTTAAACACGTACAGACATACACTAGCATACATACATACACACGATCTTTAAACCCGAGTCTACCACCCATAGGTCAATGACCTTTTTTAGGGATAGAGGTAAAGAGATGTCTATCGCTATTCAAATATTTTAGTAACCTTTTTTTTCAATAAATGGGTATTGCCGTTCGCTATACATTTGACATTGAAGGATATCAGAAGAGTAACAAACAAAGATTATAATGTATCTACCATATTCAACATATCTAGCATGAAAATACTTGAAAATAATTAGGAATGGTTAATGAGGTAAAGAGATGTCTATCTCAATTCAAACATTTTAGTGACCTCTTTTTCAATAAATGGTTACTGCCGTCTGTGGCCCATTCGACATGAGTAGATATTCAAAGATTAATCAAAAAGATTATAATGTCTAGACCATATTTAACATCAGTCATCTAGTTTTTTTCGAGTAAAAATACTTGCAAAATAATTTGTTGCACTTACCTACCCCTACCCCCACCCCTGATTGGTTTGACGTAAAAATGTCCCCCTCCTCCCTAATCGGTAGATATATATCAAACCCATTCGAAACTTTCCTCATTTTCATTATAATTATTTGCTTTCTTGGGAAGAAGGCCTTTTTCTCCCCTTTGTTTAACTGATCGAAATTAAGGTTTTTAAGTAAACATCAGCATTAATAGAAGATGAATGGAGTTCATGTGGTGAGATTTGTGATTTTCTCGAACATTTTACAGTTTCGGAATTCACAGCTATGTTTACAGAGTGAGTCATTTTTTTTTTTTGTAACTTGTTTTTTCTTAAAAAGTCAAGATTGTTATAATTATTTATTGTATATTTAAATTGAAATATGCATACATTTTCTACAGATTAATAAATCGAAAAAAAATTCATTGATATTAATCAGGTTATATAATGGCATTAAATATATAGAATTTAATAGATAGGCTACATAATTTCATATTTTCGAAAAACAATTAATATTTATTGAGTTACAATATCAATTATTCTTTACATTCTACTACAAGTATTCTTTACAACGATTTCTTCGTTTTTTTAATCATTATAAGAATAAAATTGTTCAATAAAAGCTAGATATGATTTACCGATTGTCATCTGCTGAATGAAATAGATACAAAACAAGCCACATGAGTTTGAAGGTAACTCTGAAATCTGAATGGATTGAAGATAATAATTTAATTCATTTTTACTAAGTTTTTACTAATATAAACATCTTTCTGGAACCCTAGACATAGGCTATCAAAATAATAAACAAATGTTTTGTCAAAAAACAGAGCTATCCAATGCGATCCAGGTCGATGGCTAATGCCTAGATTAATAATATAAGCTGCTGAAAGTATTAAAGGTAGACATTGCTGAGTGTCTCTCGCAAAACACCCAGGAAAAACTCGTTTTCTAGTTATATTTCGGTACAATACTTCTTCTATTTCTATTGCATTTTTTTATTAAAAATAAACTAGCACCTTTCTAGACATATTGATTTCAATTATAGGTTGAAACTCTACATATATAACAAGGGAGTCTGTGTCTATTAATGGAGACTAAACTGTAAGTCTATTGATAATGTGCCCTGTTATATAGGATTGGAGCATTCTTCAAGACAAGTAGTATTCTTATCCTGATTTAGGTTAATACAATAAATATTTTACTTTTTAGAAATTGTTCATACGTAAGTCCAATGCTCTTCCCACCTCCAATACACCTTATTCCGGTATATAACGAGTAAAAAGCCCTTGAAGCAACTGGATCTGCATCTTCCGAATAGTCTAATTCAAATGGTCTCTAAACTTCATTCCCGTTTATATAGATAGTGATGCAATTTATATCATAAGCTTTATATTCATAGCTACCAGAAAATACCGAATGGTCAACTATACTAATCACCATCCACTTAGGTATTCTACCCCATGAAGATATTATCCACACTCTTCATTGATATTCCCCTCATAATTGTAAAATTGCGAATACAAACTTGTGTTATAGGATAGTTAGCGTTTGATGTTAGCAACCTATTTTCCATCTGCAGATGAGTTGATGCTGAAAGGCGGACTTTTCTCAGGTAACTGGAACTATCTAATAAGTATATTCTAGCTTCTAAGCCGGTCTGGCTTCTAAATAGTGTAAATGAACTTGGTGCTCTGGATAACTTTATCTTCAAGAGCTTATGTTTCGAGAAGAAGTTGGAGGGTAGTTTTTCATAAACATAAATTATATTTTCTTCGATCTGCTAAATTTCTTTTCTATACTTTCTTTTCTATATTCATATCCTGCACTGGAAAGAAATGTATATTTTTCTTCTTCAGTTTAGTTCAACAGGGTCTCTAAGTATGCACGATAGCGATAATTATTTCCAATGGAATTTACAGATGTTTCATTCAAATAAATATCAACATTGTTGAACAAAGTGTGAAGAATATTATTTTCCGGAAAAATATTACCCCCCCCCCATTTTTAAATTTGCTTCCGTTTGCTTTCACAATTCTTGCTTTAATATAAAGATAAACCTAACTCTGGTCTATATAATATTGTCCGCTACCAGATATATAATATTCATCTGGAAGAGGATCTTGAGAGATATTGGTAATTGCAGAGTAAGACTGATAATTGATCTCAACGTTAGAAGTTTGGATCGGTGGAACGGTAAACAAATCGAGTTCTGTCTTCGAACAGATATAGCTTGCTGGATGAATAGCATTCATTTTTAAACGTGCATGATTTATAGCCAATGAGGACTTTATTAAAACATCATCATCTATTTTCAACTTTTTTCTATTCTTTAACTTCTCATTGATCCATTTTTGCTTATTTATTACACCTATTTTTGGATTTCATCTCATTGTCACTCTTAGATTTTAACTTTCTTCTAATATATCGTCTAGCATCTTTAGTAATAGTATTTTTCCTCCTTCGCAGCTGATCTTTCAAAGCTTGCTTCACGATCTTTCCCTGCATAATATTCTGAACAGTATCGAAAATGGAGGGAAGGTCTTTCTTTCTTAGATAGCCACCACTACTTTTTAGATAGGGGGCCGCCTTTCGGAATAGGGAGGAGAATAGGGATCCAAGACCATATCCTTTCAGAGCTCTTAAGACTTTAAACACGCGTGGCCCATTAAACATTTTAAATTATTTTTTTTTTAATGACTGCTCCTAATGTGCAGTTTTATCATCAAATGACCAAGAAAGAATCGAGATTTACACCTTCAACCGTTCTTATAAAGATATAAATTGATTTCAAATCCCCAGAGCTTAGATTCAGATATTGTGGATTAACCAAAGTTATCCTGAATGGACCAGCATTGAAAGCAAGGTGAATAATTTTCATCAGCCTCAACTGCGTCCCGTCTAATAACTGATAGTCTACATGGTTAGAGTAAATGTAATATGATCTCGGATGAGATATAATAGCAGGAAAATCTATAGTAAACGCTATACAAGGTTTTAATTTGAAGATATCATCTCTGATAGATCTTTTCGTTTTCCAGGAAAATTCTTCTGACCCATGAAATAATAGATTTTCTTTCCTTTTTACATTGGGCAATGAGCGTGAAGTGAGCATTAACTTATATTCAGTAGACATTTTCCATTGTCAGATTGAAACATTAAATCTTGAGATTCATTTTCTCTATGAGTGCTTTTTCATTTTAATAATATCCTTCCTCTATCCATATCTCATCATAAGAATAGTCAATTCCGTTTATTTTAGTTTCCTTTCGTCTTTCAAATATAGCATTTGATGCATAATTCTTTACTTCCGTCATTTCGCGATAGACTGTGAATGCATGTGTAGGCTTAGTAATATTATAGGTATTTCCTGTAAATTGAAACTCACAAAGCCCTACTTCAGATGACTGTGGTCTGTTACAATGTATTTGTGCAATTCAATTCTATAGTCAGGCATGGGTATTTTGAGGGTAAATATCCAGGAAGGATGAGGAAGGAAGGGAGACGTAAAACTCTCTGACTCCATCTTCACAAGTGATATAAAACCATCCTCATTTTGTTCCTTTATAAATAGCTGGACGCGACTTTAATTTTTTAAGGTGTGACTTTGCCGCAGGATTTGGTGCGACTGCCACTTTGGGACTCTATTTTAACCCACCCCACTCCCAGTGCGATTTGCGACTTTGCGACTGACTTTTTTTTCCCAATGCAACTCCGCTAAATTACAAAGTAAACTTCAGCGCGATAACAGAAACACGCTTTTGTAAGGCAAAAAAACACATTTGTTAATTCTTTAGTTAAAACACAACCTAAACTAATATCTACAGGTCATCTTCCTCTTCTTCCATATCCTCCTGGCCCATTTTCTTCTCCATGAGGTCCAAGTTTCCTTTCATGGAATACAAGCTCCTCATTCAGTAAGGACCTCTTGGCCTTGAGGACGTCCCCGGCCGTTCTGAATAGCCTCTCCTCAGCTTCAGAGCTTGGGAGGGGAGGGGGTATTGTACTAAATGAATAAATTCACTCACACTTCAACCTGCTGGTAGGGGAAGAGGGACCAGGCCAGCTTGCCTTTAGAGGGCACGCACTCCTCCATGGACTTCCTCAGTACCTCCCTCACAACCTGCTCCTGGTTGACCGGGCCTCTACCAAACAACTTGTTGAAGAGGAGGGCGTACAGGTCCTGGGGTTCCTGCACTTCTGACTGGCCAGGCTGACGCTGCTGGTGCTCCTCCTCCCTGGTCTTGATGACGGCCTTTAGCTTCCTGGTTATCGTGTTCTTGATCTCCTCCACCTTGTGAGGAGCAATGCTCTCCAGGGCCTTGGGGGGAGGTTGGAGTGGACGGCTATGACGATAGGGAGGTCGCCATCCTCAAAGAGTTGCCCAAACCTCTTTTCATAACCCCTAAGGAGGGCCTGCACCAGGGCCCTCGCATATACCAGGTCGCCATTCTGGCTCCGCTCCTCTAGACTGGCTTTCATCAACCAGAGGCTGGAAGGAGGGTGCCAATGTAGGCCTTTCTCTCCACCTGAAGCATTTCCAGGCACGTCGCAACAGGATGCATCACAAGCTTGTACTCTTTGAAGACCTGAAAAATGAACATTAATATATTGTTTAGTTAACTAAGCTTATATAATTAAACTTAGAACAATTTCATTTCTAAGTAAAAGTATTAAAATAGCGAACGCTATTAGCGCGCTACTTTATGCTTACCTGGATGTCCACCTCTGTAATGGGAAAACCCCTCTTGTGCTGGTTAATCAGGATAGTGTTGATGGCATCCAGCTGATCACCAGCACTCAGGACCTCCAGCAGGACCACGACCCATTCAGAGAGGGAGTTCCATATGTAGAAATAAAACATTTTATTTAAATAAACTATCAGAAACTTACAAAATAAAATTTTATATAACCGCCAATAATTTCTTATGCTAGATTTAAGTTATATAATAGTACCTAGTCGCCACTGGAGTCTTAAGATTTCTTTTGGTGGCCCCTTTGATCTGGTTGGCCGCCACTGTTATTGCCAACAGATTAACTGTGTGGGCGCTGAAGCAATAATATATCTAAATATTCAATTAGTTCAAAGATTAGTTAAATGACTTCATTCTTTATTTCTTAATATATTAGCCCTAAATGCCGC
This sequence comes from Ceratothoa steindachneri, assembly GCA_963969495.1. NCBI lineage: Eukaryota > Metazoa > Arthropoda > Malacostraca > Isopoda > Cymothoidae > Ceratothoa > Ceratothoa steindachneri. The sequence continues at coordinate 84,007,258 of OZ018326.1, forward strand.
TATTGTTAGTACCTGCAGCGGTGGTGAGGCGGCAGACTTGGGTCGTCCACAACCTGCAGGTCATGATCCAGAGGAAGGTCCTCCTGGTTCTGGTTTGCTTCGCCAAAGGCGTTGAAGGCGGCTACATAGTTGGTGCCATTGTCCGTGGTGGTGTCCGCTACCTTGCCATGGATACTAAAGTCCTGAGGAATCTCTGTGATAAGTTTCCCCAGGAGTTAGTGCGTCTACCTTTCCTGAAGACAATAATTATTGATTTAGTTTATAAATTAAATTTCTACCGCATATGTACTTATAACTTTTAGCGCCTAAGTTAAAGAATAACAAAATTTAACTTTTTACATTTCTTACCTTCACCTCCTTGCAGGCTAGAGTTGCATAGTGCCTCTTGAGGTGTCCTCATCTATCCAGTGGACTGTCATCCCCAAGGAGGCCCTGTTGGAGGCGGTCCAGCTGTCAGTAGTAGTGGCCACCCACTTCTGGTGGAAGAGCAGGTTGACCACCTGAGTCCTCTCCTTTTACATCAGCTTGTCAATGTCTCTGCCCACAGTGCTCTTGAAGGTGGGCTGAAACTCAGGGTTGACGAGGTAGAATATCCTCTCGGTGATGTGATAGTCAGCTACAGGCAGTGGCGTCATTGTCTCAATGAACCACCTAAAGATGAAATATGTAAATTAATATATTTTAAAGTTTTACTAAATTTATTGAAACATCAAGACGCTAAAACGCTAGTTTACTAGTTAGAAATATAAGTTAAAATAGCTATTATTCTTTCTCTGAATTTTTTTGCCTGGCCCTCTCTTGGTTGAACTTAGCCCTAAAGCTCTCCTCCAAGCACATTTAGCACATCTTGCGGGCCTTACTCTCCCTTGACTGGGAGCGGCAACGCTTATTGAGCCCCTCAATGGTGGCAGAGAGCTAGGGAGCTGGTCTTTGTGTATCTGATATAAAAATATTAACTTTTAACTTTGCAATAAAATTTTTAAATTTCTTTGAAGTATACTTGCATAAAGTAGCAGGAGTAGCGGCGCCAGTTATTTACTGTAAACTTAGCTAGTTATTTAAACTTACATTCTTGTCATGCCACTTAGCAAGGCCATTGTGGATCTTCCTGAGAGATCTCTTATCCAGTTCTCATCAGTCATCAAAAATTTGTCAAAGACAGAGAAACTGAAAGAGATAAAAATGTTTCATTGACAATTTGTTGAATTTAAATAATTAAATTTAATATTTATAAATCTTTAAATCATGAAAAGAAGTGAGTTAATTAAATTTTAACATTAAATTTTGCTACTTTACTATAGTCTCCAAGCAGCTTTTCAGCTCCATAAAGACTACTCCTCCTGGCTCTGCTTGCTAGCCTCCCCTATCTCATTATCCTCCACAGTCAGGGTCTCAGGTATAAAAAGGCATGTGGCTATCCCTGTCACTGCTCTCACTTAGCATAGGAGTGCTGCTCCTGAAGCTACTACTAGTTGCACTGTCGCCAGAAAAACTCCTGCTCCTATCCTCGCTCCTTGTCACAAACTTATCCATACGTATGTCTCAGTTTTTCCAATCTGTAAAAGAACCTAAGCTTTACAAGAATTTTCAGTAACTAAAAATAAATTAAGCTAAAATAAAAGCCACAAGAAGAAAGCTAGTGAAAAACAGCTATGCTACAACCACTCGGAGGGTGGCGTCGGAAAAGAAAGAAATGATGAAATGAGAAAATCAGATCGGCGAAGGACATCACTCTTAACCTTTACCGGTTTAAGTTCCTAAGCAATCAAGATTTTTTAAGCTCATAGGGTGGCCTAATGAATTTAAAGAAAGATAATACCATGTGAGTTTAATAGGGTATATCAATATGATCTTTAAAAATTTAGAATCAAGGCCGAGTCTACGTACGATGCTCCAATTTGTACTTATATTGTTTAATTTTAGGTATGTTACAGGTAGAAAGAATGCTATTAGATTTTAATTACTTCTTACACTTCACAGTAATTTTTTCATCTTAGTCAAAAGATAAGTGTCGTGGTTTACGGCCGAGTACGTATGTACGTTTGATTCGTACATGAGTAAATCCGTTTTACTTTTCTCTAAGAGTGCTTTAATTTAATTCTTTAACCAGGGATGATTCGTATTATGATATATCTATTGCCATTTGCAGCGTTCGAGGATCTAATTAAACAACTCAGACCACAATATTCATTTCCCCACATTTCTTTCCTCCTAAAGAAGGTAATGGGAGGGGGGGGGGGGGAAGAACTCAAGTGCAAATAAATAACCGAAAAAAAGACACACGTCTTGGAATACAATTCCAATACCTACTGTTACAGTGAACCTAAAGTGGGTAAACATCACACTAAACTAAGACTTAAGGAAATTGTACGCACACGTGCGCACGTACATATACAGGAAAAAGGTGAACTTTAACCTTGCCTCGTAAAGCCAAGCAGTCCAAAACACACAACCCAATTTAAACAAAAAAACATCAATTACAAAAAAAAGAAGAAAAGAAAGGAAACTGACCATTAATCTGTACTTAGACAGTTAATCCTTACAGCAACTTAACACTTAACACATTAATATATACCCCCAAAAAATTGATCTTGAGACTAACGGGAGTTTAATTAGCCCTCTTTGGGTTCCGGGCCAAGTTATCAGCTATACAATTATCGAAGCCTTTTATATAGTTTATGGTAAATTTGTACTCCATTAACAATAGACTCCATCGCATGATCTTCCGTTCTGACTTTTGCTGTTACGCAAATATGACAGAGGCCGGTGATTGGATTCGACGTTAAACATACGACCTACTAAGAGGAACTTGAATTTCTTTATGCCCCAAATTATGGCTAGCGCTTCCTGTTCTATAGTTGCATAAGCTCTTTTTCGTCTTGATAGTTTTCGGCTCGCATAAGCTATGGGAAAAGAGGTACCATCATCTTGATATTGCACCAGGACACAAACGATTCCTTCATCACAGGCATCGGTGCGGATCCCAAACTTCTTTTGGGGATTAGGTATTCGAAGGATGGGTGCTGAAATTAATTCTTCCTTCAACAAGTTAAACTGGGAGATCGCGTTAGGCTTCCACTTAACGGGGTCGAGGGATTTTTTATTTAAGACATCATTAATGCGTTCTAGTGTCTTCAATTTGATCTCATGAACAAAACGTTTGGAGCTCCCAGGTTTCTCGGAAATTACATCGAGGAATTCCTTCAATAGTGCGGACAATTGTGCCTTTCTGAGCGGGTCAAGGTGGGGTTTCGAATCTAACTCCGTTGACGTGTCCTCCTAGGGGGGAGGATAATGATCCGACTCTACGCACACCGTGTTTACCACCTGAAGTGGTTCACATGGGCATAAAGCTTCCATGGTTCCTTCTTCATCCAGCGTCACAATATTAGGAATATACGAAAGGCGGTGAAAATTCTTGACCATGTTTATGTGATACATTCTATGGCCTGAAGGAGTTTCTATCAAGTAATCACTGGGGCCTCGAGCTTTTATGACCTTGAAGGGACCCTTCCAGTGGGAGAGTAACTTATTTTTCTCTGTAGGCAGTAATAACAACACTTCGTTGCCAGGCTTTAATTTTAGAGCTTTTGCTTTTAATTTGAAATAAGTTCGGTATTTTTCTAGGTTGCACTCTGCGTTTGAGCGGGCCCACTCTCCACATTTATCCAAGGGTTCGCGCAGCTCGATCACATATGCGTAGGAGGATTTAACTTCTACATCTAATTGGGGATTAGTGAAAAGTCCTTGAGTGCTTAAGGATCCTCATGGGTCCTCGGACGTTACGTCCGTACACCAATTCGAAGGAGGCAAAACCCAGAGTTCGCTAAGGAATCTCTCTTGGCAAGCGAAGAGGGCAACTAGTAAGTACCGATGCCACTCTCGAGGCTGAGACTGACCAAACTTTTTTACACTGCCTTTTGAGTACTATTTAATTTCTCAAACATCCCGTTCGCAGAGGGGTGAAAAGTGGTCGTAAAGAGGGGTTTAATGAGGACTAACCTTCCCACGTATTCCATCAGTTCCGACGTGAACTGACGGCCTCGATCTGAGAGGATTTCTTTAGGGATGCGGACTCTGGAAAAAAATGGAGATCAGGGCTTCTGTCAATGTTCCTGAGGGTAACTGCGTCGGTTAAACGAGTGGCGCAGTCTACCAAAGTGAGGACATAAGAGTGCCCTTCACTAGATGGCGGATGGATGGGCCCAACCATAAGTCTATAGTCACTTTGAAGAAGGGCTCGGAAATGACGGGCGTTTTCTGCAGGGGAACCGGCGGTACCCGGCCTTTAGCGGTGGCCTTCTGGCACAGTTCGCATGACTAGCAGTATACGGCGATCTCTTTAGCGGTGCTGGGCCAAAACAAGTATTTAAAAATTTCCTTAGAGAGGTTTTGTTGTGATTGAAATGTCCAGCCAATAAGTCATCATGTGAGATTAGTAATACTCGTTGGTAGTAACACTGAGGAATGCACAAGACTTCATCCGACGGGAAGGTTACTTTAGCCCTCATCCAGAAAGGTAGTGAATGCTCTACCACGTATCTTATTCGTTTGTTCTCGCAAACAGATTCTATTTCGTTTTTCGCTGCCTTCACCCACAGCGGTTGGAGAGCCGAAGAGTCTTTCTGGGCGATAGCGAAGGCTTGGAAATTAAGCTCTTCGTATTTCGGATTCTCAAGAGTTACATAGATGAACAGGCCACAACAGATTTTGCGGTCCAAACTAGGTTGCCTGAGATAAAAGATAATGAGGAAGATAGTAACTACCTTATGACACGGTTCGGTCCATTACAATGAAAGTACCTTTATTTTTATCCTAAATTCTAACTATATACTCGTACAATACTGCGTGTAAGGCATAGGATAGCAAAGATGAAGTCTCTCCCCACCTACCTCTCCACCCGTTTCCGGGTTTGGAATAGTGAAAATATATACCTGGTAGTATTAGAATATAGACGCAACCATTATTTTTTAACAGGAGAGCAGGAACACATTAATATATACCAAAAAAATAAACGGAAATATGACTTATCTTAATAATCTTATATTAGAACATGCTCTTTATATTCTTCTTTTTTGTAACATTCAATTTTTTTATATTTTTAAGGCTTATTATCTATTACATCCATCTACTACCGTTCTTATTTCCAAACTTTTTGACTTATTGGACACTGCTAGTACCGTTTGGAGATGCAAATTTTCTGTAGGATATTTTTAAATGTATTTATTCATGTACTTATCTAGGATTTATGTGTTCTGAAAAAGATGACAGAAACGTATTTACATTTTATATAAATTTAGAATCAAATTATCTTACTCATCTAGGCTTAGAACATGCTCTTTCTTTTTTTATCAACAAAGAGAGAGAGAGAGAGAGAGAGAGAGAGAGAGAGAGAGAGAGAGAGAGAGAGAGAGAGAGAGAGAGAGAGAGAGAGAGAGAGAGAGAGAGAGAGAGAGAGAGAGAGAGAGAGAGAGAGAGAGAGAGAGAGAGAGAGAGAGAGAGAGAGAGAGAGAGAGAGAGAGAGAGAGAGAGAGAGAGAGAGAGAGCGAGAGAGCTGTTCAAGAAACATGGGAGAGATCCCGAAGTGAAATTTATTTAGGGGAAATTGGGTTAACCTGACACCTAAATGCTCAGAGTTAGTTAGTTAATTGCTATAAATCGCTGTTACTCGGGGATTTGATGCAAAGTATTTATCTTTACGGCGTATAGAGAAGATAAAGGGGTCGGGTCCGCTGCCCTCTTAGTTGCTTGAATCCGAGTGACTACTGGCTGAGACACTGGATTTGGGGAGAGCTGCGTGCTCTGGCCTATTAAGACAAAACAGAATTTAATAGGCGCTGCCACTACCTCGGTCCAGCCAGTGAAGTACTGACACTGGATGTGGCATCTGACTACGGGGAACTTGTTTGATCTACCCAAGGAAGTCCTGGACGACCCCAAACCTCTGCTGCTGGGGGCTGACTGGGGAAAGCAATTTAGCAGATAGGACGATACAGGTGCACCCCGTATCACGTACCAATATTAAGACTCGGCAACCATTTACTGATCCAGTCTCGAACTTTAGTCCTCCGGGAGAACCTTTGTTAAACAAAACGTTCACCTCTTGGTCAGGGGAATTCGATGTGGACGAAGGAGGCACTGAAGCAGGAGGTTGTTCTCGGGAAAGAGATGCGGTGAAGTTGTGCACTTGTTGACTCGAGGGTGACCTAAGCCTCAAATTTTGGGGGAAATGAAAGCTAATGTGACCTGGGGTGCCACAATTAAAACACGTAACGGGGTTTCTGGGGCATGACGAGGACGAGGGGATTAGATTAATTAGGAGCTTAATTTCTCTCTGATCGTTAGATGAAAATAATTTGGGTTCGGAGGGTCCGGAGGTCTGGCGAATTTAGCAGGCTTATTTTGATGGGGTTTCTGGGGACACCCACCTTTCTTTCGAGACGAGGGCTGGTTCTTTTTAACTTCTCGAGGATATAGTTTATGGTTGAAAGCATGTAGATCCACTTCCTCCGCGCACTCATTGAACGTAGCAGCTTGCCTCTCCTTGACGAATGCTCGTACGAGTATCTCTGGGGGCAGAGTACACAATAATTGGTCCTTAAGAATGAAGTCAATGAAAGAGTCGAACTCATTCCCCACTTGTGCTGAATCCAGCCAGAATTGGAGATGTCTCCGAAGGATAAAGCCAAATTGACGATATATTTGACCAGGCTGAATTCTAGCATGTCTAAATTTCATCCTATACTCCTCGGGATTTAGATTAATGGAGGCAGGTAGCTCAAGCTTAAGGATAGAATAATCCACAGAAGCCTCTGATGATGACGAGATGAATACATCACGGAGACGGGTATTAAGCAGAGGAAGTAATCTGGCGATTCTCTTTGTTTCTATGTCGCAATGATTCACATCAAAGATTTTCTTGAAATGTGGCAGGTACGAACACAGGTCTTCGTTATCTTTATATTCTGGGAGTTTTATCGTAGATACCTGCGTAGTTCTAGGCCGGGATCCAACGGAATTGACTTCCATCTAATCCTTGCTCAATGCCCTTTCATGTGCGCGTATTCTTTCTCTCTCTTCCTCTTCCATCTCTATTCTTCTTTCTTCTGCTTCTCTTTCCATCTGTATTCTTCTTTCATCTGCTTTCTTCCATCTCTATTCTTTTTTCTTCTGCTCCTATTAGCGCCTGTTCTCTCTTTTCCTCTCTTTCTGTCCATTCTTCTTCGTGGACGGAGGCAATTAGTTCTTTTCCTGCTAATTCAAGAATTTGGCCTTGATAGTGGAACATTTCGAAAGACGACATTTTGCCTATATCGGTCAAAAACTCAGCGATGTACGCTAATGGTACTTATGCCACCACGAAACAAATAGCGCTATGCCTAGCCCAACCTTAAAACCCACACTATCTGTTAATTGGAATAACGCTATAAAAAAACTAATTCACACTATTAACGGGCTAACCACAATCAGTTAGCAAAAAATTATAGACCGACTTTATCCTCTTATGTTGTTCAATTTTCCTCGAAAGCTTAGGCACAAATTTTGTTACTAATCAAGAGGATGCAACACAATCAACTATTATTTAGTTCTAAATACCCTAAAACCTGTCACTAATGTTATGTCATGTTTACGGCCTAGAACGTATGTACGTTTGATTCGTACATAAGTAAATCCGTTCCACTTTTCTCTAAGAGTGCTTAAATTTAATTCTTTAACCAGGGATGATTCGTATTATGATATATATATATTGCCATTTGCAGCGTTCGAGGATCTAATTAAACAACTCAGACAAAAATATACTTTTAGTTACATAACAGAATGAAATATTAAATACACTTTTGCACCGAATGGGAAATAACAAAAAAAATGAATAAGTTATGTATTCGTTTCCCTTTAACTCGGAGAGGGTCGACAGTTGGGTGAGCTTGAAAGTGAGTCTACCTGCTTTGGTGATTTGAGGCGAGTTGGACTGGCGGCTTCCTCGCCCCGACGAGGAAGGTTAGGAAAACAGCTGGTGTTTCTCAATGGGTAGGTGTAGGCGCGTGGCGAGGCTTCTCTCGGGGAAGTGTAGGCGCAGGGGATTTCTGATGAATGGAACTTATCCCGATCTTTGTGTTACCAATTCGGGCTTCTCGATGGTGAGACTTAACAAAGAGGTGAATCTTTTCCCGAATGGGAATTCACGTTGGTATTACTCAATAGTGATGGGTATCTCTGTTTTTTTTTCAGAAAACTAAGATAAAGGATTTTCTCTGGACCAAAATGGTATGAGAGTTGGTCTCGATACCACTGGTCTGCTCTTCTAAGCGACCAAAGGAACGGCCTCGGGAGGGAAAGTCCCGCTCGGTTCCACTTATCTTCTTGATTTCCTGTTTGACTCGGGGACTCTTCTTCATCTCTCGATTGTTACGCGGATTCTCTTTTTCATTTCTCAAGATCGAACTATATATTACGTCGATTATCCCCTAGGGAGGGAAGGGGAGACGTGGGAGTTTAGGAGGGGCGATCCTCACTAGCCCACAGTTAAGCCTCTCTCCTCTGGCATAAACTTTCAATGCAGTGACACTTCACCCCTTCTGGTTTATGCAGGGGGAAAGTGACATTCCGTCTATTTGGCGAAAATAGACATAAAAAATCGGAGGGGACAATGAGCCTGTTAATAGATTTTCTGCCGAAGAAGCCTTAGGCAGCAAGATTTTCATTCTAAAGTCTCTCACACCCTCTTATGTTTATATTAACGGACTACGAAATCTGCTGACTGAAATCCTTCTTTGCGAGCTACTTCACATCTTGGTCACAGGGAAAAAGGGGTTGATTACGGTTGACGCTCTATAAATAAACTAGCCTCTGCTCATCCTCGTGATATTAATTTCCCCACAACAAGTATAAGTAAATATTAAAATACGAGAAAATGAGATTAATTAGCACGATGAACGCCACAAGGAATAACACGTTCTCCAACATTTTTTTACTGACAAGACAGGTTTTATTCTTGGTTCATGCCTAAAATGTTTATGAAATTTTACTAATTTCTAATATTATTCACAGTGACAACCTATTTCTTGGTACTTTTAGTTAGTTTCATGCAACGCTAGTGTCATATAACGAGAAGGATTTAATTTAACGCAAAAGGAGAGTTAATGAGCAGATAAAAATAAAGTTAGCTGTTACCAACTCAAATTTCAAATATTTAGCCAAATCCGGCTTTAAAACTTACTTAAAACAGCCGTGGCACTTTCTTTCAAAAAAGTCGTCTTTGTTCCTGTTCAAAGTCGCAGAAAATTGGCGGTGCTACTTTGTTTAGTATGACTTTTCCAAAAAGTTTGCGACTTTCGACTTTGCGACTTCTAAGTTTATAGTGTGGCAAAATCGCAATTCGTTGCCACAACCCATAGCTCTACCTTTATATAATTTCACGAATGCATGTGCTGAAGATTGATAGGTAATATCAGATGCCTTGACGTATTAGTTAAACGAATTTGGGTACCATCGCCATTTTACTACATAAATATAGCTTGTTTTTTTCCATTTCCTTTCGATTTAACTATCCTCTTCACTATATATTTCTTACTGGAGTCAAACTTTACTTTCTGTAGTTCTTCTTCATAAACTCCACCTTCAATACGCTCTCCATTTTAATCATCAATATAATACAGGTCTAATACATTTGAAGTTCTATATATCTTGTAGATTTCCTCACTCTACCTTACCTAGTATCTTTCTTTTAAAATTACTTGATATGCGTGAGATTTTAACATAATCCCTGATCTTATATAGAAACCTCCTCTTTTTACGTTAAACTCTTTGATTCGTTATAGCATTATCATGTGTAACTTTGAACGGTGTGTTCCCAATCCTTCTATGTCTAGAATTATTATAAACCTTTGAAAAAATCATGTAACACGTCGATGTATTTCCATGTATTATTAAAGTTGAAATATCTGAAGTCTTTCCTTTATTGTTTTTTGCCCACGCTCTACAAGACTAGCTTTGTTTAGTGAGCGAACATGATATACGCCGATATTATATTCGCTCAATAAGCCTTTTCATCTTCTTCCCTATAAATTCCTCCATCATCAGAAAATATATAACCGGGAATCCATCGGGTTTCTTCCATGAGATTTCATATAGCATTTGACACTACCTGATCCGTCTTCTCTTTTAAAGGAATTAGCCAGAGATATCTAGAATACACGTCAATTACAAAGAGTATGTAGCGTGCACCATAATTATATTTTCAAATTTGTACAACACAGTTAGATCTACCTTTCAAATTGCTTTTGAATATTGTGCTTTCCACATCAGATCTTTTAGTAATCTTTTTCACATATTGGAATGGACGATTTACCCCACCAAAATATGTTGGCAGACTCGGGGATGTATATAAGTGTAACAATTGGTGGTTCATTTGTAACTGAATATCTGACTAGGTTACACTCTTATATAACTATTCAATAAAAGACATCTTAACTTAAAATCCAATTTTATTTTACATCTAGGTTAAAATACATAATTTCAATTAAAATTTCATGGATGTCCGCAACCGTAGTTAGTACTTTGTACACATTTACTGATTCTCGGGGTCCACTCTACAATACTACTTATGTGTTAATTGCATATTTTTCTGAAACTAATTTAAAAAATAGCACTCTACACTTCATGATTTCACCCTGTAGAAATAAAAAAAACGTCCTAGTCTTACTATGATCTAAGCAACGCTGTAGGCTTTGGGGGTTAGTTATCGCAGAAGCTTCATCATTTAAAAAATTATGTGTGCCTGATAAAACTTTCAAGGAATGGAAAGCTCATGCAGAACTGGCAAAGAACAGGGATGCGAACAACAAAGAACTTCTAGACATAGGCATCAAGGAAAAGATCTAGGTAATATGCAATGAACACTCAAGCAAATTGATGTGCAAGACTAAAATTAAAGACACGAGTTGAGAAGCTCAAGTGTGTCTACACAAATGTAGATAGAATCAACACCTCAAATAAGAGTTATGCAATGGATATCATAATTAAAAGAGAAAATGAATTAACTTCACAATTCTTTTACTGTGATCTGTATACTGTTTACAGAAAAGATAGAAATGGGGAAGGTGTTGGTGTTATTATTGTAGTACGTAAGGACATTGTTTTTACTGATTATGAAGATATTATTTGAGATCATATTGAAATGGTATACTGTATGATTAATCTTAAAGATGACAATATTTTGTTAGTGAGCAAGTATCTTCTATAATGTTTGCCAAGACGCATATCTCCATCAGCATATGGCGGAATTCGCTCGCTCACTCGGGACAGACACTCCTTCACTGCTCAACCTTGTCTTTACAAAATAGGAACTTGATATAGACAGTATTGAAAATTAAGCCCCCATTGGTGCTAGTAACAATGCAGTGCTGGTCTTTCATCTCTGGATTAAAGGTGTCATGTATCACGAGGATGAATGCTACAGTAAACTGAACTACTTTAAAGGAAATTATGAGAAGGCAAATGAATTATTTGCAAGTGTTGAGTGGTTCCACGAGGTTGAGGGTGCTAATGTGAATGAAGTGTAGGCCAAATCTATTCAGAGATGCATGGGAATGACTCAGAGGTGCGTATCTGCTAAAGAAACGCTAATGTTGGGCTCTAGAGCAAAACCCAAGTGGATGACTCATTATGTGATAACCAAGATTAACATGAAGGAAAAGGCCCGAAAGCGTTATCAGTAAAAGAAGACTAGAATCAAATATGACCAATATTGCTCAATAAGAAATACAACTACTACCGTAGTGAGAAAAGCAAAATATAACTTTAAACATCAGCTGGCCAAAGATATCAAAAGTAGCCCAAGAGCTTTTTATGCCTCTGCCTGGAGCAAAACTAAGATTAAGGAGGATGTGAACCGACTAATGAAAGAGTATGGAACACTGACTAGTTCTACCTTTGAATCATGCGAGGCGCTGAATGTGGAATTTTAGAAAGTCTTTGTGTAGGAGATCACCAGTCCTGAGTAAATTACCCCAAACCAGCTTTATGGCGATGTACTTACCCACTTTAATTTTGCAGTGACTGATATCCAGGAAGTTTTAGAACAATTCAAGGACACATAAGCATCAGGTTCAGATGAGGTACACTATAAAATGCTTTATGAATGTGCTACTACCCTTTCTCTGCCACTTCTATATATTTTTTAAGAATCAATAACATTAGTAGTAATCCCAGTAGGTTAGGCTAAAGGTAACATTACCCCAATATTCAAAAAAGGGAATAGAAAAGGCACTAAATTATCGTCGGGTTAGTGTGATGTACATCCATTGCAAGACCTTAGAAAAACTTATAAAGAAAAATATTATGGAGCATCTGGATAAGTATAAGCTTTTATCATATCACCAGCATGGTTTTCGATCTCGAAAGTCATGTCTTACTTAACTACTGCAGTATTTTCAGGAACTGGAAGATGTCATTAAGGATAAGGATGATGTAGATCTGATCTATCTAGACTGCAGCAATGCTTTTGATACTGTTCCTCACAAGCGTCTCTTACATAAATTAAAAACTGTGAGTATAGAAGCTAAAATATGTAAATGGATCAAGGCCTTTCATAGCAACAAGAAACAAAGGGTTTTCATCAGAGGGGTTCACACCGGTTGGCTTGATGTATGGAGTGGTGTTCCTCGAGGTAGAGTGCTGGGCCCAGTTTTGTCCCTAATTTTTGTAAATGACTTATTGAATCACATTCGGTACAGTGGCAAGTTATTTTCTGATGATGCCAAAGTTTATAGAGGAATTAAGAACACAGAATATAGGACAGCTCTTCAAGAAGCCCTTTAGTGACGGTAGCAATGGTTTGAAAATGGTTCTTAACTTTTTATATGGAGAAATGCAAGGTTATGCACATTTTGAAAACTAATGCCAACTACAACTACCATATGGATGGGTTCTCATTCACCACAGAAGAAAAGGATTTAGGGGTATATGTGACAACAGACATTTCACCAACTGTGCAAATATCCAAGGCTGCTGCCAAGGCCAACTCTATGGTGGGGGAAGATAAAAAGAACTTTTACATCCATGGATGACAAGATATTTGCTGCCCTATATTTGACACTAGTAAAACCTCACACAGAGTATGTTGTGCAGGCCTAGTCTCCTTATAGGAAGCAGGATATAAATATTTTTGGAAAAAGTTTAAAGAGCTACTAAACTCGGTCTTTAACTGCAGGAACTTACTCTACAATGAAAGACTGGCTGCCCTAGGACTTACCACTTAACAAGAGAGAAGAACACGAGGAGACATGATCCAAGTGTTTAAAATACTGAATAGATACAAGGATATAGATAGCAGCAAATTCTTGCAAGTGGAACAAAGAGACAGATATGAGAATAGAAGGCACAGCTGGAAATTGAAGAAACCAAGGTTTAGAACAACTGGGAGGAGCAACCTTTTTGATGTCAGATTGGTAAACAACTGGAACAGTCTGCCGGAGAGTATAGTGAAGCCTAAGGTAAGCCTTCATCTGCGTACCACAATTGTAAAATCAGGTACAAGCCTATTTCATCGTCGCAACTTTATCTAAAACAATGAGACTGATGTATATGGGGATACCATCCGTTTTTACCCACCATAATATCCTATCTTATAAATATGAATCCCGATCAAACCTTACTTAGCACATCTATCACCATTTATGGGTTCTTATTAAAATATATAACGCTCTAAACCCTTCACAATGACTCTGGATGTTTTTGTTAATTTTTATAGAAGTTTCAGTAAATCATGAAATGTCAAACAATGTTGATTGATATAGAGCCCATGGTGTTATTATTTTTTTATTTAAATCTTATCGGACCATAGACTATAATCAGGCGCTATCGACAGCTTCGTCTAACCAATGTCAACTCTATTTATAAGAGTTTCTCAGGGCTGTGTTTTAGGTCTTTTTCTCGTATTAATAAAAATTATTGACATCTCGGCCTTCTGTCTTTTAAAATTCATAGTTTCTGTCGATGACATATAAAGGATGTTCTGGCTAAATTTTACCGTTTGCATAATATCCCAGCCCAAAATAAAAATATTTTAAAAATTAACAAAAAGATAAATTAGATCTTCTCTGAGAGATAACAGTTTGTTCAAAATGGCTGGCTTCATCTTCAACCACGGCCAAAAGACGGTCTAGAATCCTGATTAATGCGTTCCTTACTGTTTCCTTGGGGAGATTTTCGAACACCTTGATCTTTGGGTAATCAAGGAGGCCGGAGAGTGAGGCTGGTGAAGTCGTATAAATTATCTAGAAACCACTTTTGGCCCTCACTAGAGGTATGGCCTTCAAGCAGGAACCCTTTCCAGCCATGATTTGACCCTAATATTCAGGAGAAGCTCCACATAGCCGCCTGAATTGAGCCTAAAACCCTACTAAAACATGTGGGGCGGCATGACAGCACCTTCCCTGGAGAAGGACCCACAGACAATTACAGTGTTGGAGGAACTTGGTCTTCATGGTAGGTGGAACGTCGCATTGACTATATGCCAGTCATCCCTTGTTCTAGATGTTGTGTAACTGGTCCTGGCAAAGCTCTTTTCATCTGAGAAGAATAAGAGAGTCTCCGGCTCAATATGATGCTTCAGCTTCTTCAGGAGCTTCTTTGTCATCGTCAAGCGGTTGTCCTTGGTCTTGGCTGTCAGAATTTGTCTCTTGTGCTTCTTGTATGAGTGGCAGCAAAGGGGCTCATTCATGGCCAGCTACATGGTGGCGACTCCAACACCCACCTCTCTCGCTAAAGCTCGGTTTCCCTTGCTTGACTGTTCCATCACCTTGTTCTGCAGTTCGTGGATTAATTGAAGTTGCAGGACCAGCTGCTTCGGTTACGCCTTACCATCCATACAGTGTTGACAGAACATCGAACATGGGTGATGATGTCAACATTTTGCAATATTTTCCAATATTCAGAGGGCTTCCAGTTTTCCATATCAGCTAATCTTTGCTTATCAAAACTATATCTGCATGGTATCTAAAGCGGCTGACTGTTCAACGATACATTAAATTGTTCCAGAAGAAAAAGGTGACATTAAAACTTTTCAAATTTAACCCGAAAACCCTGTATTTATCTCTGGTTTACTGTTAGCATATCATCATTCGAATTTAATAACCAATTACCTAAATATTATCTTTTAATATGCATAATATGTATCATCTTCCATCAACGATCAATATACAACAAACCTACCGAGCAATTTTTGCTATACAAATTTCAGTGGAGATCCCTTTGAAGTCGAAGTTTCGTACATAAAATAATAATATTCTTGAGCGACTCGTCTTAAAACTCGTTAGTTCACTAAAACGAATTCTCCACTTTTTCGCTTTAAAGATTAGACCAATGTGTTAATTTTGCTTTAGAAAACCACTAAAGTTAATATCATTCTTCGAAAAACATGGACATATTTTTTCTTCACTCCTCAACTAATAACAGTTACCAATAAATTACTCGCTTTTAGTTCACTTTTAACCTTGATACACCAGTATCAAGTTCAATATAATTTTGAACACTGACCCATGCTCTCTTCTTAAACAAGAATGTACGTACGTTACGTCACTTTTTTCCACACATGCCTATTCAAATTTCTTGCCCTCTAATCCCAAATTTATAAAACTTAAATCCCACGATTTCTTTATATGTATCGTTCAATATATATTTATGATGTCTTGCCTTAATCCATTAAATCACGAGTTTTTCACAACATTTTGAGTTTCATTACACTATTCCATCTATGGTGAAAACTGTTATCATTTCATGACTTCCAATGATTGCCAGATGAACATTTTGCGGCTATTATCAAAGCTTTAATCCTGTAAGCTTACTCAATTATCTTATTATATTATTAAAAGAAAGAAAATATATTTTCGCAAGCTAATTTTTACATTTCATTTAATAATTATTTTTGCTCTACAGCGAATTAATAAATTTGTATCTCGTGTTGTTTTTCTTTGCATTTCTAAAATGCAAATCTTTTAATTAACTCTTTTCTTATTGTTTCATCTAACATGTCTGGTTCATTTTAAATCTTAAAGGTAACTCTTTCATCTTTTGCCATCTATTATGGAGGCATCATATTTTCCATCCACACCAGTGATATTAATATGTTATGTTTTCGTTCCATTAACCACAACTGTACCATTTCCAATCAACTGATTATAACCTGATTATAATCAATGGACGCAATTTAACTGTGCAGGCTTTTGATCTTTTGAGAAATATATTGATATTTTGGTTGCCAATTCACGTACGGAATATTTTCGTTATAATTCTGCTCTTTATCCCGAATACCTGTAAAAAACTGTTCCAATCGTGGTATAAATGATTATTTCCTCGATGGTAATAGGTATTTTAATCTATCCGGTAGTAATAGAGCGTAAAGTTATATTCATATAAATAATTTAATGTATTTACTTATTCAAAGTTTAATAGGATTGCTTCATACTTTTCCTTCAGTTGCACATGACAGACATAAATACTCCATCAAGAATTCAATAAGCGGTTAACGAAACTCTGAATATTTTTTTTAACACAAGAATTAAAGCGAAATCGTCAATTTTATTGATCATTGATCTATTTTCTAACTTTTACTTCAAAATAAAAGAATGGAAAGTTTTTAACTTAACTATGTGGTAAGGAATGAAGTAAATCGATTGAGCATACTATTTAATAGCAAAGAATACTGAACGTAATATGAATCGATGAAGGAAGGGTGTATATCACGAACATACCAAATGTGCTTAACATAACATAACATAACATAATTACACGGATGACAAAAGCCACAAGGGCCTATCAAAGGTCATCCGCCTCCGTCAAAACCCACCCACAAAAAGCACCATCACCAGGGGAAGACAAAATCAAAGTCCCCCACAATATAATATAACGGATGACAAAAGCCACAAGGGCTCATCATAGGTCATCCGAGTCAAGCGGCCTCTTTTTCAAGGCACCCAAACTCCCAGGAAAACTACATCCAGAGGATTGCATCCAGAAACAAGGGTATCACCAATCAAGGCTTGTCAAGAACTAAATCATGCAGCTATAGATATATACAAACAATATTAATATATACAAAACTTAGGAACCATCACAACCTTCCCTTCCCATAAACTCATCCAACCTACTCTTAAATACATTTAGATTTGGACTACCTACTACCCTCTGCGGCAATTTGTTCCAGAAGTCTACCACTCTATTGGTGAAAAAATATTTTCTTAAATCCAACCTACACCCTTGCTTTTTAATTTTCAAGTGGTGACCTCTAGTCCGATTTCCATCATCTAACTCAAAAAACTTGCTAACATCCAATTTATCTATCCCGGAAAAAATTTTAAACAGCTCAATCATATCCCCTCTCACACACCTCCTTTCGAACGAGAACATATTTAATACCCTCAGTCTATCTTCATATTCAAGGTGCCTCAGGGAAGGAATAATCTTTGTTGCCCTCCGTTGCACTGACTCAAGAAGGTTAATATCATGTCTAAAATGTGGGGACCATGCCTGTATACAGTACTCTAGATGTGGCCTAACATAAGAGTTATAGAGTTTAAGAATAACCTCCTTACTTTTGTAACTGACATTTCTCTTAATAAAACCCAGCACTCTATTTGCCCTATTTCTTGCTTCAATACACTGCTTAGAAAACCTTAATGACTTATCTATTACTACTCCTAGATCTTTCTCATCCTCTACTGAGCTCAGCCAATGCCCATCCATTTCATAGTTAAATTCTCTATTATCTTTTCCCATGTTAATAACTTTGCACTTATCAAGGTTGAAAGTCATTTGCCACTTATGTGCCCAGGATAACAATTTATTTAAGTCCCCCTGCACTTTAAAATTATCATCAATATCTTTAACTACAGCTGCTAATTTGGTATCATCCGCAAAAATTGACACTTTATTATTAACTGCCTCCCCAAGATCGTTTATATAGATGACAAATAATAATGGACCGAGAACTGATCCCTGAGGAACCCCACTGATAACATCCATCCACTCTGACTTTACACCATTTAGCACTACCCTTTGCTTCCTGTCTTTCAGCCACTCAGCTATCCAATTTGAAACACCCCCACATATCCCAATCATTTTTAATTTATGAACTAGTCTCCTGTGTGGTACCTTATCAAATGCTTTACTAAAATCTAAGTAAATTATATCTACATTCTCTCCCTTATCTACTTGATCTGTTACAAACTCCAGAAAGTCTAGTAAGTTAGTCAAACATGATCTACCTGATCTAAACCCATGCTGAGCATCGCTGATCAACCCCTCCCTCTCTAGATGTTGGCAAATCCCTTTTTTAACTATTTTCTCAAGAATTTTACAGACTACAGAAGTTAGGCTAACCGGTCTAAAGTTATTTGGATCCTCTTTACTACCCTTCTTGAAAATGGGGACTACATTCGCTCTCTTCCAATCATCGGGTATTTCTCCATATTCCAATGACCTAGTATATAACTTGTCCAGAGCTATTGAGATACTTTCTACCCCTTCTTTAAGTATCCTAGAATGAATATTATCAGGGCCGGAGGCCTTGGTAGTATCTAAATCACCTATTAGTCCTTTTATCATCCTCCGATCCACACAAATGTTAGTAAACACCTATGTTGTACCACCTATGTTGGGTGTTAAAAAGGGATTACCTTTATCCACATATCTTTCAAGTTACATTTTATTTTTACGAAATAAATTAATGTAGTAAATTAAACAAGACTGGGAAATATTGTTATAAACCATTATTACTTGTATGGCTTTTATGAACAGGGGAGTGAAGGCTTTGGTTGTTTTATGGTTGGATGAGTGAAGCGTTGGTTCTTCTATGATCAGAAGAGAAGAGAATCTGGTTCTTTTATCATCAGATGAGAGAAAGCTTGGGTTCTTTTATGATCAGTTGAGTGAGACTTCATTTATTTTATGATATAAGGAGAGAATGCATTGGTTATGTTGTGATATGAGGAGGGAAGTCTTTATTTATTTTATGATTAGATGAGTGAAACTTTTTTGTTCTTCATGTTAATATGAGTGAGGGCTTTTGCTCTTTTATGATCAAATAAGTGCAGGCTTTACCTCTTTTATGATCATATGAGTGATGGCTTTGTTTTTTATGATCAGAGAAGCGAATGATTTGTTTCTTTATTGATCAGAGGAGAGAAGGCTTTGGTTATTTAATGATGAGATGAGAAAAGGCTTTGGTTATTATATGAGTATGATCAATTGAGTGAGGCCTCCTTTCTTTTACGATGAGGTGATAGAAGGCTCTGTTTCTTTTATGATCTGAGGAGTTAAGTCTTTGGTTCTGTTATGATTAAATGAGTGAAAGCTTTGTTTCTATGATAGATTTTAGTGGAGGAAGGATTAGAAGCGAACATGGCACCAGACGGGGGGGTACAAAACACGTGGGGCAGTGTTGATATATATATATATATATTAAATGAAAAACTCACATAGTATCACGTGAGGGTGGCAAAAAATAATAATAATAATAATACGTCTTTAGTAATGCGCTCTTCAAGGCCTGAGGCCTTCCCAGAGTGCAAGTTGTGCTGAGATGAGAATCGAAATTCAATGGAAATTCGAGAGGGGGGAGAAGGCAATTCTGAAAAGATGCATTTTAAGAAGACGCTTAAATGTGGTAAGAGAGGGAGAAGACCGGATTTCAGCAGGAAGAGCATTCCACAACTTAGGGGCGCAGATTGAGAAGGAGCAGTTCCCGATTGAGCAGAGGGATGAACAAGGAATATTGAAAAGAGGTGCATGTGATGACCGAAGGGCCCGAGGGACATGGCGTGGCGAGAGGGCAGAAGAGAGGTAAGACGGGGCCTTGTTGTTTAGGTCCTTAAAAGTAAAGAAAAGTATCTTGAAGTGAGTACGGGATCTGACAGGGAGCCAGTGCAGTTTATGCAGCAAGGGTTTCGAGGGAGAGAAGCGAGGGTGACGGAGGAGAAGATGGGCGGCATAGTTCTGTACAAGTTGAAGGGGGCGGAGAGAGGAGAATGGCAGATTCACAAGCAGAGAGTTACAATAGTCAAGGTGTAAGGTTATGAAGGCATGAACAGCAGTCTCAAGACTTTGGCGATAAAAGTGAGAGCCAATGCGAGAGAAGTTACGAAGGAAACATCGAGAGGATTTGTTGACATTGCGGATATGAGGCTTAAAGGAGAGATGCTCATCAAAAACAACACCAAGATTCCTAACGCAGTCAGAGAATATGATAGTATTACCGCCCAGAGTAAGCGAGGGAAAGAGAGATTTCGATTTTTTGACAAGAGCAGGGGTGCCGACAAGGAGGACCTCAGTTTTAGAGTGATTAAGCCTGAGGAAGTTGGTAGAGAGCCAGTCAGAAATAGAGAAGTGAGCAGCCAGGAGGTCAGTTATAGTGTAGGGAAGAGACGTGGGGGATGAGGAAACGAAAATTTGAGTGTCATCAGCATAGAGGTGGAAGGATAGACCGAGATTACGGAGAAGGGAACTAAGAGGGAGAAGGTAGATACGAAATAGTAGAAGACCAAGGACAGAGCCTTGTGGCACTCCAAAGCGAATAGGGGTAAAGTCGGATGAAACGTCGTCAATCACAATGGATTGGGTACGAGAGGAGAGGTAAGAGTGGAACCAGTCAAGCACGGTGCCTGATATGCCAGGAAAGAGTGGAGACGATTAAGTAGTACGGTATGGTCAATAGTATCGAAGGCAGAGGAGAGGTCGAGTAGAACGAGGATGGAGGCACAACCCCTGTCTGAGGCTCTTCGTAAGCAATCGGACACATTGAGAAGGGCGGTTTCTGTGGAGTGACTTGACTTGAAACCAGATTGATAGGTTTCATCAATGTTACAGGCCACCATGTGACTGTTGATGCGTGAAGCAACCACTCTCTTCAGAACCTTAGAGAGGAAAGGAAGTTGCGAAATCCGGCGATAATTGAAATGGTCAGTGGGGTTCAGTTGAGGCTTTTTAAGAATCGGACGGATGTAGGCACGTTTGAAGAAAGAGGGAACAAGACCAGTTGCAAGTAAAGTGGTGAACAGGTGGAGAAGTGTTGGGAGGATAGCAGGCAGAATTTTACATAACAATTTAGGCGGAAAAAATGTCCTTTGGGGAGCCCGATTTTTTAGAACGCGAGAGCAGGGCTGTAAGCTCCAACACGGCCACAGCGGGGAAAACGATAAGCGGCTGAGGCGGGAAGTCAGGGAGAATGGCAGGAGCCGGGACAGAAAGCTAAGGGAGGGAGGCATGGAGGTGCGTGACCTTATCTGCGAAGAAATTTGAGTGAGTAGCAGGGCTAATGGGTGGGAAGACCTTGGCTGGGAAAGTATGACGGGAGATGAGGCGGAAGACGGTACGGGGATCATTCCTAATATCAGTAAGCAGATTACATGAGTAGGCTTCACGAGCAGATTTTAATTTCGCCACGTAGGATGCTGTCGCAAGTCGGAACGCCAGCGAGAGAGGGGTCGTGTCTTGCCCACGGGTGCGAGCCTTTCTAAGGACTCTTTCATGGGCACGCATGGACTGCCTAATACGGAGGAGTTCCATAGAGTACCAAGAGGCACGGTGACAACGGGAGTTTGAAGGGGTGACAAGGGGAGAGTGAGCATCAAGACAAGTGAGAAGGGGTTGCTCCAAAGAAGAGAGAATCTGGTCAGGAGAGGCAGAAGCATCAATGGGAGAAAGTTTGGAGGCCACATCATTAGATAGGGAGGGAATATCAATGAAAGCTAGTCGACGGAAAGGCTTAGGATTATGAGACAGCTGGGGAGGTATATGGAATGGGATAGAGAAGTTGAAGTTGATAAGGGAGTGATCAGATATAGCATTGGACAAATTGGTAGTCGTCAGGTTGGAAATAAGATAGCCAGAGATTACAAGATCTAAAATGTTACCGTGAGAGTGGGTAGGGGAAGAAACGTGTTGGGTGAGGGAGAAGAGATCAAGGATTTCAGAAAAGGCTTTGAAATTAGGATTCTGGCCAGGAAGGTTGAAATCACCGAGGATTAGCAGAGAACGAGTGGGCGAGAGGCCAGCGAGGAGGTTACTAAATTTATCAAGAAAAAGCTCGAGGGAGGAGCTGGGGAGCGCGGTAGAGGACTAAGATAGTTAGAGAGGGGGTGAAATCCGAGACATTGATGAGCACCTCGAAAGAAAGAAAAGGGGGAGAGGGCAGATTATTCAGAGGGAAGGAGGCACTGTGAATGAGAGCAACTCCACCATCGCGAGAGTTACGGGAGGTATGCAGAGTGGACGTAACCATCAGGGGTAGCGAGATTCAAACGGCAAGCAGAAGAGGCAAGCCAAGTTTCCGTGAGTCCAAGGAGAGTGACTCGAGTGTTAACGAGCACGTCATGAATGTAGTCAGCCTTCTTCGAGAGGCTTCTGACATTGAGGAGAGACGCTGAGAGAACGGGTGAAGGGGGGGGTGAAGAAGAATCAGGGCTAAGTGGGGGGGGGGCTTGATTCAAGTAAAAAAGTTTTCTAAGAACAGGAGCTAAACGGAAACCACGTTTAGTCTGGTGGCTGGAACAAGAAATTCCCAGTGCATTAATGTGAGTAAGGGTGTTTTGAGAAACACTGGTAGCAGTTCCATTGAGGGCAAAAATCGTTAACCTATCAATCATAACACAAATTAGTTAATTATATAAGTAGAGTGGCTAAGCGACACAATAATGGGAGAAAAGCAAATTAATTATATAAGTAGAGTAGCTTAAAGACACAATAACGGGAGAAACAATAATCAAGACAAAATAAAGAGTAATCGAATAGTGTGAACAAATAAAATTACGATAGAAACAAGAAACGAGGGGAAAAAATAGTGACGAATCAGAATTAGCGGTCGGTGAGGGGGGGGGGGAAGGACGCGTAGGCGGGAAGACAGAGCGGAGGTAACAATTAGGCGGCTAGAAAAAAAACACGTGGGTGCGAAAGAAGCAGAGAGAAAAAGAGAGGCGAGGAAAGGGGGAAATAAATAAATGAATAAATAAATGACAAAGAGTTACTTAATGATAAGATGAACATGTACAATAGCAGATCAAGCACACATCACAGATTAGGGGGAACACAATTCAACGATACACTCGGGCAGTCGGCACAAACGAACGCACGGAAACTGGTAACAAGCGTCTTACAAAGCTAAGGCGGGCAGGGTAGTAAACAATATCTAAAAGCACAAAAAAGCAACACAGCAAATGGTGAGAGCACATGCAATAACACTGCAAAAGACAAAATTAAAACGCAGCACAAACGTGCCAGGCGTTATGTAAAAAGAAACTTGAACCGTAGAAAGAGCGACAGATAATGATGTTTCCAAGCACTTTCGAACTTTATTAAGTTCCTTATCAAGGATAACTACAAGAAATAATATTATATTAGAGGTATATATACGAAAGAAAAGTATGAAAGACCGCCTCAAATCAAGCAATCAACAATGAGGAAGACGGAAGCGAGAAGGTAAAGATTCACATTAAGAATTACAAGAAGCAGGTAGTAAGGTCAAACTGAGAAGACGGAAAGGGCAACAGATTAAAAGAAATGGAAATAGCCTAACGAGGGAGATTATAAGACACGAGGAGCAAGAAGTGGGGAAAATAAAATGTACATAATAGAGCAGTGACAATTAAAAAAAAAATGGGGCCACATAACTAAAGATTGTATATAAAACTAAAGACAAAAGTCGGAACTAATTTCTTTAAGTATTAATCTTTTAATTATAGCATCTATTTTATATAAGCCAGTGAAAAGGTTAAAATTATCACATTGGCTTGTAAAAGCACATTCAATCATATTCCTTTCTATATGGTCATTGGAACGATAAATAAATTTTGCCGAGTTCCAGTTAATTAGATGGTCCTTATCTGACATATTGACAAAGAAAGCACTGTTATCTTCCCCTTTTCGGACATTATATTTATGTTGATTTATGCGAACAAAAAGTTGTTTACCTGTTTGTCTATAATATCTACTTAGGCAACCAGAAAAATCAACTGAATAAACTTTCCGCCCCAAACTATCACAATTATTACGTACTAATAAATTCTTAATGGTTGTCTCATATTTAAAAGCAACAGAACTGTTAAAGTTATTCAAAAGACGGGGAAGATCACTAAAACAAAGAGAAAAAGGTAGAACTAAAATGTTATTACTATTAAAAGGGAGAGTAGGGACAGTTTGATAAAATGTCTTTTTAGCAGAAGAAAGACAGTTTTGGAGAAACGGGTAAGGGTAACAAAGTTTATGGCCAATTTCAAAGATATTGGAAAATTCCAAATCCATATATTCCGGGCTTACAACTCGTAATGCCTGTAGAAACATAGAAGAAAAAACAGAACGTTTAACTTTAGGGCTGTGAGAAGAGTAAATATGAATATAAGAATTTGAATTAATAGGCCTACAAAAGATAGAGAATTTAAAACCTGTATGAGTTCTATGAATAAGAAGATCAAGAAAGGGAAGGGTTGTATTATTTTCCATCTCGTGGATAAATTTAATTAAAGGGACGAGACAATTAAGTCTGGTACGAAAAACATTAACATTTTTAGAATTAAGCTACAAGCAAATGACATCATCAATATACCTGTATCAAACGATCGGGGCGTCAAGGATAGTAGGGAGAAGTTTTGTTTTAAAAAACTCCATATATAATCCGAATTTTTGGAGGAAATATTTGCTTTAGAACGAAAACTTACAGTTTTTGGTACAAATGAAATGAGGTTCATGAAAGTAGGAACGGGTACCGGCAAGTCATAATTTTGCAAATGATCATTAAGGAAATTGAAAAGATCTTCAACGGGTACTTTGGTAAATAATGAACAAACATCAAAACTAACAAGAGGAAAATCATTAGAATAGTGAATAGCATTAAGTTTAGAAATAAGGTCGTAACTATTAGTGACATGAGAATGAGAAATGGTACCAACTAGTGGAGTAAGAAATGAAGTAAGCCATTTAGACAGGGAATATGAAACAGACCCAACAGAACTTATAATAGGGCGTAATGGGAAATTTGGTTTGTACGTTTTTACTAAGCCGTACAAATAAGGGAGGGTAGCGTTAGTAGACTTGAATTTTAAATTAAATCAGAAAAGTTTTTAAGTAATCGACTTACATTTTTATGGAAGTCACTGTTAACTTGATCTTCTTATTCATAGAACTCATACAGGTTTTAAATACTCTATCTTTCGTAAGTCTACTAATTCAAATTCTTATATTCATATTTACTCTTCTCATAGCCCTAAAGTTAAACGTTCTGTTTTTTCTTCTATGTTTCTACAGGCATTAGGAGTTGTGAGCCCAGAATATATGGATTTGGAATTTTCCAATATCTCTGAAATTGGCCATAAACTTTGTTACCCTTACCCGTTTCTCCAAAACTGTCTTTCTTCTGCTAAAAATACATTTTACAAACTGTCCCTACTCTCCCTTTTAATAGTAATAACATTTTAGTTCTACCTTTTTCTCTTTGTTTTAGTGATCTTCCCCGTCTTTTGAATATCTTTAACAGTTCTGTTGCTTTTAAATATGAGACAACCATTAAGAATTTATTAGTACGTAATAATTGTGATAGTTTGGGGCGGAAAGTTTATTCAGTTGAGTTTTCTGGTTGCCTAAGTAAATATTATAGACAAACAGGTAAACAACTTTTTATTTGCATAAATCAACATAAATATAATGTCCGAAGAGGGGAAGATAACAGTGCTTTCTTTGTCAATATGTCAGATAAGGACCATCTAATTAACTGGAACTCGGCAAAATTTATTTATCGTTCCAATGACCATATAGAAAAGAATATGATTGAATGTGCTTTTAAAAGCCAATGTGATAATTTTAACCTTCCCCCTGGCTTATATAAAATAGATGCTATAATTAAAAGATTAATACTTAAAGAAATTAGTTCTGACTTTTGTCTTTAGTTTTATATACAATCTTTAGTTATGTGGCCCCATTTTTTTTTAATTGTCACTGCTCTGTTATGTACATTGTATTTTCCCCACTTCTCGCTCTTCGTGTCTTATAATCTCCCTCGTTAGGCTATTTCCATTTCTTTTAATCTATTACCCTTTCCGTCTTCTCAGTTTGACCTTACTACCTGCTTCTTGTAACTCTTAATGTGATTGGTGATTTCTTGATTTGAGGCGGTCTCTCATACTTTTCTTTCGTATATATACCTCTAATATAATATTATTTCTTGTAGTTATCCTTGGTAAGGAACTTTATAAAGTTTGAAAGTACTTGGAAACACCAGTTCATTTTTTCCTGCGGGACATTGCATTCATATATATATATATATATATATATATATATATATATATATATATATAAATATCTCACAACGAAACTTGCGGTCCATACTAGGTGACCTGGTATAAGGATTACAGCGAAGATAATAGTATATCAGAATGATGAGAAGTGAACCTGTCACCTGAAGGCTAGAATGTTATTCACTAGTAAAGGCTTATTATAATCGTTAGTTAGATTCAAACTATTATCTTTACGGCGTTTGAAATTATATACGATGTTGAAGTCTATTCCGTTACAAGGAAGCCCATTTCCTAAGTTAACGATTGAGATAAAGAAATTCTTAGATTCGTGCGAGTTAAGATTTTTACCTATAATTAGGCAACCGTTTCCTCTCGTGTAATTTGACTGGTCGATAGTAAAATATTTGTTGCAATCCATATTGCTTTTACTTTTCTTAATTTTAAACACCTGAATTAAGTGCCTTTTTAATCTATGCGGATCTAAATGGGTACAAATGAACTTTACTCCTTTTGAAAAATGAGCGACGCCTAGATCTGGCGCTTCGCCACAGGTGAAAAGGGTCGAAAGGAAAGTATTGAAAGAGAGCATAAGTTGATCTCAGATGATTGACTCTTTATAGCTAGAGATATAGGCTGGACCTACTACATAACGTGGAATCCGAATCACGACCTGCTATATCCTTTCTATTATATCCTTTATCTCTTGCTCAACTTATAAGCAATTGAAACTTGTATAAATTTGTTGGCTGAACCGAACATTCTGTTATATTTTATTAATGCTTTCATTCTTGTTTGTAATGTAGCATTCATCCAATTGTGCGTACGGATTGTTTTGCTACTCTCATATGTATGTACTGTATTTTTCAAGTTTTACACTTTACCACTTTTTTTCTTTTCCTCTTTTATTCTCCTTCACTTTATTCTCTTACTTCACTCCAGTTGAACAATTTTATCTCAATTCACTATAATTAAGCAAATTTGATATGATGTATTTCATTTTAGTTGGCACTTCCCTGATTTTCAGTGTAGTTTTATACTTGGGTAATCTAGTCACTTTAGGTGCCAATAGGGAACCTTTCTAGGTGATTTATTGTCGTGTTCGTTACGGGTTTATCCATTTCGGGTGAACCACACGGGAGCTGGTTTCTTGACTCTGGTGTTGATGTTTTCTTTAAAGTTTGGAGGAAGGATGTCAATTCACCTCATGATTTTTTTTCTTTTGTATTTTACCACGATGTTAAGCGGTTTAATCTTAACATCTCTCTGTAGATCTCTCTTAGTCCTATTGTCGATTTTTCTGGTGTTTGCATTAGATAGAGAGGTTTGTTGTCCATGATTTAGATAGGATATTAAAAGGGATGACAGGGTGCTTTAGCGTCTTCCTTCCTAAAGCGTAGCAGTTAAGGCTCTTAAGTAATATAGGAGCTCCTTTTTATATCCTTTCAGGTACGTGTTTTTATAACTGTGATAGAACGGTCTGAGGCCACTTAATTTCAGCTGCTATCACATGTTTAGAAAGACATGGCTACCCACGTGCATCTGCGAAAGGAAGCAGAGCGCGTTATCGCCCAGCTTAGCCAATATTCAATCAAGAAGGATCATTCCCTCGTTTTGCCCCCATACGTCGATCTCGCCAGATTGAGTTAGGCTTATCGGCAGATAAGGTATTTTCCCAGGCGAGACCGGGGCATTCCCACGAAGCCTCCCACTCAATTGTCTCCTACGCCAAGGGGATGGCTTCGACCATTTATATCAAAGCTTTCCCGAATAAAGCAGATCAGATCAGATCCAGATTATCTTAGCGAGGCATCACGCTGATCCGGTCTCCCTTGAGCACAATAGAAACTCTCTCTCTAGAGATCCACCATTATTGTACAAAAGAGGACAATATCCCTTGAGTCCCAAGGTTTGTGCCTTCGAGACGCCAAGTCCACAAGGCCCCCCCTGTTGTTCAGAAATAAAACAACGTTAGAACAGCCATTTTTCTTTGAGCCCGTTGACAAGAGACGGTTCTCACCCCCCCCCCCCTGTTGTTCAGAAAGAGAACAACGTTAGAACAGCTATTGTTCTTCAAGCCCGTTTGTCAAGAAACGGTTCTCATTCCTAAGACATCACGTCAGGATAATTTATTTCCCCCCTTTTTAACGTTCTTCAAGAGAACGATTGGTT
The DNA here is from genome assembly GCA_963969495.1 of Ceratothoa steindachneri. Classification (NCBI taxonomy): domain Eukaryota; kingdom Metazoa; phylum Arthropoda; class Malacostraca; order Isopoda; family Cymothoidae; genus Ceratothoa; species Ceratothoa steindachneri. The sequence goes on from OZ018326.1 coordinate 84,035,703, forward strand.
TCAACAATAACCTCCATTGTTCATCTAGAACATCCCCAATTTGCTGTCACAAAGATCGCGCGAACCTCCGAGCCCCACTTCACTCTCACTCTTCGAAGACAGTTCTCCCCCTTCGCTAAGGACAACCCCCCGAAGAACCATTCTGCTGGAAATCACCAGTGGACCGAAGATTCCTTCGCATCGTCTTCCTCTGCACAACAACTTTGTAATTACGTAAGCTGAGCATTAACTTTAATTATCTAACCTTTTTATGAACGCTACCCTGTGCTTTAAATGGTTTAGCGAACCATCCCCCCCTTCAATTTTTATTTGTTTACCTTTTTAAATCTCTCCGAATCTTAATCCTCGGATTAGTCAGATTTTCCCACGACCCTTTCCATTCTCCGTTTATGTAAACATTTTCTTTTTCTATGTTGTTGATAGTTTAATTAATAAAACTCTATTTTATTAATAATAGCCATATTATTATCCTTGAACCTCAGTTACACTTCTTAAGCATATTGAAGATAAATAACCTCGGTCAATCAGATTACCACGCACTCGAAATATTAGAATAATTCCCTCAACGAATATATGGTATATCGTCGAGAGCCTATTCTACGACAATAACCTTTTGAGGCTATTGTACAGCTGTCCTTTTACTTTGATATATGTTACATTTTCTCTCAAGATAGGGAATAAGGTGAGGTTTCTTCTATATTTGGGTTTTTACCAGTCCATTTTGAACTGGTTGAATTTTTTCAATCTCTACAACTGTTGTCTGTGACTGAGATTAGGGGGGGGGGATTTATTATAACTTTGTTCAGTTATCAATATCATACTTTATCTTGAGATTTTCTATATTCGAATCTATTTATTTCTTCTTGACTGAAGTTGCCCCGTGAAACATTTGTCTTTCATTTATCTGACTCTTGGTATTCTTGATTCTTGATGATTTCTTCTTCTTTAAGTTGGCTGGATTAATTCTTGATCTTTGTATCCCTCCTTTCTTTATGCATCTTCCAATTAACTTGCCTTGATGATTTCTTCTTGCTGCTCGATGATTTAGAGTTGAGATGAGTTAGCCCTTGAGATCGTGAATTTTCTTCGTAAAAATTGTGGACTTTGAGAGGTTGAAACGCGGTATCTTTAGCCATGACGCTATGGCGTAGTACGTTTTGAGTTGGTAATTTAATGGGCTATTTATATTATCGATTTCGAAGGAATTTTTCTCTGAATCATCTTCGCACCCCTACACAGGTCCCTTTCTAGAACGTGGAGCGAATTTGAGGATTGGGGAGAGACTAGTCTTGGATTTCTTAATCGAGGAGTAATAGCTCTCCCTCCCCGGCCTTCAAGTCTGCGGGATAAGTGGAGTTAATTCAGTGGGATTGAGGAGAGCAAACGAAGTCTCTTAATCAATGAGTAATATAGCATCTCCTTCCCGGATCTCTTGAAGTTCCCAGCAGCACCTTTTCTTAATCTCTCCAGGGTCACTCTGGGGTCACCAGTTATTGGGAGGGGGGCCATTTATTATAACTTTGCTTATTTATTAATATCATACTTCATCTTGAGATTTTCTATATTCGAATCTATTTATTTCTTCTTGACTGAAGTTGCCCCTTGAATCATTTGTCTTCCATTTATCTGACTCTTTGTATTCTTGATTCTTGATGATTCCTTCTTCTTTAAGTTGGCTGGGTTAATTCTTGATCTTCGTATCCTTCCTTTCTTGATACATCTTCCAATTAACTTGACGTGATGATTTCTTCTTGCTGCTTGATGATTTGATGAGTTAAGATGAGTTAGCACTTGAAATCGTTTTCCTTGATTTCCGTTTTCTTTCGTGAATTTTCTTCGTAAAAATTGTGGACTTTGAGAGGTTCGAACGTGGTATCTTTATATCTAAATGCTAGCACTTTAGCCATCATGCTATGGCGGAGTCCGTTTTGAGTTTGTAATTTAATGGGCTATTTATATTATCGATTTGGAAGGAATTTTTCTCAGATTTATCTTCGCACCCCTACAAGATCTCACATTCTTGAATGAGCATAAGACGAGTTGGTTTTGTCGTCTGCAAATTGGATATTGAGACATTCTAGCATTACAGGCTGAGGCAGCACCTTGAGGAAGCCTAGCTTCTAATTCGAACTCAGATCCTTTGTAATCATTAATCACCCCATATTCTCTTTTATCTCTCATAAAGTCTGAGCGAATTTATTCCAGATTATTGTTCATCTAGGCGTTCAAGATCTTGTATTGCAGTCCTCTCAGCCAGGCTTTGTCAAAGGTCTTTTCTACATCTCTGAGGACGATATTGATGTATTTTTCTCTGCTCTAGCCTTGGCGAGCTTCTCTGTGAAGATGCCAAGTGCCCGTGTGGTGTCTCTTCCTTTACGGAATCCGAACTTGTATTCATTCTAGATATTGTTTTCAGTGACATAAATATTCTACAAATCGCCTATTAATGATTTTTTTAAAGACTTCTCTGGTGAAATTCAGAAGTGATATACGTCTGTAGGTGGTAAAGAGATCCGGTAGTTTGCCTGGTTTTAGGATAATGGTCATTTTGACTAGTTTGAAGACGTCGGAAAAGTATCCGTTGTTTAGGCACGAATTTATAATGTTCTTAACCGATTAAATAATGTTGCTCCCTGGCCTCTGATTATCTTCTCTTCATTGTTATAAGAATGGTGTTTAGACTTTTTCTTGGTAGCTGGATTGAAGTCTGCATTTTATTTCCGTGTTATGGATAAGACAGACATTCAGTGCCATCTAATTACGCTTTATAATTCTGTCATCTATTACTTTTTCTCCCTGCTCATTTCGTAGCTTCCAGCTTTCTTAATTTACTATTTCTACTTCATTTTATGATGAGGCTTTCCCATATTGTTTTTTCTTGTTCTTTTATGAAATGCAGCAACTCTTCCTTTTTCTTCTAAGCACATTTTGTCGTTTACTGGTTGGTCCGAAAGTTGTAATTTTATCGTAGAAACCGCTGAGTTGTAAGTTCTGTACTGCTCACATTGCAACAATGAATGAAACACTAAAAAAACCCTAAAAAATAAGCACTTTTATGTTTTACAAAATCTTATAATGTATTGACGTTGAAAAATAACATTCAATGAAAGGAAAGCCGAACAATACATGGTCTAAAACTAAATACCTCTTTTTTGTATTATAATCTATATATCGCTTAACGTAAAAGATTAAAAGCTTAGTCATATTTTTCCAATTATTTTCATTCTCTCAATCACCTCTTTATTTTGAGCAGTAGCTAAATCAACTTTCTTTGCGTAATTCAAGAAACTTTTAAACCACCTTAGGAAGAAACGAAAGACTGGAATATAATAATTTTGGTTCTGTTGGAATGAGCATGGCCTTGGCATTAAAATTCCACCAGCAAAGTGCCTCCTAGGAATAGGGAAAATTGTATCAACTGTCCTCCACGCATATATATATATATATATATATATATATATATATATATATATATATATATTTATATGTGTATATATATATATATATATATATATTTATATGTGTATATATATATATATATATATATATATATATATATATATATATATATATATATATATATATATATATATATATATATATATATATATATATATATATATATATATATATATAACGGAAAGCCGTGAATTCAGATATCAATAAAAATTTGGCAACACTGTAATAAAAACGAACACTTCTTGTCTGGTAAAGGCATTAAGACGAGACAGCTATCGCCGTGTCAGGTGTTATAAAAATTATACCATCAAAGCGTCCATTTTTAGATGGCATGGAAAATGACCACGGGACAAAAATTAGCGTCGGTCGAGGAAATCCCGCCCTGTGAGCAAAGCAAAATACAGCGTGCCCTTTAAGCAAGAAGAGGCCAAGCCTTTCTCCCGCCCTACATATAGAAGAAAAATGGAGAACGCATGCTCATTCTTGATTCTAACTCTTGATCTCAGAGTGGCCCCCTTATTAATTAAGTTTCCCTTAGCGTAGCAAAGCTCCAGTCTTAACCGCCTAAGTCTTTTTCTCGTTACTCTTGCTCTTCTGACATGTAATAAGAAATTTGCCTGACCGTACTCTATAAACGCGGGCCTTATCTTTTATCTTGCTTGTTAGTTTTGTTTGTTTTGAGTTAAATCATTATTCCTTTACGTGATTCCTCTCAGTCCTTTCTCAATCACAAGTCTTCGGTAAGCATAACCAAGCCAATATACATTTAAGTATTTTTGGAGTCAGATACAAAACTAACTCCACCCATCACTTCACCCCGGGGACAGTAAGGACCTCGCGAAATATCAGGGTCATTTTTAACCATAACTGTAACTGTTACCTTGACCCATCTGTACCATAAAGCGGCATCCCTGCACGGCCTTTTTTCTCCTAACATAAAGTGGTAACCCGTGATCATCCCTACATCACGCTATAAAGGTAACGGTAACGTGACCTTCCTGCCGGCAACCTTAACTGACAACCCCTATGCCTCTACCAACAAACTGGTAATCAGTGGTTGTTTCCCTTATACCTATAAAATCCGGGTCACACAGCACAATAATTATAAATCAAATGTAAAACTATATAGGCAACATTTACAATCCCTACATCACGCTATAAAGGTAACGGTAACGTGACCTTCCTGCCGGCAACCTTAACTGACAACCCCTATGCCTCTACCAACAAACTGGTAATCAGTGGTTGTTTCCCTTATACCTATAAAATCTGGGTCACACAGCACAATAATTATAAATCAAATGTAAAACTATATAGGCAACATTTACAATCCAATTTCTTCTAAATATTTAATATAAATCGGGTTTAAACGGTGCTTTAGAAGAGGAATTGTGATTTTTAGCATAAAACAAGAGGAATGGTGGGATTCGGCAACTATTGAACGAATAGGTTTCAGACGAGATCGGTATTTAGACTTAGCTATCAAGTGACTTTAACTTCATAAGAAAACAATTAATATGATGGATTTGTTATAGGTTCTTTGAAGATTAAGATATCTGCGATCAAAATCACACAATTTACTATAAAATAATCTCACCCAAAACTTTAATTTTAATGTGGTAAAACTTTAAATCGTGTGTGATTAAGACGAGACAGCTATCGCCGTGTCAGGTGTTATAAAAATTATACCATCAAGCGTCAATTTTTAGACGGCATGGAAAATGACCACGGGACAAAAATTAACGTCGGTCGAGGAAATCACACTCACAGGAAATCACAATCAAAATCACACAATTTACTATAAAATAATCTCACCCAAAACTGAAATTTTAATGTGGTAAAACTCTAAATCGTTCTCAATCCTATCGAAGAAATATGTTAAAGGAAATTTCTAAAATCTTATTTAAATGTTTATGAATAATAATAAAACATTTGTAGGATTCAATAAATATGTCAAACATTGTAAAATAGTTTAAGGTAACTAAAGTGAGGAAATGTAATATTATTTGAATTCACATTGAATGTAATAAGCGTTCTAGTATGAATTCAGTTTGTTTAATGAGAGTCCTCAATAGGACTCATTCTTTCGTAGAAATAGTAAAGGAAAATGTCTTATTCATTACCTATATACTATTCAATAGCAATCGTATGACTTTATAATCACGTACAGATTTGTAAGATTAGTTAATGTAACAAGAAGGTGATATTGAGTGCATACAAATTAATTCCCTCTTGTAAAATGTAAAAAAAACATGTGCGAGTGCCGTTAATGTAAAGAGGGAATTGTAAGGTTCCTCAGCCTGAATCAAATATTCTAAGAAGACACACATCTGAGGATATAGAGCTATAACTGAAGATGTTTCCACGGAATGGAGAGCTTACCATCATGAGAAGAAATTCTCAGTCCTGGCCATCCAAGAATACCGATGCTACACAAATCTAACATTAGTGGCGTATCTTTTCTTCTCTTGCTGTTTATTTTTATTTTTTTATTTTTTCTCTCAATATTTTCTTTGCGTTTGGGAACACCATTGTTATGGTTCTATGTGCCATCCGAAGTTCATGCATTTCTTTTCAGTTTCCTTGCAATCTCTCCAGTAATCTCCTGTTTTCCCGCATTCATATTATTTATGGTCCTTCTTTTTGCATTGCTTAGTAGTGTAGTCTGCCACATAATAACATTTGTAGCATATCTGGATATTTATGTGCTTCTCTAATTCCATGTGTTCTGGAAAATTCTCATATTAAACAATAAGAGTCCACTCTGTGCATTTTTTTGTCATTTTTGTTGTTACACACCTTATCTTAAAGAGATGTGTGTGACTTCCGAATTTGATGGGTTCAGTGATTATAGTTCCTATGTAGTTTTATCTATTTATGACTTGATTTCATCTTTTGTATGGGAGTCTACCAATATGTCGACCTCCCTGCATATGATGCTTCTTTTAATGATGATTTGTGATGGGGTTCTAGTGGTTAGTCATATCCTGTGTAGTGTTTTGACTCCTTCGATGGACACTAACTTTTCTATGCCGTTTTCAGCATTGCAAATGGCGCTGCATCCACTTGCGACCTGTATGATCCTATCAGAGGAACTTTCAGCGATCCTCATAATGCCTGGCACATTTTTATTTTATACGGTTTCGCTGATCATTACTCATTGCTTCTTAGTGGTACTCGGAGGCATCCGACCCGTCATCCATTTCCATTCGGGGATGGTATTACCGCCATCCTCTTATAGAACGCCTAGGGTGCTCTTTTTTTTGCATGCTCTTCAATTCGGTGTTTGCCACCTCACTCCTCATATTAATTTGGAAAAGAGAGATAGATGGACAGTTCATACTCTTTTTAATGGCATATGCGAACCTAAATACCTTAATATTGATAGTAGCACTCCTCAACCACTCTCCCTACTTAGTCCTACTACTATTAGCTACATTTACTAAATTTGGTTCGTGGCCCTAAGGATCACTTTCTTTTCGCGTTGAAGACAGCTGACAACGGACTGTACGCAAAAATAACACTATCAAGGTGTGGATGCAATGCTACTAGATGAAAGCAGTTATTTAAAGCAAAGAAAAGAACGGAGACATCATGCCGGGGAAAAATGACGCATCCTCCTGCCCGGCACCTATTCTGCGGTGGTGGGATCGCAAAATCATTATACCAGGCGAGAGTGAGCAGCATACACTCGCCTTACATAGGCTCCTGCAAAAAGGTAGATTAAGGGGAACTAGAGGAGACGGGCCTACGAAGCTCCTCCCAGTTGGTTCGGAATCCGCGGCAATTAGATTTAAGGAATCTGTCCTAAAGGCTAGGCTCAGAGAAATGCGCCGGTCCTCTTTGAAGAGAAGACTCTCAGGGGGATGTCAGTAGGCTCCACAGAAGTAGAACTCCGTGTACAATTAGCCGAACAAGGCTCTGAAGGCTCTGTCGCCTTCCAGGACCTATCAGAGGAGGTTGGGTTTGCTTTCCGAGTCTCTTCCACTCACCGCTTAAAATACCTTTCGTGCTTTGGTGCTTTAGTGATGGAGTCTCTCTCTTGGAGGCTCTAAACTCTCTGACCCACCAAACCCAGCCCAGGGGTGGGGCGCAGGGGTCGAAGATCCTTTGGTGATGTATTCCTCTCGGAAGCAGCTTTGGAAATCTCGGAGGGCAGCATAAAAATCACTTTCAGAAATCCTAACTCCTGTGAGTCTAACGATTCGCTGTAAGCGCGAGGCCGTTCCGCCTTACGAGAAACTATCACTTTGGGGATAGGGATGGGATTTCTGGTTTGAGACGATGCTGAAGGTGAACATGTTATGCTGCCAGCTCTACTAGGGGAGAGCTCGGGTTAGTAGAACCCGCAGATTTGCTCCCAATGGGCGCGAAAACGACCGTGCTCAAATGCCTGCAGGGGACAGAATTAAAGGTTCCCTTTTTAAAATTGATGCATAAGACGTCCCAGAGAGCGCCAATTGAGACTGAGCTAAGTCCTTAACCTCGCAAAACGAGAGCAAATCCATAGCCTGGACGACCATGATTTTCTTCTCAAGGAGATACACACCAACTTTCCTCCAAGAAATGGGTGCTGCTCTCTGCAATTGACATACTTGGCCATACACGTTAGGGACTTATGAGGGGAGGTCAATAAGTTTTGCAAATTGGTATAAAAAACAGAGGAAGGGGGATGGCTGTTTATGGGGGTGTTTAAACAAGTTATGACAAGTCAGGACCTGCAGCCGCACGCTCCTGCCTCATCTATTTAAGAAGCAGTAGTTGATCGCAGATCGTCAGTCACAACTTTTTACAACAATGGAGAAGGTTGAGCTCCGCACAGTGATCAAGTTTTTTACCAAGGAAGGCAAGAATGCAAAGGAGATCCATGAACGCATGGTTTCAGTGTACACCGACACCGCTTTGTCCTATGCAACCATTGCTCGCTGGAATAGGGAGTTACGCCATGGTCTTAAGTCCCTTGAAGATGACCCCCATACAGGACGCCCGTCAGACGTGACCAACGAGGACAATGTAGCCCGTGTGGAGAGGATGTTCCTCGAAAATTGACGGGTGAAGTTCGAAGAAATCGAGCGAGAACTTCAAATATTATATGGAAGTGTTATCAACATCATCTACGACAATTTGGCCATGACCGAGGTCTCTGCCCGTTAGGTCCCTAGAAAACTCACGCCTCATGATCGACTTCAGCATCGTCAAAGTTCGGAGGAGTTGCTGCTCATGTACAACTAAGAACCGGCGGGATTTGAGTTGCAAATAGTTACAGGTGATGAAACGTGGTTCCATCACTGGGATCCCGAGAACACGTTCGAAAGCATAGCCTGGAAGAACAGGGGCTTTCCGACCCCCATCAAGTTCTGGACCCTACCCTCACCCGCAAAGATCATGGCCACCATTTTCTAGGATCTGAGGAAGTGTTGATGGTGGAATATGCGCCTCGTGGAATGACCATCACAGGCCAATATTACGCCGAGGAACTGACTGGGTTGAAGAAGTGCATCCGTCAGAAGCGGCGCGGCAAGTTGACATGCGGTGTCCTGATCCTCCACGACAATGCCCCTGTACACAAGGCTAGAGTTGCACAAGCTTCCCTGCGCGAGTGCGGATTCGAGAAGCTCAACCATACCCCCTAAAGTCCAGATCTGGCCCCTTGCGACTACTTTTTATTTCGCCAGCTCAAGGCTGCACTGCTTGGACGCCGGTTTGGGAACGATAAAGATGTCCAGCTTGCCGTCCAGGAGTGGATTGAACAGCAGTCATGAGATTTCTGGTTGTCAGGAATTCGAAGCCTCAGGGACAAGTGGCGCAAGTGGATTGAAGTCGAGGGTAGTTATATTGGAAAATAATAAAACACTCCTCCTCATATCTCGTTTCTGTAATATCTGAATTGCAAAACTTATTGACGGCTCCTCGTTTCTATACGTCCTTGGAGCAAATTACAGAGATCTCAGTGTAAGCAAAAATTGCACGTGCACCGGAATGATTTGTATGGCCGAATTAATGTTAGTAGTAGCACATTCAAGGCAGTGCAACAAATGATCTTGACGTGGTAGCATACCATCAGACAAGCACAGACTCAGGGAGCCTGTCACGGTCGATCGAAATAAAGTGTGTATGTGTGAATCTCGAGGTCCTTCCCCGTATTCTGATCACACTTTCGACTTTGATTGGTACATGGTCGGCCACCTCTAAGATAGTGTATTCCATGGAGTAGTTAATGAGTCCCCTCACGTAAACCTCCCTTTTCCCAAATTTCATGATAGAGTGCGGCGTCACACTCTGAAGGCCATTAAACATGGACGCCCGAGAAGGATCAGTCGCATTCGCTAGAAGGTTCCCGTCTGACAAAAGGGTCACCTTCGTCTTTCTACCAATCAAGTTAGCTAATGATCTTCCCTGATGAATTATGTTACCCTTAGCCAACATGCTGCCATCAGTGGAGTGAATAACCAAAATGTGTTTAAAGCCAGCGGGATCGTTAAAGCCAGGTAGTCTCTCAATGAGTGAGTGGCAACGACTTAATTGAGGATCCGCTCATTTCACTTGTGGCTTTTGTCTTGGTCTGCCCCCCGCACCAGATTGCCCATTGGGGCCTGAAGTGCTGATCTTGGACTGTTCGTCTGCCGAAACAGCAGCGCACCTGTCTCTCCCCAGAGTTCCCGCAAAAGGAGAGGAACCCTTTGTCCTCTTTGTCTTCGTCTTACTTCTTTTTTTTTAGGAGAAGAGGATAGGGAATGAACCAACCTCTCTCCAGACGGACTGGTCTCAATAAGATCCTTTTCCAAAATGGAGAATGGCTTGGCTGTCAAAGGGGCAGCAGCCTAGAGTGGTGGTCTCTACTTACCTTGTGATACCTTGTGATACCTTGTGGCTTGAGCAGCGTGAAGGGAAGCTTGAAGAAGGACGGATTCATGTTTGGTGTTTGACACCGAGCTTAGGTTTATCCCCATGGAAGATCATGCCGTCTATGGCTAGGTCATCTCTTGGATTAATTCTATCTCAAGAGGAGTCTCCATGTGGTCCTCTTATTCTAAGCAACTTCAGTTGGAGTCATGTCTCTGACTGGCGAACCTACTTCTATCATGGAGAAAGGGAGGAAGGCATGCTGCCTACCGTAATATCAAAATACATGACTGACTGTCTGTCTTGGCACGTCCCGACGGGCCCCGCTTTCCCTTACCCGGAGTTGGCACCATTAACGTGCCCACTGGGAGAGACTTGATATTATATAATTTATATCTATATAATTATGTATATATATTTATGTCTATATAATTATGTCTATATAGTTTATGTCTACTGCGAAATTCATCACATTTTCTTGAATTTGTGACGATGATTCTTTCATTATCGCCTCTTTAATTTTAGTTTTCCTAGTATCATTGAGTTGGTGGGTATACCAGGAGCGAAAGCAAAACAACATGGGTTTAGTAACAAATAAAACAATGTTCACTAATCTCTCACCATCATTCAACATGTTAGAATGCAATATGGTAAATAACTTGTCTTCTCATGTAATATGACGATTGGAGAGACCCCTCCGAAAAAATACCCTGATCCATAATCTCGTTTTTCTTACTTTTCACTAATAATTAAATCGTGTAAATCTATAAGCTGAAGATTTTAAAGTACTTATTTTCTACTGTTGTAGTCTGAAGTGGTTTAGCCGAGCCATTATATTGAAATTCAATGGGACCAATTGGATGATCATGAATAATTCGATAAAAATGGTCGAAGAAATCAACCGCAGATGAATAGTCTGGACTAGATTTCTGACCCCATCAGCAGACAACTATAGTAGCAAAATAGCTGCTGAGTCTGGGTGTGACACGGTGTGGATGGAGGATCATCTTATGATGTTTGACAGATAGGCAGGTTCAATGGCAAATAGGTAAAACATATGTGGTACATCCTGGATTAAATGTGTGAAATATAGAGATATACATGTTAAAACAAATATGGTGTACATGTTATAACTATGCTGTCTTATTCTCCGCTTTATTATTTTATGAGCGTGTTTGTGTTGATCTATTATGGCGACAAACTAACAAGTGACTTTACTCAATTTGTTTGCGGACACGGCATTTTTGTTACATTACAACTCCAGCCAAACACTGGAAAATAATATTACTGATGAGGTTTTATCTTTTTATATTGTTAAATGTGTTTGTTTGAAACAATCTTGGCGCAGCTTTGCACAACTATAGGTGCTTTTTATCGATTCATTGCTTTGTTTTATATATTCTCCTTTCAAGTAAACCGGGCAGGGCAACATAAAATGTGACCATAGATTTATCTTCATCACTTCATTACATGTGATCGGGGGCTTCTGGTTCACACTCTTGCGAAAGTGTTTGGTCCAAAATTTCAAACCTCTCTTAGAGCATTTTCTTTTTGCTACTTAATGTAAAGTAGTGGTTGTCGTTTGGAGGTGTGGTTGGTGCATAGGAGTTAAAATTTATTTTCAACCCAATCAATGAAATATGAGAGGGGCTATGTTAATATTTCCTTCCTGAATGGTTAGTTCTGGAAAATAAATAATATAAGAAGTTTCTTTAAGTTTATATTGAGGGGAGGGCTCTTGCTTCGAATATACGGAAAGAGGTTGCATTATATGAAAGTGTGTGAATTATATTGATTTATGGTTTGGCGCCACAAATCTTAATATTTTATCCTTTTCTAATTAAGAATATAGTTAAAATTCATTTTTATTTTTTATCATGTTTTAATGAGATTAATTTATTCAAATTAACTAGTTTATCCAATTGTTTTCTCTTATGCTCTTCTCTTTTACAAGTCATAAATTTCGACAAGGATTTGGTTTTCCAGAACTTACTCATGTCAATAATAATAACTGCGTTTGTATAACGCTCCTCAAAGCCAGATGCATTCAATAAGAATCCGAATAAAAGTTTTTACTGAAAGATATTTTGATGGTGTAACCAACTAGGGAAATGTTTCGAGGCCGAGAAGGTCACAGGAATAACATGTCAGAAATTTTTGTTACTGGTGAGACAAGCTTGGGGGCCGAAAAGATTCCTTCTTCGACCCAGAGCCTGCGTCAGATGTAAAGTCACATAATCTTTTCCTTCTTCTATCCATTTATGTTTGAATATTTCTTGAATTTCTTCTACTTCCACTTGCATCACGTGTGAAGTTTGGATTGGGGTTGCTATTCCCTACGGCCCGATATCAATCACTGGGAAAATCAGCTCTATATTAGTCTTCTCTATTTCAAGAGAAGCGACTATAGACACCGTCGTTTGGTATGGATACCAACAGCCTCCATGTAACAAACAGTGCGCTAACACCTGTCCTAAAAAAAAGGTGGGCTGACCTACCAGATCCCGGAAAACAGAGTGGCCTGAAAAAATGCCTCCACTGCTCCTGTCATCCGACTGGAAGAGTAAATTTTAGCCTCACTTGTATTTAGAACTCATACGCCTTTGAAGGTGTTCTATCTAGGAAATCCGGTGTCGGAGTCCCTCGGTACTCGTTTTTATCTACAAGTTCCTTCTGGCAACACTTGCGTCGGCGTTGTTTTCAAAACCTAACAGCCATGTTTTTCTTTTGGATCTATCAATTAGGGGTAGATGGGGTTCCTACAGTATGAACAACCCGTCCTCCAGATTACACCACTCAGACTTAGATGCAACCAGGATGTATCAACCATGATACAAAGTTCAGTAACCATAGTGGGAATTTGGGACGAGGTTTGAATCTAAGAAAGGCGCACCTGAATCTTTATTGATTCGAGGCACAAGATGTTTGTAAAAATTCTAAATTCGTTTTTCAGCCAGCCAATCAATAAGAAAACAAATGTTCACCTACATTTCATTAATTGGCCCGAAAAAACGGTATTACTAGGTGTCACCCACTGATTCCTTATTTGCTAAAATATTTGGGTGGAATTTGGAAGGATATAATCGATTGCTAATGAGCAACCTCGCGCAGGTGTACATCCTTGCTCCTTGGTGATAAATAAACAGATAGGTCACCATGCCGAAACACAAGGTCATTTCAAGCACCTATTACCACCACTCGCCCTTGTTAAACGAATTCAATCTCCTGTTCGCCTCATAAAAAATTGTATAAAGACAAAGAGGAACAAGCCATCAAATTTCTGAGCAAAATATTTTGGATGCATACTGTTGTCCAGATGACTCAGAAATACATGTCTTTACTTTAAATGAATTTGAAAACATCCAATAGCACCACCCTTTTTAGTGAAACCTCCATGCCTCTCCAGTAAGCATATTATGTATACCATTCTGTTTTCTATGTTATTCAACTGAATCTTTTCTGTAAGATTTTATAAGACTATCAGGTCATTTTATAATTTCTGTAGAAAATGTGAAGGAATAGACACTGGGTTAATGCATTTTCAACAAAATTTAATTCGCATTATATACCAGACTTTACAATGATGGCGTTCTTTAAGAGCCATCAAAGAACTGGTTAATATTTACCAGGGAGATTTTATTCTTATCTAAAATAGGTTCCTGGCATTTCAGCATTGTTGATATTTTCTCCGCACTTCAAATTCATCCTTACCACCCTATACTGGTATAAAAAGAGACCACACAATGAAAAATTAGTCTTTGACAGAGGGTCTTACCGTCCAAGTAAAGACCAAAGCAACCTGTATCAATGTTAGTGTATTCAATTCAATCCCTTGTCTATTTCTATCGCTTTGTGATTCCTATAATTTAGTGCTGACAAAATCTAACAATCTTGCCCAATGTTCTAGGATTCAAGGGCATTTATATGTACGTAGAACAAAAAACAGATAAAAGCGTAGGTAGTGTCTCTTACAACAATTAAACACCTATCTTTGGTACCATCTCCAAAAACAATGAAGTAATTTCTTCTCCATGTCATTTATTATAACAGCGATCTGTATTTCTGTCCAATTTAATTAATATGCTTGCATAATATATCGCGTCTATCTCGTGATTTCTATGTAAAGTTATTTCAAATTATATAAGCTAACTTGTAACTATTTATCATTTTTCGTCTCAATTATTGATCAAGGTTTCCAAAGTCCTTTATTCCTAAACCATGGTCTTTGAGATCGAGTGGTTGCGACTCTTGGTTCTGATTGGTCTAATAGTATCAGAGGGGTGCCGTACTATAGAACGTTTGACCACCGGGCGAGAAAGGTAGAATATAAGGGTGCCAAGCCAGTCAAACAGCGGTTTTCCCTTGCATTTTCTTTTCTCGATAGAGAGGTTTGATTTTGCCATCTTTTAACTGAAAACCGCTATCAAGCCACTCCATCTTTATCAGAAGTGGGCTCCACTACCAAATTTTTGAAACCACTATCTGCAACTCCGCTACATTGGCTAACTCAAACTGCTGCCGCTACTAGCGCTGCTTTTTCCAAAATACGAAACTGCTACCGCTACTCCGCTATCGCTACTCCGCTATCGCTACCCCGCCTTTGCTACTTTTATTTTAAAGCGCTGCCACCCCCCCAAAAAACAGATTTTCACTGTTTTTCAATCAATTTTAAGGGAAACTACTGTATATTACCTTCAAAATTACAGGTTTTATCGTAAAAAAACGTAAAATAGGTAGCAGATTTGATTTTTTTTAGTCCGCTACCCACTACTCCTATACTTTTTGCTTATAGAAACCGCTTCCGCTACTCCGCTACCATTTATACTCTAAGTTTTCTTATTCGCCACACCGAAATACCAGAGATGCAGATTGTGGTACGGCCGTTCGTTTGCTGATGCCAGCCATCCACGGAGTGGCAACACAAATATCACTCATTTAGTGACATCTATCACGGGGAGTTCCAGAAAGAACCCCATAACCTACAAACTGGGGTGTCCCAATGAGCCCTTCCTCGGAGATGAGCGTCAGCCATAATTTGGGGATTAATTCAGCTTTGCTTTGAAAGGCATCGTCTTTCAAGGAGAAGATGGCTTTTTAAGGGCAATCCCCAAAACCGTATCCAATGCCTGGGTAGGTTGTTCCAAAGGGTACTGAGCCGTCTCAGGAGGAAAATAAAGGAAAAAAAAAGGATAAAGGCATTGATCTTTGTGGAGGGCTGCTCCGCTTACGAGAAAGCCTTTGCCATTTTGGCAAAGGACCAGGACGATGCTAGTCCGTATCTTCTCTGGGTTGCCTCGAGTGGGAAATTGAAAGTGATATAAACTAAGCCCCTCCCTCAAATCCCCCCCCCCCAAAAAAATAGCGTAGTGTTAAAGATTTCATCCTCTTCGATGATAGGTTTCCGAGCGTCTTTGAACCCGCAGGATTCAACCATTTCTAAGTTATCTGGGCAATTGACGAGAAAAGGTTGTCCGACCGACGCATGTTTTTTTTAGTGTCAATGTATAGTTTTATTTCTGGATAGAGAAGTTTTCTCGTTTCTTGGGCGGGACATTTTGGTTATTATGGTCACTATCACCTGGAGTGCCATATCGATTAGCACACTCAAAAGCACACCCACCTATGCGAGTGACCCGACACTTTAGGTCGAACCTAACATAAGTGGTAGTATATGCCATGGTACTGCTAAACTACTTTATTGAGGACATCACAGAAGAGCTTGTGAACTAGGGGACAGTTCACGTTGAAATTGTGTTGACAAATAAAGGAGTGATCTCTAAATCCATACTGGTACTATTTGTCACGTCTGAGGTGGACAGACTCCCTAGGTTTGATCTTCCTTTAGAATATCGCTACCACCTGATGTCATTCGTGTCGTTCCCTACAAATTTTATGAGTGTTCGAGCGTGAAGTTCAACTCAATTTATACTTGTCTGTGTAATTCGATTCCTTCTTCATTTCTGGTATTATCTAAATATTTTCTTGTCTAGAATTAATTTATTAATTCATTACGGCGTTCTATTTATGAAAATTAAGATGTGAGTAGAAATAAAACATACTGAAATGTATAGGTGCTTCTCTGCTTTATTATAAAACAAGGATTTGTACATTTAATAATTAGCAACCAGGTATACATATGAATTACTCAGATTCATTTATTAAACTAGGGTGTCATTAATAAAATCTTTATAAGCCATTTAATAATATTCTTGCATTATATACGTTGTATATCTCTTAAACTTAATGTAAATCTCTCTTAAATTATGGAAGTTAATTTGTATTAATTTAACAGTTTTCGTCTCAATTACGATTCAGGCTCTCCAAAGTAATTTATTCCTAAACTATCGTCATTAGCACCAGTAATTACGTCTTTTCGCACTGAATGAGGATGGGGAGCCGTTACACAGATTGATTTGTTTGAAATACTGGTATCATTCACATCGTTTAGACTATACAAGGAATTCTTGTAGCTGTATAATAAATAATGGATAACCTCTACTTTGCTCAACATCTTTCAAGAAGGCATACTAAATCAGTTAGGTGCACAGGCAACTGTGTCAATTTTGGCAGGTCTCACCCTGGTTTCTATAAACACTGTGATTTCTATGTGTTAGAGATAGAGATCATGGCTACCCTCTAGTCTATGGATCGTATTTCGTTTTGTCCTTTTACATTCTGCATGAGAGGACACCTCCTACGCCTTTCCTTTGAGAAAAAAAATACCCTCCGATCTTGTTCTCTTATTAGCCTGTTATCTCGCACGCTAATCTTGCACCCTTCGGCTAGTTATACATCCAACGAGTGACATACCGGTAGAACTGCTAAAATAAAGTACGTGAGCCCTGATTCAACCAAACCAGTTTCCATAAAAGTATGGTTATTTCACGGAATGCGAATGTGTGAGTAGTGAACCTTACCTTACACTAATAAGATCTTGAAGGAGAGAGCGACTCAAGGGCTTTCGGTGAGTAGTATGCTTCGGAGATCAGTCTTTAAGCGTTCTATAACCATCACTGAGAGGGGGTTTTCTTCGAAGAGGGTCCCTAAAGCTTTGACTTAAGTTGATCTGCAGGGCATATTTCTTTAATTATATTAAAGTGATGTCTAGGATGATTTAGAAGAGTCTCGGAGGCTTGTCTCCTCTCCCTCCTCTTTAGCTGCTTGCATTATGGGAACAATATTAGAAGCGTCTTAACTTCCCATCTTACCTGGGTAGGAGGACTTCACGACCATCCAACCATATAATGAGAGATAAACTGTCGGCTGAGCAATTTATACAGGTTGTGATATCTCACTTCCTCCTCTGACTCTCATTATCCTGCCCAAGTTGAGGAAAGTTCAGCCTCAAATGGACAGGAGAATTTGTTCCCATATACCATCCAACAGCGGTAGGCTTTGATTAGACAGATTTTCCATCAAATCTTGTGTCAATTCATGAGGACGTACCTCCATCTTAGCCGTTCTCTCTCTGGGGAGGAATATACAGAAAAGGAGAAAGGTGACACTAGACACAACCTCCCACTCCCAAGGAAGGAAAGATCATCATCCTTGTACTTTTCACCCGGGCGGAATTTTTTGTAATCGCTTTCTTTTTCATCTCTGTCCTAAATGCAACGCCTCGAACATTCGTCACACAGTCGTTAATGCAGCCGACTGGACTTCTTTAGAGGTATGACACCATTCAATGATTTGCATGCGCTGAGGAATTTGCATTTTGTTTTGACTATTAGAAACATTATCTCGTACAGTTACTAAAAACATTATCTCGTAGAGCTTTTATAAACAAAATTTTGTATGGCTATTTGAGGAACGATACTATATAGTTACTAGAAACATTATCTAGAGGAGATACTAGAAAATTGTCTCGTATAGACACTAGAATCATCTGGTTCAGCTAATCGAAAATTAATCTCGTAGAACTACTAAAATTATGATCATGTATAGATACTAGAAACATTATCTTGTAGAGCTAGTAGAACCACCATTCCTTATACTCACTAGAAACATTATCACGTTGAGCTAGTAGAACCACCATTCCCTATATTCACTAAGAACATTATCACGTTCTGTTATTATAAACAGTATTTTCTATAGCTATTAGAAAAATGATGCCATATTGCTACTAGAAACATTATTTAGTCGCGATACGATATACATTATCAGGGGCAGATACAAGAAGTATTATCTCGTATAGCTAATGGAAAACTTATCTCGTAGAACTACAAAAAAAATAATCGTGTATAACTAGTAGAAAAATTCTTTCGCATAGCTACCTAAAACATTCAACAGAGCTGCTAAAACATAATTTCAAAGAGCTATTATACACATGATATCGTATATTTGCTAAAAAAAATGATCTTGTATAATTACCAGAACATTATCTTTATAGGTAAAAGAAAAATGATCTCGAATAACTAATCGAAACATTATCTCGTAGAATTACTAGAAACATTATCTGGTTGAGTTAATAGAGACATTATCTTGTAGAGCTACTAGAAACATTATCTAGTAAAGTTACTAAAAATATGATTTCGTAAAGCTACTAGAAACATTATCTCGTTACTAGAAACATTATTTTGTATAGCTACTAGAAACATTATCTCCTACATGTAGCTATTAGAAATCGTAGGCCTTTTTTTTGACAGCTATAAAAATCTTTATGTGTCTTTAAAAAACCTCATATTTTGTGAAACAGCAAATTTTCACAGCAGGTCACTAAAATTCCTAATATAATATTATACTATGATTATAGCAGAGGATCAAGGAAAGATACTCGCTTTCAGATCAAACTAGTAAAGATAATCTCTAGAAAATTACTAAGTAAAGACAATCTCTTCCCCAAAAAGGGAGTGGTTATCTATACTCAATCTTTGTAGGTTTCATTGCGATAATTGTTTCGTTTTATCGTAGTAAAAAAAGAATGTTTAAAATAGGAGGCAGTTGTAACATTTGGCATGTTATGGCGTATGCTAACGTAAGAAAAATAGTCAAAAGCATTTAAAAATACATAATGTAAATTTTTTTAACCTTTTAAGCTAAAGGACGAGCCCCATTGTCCTAAGGATAGGTAATAAACCAATTATTATATCAGGAGGTTTAGAAGAAAAATTTTTATATAGATGCAGGATTGCTCGTGAAATTCTCGCTAAGAAATTAACTTTTGAAGGAGTAATTAGTGCAATAATGAATATTAAATTTATAGGATAAAAGTTATTATACTACGTAGTAGCAGTACTAAAACTGCTACAACAGATCAAAAGTTTCCGTGGAGTAATTTAATTCCGGGAAACTGCAACATGACCTCTTTGATTCCAAAGGCAGCTTACGAATGATCAAGCTACTGCCTGATTTTTTGTACAAGAAATTACAAAGGGGTGAAATTAAAGGCTGACAAGAAAACCAGAGGCGATTGCAGAAACTGCTAAATAATAAAGGGTTTAAGGAAAACGAGAAGTCCATCTTCACGGATTTATTATAAAACTTCATGAGTCAATAAGAAATTGATCTTTAAGATAGGAAATTCGTGGAATGGACAAACAAAAATTAATTTGAATTTTACAAAGGAAAGTAAATTAATCTTTTTAGCTTATAAGTTGTCAATATCTCTATATTCTGATGTGTTTTCTATTTTGAAGCAGCAAAGACCTCTTTCCCATAATAGCTTAGCGGCTGAAAGGATTAATGGCCGCGTCAATCGCTTCAGTCTAATCTGCCGGAGTATTGCATATAGGATTTTCCTAATGGAGAAGGTGGACCCAAAACGATAAATTAATTGGAATAGAACTTAAGGAAAGTATCAGCAGAAGATGAGAAGATATTGATTAGATGAGTTTTGAAGAACTTTTCAATTGTCTTAAAGAAACTCTTATGCTCATGAAGCAGCAAATTTTCTCAGGTATTTAAAATTCTAATATAATATTGTACTAAGTTTATTTCATGTTTTAATACGATCAGGTATTTAGGATACGAGACATACACACAAATGACATAGTTCAGAATTTGAATGACTAAATTCATAAATTCTTTGAAACCCTTAAAATGCTGTTAACACCAAGGCAGCAAGTTTTCATAGTCACATAATATTTGAGAATGAATAGCTTTAAACAAGTTGAGAATAGCTTCGAACAGCATTTTATCGATAGAACTTCTCCAACCAAACGTAAACTTTTGAAAAATGTTGAGAGGTAGAACGAAAAAGAAATGGTTCTAATCTGAACATAGGTCATTCAGGCTTTCCTGAGAACTGCAAGAAAAGAGATTATTTAGCATCTTTGATATTTATTGGCGGAACATCCCAAGGTGTCCGGCAGTGGAAATGAGACAGAACTTTCACGAATGTCATTCAATCGAAGAGTTCCTGAAGATTTAAAAGTTCGATCTTGCCACCGTCTAAGATTTGTTCAGTGGTTTCTTGAAAATCCCCCCAAAATCACGGAAAAGTTAATGGTTGGAGATGAGGAGGCATTATTTCTGAATGGTCGCGTGAACAGGCAAATCTACCGTCAGTTTACAACCCAAAATGATTAGCCTAGAAATCAAATCTATGAAAAAAATATCTCACGACAAAAACTTGGGTAGAACGGTGGGGCAATGGAGCCTTAATTGGCCCCGCAATTTTAGATGAAATTTTAAATGGTGAAGCTTACATCGGAATAATAGACAGATAAATCATAAACAACTACCGATTTAATCGTATTTGCTGGATACAACACAGAGCTACGGGTCAAAGGAGGGTTATTTTGAAGGAACGCCTGCAAAAGGTTTTCTACCAAAGAGTAAATGCTTTAGGCCATGGTATTGAATGGCCTCCAAGAAGCCCCGACTTAACAGGGTGCCATTACTACAGTATTTTCATTATCATCTTTCATTTTAGTGGATTTGAGGATTCGCATCACAACTGAATCCATATTATTCAAAGAAAAACCAGATCATATCCAAAGAGTGATGAAGAAAATAAGAACTCGAGGCCAGACATTTACTAATAAGAATGGCGGTGGTATTGAAAGAAAAAGAAACTAAAAAATAACCAAAAAAAGAAACAGCGAAATATCAACTTTGTATCTTATTAAAATTAAGTAAATATATCTATTATGTAATTGAATTTTCATTACATACAGAGATTACACAGTTTTTAATGTCCTTATTCTGCGCAATCGATTTCTGCACCCTTCAGGTAAAAGCCAAAACCTAAAAACTTAATAATTTAAACAATTAAATTCATATCATATCAAACAATGCATTTTTCTATTAAATCAAACAAACATATTTCAAATATTTTAATTTTGAGAAGAGTTATTAAAATCTAAATTTAGTTATACTCATTGAGGAATACAGTAAATATATATATATATATATATATATATATATATATATATATATATATATATATATAGTGTGAATGGGTAGCGGACATTCTTGTATGCAGATTTTGTTAAAGACAATACTATATTCCGCATTTATTAATTTTCTTTGGAAACTTTCCATTTTTCTTATTATCTTTTTAGTTTATCTTGTAGATGGTAAACAACTTCTCCTACGTTCATCACTTTTTTAAATGAAATGTGTTTGGTGACCAAACATGACTTTAATTGCTGAGCTTTCGATCTATGCGATCATCTTCAGAGTGTCTTTCTTCCTTTATCGTTGAAGAATGGTAGAGTCAGAATGAAAAGAACGTCTTAAGTCTTACGTCTTGAAAAAGGTAGAATTAAAAGTGTATAGTCATAGTATAGTCGATAGGGTTGTTAGGATAAAGTGGTGAAGGGGAATGAGTAAGACTTATAGTTAGTTGCTGGGTGACCAGCCATCTCTTTGGTTCTTATTTTTTATTTATATTTATTAATCTTCTTTATTCTTGATGGGGCTGTCGCACCTTTGTAATTCTTCAATAGTTTGCATTTTTTATTTTTATTTTTGTTGCGGATTTCCTTGATTTGGTTTCTGCTTTGAGTTTGCAATCTCACCTTGCAGTGTATCTTGGGGGCGGTTCTTGCCTCGAATCGGGTCTAACGCTTCTAAAGTTGCCGCGGTTGTTTTTTCTGTGGTTATGTGGAATATCAATCGCTCTTTTCTCGTCGTCGTTCATTATACGATCCAGTTTGTCCTACACCTTAACTGCTCTCCTGTTTAAGGATACGTTCATAGTTGGAAGTTCTATCTCGTTATGAAGATCTCTTATTCTTTTGCACTCTCTCCTTCTTGTGTTGATGATTATGTATAGCGCTGAATTTTGCAATTTTTGAAGCTTCATTGCGCTTGTTTTAGAAAGATTGTTCATTGGGGTAGCTGGGTAGAGCAACGTGGCTTTGCAGATGGCGTTGTATATTTTCTTTAGGTTTTTGAGTTGGAACAGTTTTACAAGATGTGTTTTTGCCTGGTTAATTCTATTCGCAATGTGTTTACAATAGCCACTTCGGTTGATCTTTAGCCCGAGAATATTTCCTCCGTTTACATAGTGGTATCTCTTCTCTTCAATCACTACTCTTGAGGTCAAGCGCCTCCACACTGGAATAATTGAAAACTTTTCTGGATTGGTGCGAATTTTCCATTTTCGTTCAAGCTCGTTAATGTTGGCAATTTCGGCCGCTGTGATTCTGGCCATGGTTGGGGGATGTCTGTATGTGCTGTTCGCCACTATTGTAATGTCGTCGAAGAATTGGATATATGTTGTCGTATCGTGGATTGGCCTTGGTAAATCCATCGTATATATGCTATAAAGTGTTGGGCATATACAACCCCCTTGGGGAACATCTTGAAGGACTTCGAAGTCCAGGCCACTGAGATGAACGCCGACCCGTCAGTTATATAGTCGCAGATGCATTTGGTTAGGGCGGAGGGTATCCCTAGTTTCTTGATTTTATATTTCAGGCCAATTCTCCAAACTTTATCAAACGCCTTTTGGACGTCTCTGAGTAAGATGTATGTGTAATTTCTATCGTATTTGGCCTTTGCAAGTGATTCGACCAGAATGGCCAGGGCGGTCTCAGTATTTCTGTTCTTTCTAAATCCGGGCTGATCGTTTGGAATCAGTGCGCTCTCTTCCAGGTGCTTGACTTGTCTATCATTTATGGCTTTCTCCATTAATTTTGCCACTGTCTCCAGTAGTGTGATTGGCCTGAATTTTTCTGGGTTATTTGGTGGTTTACCAGGTTTTGGTAGAAAGATAATCTCTCCTCTCTTTAGTGCATCTGGGAAGTATCATGCGCTTAGAGAGGCGTTGAATACTGCTGCTATCTGTGACAATAAGGTGACTGGTGCGCGTATTAGGTTTTCTCTTGCTATCCTCGATGCCACAGGTGCCTTCTGCTTTGTAGCCTAGAGCGTTCTTTGAATTTCTTGTAGGGTTATCGGCTCGATCTCTTGCTCTATTAGTAGTGTTGGTGAAGCAGCTATGTTGGGAACTATTTCTTGGCGATTTTGCTTCAAGTCCTTCTACCACTCTTGCTTCGTGGTCGCCGTCGAAATCCTCGTTTTCGTTGGGGAAGATATAAAAAAAACCTCCTCCAATGCTCACGGAACGCTTCTTTAATTTCTTGGGGCTTCTTTTCCTTTCCATCTTTGTTCTGAAGTTTGATTTTTGGCCTCGGCGTTCTCTTTCCCCTGGCGATGTTAATTTTCTGCCATATTTGGGTAGGATTTAATTTATCATCTATGGCTTCCACGAAATGCTCCCACCTTCTGTTTCTTTCTATTTTTATTTCCTCTATTAGTTGGTCTTTCATGCGCCGCAGTTTTGCACGGTCGCCTCTCTGAAGGCCATATCGTTTGATTGAATTGCTTGTAACTTTATATTCCGTTTAAGATTTTTTATTTGGGTTGACCTGGTTGGATGCGGTAAAGTTCTGTACGTTGTAGTGGGAACATGTCTTTTATCTGCCCTGACAAGCGCCTCCATGATGTCGTCAATCTATTGGTCTATTTCTTCTAGTGAAACCTCAATTAGGTCCCTCTGACCGTAATTGGCGAGCTCTTCTTCGTAGCTGGTCCAATCGGCCTGTCTATATGATTTTCTCGGTGGGAACCTAACTTGAATGGGGTCCATAGATAAAGTCATGACCAACATTTCATGGTCGCTAGTTGATGGAGGGCCTTTCTCTATGATGTAAATGAACTGAAGGTTCGGGGTTTCCAAAACTATATCTGGTTTTGTAGTACAATTTGGCCCAGATACGTTGGAAATTCCGGTCCTAGACGCTCAACTATCCCTCTTTCCAGTAGTTGGTCGAGTTTTTTTCCGTCTCTATTGTGGTTCCGAGGGTAGACGGAGGCTTTAATTCGGGCATTTAAGTCGCCTATACAGACTCTTGGGTCTCTGTGGCCGAATATTTCTATAAAGATGTGGAGGGGCAAGAAATCTCTCCTTGGGGGTTGGAAGTCCGTTGCAACTATAAGATTGCCTGTTGCTGTTTTAATGTTTATCGCTAGATATGCTTCGTCAAGGTCTTTGAGTTTTTTTGAAGCTTATATCATTACGGATTGCCATAGTGACTTCGTCGTAGTTGATGTCAATTGTCGTTTTGGCAATTACAGTGTAATTGGACATATTGATTTTATTTCTTTCTGGGTCGATGTTGATCTCATTTAGTAGAATGATATTCGGGTCTTCTTTTAAGTATACGTTGCTCAGAAAGAATTTCTTCTCATTTCATCCAGCTACTTTTTGGCTAATTATTTTAAATTTTCTTGCGTGGGCCATTATTTATGTTTTCTTTCTTCTCTGCTTCCTATTCTATCTGCTTTATGCGCTTCGCGCTCGATGGGCGATTTTCTCCATCCACTTCTTTTCTTCTTGAATTCTTCCTTCTTTAGCGTACAGCGTAGTTCCTGCGGGATTTCTAAGTTGCCTGCTGTTATCATTGTGAATACTTCAAGTTCAAAATACGGGTCTTCTTATTCATATTTATAGAGTCCCTTTTTAATACCTTGTGCCAGGTCTTCTTTGTTATCGGTGAAGGGCTTTTTCTCAGAGCGGTAAATTTTTAGGTTAAAGCCTTGATGTTCTTCATCTCTTTCTTTCACAAGTTTTGGGGAGGGAGCTGAGGTCAGTTCTTCTTGGGTTTGGTTTGCTGTTTTCACTTCCTTATTATTGTTGTTGCCTGTGCCGACTTCTATCTCCATCTTTTCTTCTTGTCCTTTTTGTGTAGTCTTCCTTAGTCTCGGGTTTCTATGCGTTGCTCTGTTGGTCTTTGAGGTTCTCTCTTGGCTAGTGGAGTTTTGCTTTTCTTGGGTTTTGTCTATATTTGTTGGTTTGTATTGGATGCTCAGTATGTCCGCCAATGGTGGGTTTTCGGGGAACCACATCTCGTATAAACCGTTGTTTTTTAGCATTAGATTTGATTCCCCTGAATAAGAGCCCGGGTTTGCTACATTCAACACGTGTGCGTGTAGAATACAAGCCTTGTTTAACTTCGATGACGTTCTTTACCGGTTGGATCTTCTCGGCTGTGGCTTTACCAGCTTTAGCAAATGTAAGATTCTGCTCTTCTTCTTCTTCTCTAGCCCTCTCTCTTTTCTTATCCCTAATTTGATAACGCTTCATCGGGCATACCATTGCCCGATGCACTCAGAGCACCATTTTATATCTTTTACCGGACAGTCCCTTTTATTCTGCTTTTCGAGCGCGTAACAGTTGAAGCAAGTTAGTATACTGATGAATTCATCTGTTTTGCTTTGATCGGGCGTGAGTTTTAGATTTAACGCCTTCACAGCCATATTTGTTTCGCGGAATATTACCTTGAAAACGTGGGAATACTCTGTATTGTTTGCATGGTTAATGAATTTTATTATTTGTTTTACTTTTGCCTATAGTTGTGCTCTCTCTATCTCCTCTTTTATCTCATCCGCGTTGTGGTCTCCTATCCAGGGGTCTATTTGACGGTAGTATACAGTCTTCTGGGCCTCTATTTGCGGGGGAACTTTAGCCTTTAATTCAATCCTTAATAATTCCTCCGTGGCTTTTTCTGAAAGGATTTTATTCACATCTCTGTCGTTTTGGCAAATAGCGATGTAGGAGTTAGTGTAGTCTATTAGCCTAACTAGCATTACACTGAAATCCCCGTAGATTATCCCAAGTACCTTAGTCCTATTGAGTTTTTGCGCGCCCTTTTAGATGCGCAAAGGGACCCGTTTAGTGGTGCCCATCTTCTTACTAACCGGCTCTTTTCTTTTTCTTCATCGGCTAAAGAGAAGGAAAAGAGAGGCGGTAGATATAGCTTGGTGTTATATCCGTTTATTCTGATCGGCTTATTCAGCTGGCGAGTCGGTTTTCCCTAACTACATACCTATACCCTAGCCCTAGCAGTGTTTGCTCCACCTGACTTGTGTCCGCCACTCACACGGGATCTAACCCTTCCCGGGCTAAGCTTTGGCCTGCGCCGAGTTAGCCGCCCGGTTCAAATATGGCTCCTGCACAAGTAGGTATCTAAGGAGACTTCAAGTTTCCCTACCTGACTCGCCCTAAAGAGGGTGGATAGGAAAGTATGAGTGCGTCTTTGTGGAGAGTCCAGTAATCGTCTCTTTTGACAGTTAAGGTCTCTTTTGTAGCTTCTTTCTCGAGTGAGGAACGATGCAAAAACGATGAATTTCGCATTACAAAGTTGAAGGTATCGATTGCGTAAGATTCTTCGTGAGTTTGAAAATTTTTCTGCTATCCGGCAGAATGAAAAGAAAACGCATTTTAGGGGATATTTATTCCTCCTCACTTAAACATTATGTCAAGGAAACGGGCCACTCCTGTGTAAGCGGAATTTTAAACAAACTTTAAAGTTCCATTCCATCCCGTAGTCTGGATGTTAATGGCTGGTCTTTCTTCGTTAATTAGGATGGTTACTAAGCTTTCAGTCTAGCTTTATTTACCTCCTTTCTTTTGATTGTTGTGTTACTAAACTATATGTCCCTGGTTAAGCTGATATTATGCATGGTCGTCATATGTTTTTGAGGGGCTCCATGTCGCAGATGCATTGTCAAACGTATCAAAAGTTTGGTGGTAGTTATACCAAGATATTTTTAGTTGTTTTGAAGCTTACAGTCCTTGTTCGGGCAGGTAAGCTCGTAAACTATGCTTGTAGACTTCAAGATCGAGGAGTTTTAGCAGATGTTGTTTTTTATAATGAAATTGTTAACTTTTGTTGTTTTATAATATATAATCATCTAAATCATGTCCGTTTGCTTCTTAACTTTGATGTTACAGTTAAAAATCTCCTTAATGTTTTTTTCGTTTATTTTGTAGGCCGATGACATCTGATTTCTATAATACAGTTTGATGTTATTTACTACTTCCTGGTTACTTTCCGTTTCATCCGTGTCTGTGAATTGCCTTCTTAAAAATGATTGAAGTTGTTTTTCAATCCTGCTGTTCGGGAAACCGTTGTTCACGAGGGTTTGTTTTATGCGGGAGATCTCCTGGTGGAACAGTTCCGAGGTGGAGCAGCATTTGTATGCTCGGCGGATGTACTCGTATGAGCGGATTACACTTTTTTTTTGTACCTTTCAGGACATTCACTATCCGCGTTAAAGCATCTTATCAGATTTCGTCCTGTTTTGCCTATGTAAAATAAAGGGCAGGTAATTTCTTTCCAGGGGATTAAATAGACTCGTTAGATCCTTCTATAGGTTTGGTGGTAGGGAATGATTTCTTAATGGTCAAAGAGTATTTAAAAGTGGTGCGGTTAGGGGAAAGGATATTATTTAAACTTTAAGTAATGGAGGAAATGGAAGAGAGAGGCAATCATTTTATGGAACATTTCGAAAT
This sequence comes from Ceratothoa steindachneri, assembly GCA_963969495.1. NCBI lineage: Eukaryota > Metazoa > Arthropoda > Malacostraca > Isopoda > Cymothoidae > Ceratothoa > Ceratothoa steindachneri. The sequence goes on from OZ018326.1 coordinate 84,063,751, forward strand.
GTCTCTACTCCCTCTGTGACCCCATCTCCAAATTTTGTATGGTACAGTTATGTTGATGACGTCATATCGATGTGGCCTTTAAATCAACTGTAATCTTTTGACAATTTCCTAAACATCTCAATAACCTACACCCTACCATAAAATTCAAATTTGAATGGGAAAATAATAATTGTTTACCTTTCCTCGATGTTAAAATTGTAAGAGTAAATGACCGACCTACCTTCCCTGTATACCGTAAAACCGCTAATTCAAATTCTTACATCCATTTTTAATCTTGTAATAATATAAAAATTAAAAAAGCCGTCGTAATGTCTATGTTTTTGAGAGGTTTTAGAATATGTGACCCATGTTTCTTGTCCGATGAAATTACTTTCATTACCTCTACATTTATAGAACTAAAATATCTCTTCCATATCATCAATCCAAGGCCAAGTCCAACTTGTATTGCCCTAAAAGTAAGAACCCAGATACTAAAAGAAACTGCCTCTCCCTTAGATTATCTCCATTACTGAAAGGTTTAAATAGTATCCTTTCCCCTAACCGCACCACTTTTAAATACCCTTCGACGATAAAAAATCATTCCCTACCACCAAACCTATAGAAGGAACCAACGAATCAGGAGTCTATTTAATCTCCTGTAAAAAAATTAACTGACCTTTATTTTACATCGGCGCAACAGGAAAAAATCTGGATAAGAGAATGTACGAACACAAAGGAGATATTAAACGGGGAAACACAGCCTCTAGTCTTTTTACACAGAGTAATAAGTTTAATCACCCGATAGACTTCCCACAGGCCAAACTAATCCATCCATGTAAGGACTTCCGCAAAAGAAAGGTCATTGAATCCACCCTTATAGATGAAATTCCCAACTTTAACTTTTCGGATGAGCAATTTAAATGCAGCCCCTACTTCAAAGATCTAATCTTAAAAGATATCCTTAATGAACGTAAATTCACACCCCCTGATTAGGAACTCCAATTGGATCTCTGTAAACTATATATATATATAATTGTACGCTTGGTGTGACCGCATGTATTCTTAGTGTTCGACTTAGGCTGGCATGACAAACTTCATGCCGAAACTGGTCTCGAGATAATAAATACTACGCTCCTCCACAGTGGTTTTATTTACATATTTGAAATCTGTCATTGAATTTAACAATTGTTCTGATATATATATATATATATATATATATATATATATATATATATATATATATATATATATATATATATATATATATATATATATATATATATATATATATATATATATATCCATTAAACCACATTGAAAGAGAAAACTGAATAATTTTTCCATGCAGTAATATTTTTATTACCTTTTTCCGAAAAAACCCGTGCAAGGAAGCGTAGCATAGTGTACTAACGGCATACTTTTAACTGTGACCAAATCGGTGCTCGCTGCCTCAGTGTGCCTGGTTCGAATCGCTTCCCTTCAAGGAAAAATTATTCCGTTTTCTCTTTCAATGTGGTTTAATGGATTCATTTTCATCTTTCTCTCACGCTACTTTGAGAGAGATATATACACAAGACACACACACACACACATATATATATATATATATATATATATATATATATATATATATATATATATATATATATATATATATATATAATGAAATAACTTTTTGAGCACAAAGTTTATTTAACTCGAACTAGTTTCGGTATGATGTTTTCCATACCATCATCAGCCGTTACCTTTGAGAAAATGACAAAGAAAACAGAAATACTAAAATATACAGATACCGGCAACTGATATTAATCAGGAGGCGTTAGTTTTAAGTGATTAAAAATATTTTTTTTAAATGAGGTCAGATACATAGCGGCTACATTTGTGTTGACCTTCTGACAGATTAAAGTTTGGGATTTCTTTGATTAATATAGATTCGATTATTTTTATTTTATTAAAATCGTTACATTGGTAAATTAGTTTGGCACTAGGGATATTAATTATGTGGTTGGTGTTTTTCACATGGGTGAAAATACTAGAAGCATCGCTTGCTCTAGGAATATCCCTTATGTTTATAAATTCGTTTATTTAATGACTTCGCGGTCTCTCCTACATAGAAGGAGGGGCAAATTGGAGTTATACACGGGATCAGGTAAATGCCTGCATCTATATTAGACGTTTCAGGTTTAGTAGACCGAAATAATTTTTTAATAGTTGAGGGGTATTTGAAGGTAGTTATGATGTGAGATACTATGGAGTTTAATCCTTTGAGGAAGGGGGGATATGGAAGAGCTAAGCAATTCTTTTTACATATAGGATTTTCCTTTTAAGAACGGTAGAATATTGCCCTACCTTTAGATAGGTTTTCATCTATATGGTAGTGGAAGTATTTTAATTCAATGAACAAGTATGTAATAAAGTTGATCTTTTCTTGTAAGAAACAGGGGTTAAAAATTCGGAGAGCTCTTAAAAACATAAATATTGCAATAATTTTTTTTATATTAAGATCATGACATGAAAAAAAATGTATATAGGAATTAAAATTGGTGGGTTTGCGATATAGTGTAAAAGACAATTTATCATTAATTCTTAGACTTTAACGTCAAGGAAAGGAGCATAATTGTCCTTTTCCCATTTAACCTTAAATATTATGGTGGGGTGGAGGTTATTCAACTTTGTCAAAAAATTATCAAAGGAGTCTACTTCAGAAAATGGCCATGTGCAAATCACGTCATCTACGTATCTATACCATACCGAGTTTGGGGTTTTCATAGTGGTGAGGGTAGAGGTTTTGAAGTGCTCCATGAACAAGTTGCAAAGAATGGGAGATAACGGGTTCTCCATACTAAGGCCATATTTTTGTCGGAAAAACCTAATTTGCTGTTGAATACATTGTGGGTAACACAGAGTTTAAAAAGTTTAAGAATTTTTATTTTAGGTAATGGGAGGTTTAATTTAGGGTCCTCTAATACGTTCGATAACATCGGAAGAGCTTCATCAATCGGGACATTGGTAAAAAGGCTTTCGAGATCAAAACTGACAAAGCGACTATTTTTTTTTCCTAAATTCTTAAACCTGTCAAACTGTGTGTTACCGATAATGTATTCAATAGCAAATTAGTTTTTTTCCGAAAAAAATATGGCCTTAGTATGGGAAACCCTTTATCCCCATTCTTTGCAACTTGTTCATAGAGCAATTCGAAGCCTCCACTCTCACCACTATCAGACCCTCAAACTTGGTATAGTATAGATCGTAGATGGCCTGATTTCCACATGGCCATTTTCTGAACTAGACTCCTTTGATAATTTGTTGACGAAGTTGAATAACTTCCACCTCACCATAAAATTTAAGGTTAAATGGGAAAAGGACAATTATGTTCCTTTTTTTTAATTAAAACGTCCTCTACGGATCTTTTCTTGAGTTATATTTGTCTTGTTCTTTTTTTCATTATTGTCTAGTTAAATTATGTTTTATCTTCCTTTTTATTATTTCTTAGGTATATATTGGTATTATATCTGTTAGAATCTTTAGTTGGCTGCTTTTGAACGCCTGCTTAAACTGGATGTTCGGGTATTCATCATCAGGTAGTCTTAATTGGTTTATAATTGCTTCTGGTATAATTTGATATAGTTTATCCCATAGATTAATTGCACGCTTGTGTAAAGTCACATTAATCGGATCTATATTGTCTATTTCATGTAGCAATGCCGATGGGAGACGGTCTCAAAAAGTAACATTTGATGTGAATCTCAGCGCCTTGTTCTGTATCCTCTGCGCTTCCCTTTGCGCTGTATCACTCGTGGTGTGTGTTGGGATGACGGGGTACAGGAGCAGCGGTCTCACGAGCGCTAGATATAATTTCATTTTGTTGGATGGTGATATTAATCTAAAAAGGAAGAGAGATCGGACCACCTTTTTGGCTCTGGCAATCTTCTCTTTAAGATTTGATTTATAACCACTCGTTGTTATTTTTAGACCTAGTGCCTAGCCGTCTGTGCAGTACTGGTAACGCACACCCTCTGTAAAAACTTCCATTGTACGTCTGCGTCCCATCAGAATCATTTTGAACTTTCTGATGTTCGTCTTGATTTTATTCCTCCTTTAATAGTTGTTGACTATAGCAATTTATCCTCCTGTCCCGTTTGCAACATCTCTCGGATTAGGGTAGTCGCTCGTAACGATCTGTGTGACATCGTCTGCCAGTTGAATGTATTGGGCAAAATCGTAGGCAGGATAAGGGAGGTCGCTGGGAAATATCGCGTATAACGTAGGGCTCAAACATCCACCCTGTGGCACTCCTGCTTCTAGGATAAAGAGCTCTCCTTCGATGTCGTTAATGCTGATCATGGCCTTACGTTTATCAATGTAGCTGCAGAGGATCTTCCTCATGCCGTCCTCCATTCCAAGGTTGTAGATTTTATTTTTCAGGCCAGGCATCCAGACCTTGTCAAAGGCCGAGGCCACGTCTCTAAGTACGACATCTACATTATTGCCCCTGGCCTTTGCAACAGCGATCTTCTCTGTTATGAGGGCTAATGCGTTTTCGGTTCCGAGTTTTTTCCTAAACACGTGTTGTTGATCGTTGTACAGGCTATTATTCTCCAAATAGCTTGTAAGTCTTGTGTTCAGGAGCTTTTCGAATTATTTACCGATTAGCTCCAATAGGGCAATCGGCCTATAGCTACTTATCTCTTTTTTTTTAGGCTTCCCGAGCTTAAAACAAAAATATCATCTTAGCCTTTTTCAATGAATAGGGAAAGTGGCCAATATTCATGTAAGCGTTGAGGATGTTTAAAATTGCTGGGTTTACGTTGGGGGTGTGTGCTTTTATTAGGTGAGTCTTCGTAATTCTGGTCAACCCTGAAGCCTATTGTTTGAAACTCTTCAGTGCAGTTTCGTATTCTTCGTATGCGAATGGCCTACCCTCTTCCCGAGCACGGAGAGTACGGTAAACCAGAAGATGAGGTGTGAGTTCTTCACCCAGCTCTCTCAACCAAGTATTAACTTCATCTTCGTAGTTCCCCTCAAATCCTGCGTTTTCCGCTTCGCTGATCCTAAATCTTTGTTTCCAATAGTGTCTGAAGTGCCACTCCACGTCTTCATCTCTGTTAATTTCAACTCCGTTGATCATTATATTCATTCTTTACCTTGGAGGGGTTCCTACTAATCTTTTAATTTGCCCTCCAAAATTTTTGGATCCGTTTGTGTCTAGGTTACTAATTATGTTATTCCATGTCTCCTTGGGTTTCTGCATGATAAGACATTTGATTGTTTCTCTTAGTTGTCGTAGCTCTCTATAACGTTGAGCTGTGTTACCGTACAAGTTTATCTCATTGATAAGGAGAACTAATCGGTCCATTCTTTCGGTAATTTCTCTATCCCACCTCGGGGCCGGGAGAGATAAATCCAGGCTATGGGATAGCATGACGGTCGGCCTATTTGAATTTTACCATAATATTATTAAGATGATGGTATATCTCCTCAATGGAGGCGCCTTCCAGTCTATTTACCGGTATGCTGCTCAAGTGGTCTTTATAAGCTTCCCAATTAGCCCTATTCAGGCACCTCCGTTTGTGTATTTGGACCGTTATTGGTGAAGTTGACAACGTAGTTACCATGCTAATATGGTCTGATGGTATGTAAGGACCCGGCACTGTCACTTGGTTGAGAGCAAAGTTGTCGTTAGTGAATACAACATCAGGTGCTGTAGAAGATCTCCCTGTTAAGAATGTGTCGAAATCTGGACCTACTCTTTGCACTATGTTTCTCCTAATTAAAAGGCTCAGTGTCTTCCCCGCTCCATTTAAAGCAGTAGTATATCCTGCCTCTTTGCAGCGGTCATTAAGGTCTCCAACTAAAATTGTTGAGACGTTTCTGGGGAATAGGCGGATGAAATTAGGAACTGGCAAATATGAGTGTCTAAGTGGTTGATAACCAACTGCCACCACAAGATGGCAGTCGGTTATCACAGTCAGGTAAGACTCTTCCAAATCTTGAATTTCTTGGAATTTTATTCCTTTCCTGACTGCAATTGCAACGCTATCAAATCTCTCATTAGAGTGGTTGGCTATCAGCACTTTATAATTGTATATTTTAATATACTCTGTTCGCAAATCGACACCATGCTCTGAAATGAGAATGATGTCTGGTTGCAAGTCCCTTATAATCTCGTTGTATATTCTTTTTTTATTTGTCCATCCGTTGACATTGAGGGAGAAGATTTTTAACTTTCTGATATATCTAATTTGACTGTCCATGATTTTTAGTTCTTATGTGGTTGTTAAAGTTTATTCCCATTTTCTCTTGCTGAAGATCTTTTACTCCCGTTTCTCTTATTTTTGAAAATTTCGTGTGCGAGATTAAAGCAGGATTCCTCGGTTATCAAGATTATTCCTTGTTTCATAGCCGCTAACAAGTTATCTTCATTTATGTCCGCTTCATAGTCATACTTATACTTCCCTTTCATGATCCCTGAGATGATGTCAGTTGATTTTGATATTTTAGGTAATGGTGCGGACGGCGAGCCGTATATCTTCATGCCTCTTTCTTCAGTTGTTTTGTAGGTTTTTAATGCTGCAGTATTGGTCAATTGGGACGGTCTCGTCTTTATTCCCAATTTGCGTTGAAGCAGTGGCGATTTCTTCTTAATTAATGGAGCATGATTCTGTCTGGATGGCATTAGGTCTCGGCGTTTTAGGTCTATTGAGGCAGGGGTCTTTAAATGAGGGGCAAGATCTTGGGGTAGCATCTTTGGTTGTTTTGAATTAGGACTGGAACAACTCTCCTGACGGAAGATTGTCAGGAAACCACATCGGCTTGAGCCCATTGTAAATCAACATTTTGTTCAATTCGTTAGCGAAACTACCGGGTTTGATTACATTTGCAAAGTGCGCGTGAAAAATTCATATTACTAAATCAGGTCTCATTTCCCAGTCTATATTCAAGAGCTTCTTATTCTGTTTATCTATTTTAGCTGCTTGTGCGTATGTTATAGTAGTCTTCTTATTTCTTTCTTCTATAGCCTGCTTTTTCTTGTCTGCAACTATGGATTTCTTTAGCGGACAGACCATGGATAGGGTACGGTGTTGGTTCCCACAGTTTATACCCTTTTTCTGGAAGCTCTTACACTCTTTCTATATATGATATTTACCTGCGCATTCAGAACATACTTTACCATCAAAGGGGCACTCTTTGGTAGGGTGTTTCTCTAAGACGTAACACGAGAAGCACACCTAAACCAGAACGAACACCTCACGCTCTATGCAGGATGCAGAGACTTTGGAATTGAATATCACCAGTCCATTTTTGCAAGCTTTGTTCGCCATCTCGGTTGTTTGGAATGTCACTTTAAAAACGTTACTCTACTTCTCTCCTTCGCGGTTTTTAAATTTGTACACTTCTTGGATTTCGGCCCATATTGCTGGGCGTTGACCTAATACTATTCACTGAGTTCTCCTTTATTTGCTCTACCTATAATCGTATCGAACAGAGTCCACCTACCTTTCCTGACCACTCCACCCCAGACTGGGGTACCCACCTTCGCGCGTCCTATAGGGCTTCGTTCGGGGGTTTGGAGAAGTCAGAAGACAGGCGGTTGCTACAAACCTTGGATAGCAGAAAAGTTATCTGAACTCGTGATGTGCTGCTGTGGTAAGAAAAAGATTAAATTCTTCCGTTGGTGATCCGTGCGAGGCTCTCAGGAGTGCGTTTGCACGCACGCGAGCGCACGTGTGTAGCAGAGGTATCCGTAGACTAGGTTATGGGAATTCGGAGCAGAATAAACTTCTTCACCTACAATCCGTAGTGGAAAATCCGCTGGAAACAGTAGAAAATTCCTTGCAGTTTTCCTCCTTAGCCTATGCAGGGGCAGGTATCGAACGATGAAAGCAGTCAATGCAATTATTCACAAATTGCTACACTATATATAGTCATTCTACGTGAACATAAGTTTTACAAGAATTGGCCAATCATGGCACGGGAAATTTTTAAGGGCAAACTAAGTGCTACAAGAAACATATAAAATTAGAAGGCTCAGATTGGCGGTCAACTCGGAGACGTCTTGATGTCTGGGGTAGGGTTTCCGGCTGAAGCTGCACATTAATTTCCAGTTTCTTCATTTAAATAACAACGGCATCGGCATCTGCAATCTTCTGCGGTTTTGGAGTCTTAGGATGATAGAGGTGTCATTATTCAGCTTTTCACGGGTTAGGGTAGTCCCATGAGAGTGGGCGTGTTTTTTAATTGCGCCAGCTTGAAGGTGATCTGTCAGCCGCCTTAACAGGGCTGTGGAAGTTACGTCGATCTACTTTGAATTGCGGTGTTCACAGTCACCGACTTTGCACGAATATTCGTACACCACGTTAGTCTCCTGGAGTTCGCTCGTCGGAGGGAGACAACTGTTCTTCATGATGTATGTACCTGTTTTCTTGGTCTTGTAGTATATAATCAGGTTTATATCTGTATTAGGGTCGGTTAAGGTCACATTACGATGGAGAATTGCTTTGAGAGCCTTTTCATCTTCAGGATAGCTGGTCTTCATATTGACATTGTAATAAAGGTCGATGTTATTCTTTTTCGGAGAAGACCGGACGCCAGGATCAGCAACCAAGTTTATTTTCTCTTTCATGGTGGCGTCGATGTATTCTTGTGGGTAGCCGTTGTTAACAAGAACTCGGGATACCCTCTTAAGTTCAAGATCAATAAGTCCAAGGGAAGGCAATTTAACCCCGAAGAAGAAGTTTTGCTTTTACTCCCCATGGACACCAACAAATTGTTGAGCCAATGGAAGTGCCCATACCATGTAGTCGAGAAACACAGCCTCATCGATCACCTCATTAAAACCCCCTTATGAAGAAAGATTTTGCATGTTAACATACTCAGGCGGTACCACCGACGCGCGAGCATCAACCGATAGTGAAAATTGACGAAGAGTCCCTAATGGGATCTGACTACCCCCTGGACCCATTTTTCATAACTCAAATTGCCTGCATGGAGCAAGAAAGGGAATACCCGTTGCAAGTCTTGCCCGAAACTAATAATTCTCCGTCTGCGGAAATGTAGATATCCTCTCTCCAAAGGAATCATTTAAAAGTGCTCCTGAGACGGGTTGGTGATGTTATCACCGAGATCTGCGGTTGTGCCACCCATTTTGAGCACAACATTCAATTAACTACCCAAGAACCCATCCGTTCCAAACCATATCCCCTGCCCATACACCTACGGGAAGCATCCATTGACGAGGTAGATAAACTTTAAAGGTTGCAGATCATCGAGCTATTGTTCTAAGGTTGTCATGGTTAAGAAGGCCGATGGTTCTTATCGCATGTGTATTGATTTGAGGAAGCTAAATTTGGTTACTGTATTCGATGCAGAACCAATTCACACCATATACAAAAATCTCTAACTTTTTGAGAAGGCCAAATTCATCTCCGAATTAGACTTGTGTAAGGCCTATTATCAAATTCCTTTGAGGAAAGAAGTGAAGAAATTTACGGCTTTTTCCACTGATAAGGGGGTGATGCAGTTCCGTCGGCTCCTCTTTGGTCTGGTGATGGCTTGCAGCAACTATAATTTGATGGTGATGAGGATCCTAGAAGGCTTACCCAACGTAATCTTCTATTTTTATAATATCTATATGGTCACCCAAGATTGGGATCAGCCCTTGTCCACCCTTTAAGTTGTTCTGTATTGATTTCGGGAACACAATTTCACAATTGGCACCAGCAAGTGCCACTTCGCTTTTGGCACTATCGATTACCTCGGTCTCCATATCGAAAATGAGCGGTTAGCTACCTGGTAAGAGAAGACCCGACCCATTGTGGATAATGCCCCTGTTCGCTAAGCAAAAGCAGCTGCGATCCTTCATGGGCTCAGCGTCGTTCTATAGTCGCTTCATATGGAACTTCGCTTCTATATCCTTCCCCTTGTGCGAGCTATTAAAGAAGAAGGCCCCCGAGCGCCTCGATTAAACGCCGTTGTCGACTCACAGATTAACCAACTTAAAGCTAAGCTGGCATCCGCTCCTATCCTCCTTCTCCCTACCTCGGACAAATCGTTTGATATTCGCACCGACGCTAGTAATGATGGGATAGGATGTGACCTCATTCAATATGGGGATAACGGAAAAAGTTTCCCCATCGCTTTTGCCAGCCGAAAATTACTCGTGCGTGAAAGAAATTATGCGGTGATTAAGAGAAAGGAGATCGCTATAGTTTGGGGAATCAAAAAATTTAAAATGTATTGAATAGGGAAGGAATTCCTAGTGGAAACAGACCATAAACTCATATCCTACTTGCGCAACGTCAAAAAATAATAACGGTTTTTTGTTCCTCCAGGAATTCCAATTCCGCATTTTGTATATACGTAAAAGGTACCAATAACTGCATAGCAGATAGTTTAAGTAGAAGCCCGTTAGATCCTCTTCTAAACTAATTCTGAGCCATTCCTTTTTGGAGGGTTAATTTTTATAGTAACGTATATTTGTATATTCAACCGTAAAATACGGAAACGCATATCTTTCTTTTCTGTTTTATTTTTGCTTTGTTTGTATATTGTGAATTCCTTTTGTATTTTTTTATTGTTAGCTTTGTATAACCTTAGGATGACATTTTCTTTTAGGCAAGTGAGCCCCATTCAAGTATATCATTGAAAAACGTATCTTTTGGGAACTGTGCTGTAGTATTATATAATCTTTATTTATGTACCGCACAAAAGAGAAGCTCCCCAAAGAAAACCCCACTAGTTCTATTTTTTAATTTTTGTTCCATTTGAAAAATTATTTCCAAGTATCCTCAATCTTAACCGCTATTGTTAGGCGAATATAAGGTACAATCTCCTATTAACTATTTTCCGATCTCACTTCCTCCCCTGAAGTTTCATCTAGGGATGTAGGAGTGCCGGAGAGAGAGAGAGAGTGAGCGAATACACAGCTGGGCGACCCTTTTCAATCCACGCTGACGAAGGCGTAAAATCTCGAAGGCCGTGATGGGCTTAAGGCCTGACTTGGCCCAAGCCTGAGATGAGCTTAGAGCACGAAGGGTCCTGCCGCCGATTATCCTGCGATGGCGTGAATCGGGCAAAGTTCACCTCGCCCGGTGAAGCTTCTGTCAACTAGAACCCTCCCCCTTCTGGTGCGGGGCAAAGTCCCTCCTTCTCACTCCTATTAAACGTCCAACGCCAGACTTGGACACTAGTAACCGCGTCAAATTCTCGATTTGGTATTCTAAACCGGAAGGCAAGTTATGAGTTCATCTCGTTTCAATTATCGTTCGTCAAGAGGCTACTATTTTGGACTCTACGCCTTCCCTAACAAGGCAGGATTACTCCCTCGGACCAAATCTTAAAGGGAACTACAATGCGCAACACTCTTGTGTAAGCTCCCCTCCCCCCGTTAAGCCTCCGTCATCTAGGCTTCGCCGCGTGCGCTCAATGTCATTTAAGCATCCCATCTGTCATTGTCCGGTTGTATGGTGGTTGACACCACCCAGGTAACTCTTTGAAGCCAAGACTCGGGGACCTCTATGTTTATATACTCATACCTTCCTTAAAACCCCTTTTAATTTTGTAAATATATTATTTTCATATTAGTAAAGTATATTTTGTTCTCTGTTTCTATTACCACAGAACCTTCCAAGATAGTTAAGCTTTGGCCAACCTAAACTGCACTCTAAACCTTAATTGCACTCTGATTTGTATTTATAATTTCACCCACGCTCATAACGGACTAATATGTTCATAGGCCTCTCTCTCTTAAGATCAGAAATTTGGAAAAGGTTGGGATCTAACATCAACTATGGCATTCATCGATAATCCAAAAGGGCTAATAGAGTTCCGTGAACAAATATCCAGCTCTATCTCTCCAACTCTCACGATTTAACTCCTCCTCAAATTCGAAATATTTTTTGTTACTCTAAAGTGAAAAAAATATATTGCGTCAAAATAAATTTCCCATAACCTTTAATAATTGAAGCTAGATAACTTTCACGCAACCCCAAATTTCATTTTGAGCCTGTATTTAGAGCTCAGTATCCTAAATAAATTAGAATCGGCGTTTAACTACACCACTCTATTAATAGCTATCCATTCCCTCCCTATATGATAAATAAATCACAAGGGCACTTATTATTCTTCCATTCATCCAGCTATTTGGACCGATGAGGCTCTATAATTTGTAGCATCTCGTCTTCTCTAGCTGCATCTCTGGGCAGAAGGGCGAAAACCCCCACCGTTGGTAATCCCCTATAGGCCTAACTATCAGCCACATTATTCTACTCTTGTCTCAGTCAGCTCATTCTCTCTCAACCATTCATTTACATAATACACCTTTTACAAGGCTTTCTAGCCTTTCGCTCACCATCAAATTACTTTTTATGCATTTTCTTTTAGGCTCTTGGTTAAACATACATGCCTTGCCAAATGGTCAATTAATATCTTAAAATCACTCTCACTTTAAGGTTTATAATGGCAAGCAGAGATCGTTTGATCAACTCACGGCCAGCCTTGTAAATTAGAACTTATCAATCTCTCAAAATATTAGGTTGTCATAAAAATACTTCTTAGAGTTGATTAAAGGGTTCATAATTTGCTCAAGATGCTTATCAAAAAATGTCGTAAAGTCTACGCTCTTTTCTGAGGCCAAAACCTTTTTTTATGCTCGCAAGACCTAGGCCATTTCCAAGCTAAATGTCTGTCATAAAACTCTGCATAAACATCTTATAAACATACAGTGTGTAGTGGGTAAGTTGTCACTTCTCAAGAAAATCCTAAATCTAAGGCTAGTGGAACATCTGGAAGGAAGCTCCCTATATAATATTCAGCAATACAGCTGGAAAAATTTCAGGAGCACATATATAGCAATCAGGCAATTAGAAGATCGCCCTTATAAGGTATGGCAAATTTTCATGCAATATTAGATTCTTAAAGGTGGGAGTAGGTGAAAACTTAGAGAAGATCCTCTGTAACTACGCCATGGAGAGGAACTTATGCATTTCTTTAATATTTAATTATATGTTCGTTTATTTTAGTGAAAAATATAAGAATTTATATGAAGGAAAATATCAAATATTCAGTAAAACCAAAGAAAAAGATTCACTACATGCATAACAGAAAAAATAAAATAAAATGAATTTATAATTAAATTTGAATGAGATGAGAAAATGAGTGAAAAATCCAATCAAAGGATCATAATGAAATATATAACCTGGAAATTTATTAATTTCATTACGATGGGATTTCTAACGTGATTAAGAAATCACTTGTTTCCGCTATGAATAGAATGATTATATTCTATTTGTGTATAACTATTATTCTTCAAGAGATTTTAGCCGGGTAAAACGGGCGTTTGAAAAAAAAGGTTTTAATTGAAATTTATCACATGGTAATTGTTTAAGAGAAAATGGATTCTAGAACAATCAGCAAATGATGAAATATAATAGTTAAAGTAATTACTATTTTAATACGTATGAATAAGAAGGTACAGATAGAAAACGTTATTCGTTATTCCTTTCATATAAAAACAATATAATTAAAATAATAAGATCAGAGAAAGAGAGCCGCACTCAGAGTTTATTGGAAATCTATGAGACTGGAGCTAAAGGCATCGAGATAGATCAAAATAAGAAGCACTGAGCATATTTGACTATATTGTACACTAAAGTAGACACATGTACTCACAAAGTCAGAATCTTAGTTAGAAATAAAATCAAAATTTATATTCAAAGTAAATAAAATTGAATGCGAAGTCGGGAAAGTTCGAATGTTCTCATTTCAATATAATATATATATATATATATATATATATATATATATATATATATATATATATATATATATATCAGAGCACGTTAGAACAAAAGCTTTTAAAGTAATTTAGTCAAGAAATCACAAAAGGACCATTTAGTGTGTATCTCTTTGTAATTTTATTTCGCTCAGCGAGCTATCTTTAACTCGGAATATTCACTAAAAGATTTCTTGCAATTCCACAAGGAACAGAGTGGGAATGTCCAACTTTGGTAAGAGTTTCAATAGTCTCCTATGTAGGAGATATTTTCATGCATTTCAGAGTTAGATGTTCTTCTAAAAGCCAAGCGATGGAATTTTCGACTTTTAAGGTGCATCCACTTCAGATGCAAATGTGAAAACTTTGGAACTCTTATAAACATATTCAAGAAAGTTGATTTTTACTAAGGTACTTCTTATATATTCAAGTAATGCGTCATCTAGGCGAGGAATTTGTCAAAATAGCAATTTATGACATCTTGGTAACTTTTCTACCAGTAATGCAAAATGAAAATAAATTAGGGAAAAGAAAGGCCAAAAAGCACAAATAAAATTTTTAATATTTTTACTTTCTACAAAGCTTCTTATTGAAAACAATAAAGCACTCTCTAAGAAGAACAACTCTCTTATTTCCTTGAGTTTTATGAGAACTGATTTCTAAATTTTAAGAGAGTCCGTTGATAATTTAGTTAGGATATTATGTCATATTTTAGTACACACATTAAATGAATTTACGATCTATAAAGCATAATAGCGCCCCTCGCTGAAAAATCAGCACCACTGTTATTTGAACGCGTGACTTCAAGAGATAGTCTGGTGGGTCTTAGTAAGATTATTCTTTCACCTAATGCAAAACATAAGGAATGACTTATTAATGTATTTTATAAATATATAATTAAATTGACATTTGTATATATACGTTCTTCGCTTTGGAATCGGGTTCTTCTTTAATTACTTTCTGGTGTTGGTGAACTGTCATATTTTGATTGCTCGTTTCTCGCCGTTGGCTACATATAGTTTCTTTGCATATAACTAAGATCTCACTCGTTACACAAATCATACAACTTATGTTCTATTGAATTTTTATCATAAATAGTTTTGGCTAGCATAGTAGCTAAGGCAATGAATTTCCTTGGGAATGGTACTTGGTCCGATTCTAGATGATAGCGGACACAATAAAAATCGGTGCTTGCAGAGAGATGCGACCGATCGGGTGGTTATCGATTTTGAGAGAGATGCGGAGAAATATCCTGCCTCGTAAGTGAATACACATTTAATTTATACACTGCTGCCTCTTTCATTCCCCCTTTCTTTGCACATACCAAAAGTTCTTCCTTATGTCTCGTACCATGCCAAATGGATATACATTGCATTATTCCCTATGTTCTATGTTGATGGCAAAACATTGTACTACACCTCTCTCTGTATCTTCTTCATTAAAGAAGATCGGCCGGCCCTTGGGGAATTCAGGCCTACCAGTGATTTTCACTTAGTTTTTTATGTGAACTTCATCATACATACTATCGGGGAGCATGTCGACGATTGACAAAGGATGGGATGCGCAACTGACAACTACTTTACTAACTATTTTCTTTGTCGTAAGAAAATTAAAACTATTATTGTCTTATGTGGGCTGTTCACAAAGCTTAAGGACAAAAGAAAATGGAGAGAAATAAATATTAAAGAATAACTTGAACAAACGCAAGGCATACCAATAACTAATAACTAAAAGGAGTTAGTTTCCATGAGGTGGAACATTTAGCCCAATTTAGTCATGGATCTAAGATAACATTTCACGATGCCCAAGATATTCACATCTTCGCCTCTAGCTAGCATTGATAAAGATTCAGTTCAATCACTCCCTTCAATCTGTTGCTAACAAACAAAAGTTAATTTTTACTTTTGCTCTCCCTAATTTTATTCTGTTGCCAAACTACAAAAATTTACTTTATAACAATGCCAGGCACCAAACTAAGCCAAGTAAGAAAATAAAAAGAGCTGCGTTAACACGTATGAAGCTGTTAAAGACTGGTTAAATTATTCGGTGTTTAAACAAAGAGTTAAGTATACTGTATCAAGATGTGCATCTCAGCATTTCTATCACTCTCCAAGTTAGGCATATTAATATTTTTTTATGTCTTATCATCAATTAAAAATCTCGAAAAGTGAACGGATTCTTACAACTTCCTAAAATTTGTTTTACGTTTATAATATAATTTATTGTGAATTTCCTTGCTTGATAACTATGGTGAAATTGATATTTCCAAAGCTGAAGCAGTACAATGTTGCCATCTAAAGAAAAATAAAAGAAAAAAGCAAAGTTGAGAAAAAGACAGGACCGAATGATTTTAATTGCGTATCAGTTTACGGCTATTTGAGATAAGAATTTTCAAAGAAGTGAGACCATAAGAAATATCTCAAAATCTTGAACTTTTGTAAATCTGTAAAGAATGGTATGTTAATTTCTGAGAGAAACGTGACCTACAAATACTTTATTTTAACAAACGGATTTGGTCAAAGAATTCTTCATGAATATAAGAGTATGAGTGAAGTTCTTCCTTGTAAGAATACATATTGTTAGGAATATGTTTGATGGAAATAAGAAGATGCAAAGAAAGAGGAAGGGAAAGGAGAGCCAATGGAGAGGGTTGAATCGATGAGATAAGAGACAATATTCGATACTCCTTGAGAAAAAGAGAGAAAAAAGAGTGGCCATAAAAACATGGAAAATGGAAAGCAAACATAAGAAAATGTAGAGCTAAGCCTGTATGTGGCTGTTGTATAACTAAAATAATAGAGATAAAAGCTTAACAGTGGCGAAATATGAATACTAATGTTTTTGAATAATAAATGAAGGGCGTAATTGTAATTTCTTTATAGAGAATAGAGAATATCAAAGAGATGCAGAAGAAAGCATACGCTAAGGTGCACATATTTTTCTCACATTTAAAGGGACGAAAGTATCTCGTAGAAAGTTTGTACGGAGAGATCTGTAAAGAGAAAGTTTGGAAAAAGTGGATGGAAATGTTTGCCATGAAATGTGGAATGAGAGAGCAAAAGAAATATGCTAAAAAATCTAAAGTAATAAAATTTCACAAAAAAACGAGGCTGTGATTTGGAAATAGTCTGTGAGGAAGTGTTACGTTCGAAGTGATAACAAGATTTAGGTGAGATATGAGAATATTAGGCTAAAAATAATGAAGTAAGAAGAATGGTTGAAAAAAGAGTAATCAAGAGAATATATGAACATTGGGGCTTTAGTGTTCGATGTGTTAGAACAATAGAACAAAGCACAAATTCGGATTAAATGCGTTAATGAGTGTTTGATAGAGAAGAGGCTTGGGTTATATTATCTGTGATAGATTGACTATAGAGGGTTTTAAATGTAAGCGTGGCGTTAATTTTGCCAAGGGTTTACGTTGACTGGACGAGGTGCTTTTAGTTCGACTTTTGAACCAAATATGATTAAGAGGAAGATGTGTATATGTTAGACACGTTGAAGTTGATGCAGACATTTATGTAATTTTTAAAAACGTAAACAACAGAATTCTCAAACCCTTATTTGGTTTATCTAATGCCCTATTGTTAAATTATATTCTCTCTTCTTTCTCTAAAATTTTGATTGATCTATTTTGTGTTGTTCGCTTCTTATTTTTTATTTAATTATTTCCTTTTCGTTCTATTTCTTACCCTTTGAAGCATATTTTTAGTAGCGTGCGAGTCTATTCGTGGGCAACTCTACATCTCACTAGGTCGGTCAGACCCCAATTTGCTTTTTTGTTTTGTAATAACATTGTAACTATTCGGCTGATTCTAACGCAATTTGAAATCATTTTGTGTTTTAAATTTCCTTTAGAATGATAAAATTTCCCAAGTCGAATGATAAAATTTGAAACCTTTATGTTGTTTTACATTCTTTTTAGAATGATAGAATTGATAAGATCCTGCACAGGTTTGCCCTGGAATTATTTTGTTTTGGCAATAACATCATAACTATTCGGCCTATTCTGTCAAATTTTGAAATACTTATGTTATTTTACATTATCTTTCAAATCATAGAATTGACAAGGTCCTCCAAAGGTTAACCTAGGAATTATTTTGTTTTGGCAAAAACATCATAACTATTCGGCCTATTCTAACAAATTTTGAAACCCTTATGTTACTTTACATTCTCTTTCAAATGATTGCATTGACAAGGTCTTCCCAAGGTTACTTCGGGATTATTTTGTTTTGACAATAACATCATAACTATTCGTCCGATTCTAAAGAAATATGAAACCCTTATGTCGTTTTAAATTCTCCTTCGGATGATATAATTGTCAAGATCATTCCAAGGTTAGTCCGGGAATTATTGAAAGTTTTGACGTTCGTAAGGTCATAAGTCAGAATAAGTAAGAGCACGCGACTTTTTGGTCAGCATACCTTGTTTTGTTACAATGCACTAATGAGAATTTGGCTATTTTTTTAATAAGTTCCTTAAATCAGTTTAATTTCAAAAGATAAATATCGAATTTACTGATTAATGAGAAAAGTGGTGTAAAATTATATTATAAAACAGGTGCAAGAAAATAATAAAACGTTTGCGTAATCTTTAGAAAAACTGACGCAAATATATACCCTAAACAATTTTAGAGTTAAACTTGGGTGAATAACGTTGTTCTATGTAGATTGTGACTATGAGTAAGCCTCTGACTACATTCCATTTTTTTAAGGTACAGATAATTTAGCAAAAATTAAGGTTAATTACTTTCATAGCGATTTTTACTTTAATCCATTTTAGAAAAGGAGCAAGGTCAAAATCTACCTATTCAAGACTCTTAAATCAAAATTCCAGACAGTGTTTGCAAGAGTTAATGTCAGTTTTGGAGGCAATCGACGGATAGTTTAGAGTTAGTTGAAAGGAGAGTATTTGCAGGCCTTTTCTCGACACAAAGTTTTTAGAGAGAGTTTACCTTCATTCGTTTCAGTAATCGCACCCGACTCGCTTCCCGCAACGATGGATATTGAGCTGAATGAAAAAAAATCTAAAAGTTGTAAACGCCAAATGAAAGCTAAAAAGCGGAAAATGGGAAAATAAAGAGAGTAAAATTTACATGAAGTTCAAGCAAATTGGTCAAGAATTTAGATCTATAATGGAGAGCAAAAACGAGATGACAATGCAGCTCAAATGAGGAGAAATTCTCGTAAGCAGAGTAAAATAAAATTTAGTCCATAGTTATTAGCTTAAAATATGGGAAAGCACCTATATAAAATAGGTAGCTATCAATTATTTCTACCGTGCTTAACGCTACGGTTCTAAATAATTTTCACATAAAGGAGGACAAATAATTTGGACCCTCATTGATAAAGCAGATCCCTTATTGCAATCTTAAACCTGAAGAAGCAAGTTTAGTAGTAGTTATAGTATTAAAGACTAGCTACAGTCTGTATTGTGATTATTGGGAAAATAATGAATATAATTGTAATTCTATACATGTACATGAATCTGGTAAAATATAAAAACACTATTGTTACAATCAGGACCTATGTAAATAGTGCCGAAAATTTATGTTGTATCAATGAGTTGAAAAAACTTCCATTTGCTTACACATTTACATATACCTATATGCATCCTCCACTCAGTCAGCAGAAAATAGGAAACATTGAGAAAAGTTATACAATATACATATATAACACACCTTTACAATCATATCGATAAACACTCTTAAGGACTTTGCTATAAGTCTTCATGTGTCATCTACTTTATATCATGAGGCTTACAGTTATTTAGAATTTGTTTTCGGGATTATCCTTTTAACTTATGTATTAGAGTTATTTCAAGTCTGTTAACAACTTAAATAGATTTTATTCTAGGGCTTAGAGTAATTTAGAATTTGCTATCAACTCTATACTTTTCTTCTATTGGTTAGAGCAGTGGTTTTCAACTGGGTTTCCGCGAGAGCTAACTAAGGGTACCGCGGGAGTGACCAAAAATCATTTTTAAAATGCAGAAATTACATAAAAATATGTATTTCAAGTATCTATAAAAAATAAAACGACAGTTAAAAGTATTTTGAAACTTGCTTCTCTGCATTGTGCAACATAAAAACAATGATAAGAGAAAGATTGCAGATAGTGAACGAAGAAATGCGAGTTGCTTTGTCAACTATAGGTCCCAATGTTGAAGAATTATATGATACTCATTAAGATCAAATTGGCTAGTAAACTTTTAAAGGTTAAGATTTATTTATTTTGAAATTTCGATTAAATGAAGTTAAATGTCATTCGTGATTAATTTTGAAGTGCTTTCCATTTGATTATGTACTTATAGGTAAATTATATTTTACCCCCCAAAATTAGGCCAGCACACACTTTTTGTGATATATCCTTCACTCATTCACTAATCACCCTTACTTCGCAAAACATGACAGAAGCAACGCCTGTGAACAAAAATAGTTCTCAATGGGAGCTTCAGTAAAGAAGATACTGCGTCAAACATTACTACAAAACCGGCTCGTTCAAGAAAGTGAAGGACACTTTAGTGCATCAGTTCGAATGTCAAAAAGCCCCATCCAAGAGCAGAATTAAGGACTAGGTGGACCACTTCGAGAACTATGGGACAGTGGAAAACCTCAATGCAGCCAGTGACAACGGTACAAGCCATTCAGGACTTCCCAGGAAGCGTACTGCTGAGCTGGTCGAGAGCATGAGTGAGTCATTTCAGTAGAGTCCAAAACGGTCTATGCGCAAGTGAAGTCAATCCCTTCGGTATATCCCGGAATACTTGCAAAAGAGTGAACGTAATGGATGTAAAGGCCAACCCATACAGAATACAGACAAAGCAGATCCTTAAAGCCTTAAACAAGGAGCAGACAAAGGCTATGGCAGTCAAGATACTGGAGAAAATTCAAGAGACTAACTTTCCTTAACCTCATTTGGACCTCAGATGAAGCTCATTTCCATCTTGAAGGAAAAGTAAATTTGAATACAAATGTCTTCTGGGGCACTTCCAAACCAAATAAGGGAGTAACCACGCCCCTACATTCCCCTAAGTGCATGGTATGGACTGCAATCTCAGCCAGAGCGATCCTCGGACCATTCTTCTTCGAGGAATCTGGCACGACAGTGGCAGTCACCAAGGAGCGGTATGTTCAGGTCCTCAAATCCTTCAATAGGGAGCTGCAGGCCCTATTCCCGTCGCTTATGTGGAAGTTCTGGTTCAAGCAAGATGAAGCAAGCTCTCCCACCTAAAATCTGTCCCGAGATTGGCTGAAAGAGAACTTTGGTGGCCGTGTGATCAGTCTCAAGACTGATTTTGAGTGGGTACCTCACAGCACAGACCTTAGCCCCCCATATTTCTTACTCTGGGGCTACCTTAAATAGAGATAGTGTATGCAAGGAGACCCAGGACCATCACGGAACTCAAGGAAGCCATTAGGGTGGAAATCAGAGCCATTAGTCGGTCGGTTTGTAAGGACGTCATGGATAACTTTGTGCTGCGCCTCAAGAAATGCACAGAGCCAAATGCAGGTTATCTCGAACACGTGCTCTAGAATAAAGAAGAAAAGTTCAAAGACTCTCATGTTTTGATATGATGTTTTTAAACACAATAACCTAGTTATCACCATAGTTTCATTCAAAATTAAGAAAATTAAGAAATAGGTCCTATCAAAATTTGGGGTCCGTTTTATTTAGCTACCCTGTATTGAGCTACCACGGCTGCTTGTAAATATCAATTAGAGGGCCACTATTATAGAAAAAGTAAAAACCACTGTGTTGGAGGCATTTTGAATCTATTATCAACTAAATACTTATTATCTTAGGACTTAGAGTAATTTGTGAATTTGTTATTGATAATATACTTTTTATCCAAGGGATTGGACTAATATGGAATTTGTTAAAAAGCTTCTACTTTTCTTCTAGGGCTTAGAACCATTTGGCATCTCTTATCAGTGATATACTTTTTATCCTTTGGCTTAAAGTCATTTGGAATTTGTTATTAACAAATTACTATTTATCATATTGCTCATAGGCATGTGAAATTGGTTATTAACATTATACCTATTTTCTGAAAGTTTAGAGTCATTTGGAATTTGTTATCGATGATGTACTTTTTTCCTATTGTTTATAGTTTCTTTTTAATTTGTTATTAACGATATACTTTTTATCCTATGGCTAAGAGTCACTAGCAATTAGTTACGAACTTTATCCTTTTTATTCTTGTTATGAACTCTATCTTTTTCTCTCAATGATATACTTTTTATCCCATGATTTAGTGTAGTGTTTCCAAACCTTCTTTGGACTTGCGCCACCTTTGGACAAACCTTTTGTTTTATCATCCACCTGTCAAATTAAATTTTGGAAATATACTAAATTTATCTTTCATAGTAAAATAACACTTAGGTATAAGTGCAAAAATAATCTGAAAGTAGTTTTTATTTCAATTATAAAGCCTAAGGATGAAAATGGTAAAGAAAAAACATTTGGTAGCTTACCTCAATTTGTTTCCAAAGCGATGTTTAACTCTGTTGCTTACTGGGTTAAGGCTCGGACTTTAGGTTCTATGCCTATTAGAAATAATCTCAAATCTCCTCGTTTTCCAATTTGCAGGTGGTTTATTTTTAATAAGAAGCTGAGTAGCCAACAAAACCTCTTTCAGCCATATAGGAAGTTGGAAAAACAATGAAAAAAGGCTGATAACTTCCAATACAATCATTTACCTTTAAGAAATTTCCTATGGTACCCAAAATTCCTAGTATGATTGTTTGAAGAGGGAATTTAATTAGAATTCATTATTTAAAGCAATTAGCACCTTATTTATTGCAGAGTCGGTGTCAATTATACAGGTATCAACTAATTGGTTTATTAGTTAGTCAGATAATTCTATATTAATGAGATCCTGATATCTATAGCTCAATGTCCGTGTGCAAAGTATTCAAATGGTCGCAATAAATCAAGAGCTACTTATCTAATATCCGCTGAATAATCATTTTGTAGTCGATCAAATTTTGGAAATTGACATAGCTACCGACGACCAATAATATGCCTGAAGAGTGAAAGCTTGTCCATGAATGACCAAATATCAAAGAGATTTAGCTTTGACAAGATTTAAAGCCTTGCAATTGCAAATTCAGATCGTAGAATATATTCTAATAAATCTGCTTATTAGGCAATGTCACATTTGCAAGATAAGAGTTCGTCACTAAACAGTTAACTTTGGATAACCATCTTACTTCAGGATGTGAAAGTAGACGATCAAATCCTTCATCATTGTTGCTGTAGTTGTCGATAGATTCGGGAATTAATGGGAAAGTCATTTTATCCTGCCCTGTTAATGCTGAAAAACCATCGGTGCACAGGAAATTATATTGTCCATATGCATTTCCTTTTCTTTGGAATGGTACTCAACTGTAGTAAGCATTGTTTTCCCTTTAGTGTATGTTTCAAGGTCATTTGCCCTGGGGAGTAGATTCGTCCAAATGTAAACCAAATTTTTTATTTTATTTATATTTTCTAAGATCTCTTCAATGTCTTCGGCAGGACGCCAAGGAATTATTACCACCTTTGACAATTTGTTGCCACACCTCTGCTCCCAAAGTTTCCACAGCCCTAGGAGTATTGCGTTCGGCCTTTTGTGGAACACACTTCATGTCACGCTGGATCCTTGCCCGTGTATACGGATGGCTCCAGCTCCCAGGAGGAGGTGAATTTCTATGCCGTATCTCCTCTGCTTGGGGCGAGCGGGGCTCTACTAGCCGCTGCGTTTATCTTCACGTCGGAGATGGTTACATATACCGCCAGATTGTGATCTTTAGCGACTTACAAAGGGTGGTGAGTGCTCTCGATTCAATGGGACATGCACACCCCTTGATTTGCGGAATCCGTAACATCATGGTTGCCGCGAGCTGAGCAGATGTCAAGATTAGCTTCTGCTGGGTTCCTAGTTATGTGGGAATTGCGGGGAATGAGCGCGCCAACGAGGGCACCAAGGAGAACTGGGCGACCAAACAAACGCTTCGCTCTTCCTCACAACAACTACATGGCAGGTAGCTTGACAGCTCCCTGGATGCTTAGTACAAAATCATTAACTGGCCCCACTGACCTCCCAAAAAAGCAGCGAAATCATAAGGTCGTTTACTGTCGTCCTCGAATTGCACACACTCACGGGACGCACCTCTATTTGATGAAGCGATCCCATGACATTAATGTGAGGGCCGCTTTGTCCTGCCCGGTACCTATATGAGCGGGATCGCTACCGCTTGTCCCTCGTACTTAGAACGAGTTCCTACACACATACTTATCTCCTATCTGAATTTGTGGAGCAAGTTGGCTTCATCCATTTTATTTCACTCTCTTTGGTGTTGGTCGCATAGTCCTGCGCTAGGAGAGGTGGGCCTGACCTCGACGCCGCAACGTGCTTCCTTCTTGCTCTTTTATTTCTTGTTTTGTTTTATCTTCACTAAATATAATTTAAGAAGGTGATTTTTTGAGTATTTGAATAATAATTTCATCGTAGTTTGGTTATGACTTATGTTTTTATAATATCAAAAAACAAAATGTTGGTTCAGAAATAAATTTAAGTATCAAAATTTTGTGATTTTTTTTTAAAACCCAACGAATTATAAATGTTGAAGTTCAGAAAATTTATTTTTATAAATCTTTTTCTATAACCATATTTTAGCAACGTGATATTTTTTTTAGATTTTAAATTTTAATCATAGTAGCGAAGCGCAAGCTCCCCACGTAGGGGGAAGTGGCGAAGCCATTACCTGGTTGTTTTATTAATTTATTTTGGGTTTTGGTGTCTGTTGCACCATTTTTAATATAACCTAGCACAAGGCTATGGAAATTGATGAGTTTTGACCAAGTACGTAGTTGCCATAGTAGCGCTGGGAAAATTATGTCCTCAGCAATTTCATCGATTCTTCTTGCCACATAATTTCTACACTGGAATCTCTTTGATAATTCCTCTTGGGGAAGGATGGAGTACCACTGTGTGAAAGGCTTCCTCTATACCTGGCAAAATGAGTTATTTTCCAATTGTAAGCGGTTCCCTTATTTGGTAATCATCTTGGAGATATTGTAATGGCAAGCAAGTTCATCGTCACATTTCTGTGATTGATTTGCCAAAGAGTCCTCCCAAGGTTAGCCCATGAATTATTTTGTTTTGGCAATAACACCCTAACTAATCAGCCGATTCCCTTTCGAATGATTTAATTGCCAAATTACTCCCAAGGTTAGCAAGGAAATTATATGCCAATAAGCAACTGATCTTTTCTCTTATTATGGCACATTTTCTTCTGCTCAGTCGGCTGGCCGAACGGCCGGTTACTCGCGTGAGTAGCTCTTCAGATAGATTTCTTAATTCCATTTCTCATACATGGGAATCGAGGGATAGGATTACTTTTTATGTTATATTTATTTGGGTGGTTTGGTGGGCTATAATAAGATGAAAAATCTTCCCCCACACTTCAAAATTACCTTAAAAATGATACATAATACAATATCATGCGATTGCAATAGCCTTAAAATAAAGTAGACCTTTTATCCTGAAAGTAAGTGAATTGCCGGCGTAATTCTGAGAATAGCAACTTAATAGTATTTTTTGTGATATGCGGAATTTACTAAAAAAAAATATATAGATACTTAATATTTTTAAAATGAACTTAAAATGAAATATATTGCGAGCCTGCATCAATTAGAGGCCGCCAGGAAACATGATGTTATTGGTTTATACATGTTTGTGATATTTTTCAAATCGGTTAATTCTTAGAGTTGCCTCGTCTGCTTTACAAGATTGACACTACACCGTCTGCACGAGCAAATGTTTAAGTTGCGTCATAGTTACAAGTTTTGTCCTGTTTTAATTTTCAACAAGCATCCACTGCATTTACTTGTTGCACTACTCCTAAGTGTTTTTTAGCTCTCTAACATTATTGTTTTGTCCTCTATGACTTACACCGCCGAAAGACACCTAAATACGAGCATACTCGCCTCTCTTGAGCGGATAATTTTTTCCAAGTCTAATTGCCAGTTAAACGGAACCAAGGTCAGTAAATACTTAATTTTATTGTACTCATATTCTGATCTTCTTTGCAAATATGAAAAAAGTAACTATGAAAATACGAAACAGAGATTGAAAGGGTTGCAACAGTCATGCTCCCTTCGATCCAAGATTCGTAGATCAGGCGGGAAATCTTGCAACGATCTAGTTGTAGTTGTCCCTAAGATTGTGATTGCATTTATATTCCTTGTTAGCCATGTAATTAAGTGGATTTAGTTCGTATATAACATCATTACTAATCAGCTGATTCTAACGAAATTTAAAACCCTTATGTTGTTTAACATTCTCTTTCGAATGATATAATTACCGAGGTACTCCCAATGATAGTGCAGGAATTATTGAAAGTTAGGAAGGGTGTAAGGTCATAGATCAGAATAAGTGAGAGCACGCGGCTTTTTGGTCAGCATACCTTGTTTATAGACGATATACTTTTTAGCATATCGCAAAAGTATTTTTGCGTTTGCTATTGTTGATATACATTTTATCTTAGGGATTAAATTAATTTCGGATTTGTTATCGAATATAGACTTTTATCATAGTGCTTATTTTCATCAGGCCTTTGTTATATATATTAAACTTTTCTCCTTGGGGTTCGACGCATCTGAATTTGTTTTTAACGATATACTTATTTTCCTAGTGCATAGAATCGTTTGGAATTAGTAAATGACGTTATACTCTTTTGTAATATTTATCTACTACAGTATATACTTTTGGCCCTAGGGCTTAGTACCATTTTGGATTTGGTAACAAGTCGATACATACATTTGATTTTAAGGCTTAGAGCCATTTGAAGTTGGTTATCTACGTTATGCATATTATATTATGGTTTAAGTTAATTTAGAATTTGGTATCGACAATATACTTTTTATCCTAGTGCTTAGAGTAATATGGAATTACTCTTAAAGCTATATTTTTTCTGTGGCTTAGAACCATTACAAATTTCTCATCTTCGATTTATTTTTTATCACATGGCTTAGAGTCATTTTGTATTTGTTATCGACTATATATATACATCTTATCCTATGACTTCGAGTAATTTGGTATTGTGTTATTGATGCTATACTTTTACCTTCGGGTTTAAATTCATTTCTCATTTGTTATCGACGATAGACTTTTATCATCGGGTTTATTGTCATCATGCCTTTGTTATATATAATAACTTTTCTCTTTGGGTTTAGACCCATCTGAATTTGTTTTTAACCATATACTTTTTTTCCTAGGGCATAGAGTCATTTGGAATTTGTTATGATCGATGTGCCTTTTATCCGAGAGCTTAGAGTCGTTTGGAATTTGTTATAGACGATATACTTTTTTATTCTAGATCTTATGGTTATTTGGAATTTGGTAACAACGATATGATTAATAACTTATTGATAAGAGTAATCAAAAATTGTCATCAAAGGTATATTTTTTTCCTAGGGCATAGTGTTATTTGGAATTTGTTATAAACGATATATTTTCATCCTATCGCTTAGAAGTATTGGCATTTGTTATCGACGATATGCTTTTTATATTAGAGTTTAGAGTACTATAGAAATTATTATTAACGATATACTTTTCTCTTAGGGTTTTAAGCTATTTGGAATTTGCTATCATCACTAAGATTCATTCGGAATTTGGTTTTGACGATATACTTCTAATCATAGGGGTAGAGACATTCGAAACTTCATATGGACTCATTTGGAATCATTTAGAATTTCTTATCAACGATATACTTTTTCTTATATATTAACGTTATTTGGAATTTGCTATCGACTATATACTTTTTCTCTTCGTGCTAAAAGTTATTTGGGAATTTCTTATCGACAATATACTTTTTACTCGTGGAATTAGAGTAATATGGCTTTGTTAACAACGATATACTTTTTATTCTAGAGCTTAGAATCATTTAGAATTTGTTAATGACGATATACATCTTATTTTGGGGTTCATAGCCTTTGGAATTTTGATAACCGATTTTTTTTTTATTCTATTGCTTAAACCCATTTGGAGTCTGATATTAACGATATAAATTTTATTCTAGTGCTTCGAGACATTTGAAATTTGTTATTGATTTATACTTTCTATAATAGAGATTAGAGTCATTTAGAATATATCTTAAACGATGTACTTCGTAAACTAGTACTTAGAGTAATATGAAATTTGTTTACAACAAATAATTTTTGTCTTAAGGCTTAGGGTAACATTGAAATTGTTATCAATGATATATTTTCTCCTTGACATTAGATCAATGTGGACTTAGTTATACACAATATCATTTTATCTCATGTCTTAGAATTATTTGGAATTTGTTATGAACGATATACTTTATATCCTTGAGCCACGACTCATTGGAAATTTGGACCATATATTTTTTCTCTTAGGTCTTAGAGTCATTTGGAATTGTTTATCGACGATTTGCTTTTTATTCTAGGGCTTATAGTAATTTGGAATTTGTTCGGGCTTAGAGTCCCTTGTAGTTTCTTTGCAACGATAAAATTTTTGTCTTACGAATTATAATCATTTGGAAAGTTATCGAAGATATACTTTTTATTTAAGGCGTACAATAATTTGAAATTTGTTATTTACGATATACTTGTTTTCCTATGGCTTAGACTAATTTTGTATTTGTTATCAACGATGAACTTTTTATCCTAAGGTTAGAATCATTTGTAATTTATTATCGAAGATAACTTTTTGCCGAAGTTATAGTGTTATTAGAAATTGTTATGAAGCATATACAGTTTAACATATAGATTAGAGTCTTTTGATATTTGTTATTGATGATATACTTCATCAACTATGTTTTTTCTCTTAAGGCTTTGAGTAATGCGTTTTTATTTAACTATATATGGATGAAATCCTTTTATCGTATGGCTTACAGTTATTTGGAATTTGATATGGGCATTATACCTTTTTTCTTAGGACTTAAAGTAAGTTGGAACTTGTTATCAACGATATACTTTTATCTTACTGTTTATATTAGTATAGAATATATTTGACCAACTCCATCTTTATTAACTAAGTATTTTTAGCTGATTTTGAAAAACATTGTTGTGTCTGAATGTAAAAATTACATTTTTTTTCTCAAAGTTTTCAACATTTTGATTTATCGCCACATGATTGTTTAATTTTTTTTTGCATGTGACGATATTTTCTATGTATATGATGCAAAAACATTTCTTATTTCTTAAAATAAACATATTTTGATGAGTTTCCATGGGGCAATTTTTGACTATCTGGTATTTCTTTTTATTTTGCAAGTGAATGAAATGTATTCGGTCAGAAGATCTTGCACAATTAAGCCTGATATATTTTGCTATAACTTCTGAGATCCTACCGTAGTTCCTAACATATATCCAATCACAAGTTTCATCGAGTGTGCTTGCCATGCTTATTTTGGTATGAAACTTGGTGACCAAGATAATGCTTGGGCGCCAGAAAAGGTAAGCATCACTTGCAACAAGTATATGCGTCGTTGGACAAAGGGCAAGAAAAGTTGTTCTTTGGTTTGGAGGGAGCCGACAAAATATAGCACTGACTGCTACTTCTCTGCTATTGATTTCACATGGATCCACATAAAGAACAGGAGCAGCTTCATGTATCCAGTTCAACAATCCATTATCTCTATTTGGAAGATTCCTGACAGTGACAAAGACTCCTCAGGATTAAAAAAAAGCAAAAGAATCAGTGGTTTTTGACGATGATGCTCTACATCCTTTTCCCCCAAATGGAATTAAATGATCTAATTCGCAATTCTACCTTATCGGAGTCTTCTGTCGAACTGCGAGCATCCAGATTGAAGAAAAATTTCTTTTCGGACACTGCTTGTATCACCTTCCACCACAACAGATATCAAGACTACTCCGTTATTCTTTGAAGAGAAGGGCTTGGGATATTGTACAGATTTTACACAAGCTTGGAGTGGCAGATTACCAACCCAAAGATTGAAATGTGTTCATTGACAGCAGTAAGCGATCGCTGAAGTTTGCCTCTGTACCCCTCGTTCACTCGACTACACTGAAGGATAAGTATAAAGCGGTTAAATATGTGCTGGAGAAAATTCGTTATGATCAGTAGAAGTAATTGATTTGTGTTGACCTGAAGGTGGTGAACTTTTGTGGGGATATCACTGAGGGTTGATCAAATATTCGTACTTTCTCTGCATGTGGGAGAGTACGGATCGAGTTCAGCATTACACGAAGAAGGACTGGCCTATATGGGAAAAATTGGTCCCTTGCAGAGCAAGAAACGTCAGAAAACAACCCTCTGGTTTCAAAGACATAATACCTTTTTCATCGCTGCACATCAAGCTTGGCTTTATCAAACAGTTCATCATAGCTCTGGATAAGGATAGTGGCTTCTTCACTTACTCGTACCATGCTTTTCCAGGACTGACCATGGGAAAGTTGAAAGCAAGACATCTTTGACTGGAAACTTGGAAGGCATTTGTTCTTGCGTCAAGAACTTTCTTGGCAACAAGAAGGCCAGGAACAACACCGAACATGTAACAAATATGCTGATTGTCTTCTTAAACTTCGGATGCAACATGATCATCAAAAGACATTACTTAATATCGCATATTTATCAGTTACCTGAGAATCTAGGATCAATAAGCGACGAACAGAGGGAGAGATTCCATCAAGACATGAAAGAGATGGAGACCAGATAGCGTACATGTTGGGATGCAGTTATGATGGCTGATTACTCTTGAACTCTAAGGAACGACATCACTAGGAGTTTGAATGAATGAAAGTTCATGCCCTAAATTATAAATTATAATTATCTAATATCCAATTTACATGTAATTACCTTTATCAAAGTCTAGTATTCAATATACACTAATCAATTTAGGTTACATTTATACATATAATATATTCTGTTCGAAAACGATGTTTTATAGTAAATACGTATTTCTGACGAGAAATATTAACAAAAATCAACCGAAAATGTTAAAAAATATAGTCAATTTAGTTATAAGATCGGATTTTTTGAAAAGAGCCCTAGCATAAGCCTGACCTAATTGAGGAAACGCTTGTCATTTCCAGATTCAGGGGTCCACATTGTCATAAATCAGTTGCAATAACTTTTTTTGTAACTAAGTAATATCAAAGATATATTTTTCTCCTTGGTCTTACAACCATTTGGAATTAGTTTTTAAAGATATATTTTATAGAATGGCTTTGACTCATTTGTCTTTCCTTAAGAATGACATATTTTATATCCTATGGATTATAATAATTTAGAATTTTTTTATAGACGATATAGTTTATATCCTAGTGCATAGAGTCATTCGGAATTGTTTATGAACGATATACTTTTATCTGAAAGGTTAAAGTCATTTAGAATTCATTAAGGCCTATATATTTTATAACTTGTAGCTTCTGATTAATATGTAATTTTGTATCAGTTAGGATTTTAAACTAGGGCCTAATGTGACATGGATTTTTATAAACAATTAATTTAATCGTATTGCTAAGAATCACTTGTAATTTATTATCGACGATATATTTTTATATTAGGCCTTAAAGTCATTGGCATTTTTTAATTATCATTATCTTGTGAGGGAACAAGCACGTGATGGGAGAAATAACTTCGCTTTTAAGCATTGCCTCCACGTGATGGACCTCGTAGTCGCTTACAAGTATTTTTTGAAGTTCAAAAGCGTAAGAAAAAACAGGAGCAGGCTCATAGGATGCAAGCCTTATCAATCCGAGTATTTAAACAAGGAGTCTACCACTCCCCCGCCCGCCTTCCAGCCACGCTGGGAGCAGCTGAGACAAACGCCAGCCGGGCCGCGTTCGCTATTACTCAAACGATGGACGATAGTCCCCCCCTTGATTCTATGGGGTAAGCCCCCTCACTCCAGGCGTGCATATGTACCCTTGTGAGGAGGAATCCGGGAGATTTGTGCGAGAGAAGCTCACGGAAGTAGACGATCTTACTCCTCCTCGATTTGGATTGTCATACGCCGAAGGCAAGGAAACTTTGTGGGATAAAACCGAATATCCCTCCTTGGATAAAACAAATATCCACCCCAGAATTAGTTAAGAATTCTTCTCCCCGTAAGAATACTTGTCTGACTCCGTGCAACGACGCTATCTCCAAAAATGCACCCAACTCTTATCCCAAAAGCTTCAATTGAAGAGTGATCTTCGCGTAATAACCCCTTAATTACGCATAGTCGTCCAAACAATCCGTTGACATCTCAGAAGAAAAAACACCTTCCGTTTTTTTCGAAGAATTTACACTGGAAGAATCCCAGCCTTCATTCTCGAAGGCTCTGCTCCCCTCCCCGGTCATCTCAAAGGAATACTTAAACTCCGAGCAAGTTGACCCTGGACCCAGTCAAAGTAACCACACCTCATCTCAGCACCTTGAGAAAAACAACCATCGCCCTCCCCCCTCTCCATTTTGTACGAGGTATTGTAACGAATATTTTAACTAACCCAAATTTATAACTGCCGCCTACTGCCCCCCCCCATTATAATTGTGTCTTATTATTTATTTTATCGTTGTACCATTTAACCTAAATTATTAATATTTATTTAAGTCTATTTTTTTGTCGATTCCTCTAGTTCCGACCCTTGAGCTTATTAAAACCGTGTAACAGCCTGTAACCAAGTGAGATTTGGAACTCTCAGCCAATACCAAGATTTAAAGTAGTTCTATTGGACTAGCCCTCCCTTACGAGGATCTGACCTCGTAACCGGACCTCGGCCGACCCAAAGTTATTAAAAGAAAACCCCCGTGCACTCTAAAATCAAAAAATAAAATACGAGGGCGGTCAATAAGTTTGCGATTCGGATATAAGGAAATATGATATGAGGAAAAGTGTTTTATTATTTTTCAATATAACTACCCTCGACTTCAATCTCCCAACTGCTGTTCAATCCACTCCTGGACGGCGAGCTGGACATCTTCATCGTCCCCAAATCGGCGTCCACGCAGTGCCGCCTTGACCTGGCGGAATAACAAGTAGTCACTAAGGGGCTAGACCTGGACTGTAGGGGAGATGGTTGAGCTCCTCGAATCCGCACTCGTGCAGGAAAGCTGGCACAACTGTGGCCTTGTTGACTTTGACGACGTTGAAGTCAATCATGGGGCGTGAGGTTTCTAGGGACCCAACGGGCAGAGACCTTGGTCATGGCCAAATCGTAGTGAATGATGTTGATAACACTTCCATGTGATATTCCAAGTTCTCCCCCGATTTCTTCGACCTTCACCCGTCGATTTTAGAGGATTATCCTCTCCACACGGGCCACGTTGTCCTCGGTGGTCACGTCTGACGGGCGTCCTGGACGGGGGGCATCTTCAAGGGACTCACAACCATGGCGGAACTCCCTATTCCAGAGAGCAATGGTTGCATAGGAAGGGGCGGTGTCAGTGTACACTGCAACCATGTGTTCATGGATCTCTTTTGCATTCTTGTCTTCCTTGCTCAAAAACTTGATCACTGCGCGGTGCTCAACCTTCTCCATTGTTAAAAAATTTGTGACTGACGATCTGCGATCAGCTACTGCTTCTTAAATAGACGAGGCAGGAGCGTGCGGCTGGAGGTCCTGACTTGTCATAACTTGTCCTAATACCCCCCAAAACAGCCATCCCCCTTCCTCTGTTTTGCCCTACTGATTCGGAAAACTTATTGACTGCTCCTCGTAGATATATATATATATATATATATATATATATATATATATATATATATATATATGGTATATAGAACTATACCACGACAAAAAATTTTATTATACATTTTATCTTAGGGCTTAGAGTAATTTGTAATTTGTTATCTACGATATTCCTTTCATCCTCAAGATAGGAAATAGGGTGAATTTTTTTATATTCATCGTTATTTTCTAGTCCCTCTCGAATTGGTTGATTTTTTCAATCTCTACAGCTGTCGATTGTACCTAAGCACTCACTTTTTTGAATGGGCATACTATTTGGTTGGTCTCATCTGAGAATTGAATATTGAAGCATTCCGACATTAAAGGTGCTGGCGGCTCCACTGTGTAAATAGAGTACAGGGTGGGGTTGAAACAGTTCCGCTGCAGGAGTCCAGCTTCCAATTGGACCTCGGTTTCTTTCTAGTCATTGATTTCCACGTATTATCTTCTCTTTGCCAACAGTCGCTGATAATTCACTCCAGATTTTTGTTCATCTGGATGATCAAAATTTTGTGTTTTATTCATCTGACCCAGACTTTGTCAAATCCCTTTCCTATACCTCTGAGGAACACATCAATGTATTTTTAGTCAAGGGCGACTCTCCATATACATATCACTATATCGGTCGACCCGTCCGTACTTTGCTTGTTTTGGTTTGGTAATAATAGCCTAACTTTTCGGCCGATTCTACAGAAATCTGAAACCCTTATGTTGTTTTACATTCTCTGTTTGAGTGATATAATTGCCAAGGTGCCCCCAACGTTAGCCTGCGAATTATTTTCTTTTGGCAATAACACCATAACTATTTGGCCGATTCTAACAAAATTTTCTCTTTCGAATGATATGATTGCCCAAGCCTTCCAAGGGTTAGCTAGGAAATTGTTTGGCAATAACATCATTACTATTCGGCCGATTCTAGAGAAATTTGAAACCCTCATGTTGCTCTACATTCTCTCTCAGATGATATAAGTGCCTATCTCCTCGCAAGCTTAATCATTTAATTATTGAAAATTTTGAAGGGCGTAAGGTCATAAATCAGAATAAGTGAAAATGAATTTTAGCCAGCAAACCTTGTTTTTTCCCCTCACCTCGAGGATCTTCTCTATGATGGTGCCAAGTCATATTGTAGTACCTCTTCCTTTGCGGAATTATTCAATAAGTCTTCTGTTAAGAATTCGGTTTAAATTCAAAAGTGACAAAGGGCTTTAGCAGTTAAAGTGATCCGGTGGTTTGCCTTGTTTTGGAATCAAGATCATTTAAGCTAGTTTGATGTCATCTGGAAGTATCCGATGTTGCAGCAGCATTGATTATGTCTTTGATCGATTCAATGATGTTATCCGGTGCCTTGGTAAGTGTCTAACTGAAGATTTCCGAAATGTAGATAACTTTTTTTTAATGAGCTGATAGCACTATTTAGTTATTCGAAGGTAATTGTGGCCCATGGTCCTTTATTTTTTCAATTTGTTGTGCTATGACTGGTTTAGGCAGATTTTTTCGTGGTTGTTTGTGAGATTTTCGTAAACTATTTCTTATGTTGCTGGATTGAATTCTAAAGGGTCTTTCAACAAGGACACTCGAGCTTTGTCAGACGATAGTGGTCATGTTGTTAAACCGACATCTGGTTTCCTCACTGTGAACTGTTTAGTAGTACTTGGCAAGTCACGATGGAAGTTTATAGAGTTGAACAGCCTGTGCAATTTATCAAATGTTATTATCAAAATCACTGCTCCGTTCGACCAATGTTCCGCGCATTACGTGATTTCTATCTTTGCCACAATCGTCCTGCCGAGTTCACTGTTCGACGCTTGGTGGCCAAATTCGAGGAAAAAGGGTCGATCAACAATCAGCCAACACCCTACGTCACCGAAACGCAAGGTCTGCTGAAAACATCGCTGCCATAAATGAGAGTGTACGGTAAAATCCGAGGCAGTCAATTTTTCCGTCGATCACAAGAAATTGGCCTTTCTGCGACTT
The DNA here is from genome assembly GCA_963969495.1 of Ceratothoa steindachneri. Lineage (NCBI taxonomy): Eukaryota > Metazoa > Arthropoda > Malacostraca > Isopoda > Cymothoidae > Ceratothoa > Ceratothoa steindachneri. The sequence goes on from OZ018326.1 coordinate 84,099,169, forward strand.
CAGTTTGGCGAATTATGCGTAGAGACTGGGGTTGCACCCGTAAAAAATCCAACTTACCCAGGAACTTGAGGTAAACGACCATATACAACGCCGTGTGTTCGCTGATTGGGCTCTAGAGCAGTTGGAAGTTTCCCTAAATTTCCCCCCAAAAATCATCTTCAGCGACGAGGCCCATTTTTGGATGAATGGATTTGTGAACAAGCAAAATTGTCGGATTTAGGAAGAAAACAGCACCAATTGCATCCCAACAAAGTCACTGTTTGGTGCGGATTTTCGTCTAACGGAATCATCGGTCCGTATTTTAGTGAGAACGAAGATGGGATTGCTATAACAGTCACGGCGAGACTTACAGATCGATGATAAGCAACTCCTTGTGGCCTCACCTGGATTATATGGATGCTGAGGATATGTGGTTCCAATAGAACAGCGCTACGTGCCACACTGCGCACGCCATGATAGACATTTTGCACCAGTGATTTCAGGGCAGGGTCATCTCGCGCGGCGGCGACGTCAACTGGCCAACGAGATCATGCGATTTAACCCCATTAGACTACTTTCTTTGAGGCTACCTTAAATCGCAGGTCTATGCGAATAATCCGCAAACAGTCGATGTCCTGAAAGTCAACATAACGAACACCATCCAGCAAATTCAGCCAGATTTATGCGACAAAGTCATTGAAAATTGGGCCTCTCGAATACATTCCACCAAGCAAAGCCGCGGCGGACATTTAAACGACGTCATATTCCACACTTTATCCCATAAAATATACTTTTAAATTTAAAATAAATTGACTGCATATATCACACATAACTTGTTTTATTTACATTTAAAAATAGAGCGACCTTATTGAAAGACCCTATACATTTTATTCTTGTTTAGCAAAACACGGACTTCCACTGGGCTCTGAAATTACACTTGATGGTTCTATCATTTCTTATTTTTTTCTCCTTGATATTAATTAAACGCTATTTTTCTCCTTGGATGTATTCCTTTCAGTTGGTTTATTAGCGTTTACTTTTATTTAGGTTATTTTCAATGTTAATTTTTCTGATGAGGCGATCCCATAGTGTTCCTTGTTCTTTTATTAGATGCATCAATTCTTCTTTTCTTTTTCTGGTTGGAGAGATAGTTGCAATTTGATCGTAGAAACGGCTAAGTTGCAGGTGCTTATCCCTCATATTTTCGGTCCATTTGGGATAGCAAGCGTGCGGTGTTTCGTTTTGGTACGGTCTGATTCTCTGCCTAATTTAGAGCTGATTTTATATGCCCAATTTCTTTATAAATTTGTCCCGGGTTGGCTTGATTAAGATCGGCTGTGGAAAATATAAGATACTCTTTGTATTCGTCCCATTTATCTTTATTGTAGCTCTTCCTTTCCTTTACCTGTATCTGTATCATGTTCTGATTTACTTTCAGTATAAGTGTCTCCAAGTGATCACGACATGCTACGTTGAAGGGCTGCATTAGCATATTGTATGGCATGTAGTGGCTGCTTAACTTTAGGTCTTGTTTCATAAGACCTGTGCTAGTAAGGTACGTAGGGAGGTCTGTATCAATTCTGTTGAATATGTTTATTTCCATGAATGTTTCTAAGTTCTCGCCACTTTGATTTTTGTCTCGGGAAGCATATGCTCTGTGTCTTGAGTTCAGGTTTCCCATGAAAATTGTTGTGAACACCGTGCTGAAGATGGTCATCATATTGTGTATAAGAATAAAATGGTCCCTCAGCGGTTGGTGTCCTTTCGATATTATTATTGGAGATACTTGTTTCAATTCTAACGGTAAAGTAGGCTTCATCTAATCCATCGATTTCTTTATAATCTAAGTCTTTTATGATTGCCATGGCTGCCAACTCGAGCACTTCATCGGTTTTTTTAACGTTAATGATGGTATAATTGAAGATTTTAATTGCTCTTCTATCTTGGTTTACTCCATGTTTTTATATTAAAATCTCGTCTGGATCGATTTCTTTGAAGATATTGCTAAAGGTTGGTTGATGTTTTTCCAATCGATCCATTTGCCTTACTTTGCAGAGTTCTGAGTTTTTTGTTTAGAGAGTTTTATTGACCTGCTGAATGTTCTATTTGGGAGTCTCTGACTCAAATCTTCTATAATGAATATTAGAAAAGTTGTCGTGGTTGAAAGACACGCAGTCTCCAGTGTTAACCGTGATTTTGTCCTGCATGACCATGTCTTCCACCTCTCGCTCATCTTTATAGGCAATTATACATTTGAAGGCCTACTTTTATGTGCCTTTTATTATATCATCTTGTTTCTTTCCTCTTGGCAGGGAAAAGTAATTGCTGACAAAGATTTTGAGACCTAGCTTGGTGGTCTCACCTTCCATATGAGAGGGTGCAAGATATAAAATATCTAATATAAGCTACTGAGAAGAAACCGATTTCAAAATAATATCAATGGAGACCAAAAACAAGAAAACCACTGGTTGATTACATACAGAGAAATCTAATATTGTTTCAGCTATTCCGATAAAGCAGGACATTACATATGAATGTTGCAGGGGTCACTCTGAGCCTGTAAACCTGAAAGTAATCAGGATTTACAGACTTGACACCACTTTCTCTCTCATTGTTTGTAAACTATATTACGGAGTTTGGTCGCTCAGTTTTTCGTAGGAAATCGTGCCATCTCGGTTGATCATTTATCGGCCTATTTTTCAAGTGATTTGTACAAACTATTTAAAGCCATTCACATGCAAAAGACTTTGAAAGTGCGCCTTTTAAATTAAAGTTAAAAAAATAATATTTTTAATTTTTTAAAATATAAAAAGTTATCGATTTTTATAATTACTGATAATTTTGAACAGGTTTGAGATGACATCGAGGTAAGTTTTCTATTCGTTAATTTTACTTTTCCAACGTCTGGCAAAGTTGATTAGTTTATAATTCTCACAGCATAAATAACACTTGGAATTCCTTGTATTTACTGTTGCTTCAGGGCTGGGAAATGATTCATGAAAACTTGCTTCAATACAGAATTCAGTGCAACTTCAGGAGAGTAACTAGCCGTCCTAGTCCGGTATCACAAATTGTCTACTTGGGCTATATTTTTCTACTTAATTTTGCTTGCCCTAACTTGATCATTTTGCTTGCAAATATATTTTCAAAAACTGTTCACAAGGGCTGTATTTTTTAAAACCTTCATCATTTTCTTTTTTTGCCCGCTATATTGAAATCATGGCCACAGGCGTTGCTTAGGGAAGCCGCCACTGAGGCAGATCCGACCTCCACAAGTCTCTGACTAATTTTCTTTTTTTTGAGGGAGCCTATCTGGCGATTGCCTGCTTAGGCATAGGTCGCTGTACACGACACAACCTACTACTAGGCTGTATTAAGAAACAAGTAAAAGAAACAAAAAAACAAATAACAAATAACAAGGCTAAAACGGAAAAAGGCTAAAAAATAATAACAAGAAGAAAAAGCAAAAAACAGGAAGGAAGCGCGCTCTGGGGTCTGGGGTAGGCCCGCCTCTCCCCCGGCGCAGGAACATGCAACTTACAAAAATCAATATTCAACTAAAAGGGAGGAGGCCAGCGTAAAGTTCACAAGTCAGTGTGTACGAACTCGTCCCGAGTAAAAGAGATAAGTGGTAGCGACCCCGCTAGTCCCGGTACCGGGACAGCTAACCTGCACGAGATCGCTTAGACTGGGACATTCAACAAGGGGGTGCCGAACAATCTGGGCGACAACGCAGTCTTCACAGTATGGCACAGGCGAGCGCTCCACTAAATGGCCGTGCGTCCCGCGAATGTGTCCAATTCGGAGACAACAGAAAGCAACCTTAAGACTTCACGGCATAGGGGCGTAGGTAGGTCCATGCGAACAGTCGCCGCCTAATGGCGCGCAAATTTATGTTCCCTTCGACTATCTCCCATCTTCTTTGCCAAGCAGCCCGGAGAGATGCCCGTATTCCTGCCAGGTAATTGTGCGAGGAAGAGCGAAACGCCGTTCTGGTGGCTCAATCCTCGAGAACTCTTTGGCGCCTTCATCGGCGCGCACATTCCCCGTAATTCCTATATCTCCAGGAACCCAGCAGAAGGTAATCTCAACATCAGCCCAGATCGCCAAAACCTTCACGTCACATATATCGCGAACCTATGCATGCAGAGATTCCAATGCCCCAAGAGCACTCAGGGCGCTTTGTGAGTTGCCATAAATCACAATCCAGTCTCCGAACCTGGCACGTCGCGTGATCTCCCGTATTGAGCTGTGCCTTGCAACTAGCTCAGACATAAAGACAGACGCAGCGCCTGGCAGAGCCCCCTAACTTCAAACAGAGGGTATAAGTAGTGAAAACCGAACCCCTCTTGGGACTTGAAGCCATCCGTATACACTAGTACGGTTCCAGCATAACAGAAAGTGTGCTCCATGAAGGTCAAATCTAATACCCCCGGCACTGTAGAAACTTTGGGAGCAGAGGTGGGCGACAAATTGTCAATGGTGGTACCCTCCAGAGTGGTGTCCTAGGCAAAAACAGGGGCACCCTTAATACCAAGCTCTCAAAGGAGTTTCCTAGCCCTAAACCCAAAGGACTTAGGGAATGACTGGCATCTCTTGGCAGCATAGGCACCGTTGAGATCAGCTGCGGATGCAGTGAGAGCTGTTGGCAACTAAAGAGGGTACCGGACTCGCAAGTACAGGCGAATAATGCACTCTGCACTGTGCAAAGGGAGTACCATCTTCCAAGCATCGACAAGTAAGCTCTCAATGGGGGAAGTGCGGAAGGTACCGGTCGCAAAGAGAAATCCTGTATGGTGGATCTAGTCCACCATGTGCAATACACGCTCGGCTGTGGATGCATACAACTCGTATCCGAAGTCGAACTTCGAACGAATATCAACTTACACACGCAGGAGGTTAGATAGATTGGGGGAAACCGTGCGGGATAGAGTTATTTCTCTCCGGTGTGCAAAAAGCGAGCACAGTAGCGATTCGCCAGGAATCTTGGAGGATACCGTCTACCCAGATCCTGTTGGACATATCTAACAAAATGGCCATGCCTTGCTTGCCTTGGTGTTGAAGCATGGCGCACGGGACATCGTCCGGACCGGGGGCGGTGTCCGTAAACAAAGCGAGAGGCGAACACAGCTCACTCAGAGTAAACCTGTCGCCGAAGGGTTCTCCGCTTCTAGAGGTAAAGTCTAGTCAGCAGCCTTCCGTGACATCACGACGCACATTAAATGCTGGCGGAGCAGCATCCGGCTAAAGAATGCGAAAAAAGCGGTCACGAAGGATTCCTCCACGGACGCGGGGGCCAAGATTGCGGTCTTATTCTCCTAGTAAACGGGAGGGGAGACCTGCGAGAACTTACCCCGAATCCTTCTGACTTGTTTTCACACTTCTGCTAGAGGGGTCTTCCAGTTAAGTGAAGACACGTGTGCCTGACAAAAAGAGCGGTGGGCTTGCTTTGAAATATACAGGAACCTAGCCTTAGCTCGACGAAATTTATCAACAGTGAAGTTGTTTGGGTGGCGCTTATAGCACATGCAGGCATAACGTTTCTGTTTGAGGGCCGTCTCACACTCGCCTGACCACTACAAGAGCGCTCAGCTTGAAAAACAGCCAGATGTTCTAGGAAAAGTAGTTTGAGCCAAGTCAATGATGTTAACGGACAACTCCACGGTCTCATCTATCGACATAAACTCCTCGACTGGGACAGAGCAATCAGTCATTTCCTGAAATGCGGAGCCCCGCGCCAGCGCAAAGTACCACCGGGGCGGGATCTCTGGTTTCAGCGAGCTAAAAATGATATTTGATTGGGAAAGTGATCACTACCATGGAGGTCATCGACCACCCCTCACTCAAAATCAGGCTGTTCATCTAAAGAGCACAAACATAGATTGCGACAGGAAAATGAAGTGCTTCTCACGCAGTGAGGCGTAAACTCCCTTTATATTTAGGACACCTATCTCAAGCTCGTCGATCAGGTCGGGAAAGACTTAACCCCTGAGGGGTAATCAAGTATTCTTCACAGAGGGGGTGTCTTCTATTTAGACATCAGAACAAGATAAAGGGCCTCGGCATCCGTGCCAAGACGCGGTGGAAGTCCCTTGCGTCGAAGTCGGCTGACGGTAGAGTTTACGGGGAAATAATAGTATACCTCCTATCCAAGTGCAACTGCACAGGTACTGCCTGAAGGGAGGTATCTAAAGCAAAGAGGAGAATGAAGACATCATGTCGAGGGGAAATCCTGCATCCTCCCGCCAGGCAGTCATACCTTGGTGGTGGGGTCGCAAAACCATTATACGGCGGAAGGGTGGGCAGAGGGCACTCACCCAGCATAGTCCACTGCAAAAAGATAGCTAAACAGGAAGGGGAGGATACGAGACTCCGCATGTTATTCCCAGTTGACCCACAGTCCACGGCAATTCATTTGAAGGAATATGCCCTCTATCCTTAGCTCGAAGCAGATGCGGGGGCACTCGTCGAAGCGAAGTCATTCACGGGAATGGCCATACGCTTCCAGGAGGCAGAACTCCAAGCGCTGTGGGCCGGACAATGCGTTGAAGGCGCTGTCGCCTCCAAGGACTTAACGGGGGAGGTTGGGCTTTCCAAGCGAGTCTTTTTCTCCCTCGGTCTCGATACCTTAGGCGAGCGGGGTGGCTTCAGAGGTGGGGGTCCCTTTTGGAGGGTCCTCCACCTCCAAGGCAGCCAGTCTACCACTGGGTGTGGCCGAAGGAACCGAAACTCCTTTATTGCTGTCCTCATTTCGGGACCATCTTGTCAGCTTCAAGAACCCCGGATGATGGCCTCACGACCCTTTTCAAGAGTGTTGCCTCCCTTGAGTCTAATGATTCGGTCAGGCCCGTGGCTGTTTCACTCTACGCGAAACGGTCACGCTAGGGGAAGAAAGGGGAGCTGTGGGTTTAACCGGGCCTGGTATGAATCCTTTGTGCCGTTATCTGTGTCAAGGGAGGGCCCGGGATGGGCAGAATCCACAGAAGGGTCCCGAATGGGCGCGGAAACGACAGTACTCGTAGGCCTGGAGGGGTCAGGAGCAGTGGGTGTCTTTATCAACATTGAGGCATAGGACGTCACAGGCAGCGCTGGACGCGTCAGGGCCAAGTCATTAGCCTGAACGGCTAGGATTTCCTTCTCAAAGAGATACTCACCACATTTCTTCGAAAAGGCGCGGTGCAGCTATCCGTAATTGAAACACTTGGTTACACACGATTTGGACTTATCCTGTGCAGCCTTGGAGCAACTTACACAGAGTTTGGGTAACCTCGAATTTGCGCGTCTACAAGAGCGATTAGTATGGCGAAGCAATGGCAGTAATAGCACCTCCGTTTTAGTGGAAAGAATGCCTTCACGTAGTAGCTATACCAACCGGCACGCACTGAGTCAGGGAGCTTATTATAGTCGAAAGTGGCAAAGATTGTATAGGTGTGTCTCAAGGCCACTCCCTGTTTTCTCACCACACGTTCGAACTTGACAGCCCCATGATCGGCGAGCTCTGAGGTGATGTCATCTATGGAGTTGTTTACGAGTTCACTCGTATAAACTACTCCTTTCATGAAGTTCATGGTAGAGTGTGGCATCACACTTACAGGCGTGCAATAAATTATACGAAGGGCACTAATAAAGGCCGCCTACGATGGATTCGACGCATTCCTCAAAAGGCTTTCGTCCTAGAAACGGATCACCTTCGGCCCTTTACCAATTAGACTAGCTAGACCTCGCCCCTGGTGGATCTAGTTGCCATTAGCCAACATTCTGCCATCAGTGGTGCGAATAACAAGAGAGCGTTTGAAGCCAGCAGTGTCGAAAACGCCAGGCAGCCTCTGAATGAGGGGCCCCAACGTAATTGACGCTCCGCTTTGCATAGTTATGGTCTTCGTTTTAGACTCAACAGCCGCGGTAGCAAAGGGAACGGACGTGCCCATCTTGGCTTTGTGGCCTACAGAAACGGCATAGTCCCGTCTGTCCTCTCTTCCCCAGCGGGAGATGAGCCCCGAGTCTTTTTTGTATTCTTATTGTTTTTTTCTTTTTAGGAGAGGAGGACGGGGATTGAACCCGATTTTTCCCCCTCCTCCGACAAGAGCCCCCAGTCCAGATGGGCCGGCCTCAGCAAGATCCTTCTCCGAAATGGAGAAGGTCTTGACTGTCACAGGGGCAATAGCCTGGGGAGGAGATCTTTCCTCCCTTTTAAGTCTTTGGGTGCTCTGAGGAGAAGCTTTCACACCAGCTGACTCGGGTTCTTTGCTTGGCACCGAGCCCTTGTTTTACCCCATATAAGATCCTAGCAACTGGAGCTGGTTCGCCTAAGGCACTGCCTTTTTTGGCAGTCCCTTAGAAAGTAAAGGAGGGAGCTGCCTGAAGGCAGCTCCGTCGATGGTATAGTGGAAGGTAAAGGGAAATTATCTTTTTGATAAGTTCATATATGGGCATGGGGACGTTATTATTAACAGGGTAAGCAAACGCTCATCACCCCACGCAGTAGCCCACTCTGCGAGGGGTGAATAATGGGCTGGTATATCCAGCTGCCGCTTTTTTAGGACACTCCTTCCACCTATTAACCTGGCAGCTCATCAGCATGCCGGTCAACCTTGGGCACGGCGTTAAAACTGCTAGATATTTTGGGAGAATCAATTGAGATGTGGGGAAGGTGTGAGTGGGGATGAAGCAGGTTGTTTAAAACCATCCCCCCAGACTGGAGCTCAGGAGTAAGGGGCCGTTGTCCCCTCCCCCCTCAGCCCCGATCCGGGATAGTTGGGTGAAAGGAAGCTGGTCGGCGTCTACCCTGTGAAACTAGAAGCCGACCAGAGAAAGTTGTGGGAAAGGTTGTAGTAAAAGAGAGGAAGTAGGGCGAAAATACAGGCTGTCACAAAGGAGAAGAGGCTAAGCTGGTGCCGGACAGGGCGCTGAGTCCCGTCAGCACGGAGGTCAGGAAGGCAAATCGCTGCGCCCTTTATAGGGCTCTGACTAATAAAATGTTGTGTATATCTCAGAGTTGTTAAAATTTGCGGCGATGTTATATAACGTGTTCTGTGTTTTAGGTATTTATTATTTTTCTTGGATGGTTTATCTTGCTGTTGCGCTATTTTACTTGTTTGTGGTACTGTAGGGTGGCCAGGCCCAAGCCTGATAAAACCAAACTAGTACTTATATTTGCGGTGTTTGTATAATGATTTTTGTTGGTATTTTATCTTATATATAACTAAAAGAGTGTCCTGTAAACCTATAGCTTTGAATAAATCAAATTAAGTGCCGTATACAAATACTGAGATTAAAAATATTAGAGAAAGTAATCTAGTATCTATAGGATCGAAAATCATAGTACTCTCAAGAATCAAGATAGATACTTTTATTAGATCTAAAATAATTATAAGCAAATTAGGGAGTGCATTGTGTCCTTTTATGATACCAAGAGTCTTTTAAGTGAAGCTTAAAATTACGTAATGAAAACAATTGAACAATTTTCAATTTTTTTTACTATAGAAGTTTCAAATACTTTAATTACAATACGAGAGGTAATATTTTTCTATCACTACCCTTTCAAAACATACAATGATCGAAACTAAAATAATATTTATAGTCAATAAGAATTTTTTTTTTCAAGGGACCCAATTACGACCTAAATCCATAAAATATACCTTAATGAATTAGGAAATAAACCTTTGAGGCCCCTTGTACATCTTTCAAAATACCTATTTGCGAGGGAATATTCTAAGGAGTTTAAAAAAAGAAAATGTAACATCAATTTAAAAAAAAGGATTTAAGACAAATTGTCAACATTTAAGGCTCATTTTCCTTACTTTGAAGGTTGGTAAACTCTTAGATTCCATTGTTTGATTCCATTATAGAGCATCTGATATAACTTAATCAATGACTTACAGCACAGATTCCAACGTGGACACTCTTGTATGAGTAGTTTGCTTCATTTTTTACGAAATTTTTGAAAGGTTTGACTAAGATAAATCTAAAACTGCACTGAATGTGGGGTTGCGTACTAAATTTGATTGAAGAATGGAAGAAAAACTTTAGGCAGAAACTTGTTGTAAATGGAAAGAGCTTAACATAGGCATTAATCACAAGCGATAATCTTTAGCGATCTGGTCTAGGACCCTTGAGATGAATTTACTATGTAAAATGAAAATAAAATGCTGCTGACAGAAACTAGGTAGATGGGGAAAATATCCTATTGATTCAGAAAATTTGGTAAAAGTGTATTCAAATTGTTGAAAAGATAGCAGATACAATTAAACTTGGACAGGTGTTAGATAATGCACATAGTTCAAGATAAACTTTGACAAGATTATATTATGGGTTATCAATTTTTTAATGATGGCGAGATAAAAGGGATTTATCTACTAATATCGTAGGACTTAAAATTTTCAAAACAATTAAAGGCAGCTTCATCAAAGACGATTAGGGTTTAAGAAAACACAACTAGAAATTTTGAATTTAAATCAAAAAATATTATTCTACGTCAGTCGTAGGTGTGCAAGAAGTGTGCGAACTCTTCCTTGCTGGTAAGCTTTCTGTGCACAAAGAATTTGAAGTAAACCTAATTTCGCTGAAACCTTACATCGAGGAAAGGGATGGAATTGTTCTCTTCCCCAAAGTGGGTAAGCTTTCGGAGAAAGTTTCAGCCTACATTTTTTGTGGACTGCGACAAGCGTATCATTTACCAAGCGCAGTGAAGTGACATGATGGGGTGGTGGTTCTGCTAATGTGGCTTGCCTCAGAGCTTCCATGAGCAGGTAGGTAAACACGGCTGATAGGGGTAGCTCAATTCCTATGTAATATAGCCAGACCTATTCTTGGCATTCAAATAAGAAGGTGTTGAACTCTACGCACACTTTTACAAGGACAGTGAAGTCTCTCAAATTCATCTGTAGATCATCAGGCGGTCCCAAAAGTGCTGTTCTCCGTACTGCTAAAGCTTCATTGGTGAGGGCATTGTGAACAACAAATTAATATCATAGCTGATGAACTTCTTGTTCTTGATAAGAAGTATCGACGGTCAGGATATCAGGTCAGATGAATTTTTGGTGTGAGCCCAAATGGTAGTTTCACTAAGACCTGAGAGAGTTTTTTTCAGTTTTCTATTCAATCGACGGGATGTGCTTTCTATGCATTACTGATAATGGACAAAGACCACCACACAAGAAAGATGGCAAACGTATTGGGAAACGCCAACATCTACATACTTGCCGCTGAAGAGACTCCAATACCCAGAACCTTTCATATGGAGAGCCAGAAGGAAAGCCCCCAAATGTCAGGCCACAGTGTCTTTATACCTTTCACAATTTCTTGTGAGGCATCCAAATTTCTCGTAAGCTTCGATGTATCCTCGTTATTCACAAACATACCAGTTCAACAAACCATAGATATTATTTTAGATACTGCAATTCAGAATTGCAACACTTTCCACAACTTTACAAGAGACAAATTCCAACAATTTTTACAAATGGTGATTAAAAAGCGGTATATTTTCGTTCGACGGGAAAATTCATCAATAGATAGATGGTGTAGCAATGTGTTCGCCCATTGCTGCAGATATCTTTATGAAAGATTTTGAGAAGACCCTATTTCAAGCTTGCCCTTCGTCACTCAAGCCATTATTCTACAGAAGATTTGTAGACGACTGCTGTGCAGTATTTGATACCCAGGACCAAGCGTACCAGTTTTTTAATTATCTCAATTCCATTCATACTAACATTAAATACATTATGGAAACTGAAAAATAAAATCGTCTTCCTTTTTTAGACGTTTGAATTAAAAAATCAAATCAAGGCTTAACAACATCCTTAGATAAAAAACCTACGTTCAATAATATAGGGAAAAAATTCCAAAGCTTTTGCGACTTATCATACAAACTGAGCTCCATCAGGGCACTCATCTTTCATGGCTTTTACTTGTTATTTTCATTCTCTCTAATGCCTAAAGAATTTGAATTCCTAAGATCCTATTTCAAGAATAATTGCCCTTCCCTCTCACTAGTAAATACACTTATTTGTAAATTTTTAAATCCATAATATTTACCTCCCAATCCTTCCGTTGATGTTCCTAAAGACTCAAAATATTTTATTTTTCCCGAAATGGGTCCCCTTAATAAAGAATTCAGAAGAAAGGTTTCTAAATTATTCGAACGCTATTTTTACTATACAAATTCCAAATTAGTATTAGTTAACAAACTCAATATTGGTAGTTGGTTCAGTCAAAAGGACTAACCTCCTCTAGGGATGCGCAGTCGTGTTGTTTACGAATTCACTTGTCCTCGGTGTCACCAAGGAAGATACATAGGCAGCACGATTCGCGCCCTGAGAGCAAGGTTCTCCTCACACATTAGCATCAGCACCCGTACTGGAAAACCATTTAATCGTAAAGAACTATTCCCTATCAGAGCACATGCAATGAAATGCAACGCGGATATAACTTTTGATAATTTCAAAATGATTGATCAAGATAACAATGAGCAAAGCTTAAGAATACTACAGTCCCTTTATATTAAATCCCGTGCCCCTAGTCTTAATTGTGACTCGTCCGCTGCTCCCCTACTTATGACATAACTCTACTACCAATACAATCTTACCTGTCCACTTCAATCCCCCCTCCGCACTTTTCTCTGGAGTCAGACCAACGATGGTGAGTGGTTTGATAGTTCTCCCTTGTATTCCTCTAGGATTTGTAAAATCCTTAATCATTATAAATTATTATTTTCTTAGGTTTTGCATTATAGAAAAAGTTTTTTTTTTGGAGATATTTGTCTGCACTCTTAATATTCTAATTTCTAGACAATTTTTTTAATATTATAATTCATTGTAAATTATGTATTCCTTTATATCATAGAACCCGAAGATGAGCGGACAGCTCGAAACGTTGTTTATCCTCAATAAATGAAGATGAATTTCTCCGCATTCTATGTACTCTCATACCTGGTGAAATTATATATATATATATATATATATATATATATATATATATATATATATATATATATATATATACAGTATATATATATATATATATATATATATAAGGTGACAGCCAAAAAATTGTATTCTTTTTATAATGCTGTAATTTGTTAGCCATTAAAGCTTGATGGTAGAAATAAGTGTCATTACAAAGAACTATATTTGAAATTTAATTAGCTAGCTTAGGTAGCCTAGGCTTACGGTGGATAGTCTATCCCAGCTTGGGATCGCTTATCAATCCGGATATTAAACAGTTCTGTTTTATGCTCTCAAAAATGGCGCAATTAACGGTTAAACAGCGCAGGTTTATCGTGGAATCAATCATTCGACACTACTCTATAATCAAATCAATTAGACAAAAATCAATCTATAGAAATTACGCCAAGCGGAATGCACACAGCACAATTCGTTAAAAGGTCTGTAGTTTCTTCCATATTTCCCTCTTTCTGAGTATCTTTCATCTCTTTTTTTTTTCTTTTCTTCCATTTCCATCTCCCATTTACTCTTAGTGCACCCTTTTTTTCTCTTTTTATCTAAATAATCTCCATTTCTCCATTTATCTATTATCTTTGTGTTTCTATCCCTCCTTACGTTCCATGTCTCTCTTCTTTCACCCAATCTTTCTATTCTTTATCTGAATTTAGTCTCTCTCTATATATCAATAACCTTTCCCCGTCTCCGTTCCCCGTCTTTTCATTCATCCGACCTTTCTCTTCTTTAACTATCTGTACCTCCTTTTCCTCTCTATCCATCACTTCGCTGTTTCTCTCTATCCTTCAGTTTCCTCTTTCCATTTCCCCCCCTCCTATTTTACTCTTGTTTGGATAACTTTGCTTCTTTTTTCCTCTATCTATGATCTCTCGGTTTCTTCTCTCCTTCCGTTCCTCCTTTCTATTCATTCAACTCTTCTTTCTCTATCTGTGCTCCCTTCCTTTCTCTATATATCATATGTTTCTCTCTCTCTCCTTCCGTTACCTGTCTTACTCTTTTCATCTTCTCCTATCTATTTAACTATTCATTCGCATATCTCTCTTCTCGCTATCTGTCTATCTCTCTCCCTCTTTACCTCCCCTCTCCAATTTCTTTAAATACGTTACGATGCCGATAATCCCAAATTGATACTCGTTCCAAATCGTACACAAAAACCGGCGCAATTAGTGAAGCAGACAAGTTAATTTCATATCAACTTAGGGACCATAAACATTTATGACGAACGTTTTACCCCAACTACTCCTACCATCTACCTCTTATAAATCTGTCTATTTATTTACCTACCTCTTCTTAATTCTTTATCTATTTCTTTCTTTAGCTCTTTCCTTATTCCTCAGCTCTATTTGTTTCATTCTATTATTCCTTCTTTCTTCTTTTCCATTCTCGTGTCTTTCTTTTTCTTACTCAATGGCTTCAGGGATAGGTTGTTGTGTGAGCGTCTTTGATTTGCCCGACGATCATTTCCATTCTCAAAGCTATTAATCGCTTTCTCTCTCCTGTAAACTTTCTCTACACAACCTGCGTTCTAAGATAGCTAACAGCCCCGAAGGGCACATTATAAAAACCTATTATTATTAGATAAAAGAAATTCTGGTTATGAAGAAAAGTGTGAGTACGGAAACGAAAATTGACAAGGTAGGTACTTTAATTGATGCTGATGAAACAAAGTCAGTAAGAAATATAGCCATATTTCTCCTACTTGAATAGAGAAGCTGTGCAAATTATCTCATAAAAGATAATAATTTAAAGCCATACAAAAGTCAATGTCATCAGGAAATCACAATGTAGGATAAGCAAAGAAGGTTGTCATTTTGTCTTAGGATAAAAAAAATGTGGGATGATAAACAATTAGTATTGAATAACATAATTTTCAGTAATGAATATCAGGTTTGCGTGAAAGGCATGCACTCACGAGAGATAACAGTTTGGTGTGGAACAAGGGAAAATAAGATTTATGGGCCCTATTTATTTAAGAACCATGAAACAGGACAAGCTCAGTCAATAATCGCTGCCAGATATCTTGACATGCTCAAAAGCATTTTCGCCAATACCACATTCCTGACGAATGATTTCAGCAAGATACAGCCGATACTGTATGTGCCACCAAGAAAGGGTTGAAATGTCGCATTGGAAAAATTTCCCCTGGCTGGCTAGTTCACTTGACTTGTCACCTTTAGGCTACTTTCTATGGAGTTTTGTAAAGATCAAGTTTCAGTCACCCGTTTCTAGCAGACCCCAAAAGTCCACTCGAAACATTAACCTTATACTTTACATCTCCCGCGGTTTTAAGAGAAAATGGGGAATTAAACATAATTTCTTTGGGTATCTATTCTAAACACTTTTGACAAATTTGGAAAATTATAACATAAGGTGTGATAAGTGAAGAGCACAAAATGATACCGGCCGGTTCCTATAGCACCCTTGTGGTAACTAGGCCGTCCCACAAAGTGCTATAGAAAACAGATGGTATCCTTCTGTTCTCTTCACTAATCGCACCATCTGTCAAAAAGTGTTCAGCATAGATACATAAAGATATTATGTTTAATTCCCCGTTTTCTCTTAAAATCGCGACAGATGCAAAGTAGAAGGTTACTGTTTAGAATGGACTTTTTGAGTCCGTTAGAGATGGGTGACTGAAACTTGATCTTCCCTGGTGGTAACTAGGGCGATCCACAGGATGCTTTAGGAAGCAGGCAGTATCATTCTGTGCTCAACACTAATCGCTCTATAGTTTAATATAGAGTGGATATTGGGTAATTTATCGTGAAAATAAAAGAGACAGTTTATTAAGATATATGTATTTACCAAAGTTATATGTTAAAGACTTGAAGCATTGTACTATTCATTTTATTTTATGAAATCGCCGTCTCCCTCAACCACGCTCTATAGGCGGCGTCAGAACCTGCTAGACATATTCTCGACTGTACTTCTGTTTAACTATTGAAAACCAACGAAATTTTGGACCTAAGTTCCCCCTTGGTGGTGCACAGAGACCTATTGCTCTTTCTTAACCATACCCTGCACATATTAGTCCAGGTGTTTCAATTTAGGGAGGTTGAAAACCCAGATTGTTCAAGTGATTTGCTCAAAGAAATTGTCTGATAGCAAAGTCTTAGTCCTGTAGATAGCTTTGTGTAGGAAAGGGGGCAAAGAAAAATAAATAAAAAAAGGAGCGAAACGAATTTCGAACGCGCTTCCCGCGTCGCGGGATAGCTATTAATGAGACTCATAAACCATCCGGCCATCTTAAGTCCACAAAAAAGAGTCATTCAGGTCACTGCCTGAACATCTCGCACGCTACACAAGCCCCCTTCTAGAAGCAGAGCGTATTTTGAGGATTGAACAGAACGGCGTCTCAAAGTGTTCTTCGAGGACTAAAGTTCTCCCTACCCGGCACCTTGGGTCTGGGCACCATTGTAGATAGATTTGTGTAGGAAAGGAGGCAAAGAAAAATAAATAAAGAAAAGTAGCGAAACGAGTTTCGAACGCGCTTCCCGCGTCGCGGGACAACCGTTAGCGAGAATCCTAAACCACTCGGCCATTCTGAGTCGCAAAAAAGAGACTCATTTAAGCAAAGCATTTAAGCCACTTCCCTGAACTTCTCGCACACTACAGTCCTCCTGCTTCTGCGCAAATGTCCAGTCTTGTGTTATCAGACGTATGCCCTTCTAGCAGACACCTCCTGGATCCAGGGCCACAGCAACCCTTACATGTACTTAATTTAGCTTTCCTAAAAGATAAATGGGAGCATATGTGGCCTTTTCTACTGATAACCCCATACATCTTTATGTGGACCGGGAACATGGTGTTTATGAATATCGGTACATTTTTGGCGGACATAACAAGCCATCGGTTCTTTTGGGAGTTCATTAAGGCAGAAACCTTTTGCCTCTGAGAAGAACTAAAACTTGCTATCCCTGAGAAGATGCTTCACTTTTTCACAAGCTTCGCAGCACGTTTCTTACACTTTAACTTCATCTTCTGCCACCTGAGCTGGACTTTTATAATATAGTTTGACTAATAACGAATGTCTTTATGCACTAGCTATCTGATGAGAGACTCTGCCCTTCCCTTTTCCTTGGTTCTGGACTTCATTGACTTGCTTGTATCGTTGTAGATGATAGCCTGGATCTCCACTACAAATTCAGTGGGTGGAGATTCATATCAGAACGCTTAGATTGACGTTTCCGAGCCGCCTCATCCTAGTCTTATCCTCAAGCAAGACCAACAAATGTTGCATAAAATTTAAAAATCATCAAAGTTTTATCCTATTGAATACCAAAAGAGTTGACAGCCTGAGCAGAAGAAATATCTCTACCAAACACACGACCAAATATTTTAGCTCCAACTGGTCACAACTAATTAAGTATTGCTCCTTTTTTTAATCCAAAACCTGAGAACTAGTTCAACGGATGAAGACAAATGGCACAGACAACGACCGCTGGCAACCCCGTTATTGCAAAACCTTGCCATTCGTGGCATATTATTTCTTACGCATATGGGAAAGGCAGATAATTGCCTTTCACACAGCTCTCTCACTCAACTGCTACCATCGCTCCACAGCAAGTGCCAACCTTCACATCAACCTTAAATAAAACTCTTGCTCAACCTGAGTTTCAAGGCCCATAAATTGAGGGAACTAATTACTTCTAAAAGTAGTCCTTGATAAAGAGAATAGTGAGCGTGCTCACTTAACCAAGTGCTCCATTAACATACGTTGGTTTGGGGTTTGCCATCCATTATTCTTATTTAGCACTTAACTGGGTCTAAAATAAGGGCAAATACTATTTACATAAATTAAAAGTGCCAGTGAGATAGTTACGAAAAATAAGACCCGTAAATCTCCATGCTTCTCCAATATTACAGTAAGACAGTGCAAGACGCTTATACTGCTCGTCTGGCAAAAGAACTTTCGTTTATTTGAAGACAGAAATACTACCTGACCCCTCTTATTCACCTGGTTTTGCTCAAAATAATTTTTAAGAGGAATTGTATTTCAATCAATTCATGGATTGAAAATAACAATAAGTATATTAAAATTATTTTTAGTTAGGTATAAAAAAAATTGGTTCCACGCTCGGAAAAATGAGTTTCCTCATTAGAAAAGTGCAATGTCGTCATGATAATTAAAATTTCATGAATAATTTTAAATTTAAATTGATTTTAATAAAATATTTATGCAATTTCCAGGATTTTATCAACAACCTATATGCAACATTAAAATATACAACTTAAACAAATCGGTAATTTTTTATGTTTTTAAATCATTAATTGTATTTGCATTTGTTATACTATTTTTTAGAGATTTTTAAAATGTTTTTCATTTGGGGGTAAGTGCCTGAGCGATTATCCGTGAATGTATTTCAAAATTTAAGTTTTTTCGGATTTAATATAAACCTTTTATACGTGTAAATTATGTAATGTATATGAAAGAATAAGAGTTTCATAAGAGTTCTAGTCCAGCAGCCAAATTACCCCGGAATAGAGTGTGATTTCTGTAGCAGAGTTTGTGCTTCGCGCATCGGGCTACATAGTCATCTTCCCTGGGACAACCGATAGCCACCATAAATTCATCTTCATTTTCATCGAATGAAGCTCGAAGAGTCTTCGTATTCGAAGGACAGCCATAAGTTAAGTTAAGTCAGGAACTGTTCTTGTCCATTCTTAATGGTCACTGCATTTCGAAAGGAAATTAGACCTTTGATATATGTCACTAATGTCGCTTCTCATTACCCCTCTTTCCTGTATATTACATGCTTACTACACTTACCGTAATTGCCAAATGTTTAACTTAGATCTACAATATGAATTTGTCATTGCACGTAAAGTGAGCAGTGAACAGAAGCAATAATGGAGGTATCCAAATAACACCCCTGGGTATGCTCGATTAAGGGAATTCGACTCAGATTTCGACTAGATTCTGTTCTCATTCTCTGATCTACCTTCATTTTTGTAAATGGTGAAAATGAAGAAAATAACTAATTGATCTACAGGATTGTCTCAAAGGTCTGGTCCAATAAAAAAGTATAAAAGAAACCCACTATTACTTCATTATAAAATTTATTATCTGTTAAAAAACATGTTAATAATGTCATTCGTTTCCATCTATACCTTTTGACGCATCCAACGAAAGACATTTCAACCTTTTTTAGGTTTTGATGGATTATTTTTAAAACTTAAAATTGTTTTGTTATATACTCTAAAGGGGAAACCTTTTTAGAGAGCTTATTTAATAGTTTCCGAGAAAAATCGCTGAAATTCTTTCAACACATTGTAGTTGATGTGAGATTTGACGTGTGTCAAATTGGAATATGCTTTAATACAATATCTTCTAAAATGTGATGATGTACCCGTTCTTTCTACCGAGTCTCTAACGACAGCAACGAATGTCTGACGCCCTGAGTGAACTTCTAACTATTTGACTAGCTCTGGTCAGGGCTGCAAGACGGGCTACCCTATTTCTCCTCATTTGACACGAGTTTTAAGGTGGTAATTTTCCAGCTGCTTGCATTTTCAGAGGGATAAAGAGAAAATAAAACCACGGCGTAGAAGAAAGGGATACGAGAAATCAACTTTCCCTATAATGAAACCTTTTATTTAAAACATAGACCTGTTCTACTAAATGAAAACGGACTAAGATAGAGTTCCCGTAATTTTTGCATCTTATTTTCCCCTACATTTTGCTTTCTTCGCAAGGATAGGCTGTTTTTTTCAGACAACAGGAAATAATTAGACTTACTTATGATACCTCGTGTTTAGAAATACACATCGCCATTATATCCACATCATAAATCTAATTCACACAATCACACGATTTTTCTTTACATTTATTGGGATTTAAACCATCACATACACTATCTTGTCTCTCCTTTGTGCCACAAGCGCAAATGTCATGAGAGGTTTTCAGGCCATGCTTCCTCTCCTGGTTATATTGGGTTTGCTAAGAATCACATGAGAAGAGAGACTCTACTTGTCTCTGGAAGGGCAGACTCTAAGAGTAGAAGTAATGGCTTCACTCAATATCTAGTTCCTTTAGATGCACGCCTATTTTGACGTGTCTTTTTCTCTAATATTCATGGTCTCTCGTCGAACTTTGCTTCAGTTGAACACCACTTGCTCTTATCTTATCGTAACGTTAGTTTTCTTACTGAAATCTTATGTTACGGCGTTGCTTCCACTGACACTCTTTCAAGTCCTTCTTATAATTTGTTTCCTCACTTCTCCAGTTCACTTGGGGAGTGTCTGTTTATTGTCGCTTTATTGTTCCCGTCACTCACCTCTCGCTCCTTGAGTTCCTAAACTACTCTAATTTTCACCACTAAAGAGTTTTGAATTCGGGATTTAATGATTAAAATTTTTTTTTGTTTACACTTAGTCTATTCTTAACGATCTGAAACATATCATCTAACTCCTAACACGTATTTCTTATGAATATATGCAGTGTTTCTGCTCCTTTGTGATATTCTGACTATAACTTTTCTTTTGGCATCTCCGTCAGAAATGCAACCTAATATCATCTTAACTCTATCCAAAGTCATCTAGTTTATTCTCAATGTGTTAACTTTCTTAAACATCTTCGACGTTGCACCCTCCTCTTTAATTATCCATATGAGTTCCGCAAGGCGAATTACATTGGCAGTTTTCTGTCATACCTTACTCCTCATTGTTCATTCTCTGCTTTGGGGATTATTAGGAACCTTTTGTCATTGCTGTGGTTATTTTGTAAGCATTCGACAGGAATTGACACAAATCACAACTCATTAAACTACCATCATTTTGTTTTTATCCTTATCTGTATAACATGATATCTAGTTTAGTCTTTAGTAGATCCATCTCGACTGTTGTAAATAGACAACTTCAGCTGATGTCAACATCAACTCTGGTGTTCCACAAGGTTTTACTTACTCTTTCACTCTTTTCACTTTTAATTAGTCATCTCCTAAGCTTAACTTCATAGTCCTTTCATTCTTATGTTAATGATTGATTTTACATTCTTACTCTTATTTTCGGGAGCATAGCGCCTCCTTCGACCTAAAACTGTCCCACCATCAGTAGTTCTTTCAACCATTATCAGATGTAGAGGCAATTGTATAGTGAGGATCCTTCACTCTGGCTAAATTTTTTATTATCAAAACGAAGTTTATTTAAACATTCTATATGCTTTGATACCCTGCATATCAACTTTTTTTCAAAAGATACTCTTTAAAATCTAGTTTGATATGAATCTCTCAGGTTTAACCTTGCACTCAGGACGGGTTCGTACACACAAACTTGCTGACTATCCAACTTTTTGGAGTTGTGTGTCGTCCTTGATTTTATTGGACTCTCTTTGGTGTTCCTCGCATGTTCTTGCGCTGGGGGTAGGCGTGCCTACACACGACAACGGCGCATGCTATATTCTTTTTACTTCCTGTTTTTTTTTTAATTTTGTTAATTTGTTTTTTAGGTTTCTGCTCGGTTTGGGAATTTTAGAGTAGCCTAGTACTAGGCTGAAATTTTCATTATGGCCACTAATACCCGGGAAGGCAGTCGACAAATGGGCAAAAAACAAAAAAACAAAAATATTATCCATAGACAAAAATGATTATAAGAAAATCTGAATCCTCTGCATATTCAAAAGATTATTCATGACTTTCCACTTACTGAAACTTTATAATGGATTAATACGCCCTTGAAATGAATAATGTTCCTATAATTTATCACAATTATTTTCCACTATATTAAGAGAAACCATACAAAAAATAGTTCTAACTCAGCAATAATTCAATCTCTTCTGTAAAGATTGAGCTCATGAAAATCGGTCAAGAAGTCGCGTTTTAATTATCTTTTCTGACTCTGCTTTTTGGCAGCCTATTGTGAAGAACTTGGTAGATGCATTCTGCTACTTATATCCTGGTTAAGGAATATTCTTAGAAAACTAGCTTACCAGAGATATTGCGTTGAAGTTGCAATGCCCTAATTTATACGAAATGAAAAATCTTTATTTCGATCTAGAACTAAACTCTGGAGCAGTTTCCATCTCTCGGTTACTAGTTTCAAAAGGCAGGCAGTTACGCATTCAATGGATGACGGCAATCTAAATCACCAAGATCTTTAAAAAAACAGTGCTTTTCCCTAAAATAATTTTCTATGGTCAGCAATAGTGAAATCTTCGGTTTGCTTATAATCTCCTTTTACTTTGAAGTGATTTTAATTCAAGCAATATCCATTGCGGTGAAATTTTCTGAAACCCCCATGGAATTTTTATCGTAGTCCTAATATCGTGTAACACTTGTCAATCAGACGTTATAGTTTTGTTGCTCGTTAGGTCTTCAGATGTCTTTTTTAATGCACAGTATAATATCAAGAGAATACTCTGCAAGGTAGTGATCATTAGCCCATTTTGATGTGTACAGCAATACTTGTCTATCCCTTATTAAATCCATTAGGTTGGAATATTAAAAAGATAATTTATGTGTTTCACGAAGTCTCATCTACTCATCTAGCTGTAGAAGAGGTAGACATGATGTATCGTCTGCCTTTCACATTTACACAAGTATAGAGCAGATAGCAGCATCAGTCTCATTTGCAAAATACTACCCTGGCTTAATGATGAAATCAGTTCGATGTTTGACGAATGATTGTTCACTGGTAGTTAACATCTATATAATAGCCCACAAATGAATCGTGTTAAGTTGCGGAAAACTCTTCATCTTCCATAACCTTACATAACTCGACACCTCACGTTCCAAATCGAATTAGAAAAATAACGGACAAATACACCGGTCACAATTCACCGTTTGAAATTTATGGGTCGTTGTCAGTGACTAATTAGTGTCTCAAACATACTGGCTTCTTTATTTGAAGAAATAAGAAACATTAAAAGGAGTTTCCCTTTTCCATAGATAAGACAAAAGCCCTTCATATTTAGTTGCTTAATCATTTACAAAATTCCATAACTCTTAATTTACAAGGAATGCAATATTATACTCTCAAGAACTCAAAGCTATAAGACATGTCTTAACCAAAATCTAACCTGGAACTCACATATACGTAACATGACTTATATATTCCAAAATTACATACTTTAAGTTGCTAAAGTGCTATGTAATCTCATAGGGAACCGACGGGTAAATCAAATGGATATTCTACACATTAGTTGTACAATCTAAAATGGATTATGACTGAAAAGTTTACTAGTATGTCGGAGTCTATCCGTAAAATGAGATTTCGATAATTAAGTGAGGCTTCCCGAACATTTCTATCCTCTATGCATGTACTTTTTATTTATAAAGCGGTTTCCTACAACTTATATTTCACCATATGCAAGTAAAACATCGTTATCGTTTTTATCCAGCAGCGTTTATCATCAACATTTTATATTCGTATCTTTCAGGCTGGGTCATCAAACTACTATGGTAGATACCCTACTCGATCTCGAGCTTTTGCTCAACTAGAGACGGAATACATGGTAAATGTAAATGATAGCACTAACGTATCTAGTTACATTTGCACTAGCATTCCATATTCAAAGGTACCATACGCTAAAGTCTAGGCTGTTTGGTGGATTAGGCCGTAATGGAATCAAGGCTGGCATGAAATTTCTTTCTTTAGCTGACAGCAAGTCAAGTGTTTATATGCCATATATATATACGGACGGCTGTATATTGGAGTGAGGACCCAAGAAGGTTGGTTATCGCCCGAAAATATATTTTCATGAAAAGTACCGAAAGGGTTTCAAAATTTTCAGCTGAAATTTAGCATTAAATTTTATTCGCAAATTGTTTGTATTAGTTTTAGAAATTATTATGAATTTAATGACTGCTTATGGCCATTGATATTTTTAACCGAAAACATCAATTGATCTAAAAGATTCAGTCAGAGTTTGCCAGGAATTCTTGCCGCTATAAAGCGGCATTTTCCTGGTTACTGGTACACGTTGGCGTATCTTCCAATCAACGGGCCTGATGTAGAAGCACAAACTGCCAGTGTGGGTACCTCGGCAATAGCTTATAGAGATTTTTACCCAATTAATAAAGACTTCATTTGGAACATGTGGCAGACCCAATAGAGACGAATCATGAACAACACGATTTACCAAATTAAACGATCTATCTATCATTTAAGGTCATCTTGTGTCGGCCATAAATTGGACACGAAAATATAATGGCCTCTTGTAGCACACAAAAAGCCCACTGTGAGGCCATTGTGACTTGCCATAACTACGAGTATTAAACACCTAGTGGCAGATTGTCTCACATTAGCAGTTCTGCATTCTGCCAGTTTCTCTCTTCCTAAAAATCAACGCCATGTCTTCTATCTAGGTTGTATTTTATCTCGAGTCATTTTAAGATGGAAGAAGGAATCAAGCTTTAACTCGTGCACAGATTTGAGCCCATTTGTATTCTTTTACCCTTGAAACCACAATATTTTAAATTATGCAGAAAGTAGAAGCGAAAATCTGGTTTATGAATAATAAAAGAATCTCGCATCATTTTTTAAAAAATGATTAAGCTCATAGTTGCAGACTTAGAGTTATAGAGAGTTATATATAGTCTGTGCCTTTGCTATCTACATTATAAATTGGGCATAAATTGTTTGTAAGCAAAATGTTAAGTCTCAAAAAGAGCTAGAAGTTTTATGGCAAATCCCTGAATATTCTGGCCAAATTCAAAGGGGTATAAGTGTTCAAATACCTGAAGAACAGGTGTAAGCGTTGGCTGTTTTTAGTTAATTCCGCTTGTAAGTCTTTACGAATTTTATAGCAGTATGAGTAATTGGGCGACAAACTTTATTCAACTTGTTTAAATTTTTCTCAGCAGAAAACGAAAACAGATAATAGAAACTCCGCTAAAAGGTTTTAGGAAAACCTTAGAAAGTGTTAAAATTATGGAAAGGCAAACTGTGAGAGAATTCAGACTGAGTACCTTTAACAGAGACAAAATTAGAGCTCAAATCCTGAGAAATGGGAATATACGGAATTCTCTTGAAACGAATTTGGTTTCACTTTATTCATTTTGATAACTATAAATAATAAATCCGATGGGTTAGATTAAAGTCTGCACTTCTATTTTTAACGGAAAAAATAGAATCTTTACCCTTTTTGGGGGAGGAGTAAATAAGATTGGAATAGAGAGTAAGAGACTTATGTAAGTGATGCAAGACGACCCGGGTGAGAGAGCACCAGTTTTTCTTGGAGCACCCTGGGCGGGAGGGCTTCGGGTTGTTTACGTTATAACAGGGGGATTGCCCATGTTACACCACTCATCCTCTTTTCTAAAGTCAATAACTCTGTGGCTTTGGTTGGTTGTTTGGGTTACTTGAAGCAAGTCAAAGTGCTCCCTATTCAGACTTTTTCCAAGAACTTGTCGTTGTTAGGTTTGTCCATGATACCCTAATCATAGAGAGAGGGAATACTTAAATGACGACCGCAAAATTAAACACATCTTTGGCTATATAAACCTCATAGTGACAATCCCAATTATAATTTACGGGCATAAATGATTAATTAATCTCATAGGAGGGAAGTATAAATTAAAAATAACCCTCATCGTCACCTAAATAAGCTATGAGAGAGTAATGTTTCTATTTAACCTCTTAGTTGTTAGAAGCTAGTCTCTACTGATTTTGAGAAGGCGTTCTAGTAGGCGATGTTCTGATTGATAGCTTTGTAAAACACAAATGCTTTCTCCAGAGAAGCTTTGAGAAGTGTTGAATCCCAAAGTCTCTCGTAATTAATAGGTAGTTGTAGTAAGGGCTGAAAGTTGATTCTTTGAATAATTGAAAAAGTGTTAATTTTTGATAAATCGAATGAATTTGAAAAGTGTATGTACGATGCAGTCAGAATAGAATTTTTTCATTTGAAAGTACTTGCAAAATGGATAAAAGTTAAGGATAAAATGAAACTAAACACACCCCTAATTTTAGTAATTAGACTAAATCAATCTATCGTTAATATACACGCACAATCATGATATGAAAATATATACTTATTTAATACGGTGTGAGGTGCTCAAGCAAACAAGGGTATCTTGACAGCAACGCTAAACTTTACTCTGACTGTAAGAGTCCGCCCTCCCTGAAAAAATTTATGCGATGCTAATGCGACCTCTTAACTTTCTGCCTTTGAAAAAGAGGGAAAATCCCCACCCCCCTCTACTAGGGGGGGGGGGGAGGACAACTGCCACCTCAGGGCTCTAAACAAGCACAAATAAAGTGCTTCTGTTTTATCTGTGGAGAAGGAAGACACCTTTTTGAAGCTTCCTCCTCCGCAATGTTTACAGCTTTTTTAGCCATCCGACAGCGGAGGGGAGGCGTGAAAAAGAAAAGGGCGAAGCAAGATTATAGAAAAGGGTAGCTGAAATTCCATCTAGAATTCTATACCAAAGATTGGCAGTCGGAATTGAACATTAATAAGTTCGATGGGATATAAAAATACGTGGTATGCAACTTTATGATAAAGGCATCGGCTACTAAAGTTAAACGTGGTATTGGATGGGTAGCCTATTAATTTGTAGGAGAAATTTTAGGCCTTTAGTTAAGGGTTTTTTTCAGTAGCTCGCTCTGACATCTAATAAATGCAATTTGGGGATAGTTTGCTGAAAGTAGAGGATCTAGAAGTGGATGTGGAAATTGAATTACCATGGAAGTTCTCCAATCACATAGCTATTGTACATAAATCCAAATAATAATAAAAATATTTAGTAAATAGGCTTTTGTCTTTGGATGGATGTGATGGCTAAAGGCCATCTCATCTAGCCCAGGTGTAGCTCAGCTGCTTTTACAGAAAACAGAGGCAGGACCAGGGAACCAATTGTTGTAAATATAGTCTCGAAAGGAAGAAAAGTAAAGTATTGGCCTTCTTACTATAGGTAATTAAAGTCAACTTGTGATTTTTTAAAGGCTATGGTGTATCTTTTTATGTTTCTTATCTCTGCAAATAAAAAAGCCAGTATTTTTGAGACCCTAATTAGACACTGACATCCACCCATATATTTCAAATGGTGAATAATGACTGGTGTATAGGTCCTTTATGTTTATAACTTGATTCCAAACGCGAGGCGTCGAGTTATGTAAAGTTATGGTAGATGGAGAGTTTTCCAGAACTTAACACACGCCTAGCACTGCCTCTTCTGCCGAATGGCTTTGTACTATTTCCAGTCAAGGTGTTTTCTGTCAGTCGAATTCTTGGCGATTCATCTTTGGGCTATTATATAGGTGTTAATTACCAGAGCACATCCATCCACTGATTTCTTCATTGAACCAGGGTAGGATTTTGCAGATCAGACTGATGCAGCTATCTGCTCCACACTTGTGTTAAAGTGAATAGCAGACTATACATCACGTCTAACTCGCCTACAGCTACATAAGTAGATGAAACCTCGTGAAAAACATTTAAATTAGATTTTTTTTAATATTCTAACGTAATGGATTTAATAAATGATGGGAAAGTATTGCTGTACACACCAAAATGTGGCTGTAATCACTAACTTGCAGAGCATTCTCTAGAAATGATCCTGTGCATTTAAAACATTCCGAGGCCATAACGGGAAACAAAATTATGACGGTTGATTTACGAATGTTACACGATATAAGAAATCCGATAAAAAAATCCACAGAGTAGCCTAATGTTTCACCCAATGGGTATTGCGTGAATTGAAATCACCTCAAAGTTAAAAGGAGATTATAAGCAAACCAAATATTTCACGTTCGGTGACCATATAGATTTGTTTTAGAGAAAAGCGCTGTTCTTTATAAGATCTAAGGGATTTAGTTAGCCGTCGTCCATTGAATGCGGAACTGCTTGCAGTTTGAAACTAGTAAATTTGAAAGAAGTTAAAATGACAGAAGGAGGTAAACTGTTTGACAGTTTAGCTCTAGATTGAAAGAAAGATTGTTCGTACCGTGTGATTAAGAGGGTTGAAGATTCAACGCAATATCTATGGTAAGCTACTTCTTTAGTAATATTAGGTAACCAGGTTATAAGTAGCAGAATGCATCTAGTAAGTCCTTCATGAAACGCTGCCAGGAAGAAGAGTCAGAAAAAATAATAAAGATGCGACTTCTCGACCGATTTTTCTTGAGCTCAATCTTTACAGAAGAATCTGAATTAGGCTGAGTCGGATATATTTTTTGTATGGCTTCTCCTAATATAGTGGGAAATAATTGTCACAAATTATAGGAAGAATATTCCTTTCAAGGGCGTATTAATCCATTATAAAGTTCATTAAGTTGTAAAGAATAAAAATATCTTGAATATGAAGAGGTTTCAAATATTCTTATAAGCATTTATTC
Organism: Ceratothoa steindachneri; assembly: GCA_963969495.1. Taxonomy (NCBI): domain Eukaryota; kingdom Metazoa; phylum Arthropoda; class Malacostraca; order Isopoda; family Cymothoidae; genus Ceratothoa; species Ceratothoa steindachneri. Next base: position 84,127,377 of record OZ018326.1, read on the forward strand.
TATAGCTGAGATGTGCTTCTACCATAAAAGGTCTGAAATGACTGTTACACCTGAGATATTGATTTCCTACTGGTGTTTCATCAATAAGTTTTAAAATAGAAATTAATATCCATTTTTCAATGTTTGAGAAAAGTGGGCTCCTAAAGGTTTAAGAAAGCGTAACATCAACGAGCCAAATGCACTCCTCATATTTAATGAATGGAGGCGGAGAGATCATTTACGATGTCAAAGTTATCCCATGGTTGGATCCCATGATAGTAAGTGCCAGCCCAACTTTTCAACAAAATGCAAAAACCTCACACACAACCCCCCTTCCCTAATATGAAGAATCTTACCAGGCAATTTTGAAAGCATTTGGGTCAAACAAGCTTTGCCCCCCCCCCCTTCTAGTTCGCCAGATTTGAACCCGTTTGACTTTGCAGCGTGGTCGAAGTTCTTAAAGGCAAAGTGGAAAAATGCAGGGAGACTATATCAGTTGAAACCCTGCGTATCACTTGCGCTCAGGTCATTCTCCTTGCCTATATTTTGTAATCGCAAAAAATTGACGTGTGCGAAATTAACCTTTATTTACTATAATCTCTTATTCTAAATGAGTTAAATATATCAAGCAATGTTCCTAATAATATATACACCGAAGGCGGACTTAAACTTAAATTTTTAAATTTAAACGAATATACAATGGGGCCCTACATCAGACTTCGTGCCTGACGTTGCGTATAATTAAGCACGCAGCTGTACCGAGACATCGTCGTGTCTTCGATACAAAAGCCGTCACAATCAATATTGAAGGACGTGGAATGTATACTCTTTAATCTGCAGGTTAGCAAGGAAGAAAATTAGATTGGTATTCTGTATTAACACAGTAATGAATTAATTATACGATATTTATTCAATATGCGGAAGAAGGTGGTAACGAATAAAAGACAGAACTATTCACTTTAACGGAAATTGCCAATGAAGATCAATTTACTATTATTGCCTAGTATATATCGCTTGACTGTAGATACTGTGAGAACAATATTTTTATATGAAAATATAACTATCATTTTTACAATTTTCTAAAGTTAGCAATGACGTGCAGCCTGAATTGAATGTTTATTGAGTTCGGCGAAGTTAAAAGAAAAACGTATGTTGAATTGCCTGGCAATTGGAGGTGTAAATTTTGACGAGTATCACTTATTGGTAGAGAGAGATCAACGGTTAGCGGTGACCGTGAAGTATGATTCCCGAAGAGAGAGAAATTTCTCGTGAGTCTGGCCGTACAAAATTTTGCGCCTCCTGACGAGCTGGTTATATTTTTTGAAAATTGGCGGAGATGGCGTGCCCCTTTGGTTTTTGAGGAAAGAGTTCTAAGGAAATGTTACTTCTGTCTGAGGATGAAGGGAAATAGGAACGCTCTTTCTGGCGAAACAAAGTGAAGTTTCACTTATCACTCACTCCCGTTGACAGCCAGAAGCTAGGATGTAAGTCTTCCTTGATGCTCGTTGATGTCGCTTGCATGTTCAAGTCATGTTGGAAGTTGGGGGCTGGCGTCATTCACAAAGGTATGGAATGAATAAGTATAGGGGAAGGTGTTACCGACAATAAATGCCAAAATAATTGAAAGTCTGTTTATTGGATTATATAGAGTACGGGATGTAAAATAGTGGTGGTCACGGGATAAATAATATATCTAGTGATTTTCTTGCAAAGCCTTTGAGTCGAGCCATACCTGAGGACTGTACAATGATGTCTCAATGCAAAAGAGGAAGGCTAAATAGAAGTACGACATGGATAAGCCTTTAGTACTCGAGACTCTACAAGGCAAACCACATGATCGATTTAAGAACATAAGAACATAAGAAAGAAGCAGACTGCAAAAGACCACTCATGGCCTACACTTGGCAGCTCCTGTTCCAGTATAGGGGGGCAATAAACACATACTGCAATAAGGGGCTTTTGACCAAAACTATTTTTGCAACCTGTCGTTGAAGGGTTCTCCGCCTCTGGAGGTAAAGTCCAGCCGGCGGCCTTCAACGACATCACAACGTGCATTGAATGCTGGCGGAGCAGCATCGTGGCTAGAGAATGTGGAAAAAGTGGTTGCTATGGATTTCGCCACGGATGCGGGGTCTGAGATTGAACATAAGAACATAAGAAAAGAAGGAGACTGCAAAAGACCATTCATGGCCTACACTTGGCAGGTCCTGTTCCAGTCAACACACAAAAGATTTCTTACCAGAGAAAAGTCATCAACATTGTCACCCTTTACAGGAGTTCATCAGATCTAATCTACAATCTACATAAAATGAATCCAGAGGATTATGTCCACTCATGCAACCACAAAATATAATCTTCGCACTCCTTAGAAAAATATATACATATGTACATAAAAAAAGTCAGTCCCATCTAGCAGCTTCATCCATATATTTATCTAATCTATTCTTAAAACTACCCAGAGAGGAGGCTTCTATCACATGTCTAGTGAGCCTATTCCATTCATCTACCACACCATTTGTAATGATCACTGCGGTCGAAAGATGGTTGATAGCATTGTGCTTAATTGGGTCAAAACTGTATGAGGGCTGTGGTTAACTAGTTGTTGCAATGATGCGCCCGGAAAAAAAATTTACCAATGCAGCTTGACTAGAAAAATTAGAGTGTTGATTAATTATTTCCTGTTCCAGCTTCTTATTAGAAAGTAAAAGAAAAATAGCAAAATAAATATGAGAAACGTGTGAACATATCGAACCTTTGCGAAGAGATCTGGCTGAGAATTCAAAGGATAAGATATGTAAAATGATTGTTTGCTTTATTACTCTACAGAAAGCGTATGATCTTTTTAATATCAAAATGGCTATGGCAAGTTTTAAGAATGTATGAAGCAGGTAGTAAAGTGTTATTTAGTGTGAAGGGTTTGTGTTATGAGTTAGGAATTTGTTGGATTGAAAGATACCTGGATTCAGTGGTTTGTTATTTTGGGGGCTGTAGATGAAGTCTGATGGAACTAAGAGAGAATAATTTGGACGTAAATGTCAGATTATTGTACAATGCAGAGGGATATTTTAATATCTGGAGGTGAGGGGTTTGTAAGTTCTAATTGTAGCTCTATATAAAATATGGGTGGCGAGGGGATTGAGGTAGGGTCTTCTATTCGAGATTGTGCTGTGGCATTTTAAAATAGGTTATTTTTTTAGGTATAGCGCGAAAGATAGGGGCACCGTTGGCAAAGATTGCAACAACAAGATTTTTAGTAATAGGAATGTATAATGGCGCTTAGAGCGCTAGTGATTATTGCATGATTGAAGTTGGAATAGTCCGGAATGTTGGTATGGAAAAGGAAGGAAGGATTGATAGTGAAAGTTGTATAAATTGACTAATTGAAAGGGATTTGGGTTGAAGAAAGGGTACCACGAATAAGGAACTAGTCTGAAAAATTATTTATAGGTGAGCATAGTGTAAATGAGAATACCAAGAGGTAGTATGAGATAACAAAACGGTAGGAATAATAAATAGGTGGATGATATCTTCAATGGCTATTTCTAGAGGAAGTTTATCAGGCTGTTGGGGTCTTTGCCCAGGGATAAGACTTTAAAGGATGACACTCTACAACGAATATCAGCCTATAAATTTAAATTCTTACTGCGGTGAAAGATGGTTGACAGTATTGCGCTTAATAGGGCCTAAAGTAGTGAAGTAGCCTGTTAATTTAGTTGTGGCAATGATGTGCCCAATCTTTATAATATGGGAAGAACGCTCTAGAAAAATCCGAAAGGTCTGATGCGCTTACCGTGCGTTCCTTGTCCCCAATATCGCTGAAGAGGCTAGGTTGGTTTCTGATATGTCCCCGTTAACGGACTTTCTCTACTACATCCCTTCCTCTTTTACGTTACCGTCCTATACTAAGGATTTTACTACATCCCCCTTCATGTTTTGGTGTGGCAGTGGCTTGGAATAAAATGCAAAGGCGTTTCTTACTGCTTAACAAGCCTTCTAATCGTTCTCAGGGGCCTCCTTTTCATCATGTAGCAATGCATGTTCCCGGATTTTTCCAGGCTGGTCCAGGAATTCAGGTGTATTTCGTATGCCTACCTGGACAACATCCTCTTCCAAGGACACCCTATGGCTCTGTGTTACCTCGTTAAAAGTCTTTTCGAAACAACTCTTCAAGTAAATATTTGTAAAAGTATCCTATATCCCACTAGGCAGCTGGTCTACCTCGGCGTCAATATTGACCTACGTACTCAGCGTATCTGTCTGACGGAGAAGATGTCTCACCGCTTGAAGAGCGCCCTGGAATGGGCTCTTAAGGTTCCTAAAAATTTTTCATTCTGGAGTAGATTAGGCGGCCTATTGATTTTCATGTCTGGAGCTGCCCTTGTTCCTAGATTTTGGGTCCAATTGGCCTACGAACGTTCGAACATGGTTTTGTTGCTGGGGGCCCTGTTGTCGTCCCTGGAGCTCTCCTGATTCCAAACATAAAATGGCTTCCTTGTAAATATACTACCCCGGGGGCTCTTGGCTGACTATTTCCTTACACGACGCAACTCACCTGCATCATGCGTAACGACACCCTTGCCGTACGCGCCGAGTACATGGCGCTCATAATACTATATTTTAAATTTCCCGATTGCCATTTATTATCTAAGAGTACAGCGGCCGTAGCTTTGATAAATAAAGAGTACTCCTCAGGTGATAACTCAATATTATTCTACTAGTGGCGCTGATACTTTTGCATTGCCTATTTCTTTTCAGGAGCCCGGTCGTGACGCGGGTTCCTTCAGATAGCCAAACGGTAGATATCTGGAGCTGCCCTAATTTTTAAGGGTGCCAACATCACGATGATTTCACAACACTGCGTCATGATACATCTTTAGTGAATAGTCTCCACGTCATTGGGGAGTATAAAAGGACGCGCTCGCGAATTGCTCTTCACTCGAAGGCAGCAGAATTTCATTTTAAAAGTCGACGCTGAGAAGATCTCATTTTTGATAAAGGAGGAAAAGTCAGAGGAAAGGGAGGCTCAAAACACCGAATTTTTTTGCCTCATCAACCCTACGGGGACAATTCGCTATAGGATTTTCAACCGGCACCAGGAAGACTCGATGTCGTGCTAACCCCCCCCCCCCTCTACGGAGTCGCGAAGCTGAAATGAACTGATCTGCCACTCATCTAGTCTCGCCACAACTATGTCGGTCCACTTTGATAGACATAATTGGGGACGTAAAGGAAAGCAGGTTTGAGGATTAGCCCACTGTGGAACTCTACGGAAGAGACCGCCCGGTTACGAGGCGATGCTGAAAGCTTTGGGGAAGAGTTCGCTCTAATCTCTAAGGGTAGCTTCCGGCCAAGACCACAGGGGGACACACAACCGTCCCTGTGTAAGTTGGAAACAGCATCGATATCCAAACCCCAGATGGGGCGGCACACCGGGTGGTGGTAGTTGATTCTATCACCACCCATCATCAAGTCCGCCACTCATCACCCATCTGAGGGGCCTCGCCCGGGTCCACCCTCCATCATTCATCCCCCCCCCCCATTTGGCAGTTAAGTTCACGTAAGCTTAGAGACGAAGTAGAGGGAGCCTCCAAATAACCCAATACAGAAGACCACGAAGAAGAAGAGGTGCACCGTACTGAACAACAGCAAATTCCCCACAACGAGAGCATCTGCTACAACCAATTAACAGCGCTGAGGGGCCACTCTCAAGAAGAGATGGCCCAAGACCACACGACCCGGATTCCTCTGCGGGTTGTCGACAGGCAACCCAAGCCCAGCAGGGAATCCACCTTCGAGGCCGTGTACGGCAAACTGGGAATTGCCATGGTGAGGCTCCTAGATATACCGTCGGGCTACATCGCGATATGCGAAACAGAAAAAGATATTGAAGACATTTCCAAGGAGAATGCAGTCGAAGCCCTTCGAGCCATAGGACTGCAGCCAGCAGTGCCACCCCAGATCCTGGCGCACAGAAGCGTAGTATGCCGTCGGATCGACCCGTGGATTGGGCAGCATACAGCAGGAGAGATGAAAGAAGAAATAGAGCTACGGCAGGCCTGGGTTAAGGTAGCCGAAATAATTAAATTTAAAAATAGGAGGGACGGCAGCGATTACTCGCACGTATTAAATGTGGTCTTCTCGGAGACCACCATGGCACAGAAGGCGAAAGAACAGGGTCTACTGATGTTTAACGCCAAAATTAGCGGTGAGCAGGTGGAAAAGGGTGAGTTCACCCCGGTCCAGTACTGCTTCAAATGCTACAAAATGGAGACCCACGCCACCAAGGACTGCAAGGAGCCACAGGAAACTTGCTCCAAATGCAGCCAGCTTGGCCACAATTGGCGGAATTGCGTCAGCACCACGGAGAAATGCGTGAGTTGCGGGCAGGGTCACCGTACAATGGCCATGTCTTGCCCCGCCAAAAAGGACGTAATGAGGAAAAAGCAGGAGGCAAAAAGGAATGAAGTTACACGCAGGGCGAACACGTCCTACGCCCAGGCAGCAAAGGCAGCCATCTCAGAGGTGGATGCCAGAAAAACGTACCTCAAAATTGAGAATGAGGGATCGACTAAAATCATGACGTGCATACTTCATGCGCACGTCATGAATCTGGCTCGCCCGGGCACATTCGCCACCGTGTTGAACCAGATGTTAGCCAAAAACGGGATGGAACAGATGTGGTTCCCGGATAACCCCCCTTCTGGGGATGTACTGCATTTGCAGATGACCCCAAAGGCCCAGCAGACTACGGAGCAAGCGAAACCTTGCAAACAGCAATCCGAAAAATCGAGTAATGAAGCAGTCGAGGCGAAAACTCCTGCTCCCACCCAATCCAAGACAAGCACGGCGATACATTCGAGCTCAGAAACGAGCAGCTCATCGGAGTCTTCGGAAACCTCGGACGCGGAAGCAACCAAACCCCTGAAAAAGAAGGGAAAAAAGAAGAAAACGAAGAGATTGCGGGCAAACTACATCAACCTGAGAGTATACGCCTGCGATCAATTCCCCTTCCCAGAGGAAATGGAACCCAGTCGTATCTTCCAAGGCATTAAAGCGAAGATATATAAATGGGAGTATGACTCTGAAGTAGACCCTGGTACAGTGGAAGAGGACCTGCTCGCACAGAATGTTATCCTTCATCATAACACATGCGAGCAACTCTCTAACGCTGAATTCAGAAAGAAGAAGAATGGGAGGAAGAAAAACGTCACCCAAAAACACTAGGTGACTGAAAATGGAAAGAGTAAGCAACAGAATGAGGATTCTGACACTCAATGTGAATGGATGGGAGGAGAAGGCCACGGCATATGGTAACATATTCCGTGTGCTTGACCCCGACATCATTCTCATCACAGAGCACGGTATCGACACAACAGCTGGTCGCATAAAAATACCGGGCTACAGAGTGATCATGAAGAATCATTCCCAGGAAAGGTTTGATGGTGCTGCAATAGCTGTCAAGAGTAACATCTCCTTCAAACAACTGCCAGAACTCGATGAGTCCTTTGTGGCAATCGAGGTTCACACCCTGGCCGGAGACCTCGTGATAGCTGCGGCATATCAACCCCCTCGACGAGCATATCTCCCGTTATGCAACTTTTACACACTGTTCGGGCACCGCAGAATGGCATTCTTAGGGGGAGACCTCAATGCCAGATGCCGTGCGGCGGGCTATGGTAGCACCAACGATAGAGGCCGAAACTTGGAATTGATTATGGGAAGAAAAAACATTCAAAGGATAGGGCCGGATTTTCCGACCTATATCACTTCCCAGTCAGCTACTAAACCTGACATAATCTTGACAAATGAAGGCTTTCCTTTCAACTACCATAGCGAGCCAGGCCCAACAGTCCCTAGTGATCACATAGCGATTCTCACTGCAATATCTCTCGCACCTATCCAGCTCCCAGCCCCTCTCCGGAAAAACTACGCCATGGCCAACTGGGATCGCTACAAGCGGCGACTCAGCGACTATGCGCCAGCTGACCTCAGCACGGCGTCATTAGAGGAGATTGACAGGGAGTTAGAGAGGATAACAACGTCCATACTAAACGCGGACCGCGAGAGCATACCCGTAACAGGGTATAAAACACATCCTCAGCCCAGATGGACAGAGGAGATGAGAGATATCGCTCGCGTTCACAGGGAAGTGTACGAAGAAGTACGACGGGAGGGTCCCAGCCGGGAAAGGAGCTTGCTGCTTCGACGCCCAAGCTCAGAGCTTAGAGAAGCTATCAACCTCCAGCAGGAGGACATATGGAACAACTTGATAGCCAAAGTCGACAGCGAACTTAGCCCGGCTAAGTTCTGGCGCCAAGTCAGGAACTTAAAGGGACTTAATCCAAGACCCAAGGCTCGGATAAAGGAGAACGGTGACTATATAGATAACCCGGTGGTTCTCGAGGATATGTTCAGGAACTTCTGGAAAAGCGTTTTCAGGATTACCCCCGAGGAAAACGCTGAGTTCGACCAGGAATTCGAAGGTCAACTGATTGAACAACTAAATCAGGAAATACATCGCACACCCCCACTACAGCAAGCCAACGAAGGCAGAGAGATGGCGGGTCATGGACGCCCCATAACATCAGAGGACGTCATGGCTACTGTAAAAGCCTTTCGCCAAAAGGCACCAGGCTGGACGGGTATCACCAGAAACAACTTGGTTAACGCCCCACAGCAGATCATTCAGGGTATCGTTAATATATACAACGCTTCCCTGAACACGGGCTACTTCCCGGAAGGTTTGAAGATTGCGAAGATGATCTTCATACCCAAGGGAGGTAAACCCCCTGATCACCTGGTAAACTACAGGCCAATCGCCCTGCTGGAATTCGTTGCAAAAGTCTACGAGAGACTCCTAGCTAACAGGCTTCAAGAACAACTTGCCGAGCTGGGAGCCCACAACCCTCAGCAGCACGGGTTCCGCAAGGGACGAGGAACGGAAACAGCCCTCGCCCTCCTTGCGGAGAAACTCGCTTGCAGTAAAGCTGAGAGGCGGTACGTAGACGTGGTGCTGCGTGATGTAAAGAAGGCCTTTGATAAGGTTTGGCTGAGAGGACTACAGTACAAGATCCTTAACCTCCAGCTTAACCCACTCCTGGAAAGGATCCTTTGCAATTATATCTCCGATAGGAGAGCCCGAATTTCAATCGAGGGCTGCAAAGGACCCGAATTCGAACTCGAGGCGGAAGTTCCACAAGGCAGCTGTCTCAGCCCTCTGCTGTACCTCGTGTACACAATAGACCTACCTGCTTCAGTGAGGTACGATTCGATGTATCTGCAATATGCAGAAGACATCACCCAAATCGTCCTGAGTCCATTCAGGAACTCTGGAAGTCAGGCGAGGGCGACAGCTGTCGAGATTGAAAATATCAACAGATATGAAAGAAAGTGGAAGATCAAGACCAACCGCCAGAAGTTCACGATCATTCCAATGAACCGCCGGAAATTTGATGACGTCGTCGTCAACAACGAAAACTATCCGTACTCCAACGAGGGTAATGTCCTGGGATTGCGACTCTATAAAACGGGTTATAAGACACATATGAATACCAGAGTCTCCCTAGCCAAACGAGAGCTGAAGAAACTTTACCGTTTCCGAGGCCTCAGCGTGCCTAATATCAAAAAACTGTACATGGCCTTGGTACGCTCAGTCCTGGTGTAGCCGGCCGTGATCACGCAGATGGCAAGCTGCACCTCTCTCAGAACGTTGCAGAGAGTGCAGAATAAAGCCACGCTGCTGATAACAGGCACGCGTAGGATCGACCGTACTCGGCAATCGATTCTTCACCAAAGAATCGGTCTAAAGCCGATCAACACGGAGATCCAAAGGCTAGGGAGAAAGACATGGGACAAAATAGACCAGAATATACTCCCAAACTTAAACCTGAACATTAATATACGCGCCAACCGGAGACGCGCAATAGGTAGAACTGCTCTGTTCCCAAGCAGTAGAACCTGCGCGAGAGAAGTGGTACTACCTATGTTTACATAGTGTTAGTCCACTAATCTAAAAAGTCTACGACTCTAGAACTTAAAAGTTGACAATTAGTACAGCAGAGTTAACAAACTTTAAGAAACCAAATGAAAAAGAGGCGAAGTGCCCACATTAAAGTCCCCTCCCCTCCCCCCCCTAATAGAAACATAGCAAGAATTAACAAAATTAAAACTAAATTTAAATATAAAAGAGGCGAAGTGCCCACACCTAATATTCAAAATTCAAGAATTAAAAGAGGCGAAGTGCCCAACTCCCCAATACCCATATGTCAACAAATAAACTAAACAGAGTCAAAATAAACCATACGAAGAAAAGAGGCTAAATGCCCACATTAAAAGGATTACAAAATATTCAACACTGAGATTCATTCAGCAAGTAAAGTCAACCTTGAAAGGCTTGAATGCTTCGAAGTTGGAAATACATATAATATAGAGAAATATATATATTTATAACGGAGGAAACTGACTGTCAATGACAGTCAGCTACTTTTTGACGGAGGAATTTTTTATTTTAAACTCAACATGCTAGAATGCTAGTGATGCCCTAACACCAGGGCAAACTAGAAAACATATTCACACCTTTATATACCTACCACACAATTTCACCACTTTAACCTAATTTGTAATTTGTAATTTGCTCTTCACTCGCGCCTCGACAGTCTCCAGAGTCAATTTAACTTTTGTTCATGTATGTACTAAACCTTAGTAGCCGTTTCGGTATTGTATATAAATTGTTCACCAGTGCTTTCTTGTACTTTTAAAAATAAAAGGAGGCATTACACTTACTTATTAATTGGCTTAAAGGTAGGCGGAGAAGAAACTAGAAGTTCTATGTTAGTTACTCTGATTACGCTTTCTTCAGTATTCGAGACAAAATCTAGCAAGGAATTATACAAACATGATGGATCTAACAGCCTCATTTGAATGCATAGTAACCTAGTCATTTGGTCCGAAGGACATTGACCCAGCGTTATCTAAAATTTGCGAGTCTTCCTTACATGTGGGATCAAGGTGGAGGATTGTGGCTAATTTTCCTTGTAGACCTCTTTTGAGATTTCCGAGATCGCTGGTATGAATAACAAGCGAGTGATTGTGGGACCCAGACTTCTGATGTAGATATATAGCCGAGGAAGCAAAAAATATTAAGAAATAATAATTTGGAAATATGGCGGGATCCCTCTCGGATTTTTTTCAGTTAGTAAGTTAGGTATATATATATATATATATATATATATACGAAGGGGGGGGGCAATAAGTTTTGCAATTCGGATATAAGGAAACGAGATATAAAGAAAAGTGTTTTATTATTTTTCAATATAACTACCCTCGACTTCAATGCACTTGCGCCACTTGTCCCTAAGGCTTTGAATTCCCGACAACCAGAACTCTGCCGACTGCTGTTCAGTCCACTCCTGGACGGCGAGCTGGACATCTTCATCGTCCCCAAACCGGCGTTCACGCAGTGCAGCCTTGAGCTAGCGGAATAAAAAGTAGTCGCTAGGGGCAAGATCTGGACTGTAGGGGGGATGGTTGAGCTTCTCGAATCCGCACTCGCACGAGGCAGCTTGTGCAACTTTGGCCTTGTGGACTTCGACGACGTTGAAGTCGATCATGGGGCGTGAGGTTTCGTGAGGTTTCTAGGCACCCAACGGGCAGCGACCTTGGTCATGGCCAAATTGTCGTGGATGATGTTCATAACACTTCCATGTGATATTCCAAGTTCTCGCTCGATTTTTCGACCTTCACCCGTCGATTTTCGAGGATCCTCCTTTCCACACGGGCCACATTGTCCTCGTTGGTCACGTCTGACGGGCGTCCTGGACGGATTCATCTTCAAAGGACTCACGACCATGGCGGGAGACCCTATTCCAGCGAGCAATGGTTGCATAGGAAGGGGCGGTATCGGTGTACACTGTATCATGCGTTCATGGATCTCTTTTGCATTCTTGCCTTGTTTGGTTATAAATTTGATAACTGCGCGGTGCTAAACCTTCTCCATTGTTGAAATATTTGTGACTGACGATCGGCGATCAGCTACTGCTTCTTAAATAAACGAGGCAGGAGCGTGAGGCTGCAGGTCCTGACTTGTCATAAATTGTCCCAACACCCCCACAGACAGCCATCCCCCTTTCTCTGTTTTGCCCTACCGATTCGCAAAACTTATTGACCGCCCCTCGTATATGCAGGAGAGAAACCACAGTGTTAGAATCAATTTATTCGCGAAACCAGGTTTTGACGGAAACCTCCGTCATCTTTTTATCGCTGGTAGAATAATGAAATACAAAAGAGATGCTTAACCTACAGGCACAGGAATTTACAAGTCGGAATGTGATAATGGGGCGGGGGGGGAAGGCAACATAATTTTTTAGTAAATGAAGTATAAATTTCTTACTTATCAAGGGATTAGTGTTGAATTGGCCATCTAAAGTATTAAAGTTTGGAATTTACTTTATAACCACCGATTAAATTAGACGCCTTTCTATATAATTGAAAATTATAAATTATTTTTGCATTATCAATGTCAATTAAATTGTTTTCATTTGACACGTAGAGAAACAAACTAGAAGAAAGAGATCCACGTTGCATAAGGCATTTATGTTCCTCCATTCTCTTGGAGAGTCTGCTGCTTTCTCGAATATATACTTGATTGCATGATTTGCAAGAGGTATAAGAAACCCCCTCTTCTCTACCAATGGAACTATTTTTAGACAGACTATTTTCCGATCGTTTTTCGTCTTGAAAGGTAAAATTGATTTTGTTTGCACGTGACAAATTTTAAAAATTAATTAATTTGGGCGCATATGGGAATGTAATATAACAATTGTTACATACTTTTCTTTAAGATTAGCTAGTAAGTAAAAGATGCTTCTGTCTTTATAATGACATTTTTCTATGAACCGAAAGGGATACTGAAGCTCAATGAACGTTTGGATGATCGTATTTATTTTATCCTGCAAGAAACAAAAATTACAAATGCGATATTTTCTGAGGAATGGAGTAAAACTACGGAACTTTTAACTGACACGTCGTGGTACAAAAAATATTGAAAATAGGTATTAGAGTTTGTTTGTTTCCGGTAGGCAGAACAATATACTTTGTTGTTTACCTTAGATGTTTTTACATCTAGAAATGGCAATGAGTTGTTTTTTTCCCATTTTACTTTATGTAATGGCGAGGTGGATATTATTCAATTGTTCAAATAAAGAATCAAATGCGTTATCATTAATTGGTCATGTTGTACATACATCGTCCACATAGCGGGACCAAGTTATGGGAGTAGGTAAGATAGGGGGTAGGAGGCGTTTCTCAAAGTTCTCCATGAACAGATTACATAGTATCGGGGAAAGGGGATTACCCATGCTCAGGACATATTTCTGTTTGTAAAAACAATCTTCGGCTTTAAATACATTGTCTGTAGCACACAAACGAACCAACTTTACAATTTTATTACACGATAAGGTTAATATTAGGTTAGACGAAGGCAAGTTTTCTATAATGGCACACAGGGCTTCATCGACGGAAACTTTAGAGAAAAGGCTATTAACATCAATACTTAGCAACTGCTTATCAACATGGCAGAATGTTAGGAAGAAAGTCGGACAAGAGATGATAAGAACGTTTCCAAATATACAGGAACTAATGGTGAGAAAGAGAAACAAGCTAATAATAAGAAGTTATAATAAAACAAATATAAAGCAGCTAAAGTTTTGCAGTACAAGAAAGAAACGAGAAAAAATCAATCGAAGTTAAAACAAAATAAAAATAATTAATAGAAATAAACAAGAACAGTTCAAACATTCATACTAGACAAAAAGATACATCCCTCCTACACTTTTCTCTACTAATTCCATCCTTCTTTAATCAAGAATTCAAGATCGGGTTCATTCTCCGTTCTGACGTTGTTCATTACAATCTCTAGTTATAGACTTACTAACAAACAAAAACATAGAAGCTTGTCGGGCAGGGGTATCACCTCAAGGCTGGGGAGCTTCTAGACGACGGGTAGGAGGCAGAGGTTAAGCTCCTTTCTCTTAGTAATTGGCAACTTAGAGCGGATTGGTTATGCGCTTAGCGTTGCTCGCATCCGTTCTCTTTAACTTGGAAGTATCTCCTGTAACTTGAATCGTATGTTTAATCTTAGTTGCTTTCCTCGAGTTAATATAACTTCAGAGTCTAAAATTTTAGTATTTTGCCCCCATATTTTTTTCTTTTAATGCAAACTTCGTGATTTTTAGTGTGTGTGTTATCGGAGCTCCGTTGTTTAGGAGGTACGAGTATGTCATCTTACTTGAGAGTGTTTTTGAACTCCTTCCAATATATAAGTGAGGTAAGAGCTCACAGTCTCCTTCTTAATTTACATGTGTACTCATATTAGATGGGTACTTTGTGTCCAATTACAGGCCTTGGGTTATTCTTCATAATAAGGTTAGATGTCCAACTAGTTTGTTCATATATAGTTAAAGAGACCTTTTGCTCAGCCTCTTGGCTGTATGTACCTTTTGGTTAATTTTTTCCTTGATTATTCTCTCATTAGTCCGTTATTTTGTACGATTAGTGTGCTCGTAGAAGAGTGTATGGTATTTTCTTTGTCTATATTTCGATTGTTGGCAAGATCAGTAAGGTACTATCGGGCCATTTTATTCCTAATGGATATCTGTACTTCGTTGTTAATAGAACCGTTATTAACGAGTACCGGTGTGACTATTTTAAGCTCATTATTTGTTTCCTTCCATGTGATGCAGTGGGTAAAGGCCTTGTTGATGTCTAATATAACTAAGCTCTCTTATAGCGTTTACGTCATTCACTTTCTACATTTATACAAAGGCCAGGATTGGTGGCTGTGACATACACCTTGACGGTGATCGTATCATTAAACTCTGCAGTTAAGGTGTTCAAAATTGGTAACTGGTTATTTTGGCTATGTTAAACAGTGTAGATTAGGGAAGAAGAGCCTTTAAATAATTTCTAAAGCTTATGTATTTCTTTTTCGGATTGTATATTTATGTAAATGTCATCAATGCATCTGCATTAGATGTGGGGCTTGGGTATCCTTGAGAAAACCTTTTCTTCGACTGTTCTCATATAAAAAATATTAAAAAGAAATCGCAGAGTAGAACCCTTAGCAACTTCGTCAACTTGAAGGTACATACCTCCGTTCGTTCCATAAAAATGGTGTTCAGAATGCAGGTTAGAAGAAGCTTTCTCAGGGTGTCCTTGGTATGCCAATGGAGACGAGTGGAGGTATTTTGGTCGTAGGCACGTTTTCATGTTATGTCTATCGTTTCTGAGACTGATACATTCGTGAACAACTAGTATTTAAAGCTGTCTCAGAATTTTTATTTGGTTTCAGATAATTTTGTCGAAGTATTGAAATATTAAATGTGTTTAACTAAAAGTCAAATAAGATACTGATTTAGACCCAAGAAAAGTTTTACTGCTTGCTTTTGTTAAACATTAATCAAGTACCACTTTTTAATTTGTTTATTCTATTCACATGAAAATTTACTGTTAAATTGGAGTTGAGTTTCTTTATCGAATAAATTACTATATATATGAATATATAAATTATGCTTTCAAGGCTATGTCTTAGTGATATCAATAACTCAGTGAAGTAATTATCGATACAATTTAACTACATAGCTCTCCCCAGAGATCAGCTTCATCAGCAGACTCGAAATCATAACACAAGCACGTAACCAGTACCCTAAGGCGACTAACTATCTCCTGTAATATTTCGCCCTAGTCCTTCGAAGTGCCATTGGATCAAACGACTAGGCGCTCAGAGCATCTTTTTTTCGATGCAAGAGGGCCAACTTTGCGGTAAGGAGTCATACAGTGAGGGGAGGGGGTATTCATGGAGTCCATGTGATAGATCGAAGTAAATCCAAACAGGACAAAATGTCTTATTATTGCACGAAACTTTGTCAATCAGCATCGTAATTCTTTTCATGTTGTGGCAGAAGAGGCTGAAGTAATTGGGAATGAATACAGCTCACTTCCTGATCGACCTAAAAACAGGGCAGACCACGTAAATTTGGGTAACCTATTAGCATATGCATAAAAACTACCGTTCTGCTTCAGCGTAGTACTGATCCTAACAACGCAGAGACAACCCCGCTATCTTTCCTATCTTCGCAGGACAATACACGTTTCTCCTCTGTTCCAAGGAATCCTGCGATGGGTGGTTGTATTTAGGGGCAAACAAAACTTTTCCAAATAAATATTTACTTAATCTAGAAAATAATTTTTTGGAGTTTAAAGTAAGCAACTTCCCAATTTAGTTAATTTACATAGCAAAGTTAAGGAATTACGTTTTTTCTCGGTTACTTTAATTGCAGAAATTTGTGTTAAGCCCCTCCCCCCTGCCCCTCTGTAAGACGAATAAATCCAAACATTAAAGAAACTTCTGAAGTTGAATATGATTAAGTTTTATTTGGCTGCTCTTTAAAGAATGAAAGTTTCTAAGTGGTTAATTTTAAAACTTTACACTTAGCGAATCTTTGATCAGAAGTTAACACCGCAGGTAACAGTGCCCCACCCTCCGATGCTTGCCTTAAAAGGCAACCATGTCCAGATAGTGGCCGCTAGCCTGGGAAGCCGTCCAAGATTTGGTCCGTAATCACAATTTATCTTATTTTTATTTAAATCGGAAAATAGCGAAGGCATTTCCCGCAGAAATTGTGTAAAAAGATCTGTAAAGAAAGTGATGAAACTACTGAGAGTAAAAATGTCTAGAAGGTTACAATGACATGGTAAAAAATTCACCTTTGGAAAAAATCTGTTTTGCCCTTTTTTTTCACTCTACCTTTGTACGCTTCCATTACAAATGACAGGACAAAACTTTGAAAAAAATCATTTTTAAAACTCATTAGGAACAGAAAAAGACTTTTACTTGTTCCCCCAATGTTATAATTATATGTATGGAATGGAATTATGACATATATTTAACTGTCCATTTGTTCAATTACCATTCTCAGACAATTTGCATCAATTTTCCACGCTGGTAAATTCAAAAAGACTAAACTTGGGCAAACGGCTTTATGCAACATTACTCGATTTTGCAAACGAGCCGTCACTCTCTCATTGGAAATTGGAACCCAAGTTTCCTGTTTCTTACAAGCATGTTTTGGATTTTTCGATTTAGAGCAACATCAAATTATGCGTAAAAACGAAGGAATCCAAATTTACTGATAAAATAACAATAAAAAATTAAGCATTGGATATTAGATGCAGATTTACATTAGGCTTTGCGAAATACACTTGTAGATATTCCGGTGGGGGTAGGGTAAACCTGATGTCTAAATAAGACAGGCAGCCATCGTTTTCTATGTGACCCCCATGGACAGGCTGATATGCACCGGGTCCATGATGTTGCCGATGGAAATACGAAAAATGCTGTGAGTTTATAACAAGAACGCAGACGTGATATGTGACCCATAACGGGAGCCATAGCATTGACAGATAATCCTATCATTGCTAATTCAAGATTATCATCTACACGGGGGATTTGCATGCTGGTTCTTGTTGCAAACACCGGTGCAGCCGAATTTTTTATTTTAGGCCATTCAATGACAGGAGCATCATGAAAAGATAAGCCTTAATATTTAGGCGGGTATTATTCATGATAAGCTGATTAGACTTTCCATCCTGCCCTCCCTGATTCACCTGGCACATCTATCGCATATAATTTTGAGATAATTTGTTCGAGCTATTGGAAGAATATTTCTTGGCTACCTCCATAAATATATGGTGTCACCATATTGGAGCGAGAACGCATTTTATTGACGATTTTTTGGGAATATTTAAATGCACTTTTCAAGACTGATCGATTGACGTGCTGATCCCATGATGTAGCCATCGAAATCTACTGATTTGATATGCATTGGTTTATTCTGGGAAACTATGAAAAACTACGTATACGAGACAGCTCTTGAATCAGAAAGATCTCATTAGGAGAAGAGTTGATGCTGCTGGAAGTGTTATCAAATGGCCTAGAATCTTTGAACGCGTGAGTGAATCGATGTAACGGCTCTGTTGTAAGTGCATACATGATGCCAGTCGCAACTATGGGTATTTCATGCAAAATAGAAAAAAAAATTATAAAGTTTTTTCGTTTATATTTTTGGGTGGCTTTTGGTGAGTACATTTTCTTTGAATTGATATGTTGTTTTATTTGCTCTATTTTGCTTCACAAAACACTTGTGACTTTGATGGTTGCATTTGTTTAAAATTAAACTCTTATTTTATTTACACTTTTTGGCATTAAAAAGATGTGTCGAATTGAGATGAACCTTTTCTTCAAATATTAAAATCCTGTTTAGTCAATAATATTCTACACTAATGTATTTATGGAAATAATGTTTTCTTTCTTGTATCACCGAAAGAAACATTTCCAAATACACTTCCATCGAGGAATAAATTACTTGATTGTGCATTCTATCATCCATTACATTTTATGCATGCATTTCATGATAACTCTCTATCTAGATTGAATCAAATTATTTTGTGATCGCGATTCTTACGTAACTGTTTCATCATTATGTATACTTTATAGAAATTATGTCTAAATAAAGTCTAGAACATTCTTCGTATCTTTTTTCTATCTTTTTTATGTGGGAAGTTATCCCTTATATATTCTAGAAGTTTATTTAGTGCATTATCCGGCGTTTTATTTAAAAACTCTAAGTTAGGAAGATTGAAATCATTGCATATAACCAGAATATTTTGTTTAAATAAGGGATAGAGTGTATAATTTATTTAATTCAGGGTGAAAGCGTGAAATAAATAATAATATCGTGCTCTTCCATTTGCCTTGTCGGCATATACCCCACGATAAAATTTAGCTTATTTATCACTAATTCGAAAACTACAGTATCCGCCGTAATATCGATTTTGACATCTTACATTACATATAGCGACTACATAATTTTTTTCTGTATAAAATAACCCATCAAAATCTTCCTGGCAGCTACGATAATTCGTCCAATAAAATCCATTTTACAATTTCTATCCACGTGTCCAGGACTGCGATACTATCAAAATCTTTTAACTTATCTAAAACCTTCAATTCATCGATTTCTTTCCTCAAATTCAGTGCATTTATGTAAATATTTACAAAACATCAGTTTAGATTTTCCTAAGTCTGATTATTGCGTGATAATTCCGTTTTTGCGAATAGTTCCGTACTATGTAGCCTCTACTCTCTGATGACGTCCTTTTGAAAAGACTATCAAGGCATTACATAAAAGTCACTTTCGTTTTGAAGGTTTATACTCTTAAAGATAACCTTGCTTCGCTCGTTGACCTTGACCCATAAATTTACAAAATGCATCCCTTCTTCCTGGAAGAGAATGTTAAGAGAATAGTTAATGTTTAAAGTTCTTCCTTTTAAAATATTCGCCACACCTATTACGGAATCATACGTGAAACGGCTATTTTCTTTCTTTTCCGCTCCGCTTTCTGATCGGTTGGCGATACCTTGCCAAGAGTCTTCAGACCATGTAGATAAAACAAGATTAGTTCCAAAAGGCACAATATAAACTGGCTTGGGTATATTTGTTCGTAAAATAGTTAAGGGATTCGAACTGATCCTTACCTCAGCCTTCCGGGTAGTAGTATCTCATCCCTAGCGGTGATTTGATTTCAAGGAATTCTTCCACTTTGCCTTTATTAATAGAGTCCTTACCAGACGAAATTCGAATTCTTATGAATTTTAGTCAGAATTTACAATGTATCATTCATTATTACTGGCTATCCCAGCTTCAGTATCTCGTTCGAGCTCATCGGTAAATTGGACAGAAAGCACAGCCCTCGACTACAGAATACTTAAGTGGCAGATGGTCTCGAGGGGCTGGATAAATCAGCACTGAAGATTCTTGGTCATACCCGCAGTAATATCCAAGTATGGACCCTAAAACGGGGGATTCGAACTGCATTACTAAGCTCTAAAAGTTTTCAGCAGATCAATCTAAGTTTGGTAGAATAAAAAGGGTTGCTACAGTCTCAAGTTATTTTATATCTTAGCTTATGCCTAATTAAATAATTTAAAGATACAATTAATCGACTACTGAAGAATATTTTATGGGTTCGACTAATACAGGCGGAATTTAGCTACAGAATTGATTATTGCAAATTCTATAATTAAGATTGGTGATTAAAGCATAACATCAAATTTTGTACCTTGTCGTTTGTTACTTGATATATAATATATAATTTCATTAATGATAGTTAACATGGTTCGAGGAGAAACCCTTGATGTTAGAAAAACGTACTACACTTCTACGCAAGGCTCTCTGCAATGTAAGGAAGCGAATCAGGTCGTCGATCTCATACCACGAATCTTTCACAACAAATTTGGAAAATAAGTTTGCTGATTAATAAATCCTCTTTTCGCCCATATTAAAATTAACCAATGAATTTTGAAGTCCATTGAGAGTAAAGAATTGGACAATGATGCAACGTGTATAGAGTATGGCAGTTAAGATAATCCCTACTCTGAGAGGTAAGGATTATGAGATTTGATTGACAAAACTTGGATTGCTCTCGTAACTCTGCAACGAATGAATGTATAGCTACTTTATTGAAAAAATAAAATGATCAAATGTTCGATAATAAAAACCCTCACGTTTTCGTAATTCTCTAAAATAATAGTGTCACGATGAGTAAAGGTAGAATACTATCTGCTGTGCAAAAATGTTCGTTAGTCTTTTTTAACCTACGCAGATATATCAAAATACAATTCAAACCAAAATTATCATTCTAAAAAATAGTTTTACTCAGTTTTAAAAGTTTATTTCCCATCAAATAAAAGATCAATCTATGCCTCTTGAACAAAGTTCATTAGACATTCAACCCGAAAACTGTGGAAGTATCTGTTCGAGTGTAACCATATCAAAGAATCTCTGATTGATCAGCCGGGGATCATGTCGGATAAGTTCACATTGATCTCCTCGCTGTTATGGAGTGAATACTTCACTTTAATCTTTCTTTTGACACAGATTTTCTCAATGAAAGATTTTGGATAAGGACGCACTAATGGAGAGATCAAGTTTCGCGTCAAACCCTAAAGAGATTTATTCAAGCCGCAAGGATAAAGTTCATATGTATTAGAAAAAGTTATTTCAAAAGCATGAAAACTAATTTGTAGAATAAATGTTATTTATTAAACAGTTTCCATTGATCTGAGTAGATTAGAATGCGCCAACTTTCTTAGACACCCGAAAGAAGATGAACATTTTCATTACAATGATACGCTGAACTTTCCTCCATATAAAGTAACAAGGCTTTTGAGCGCATTTCCGGCTGAACTCGTTTACACTCAATTGGTTTAAAAAGTTTTTATGAAGAACTAGAGCATAGTGTAGGTGCGGCAATTGAACCGTGAGATAATTATCTACCTGAGGTCAGTTGAGATAATGAACTGAATTGCTCATGCCATCAGGGTTTTGCCATATTTCATACATCCCATCATCCCAAATCAGGCTAAAAAGGTTTTCATTTAGAAACAGGGCTTAATTTGATCCAATTTTTCAGGTCCAACAAAATCGCATTTGATTTGGCTGAAACTCTTCGAGGATTTCTTTGACTTGCTTGATTCTCTGAGTTGTACTAATTGCATAAATTTTAAACTTACCACAATTTTGGGGGGGTTTTTGTTTCAAAAAACTTTACCAAAAAATAAAGCTTTAATTGATCCAGATGTGAGTAAATTTCCTCAATTTATTACAGAATTACGAACTATCAAACTTTCTAAGATCAACTATTTTCTTCCTTTTCTATTTGTCAGTTTTTCTTCTGGCACCCCTACAAAATCAGTGTTCATTTAATTGAAGGGAGGTGAAATAAAGCTATCTTCGGTTGCATATGTGGTGAAAATCCTCCTGCAAAATGTCGCAACTACTCTTACCATTGCAAGTCACGCCTGAATGAACTCTGATTCAACCAACAAAATCTCTTCCTTTCCTTCCTGCTCTATTCACGTTTGTCCTACGCAGTCCTGATGCTCCACTTCTTCTTGACCTGAATATTTTCGCGACAAACATCCTTCTCCTGTCGATATTTATCATGTTGTCTTTCATGTAGGATTGCTTAGGTCGGTTGTTTCTTGTTTTGAGTTTTATGAGATCGAAAGAGAATTTCTGATTGTAGAATTTAATATTTTCTCTTATCGCATGTTGTGTGAAAGCCTTTCGAATGCGAATAGTCTGGGTTTGTGCAACTGGGTTGGCAGACAAAACCTTTTCCAGTGTAGTTAGACAGGGCGTTACATTCATATAATGTGTAGATGCTAAAATTCTCAGTTTTGATTGGGTAGGGGAAATTGTATAATGAATGGTAAACGTGGGAGGGTAGTGTGGGGTAAATTTTCCATTTTATCTTGTGGAAGAATTTGTTGACCGTTATGTTGATTTCTCAGGAATTGTGTTAGGTTGTAGTTGCGGGTGGGGGGAGTATAGAATGAATAGGCGTTTGAGGTGGTCTGTGATGTGGTGAGGTAAAGTGTCTGTCTTGAAGTTGAGTTCTAGTCATTAAAGTTTAACGTGGCGAAGGTAGAGTTTGGTTGCATAGAGTTTCGCTCCAGCTCTGGCTCCTAGTTTGTTAGGCAGGAGGTTGGGTTTTGTACTATCCATTGTATAAGTTGCTCTTCTTCGCACGTGTGAGCTTAATTTAATACAAATTTAGTGCTTGATCTTTGTGCATAATCAATTATATATTTTTTAATTTAATCCCTAAAAAGTGATATTTTTTTCAATATATTAAATTCCAATAGTTTATCTCTCCTAAACAAAGGTTGATTCTCATCCTCCGGCCTTTTATCATCTCCTTTTAAATCTTTAAATAACTCAATCCCTGAAATCATTTGGCTAAAAAAAAGTTATTTTAATATATTATGATTGCGAAAGGAATATAGGAAAATGAGAAGTCGTAATTAGCTCAATTCATCTAAAGATTATATTTAAAGGTGGGGCGGGTGGGGGTGGTACTTGTTTTATTAACATAACAAAATATTTTAAATTACCAGTAAAAACCTCTGTTTCGGAGATCAGTGCTAGTGGTGCAATGTAAGGATACTAGAAATCAAGAGTCTGGAATGCTCTTCCTGCCGAAGTCCGATCCTCTCTCTCCATTGCTACTTTTAAACGTCTCCTGAAGACTCATCTCTTCAAAATTACCTTCTCTTCCCTGTACACATTTCTTACACTCGCTACACAACCTGCGCTCTGTGAGGGCTAACAGCCCTGAAGGGCGTTTTATAAATACCTATTATTATTATACTGAAGAAGATCTTCTTGAAGGAGAATAAAGTTGAGTGAAAAATTGTCCAACAAATTCTAACAATGTACTATTTATGTCTCTCTATTGAACTCGCGCTTTTTTTTAAATAATAAGCGCATGTATTTTTAAGTGTTCTTTCCTCCCCTTTCCCCAAACTAATAAGAATTAAAACCTAAATATATGTAGAATAAGAATATGTGGAAAGCTGTTATTGAAACGAGAGGGTGCGCAACTCACATCTTGATCCCATTCATGGGTAGGAAATGAAAGCATAAAATTGTTTTCTCCTTGGCTAGATAATTAATTCCGAACTTTAAATTTTCAATCGTGGACGAGGTCATCTAACCACATAATGAAATCAACATGAAGATTAGAAAGACAATCGCTAACAAGTCCAAAGTTTATTACGGGTCAGCCAGCTCTTTTTGGAGAGATAGGTAAAAACAGAGATGGTAATTTCCTATTTTGCCCCCTCCCCTCACTCAATCTAGTGAGCGATGAACGCTTAAATAAACTTTGCTTCAGCAGTTTCATGAACGGAAGAGTGATGTGTTCTCTTTGCGAAGAAAGAATGGAAAAAGAGACAGCGGTGTTTTAAATAGATGTACGTATGTATGATGACCTACGTGGTAGGGGCTGCCTGCGCGTATACGGGGACTCGACGCAACGTCTTTAGGGCGGCTGTCTCTGCAAGGATTCAACGCCTTTCTCACGAGGCTAGAAATAACCTCTAAGTGAGTCTCTTGAATTAACGAACGATTACTTCTTACTTTCATCCCCTTAAAGCAGAGTTTTTCAAACTTTTTTATCCCACAGCACATCAAGCCGGGGAGTAATATAGTCGAGGCACACCATCAGTATTTAAGAATATATTTAATAATATAATAATAAATGCTAATAAATGTTCATAAGTTAGGTATGATTATCAATTATTAATTTAGTAGCCAAACGTATTATAGTACGAATAAAAATTAAAAGTCCTATCATACCTACCTAAAATATCAAATCTAAATACCAAACTTATAAATCTTAATATACCTAAAGACAAACAAAATTAAAATATTGGATTGACATATTGAAAAATAGAAAACGAATTTATTGATATTAGTAAAAAATCTGGCAAGAATAACCGTGGTAAGACACTCTGTTACGGCAGGACACTTTATTGTTTCACAAGTACGAAGATTTTATTATACATTGGTACGGCACTGAAATTTGTTCGTTGCTTTCTTGTTTGAGGGAGAACCAACTCTCCTCAAATCTCCCGCGGCACATTAATTGGAAATCGCTGCCTTAAGGTAATTGGAAAAAAGGTTTAAATAATGCATTTCAATTTCTAGTGAAAATAATTAGTTTAGTTATATTAAGTAATCAATGCCAATCAAATGAAGCACTCATGTGGATATAGAAGGAATTCAGTTTTATTTCGAAACAGTCAGTTGATATACGCTTACCACAGTTATTCATGTCAGACTTTACGCCGAATTTCTTTGAGTGATAATTTAATATATATTATTTGATGAGAGATATAATATTTGTAATATTACAAGATAGGAGGATATTTACCAATATAGCATTAACCTCGAAACATATTGACCTGGTTTATGTTTAAAAACAGGGATGCCAAATTTCCCGAAAATCTTTATCTTTTCCTACCTTGGCTTTATATATTAATTTATATTTTATTCAATTTTTAATCTTGGATATCACAAAATATTCGTATTAACAATAGGCTCTGTTTTAATTTTATTGCTATAATTTATTTTGAAACCTAACGTTTGAGGAAAAATATTATTACTTGGAACACAGTCCAGCAAAGCATAGCGCTGCCGTCTTAAGGCAAAAAGCATTAACTGTAAAAATGCGATTTTTGAGATTTTGGTACCGTTGAATTCGTCTCGACGAGACGCATCTAACTAAAAGGTTGCCAGTTATGCTATTTAATTCATTAAAATTTTAAGAGAGCTCAAAAAGCATTATCTCCACCTAAAATAAAAGGATTTTTCAGGCAGAAAGCATTAATCCTTTCTTTTCAGGCAGAAAGCATTAAGTACAAAATTTTAGCTAGATAATGCGTTTTGCCTGCAAATGTCAATGTGAATTCCCATAGCAAGTTGCAGACAAAATGCATTAAGTAGATTATACAATATGATTCGCATTGAGAACTCAGCCTGAGCTGCAATTCCGTCATGTTTCTGCAGGTTCTGATCTGTTTGAACAAAGCAAAACATGATTAATTTCAGGTACCTAGATCTCGATCATAATTTGAAAGAGGGATTTCATTTCACTTCTGTCCTTCTAATTGAAAGGTCTGAATAAATTGTTTCGTAATGTTAACCAGTGCACAAGCCGTTTTTAGGGAATTGAGGAAAAGGTGAGTAACTTCTTTTAACTGATGATATTATGTTTAAATTCTATAGCTAATGTTAATGTTGAATGTCAACCTAACTTTTTTGTTTGTTTTTAAATATACAGGGTGGGCCAAAAAAAGGGGCCATTATTAAAAGACTGACTAAAACTTTATTTTTCTATACCTATTTTTAAACTAAACATTATCTACGGTTTAGTTTTAAAAATATAAAAATAAATTTTAAGTAAATTTTTTAATAATACCCCTTTTTTTTGGCCCACCCTGTATTTTTCAAGAATGAAAGAAATAAAAATTGTACAGCTCTTTAACAAAAAACAGTGCTTTTCCGAGAAATCATTTCCTTTGTTTGAGCACAACATGATTCTTTATACAATTTCTCTTAAATTAGTGAGGTTAATATACTAAAATTTATGTGAAATAGAGTTTTGGATGTCTTTCTGTGCATGTAAAAGTTATATATAGATCAAGTTTTTGGTTCATAACTTTTTAACCATTGGTCATACGGACTTGGAAATAGTTTTAAGCACCCCGCAGCCCCAAATTACATAAGATGATATATATATTTTTTTTCCCAATACGCCCCCATTTAGGCTCTGCAGAGTGTGACACACACACACACACAGATAAGATCAGACTTATATCATAGTATATACATATATAATATATATAGCTCAATTTTCTATATCGTTTTCTATATAATTAATAAGCTAATAAATTTTTTCTATCCTTTACAGTGGAGTAATTCCAAATGATGATGATGCTGAATCAAATAGGAGTATAGATGAAAATGAACATCAAGAAGTTTCTCAGAACATTCAAATTCCCCTTGAACAAAATCATCAAGAACCCTCTCAGAATAATCAACTTCTTCTCCTGGAACAAAGCCCTCAAGAACCCTCTCAGAATATTCAACTTCTTCCCCCTGAACAAAATAGTCAAGAAACTGCAGCAGCTGATGAAAGAAAAAAATCAAAGAGATTACGAACAGCTAAAGTTCAATTAGAAGCTCAAAGAGAAAAACATCCATTGCTTCCTCCCTGCAAAGATTCGTGTAAGCAACAGTGTACTAAATCCACTTCTCCTGAATTGCGGAATACCATACATAGTGAGTTTTGGAAAATGGACAAATCTGTTCAAAAGCAGTGGCTTTTAGGAAGAATAAAGAAAAACCCCATGACTGAGCGCAGACGCTCCAATTCTCTCATGCTTTACAAAGTCATGCACCTTCGTATACGCTTTCTTAAATGAGTCAGGGTCAGAATTCAAAGTGTGTCAGACAATGTTTTTACACACAATAGGCTTTTCAAGTAATCGCATTATTTTGGATGTTTTTAAAAAAGCTTCTACTCGTTTAGGTGGATCTAATTCTTTAAGTGATTTTGAGTTTTTTGATATGAGGGGAAAACATGAACCTAGCAACAAGAAAAATGAAGAAATCATTATTGATCACATAGAAAAGATGAATCCCCAAATTTCGCATTATAGGAGGGAGCACGCTCCAAATAGAAGATATTTATCCCCTGAATTAACAGTGAAGGATTTATATAAAACCTTTATTGAAGAGAACCCTGATTTTTGCTCCTACGCTACATACTCAAGAGTGTTTAACGAACTAAATATTGGATTTGGAACTGACTCTACTGATCTTTGCGACACCTGTTTATATTTTAAAAATTATTCAGGTATATTAGATGAATCACTGAAAGCAAAATGGACTATGCATAATGAACTTGCAAAAGATGCACGAAGAGCATATGATTACGATTGCTCTCAAAAATGGGATTCTACAACCCAAGTTTTTGCTGTTGATATGCAAAAGATACTTCTCTTACCTATTATGAAAGGTTTAAAAACTTGTGTATTTACTCCACGCCTGATAATTTTTAATGAGACATTTGCATGTATCGGCCAAAAAGAAAAATCAACTTATAATCATTATGCAGTCCTCTGGACAGAATCAATTGCTGACCGAAAAAAGGAACATGTGGCCAATGCTTATTTAGACTTAATAAGAACAGAAAGAGATGCTGCTAATTTCATTTTTTGGGCTGACAATTGCGCCGCCAAAAATAAGAATTGGGCACTTTACAGCGCAATGATAATCCTTGTTAACACCAGTGAACAAGTCAATAGCATCACCTTTAAATATCTAGTGCCTGGGCACACCTTCATGGCCGCCGATGGCATCCACGGCCACATAGAAAAAAATATTAGGAAAAAGGATAATATCTATGACTATCAAGATTTGAAATCAGTTATTGATGCATCCGTTAAAAATTTGAAAGTATTAGATATCAATTTTAGTGCCTGTTTTAACGATATTCCGGATATTTTGGTCAAGAGAAAAACTCGGCTTCGTGAAGGGATAAAAGAAACAAACCTTCCATTGTTAGCAGAGATTGTGGAAGCAAATTTGAAAAGGGTAGCTGTATCTTAAAATATAAAACCAACTACAAGGGAGACTTTAAAGTTGCAGACTTTGTTCATGCTAGTTTAAATTTCACAAAAAAATTATTGGAAAAACCTATGTCAGATTGCCCAAGAGGCTTATCTTCAAAAAAGAAAGAAAATATTTTAGACAAGCTTGTAAGTTTAATGCCTGAAAACAGGAAAATTTTTTGGATCAAGTTACCAGAAAGCAAGAACAGCCCAGATCTTCTTGGAAGCGTATAAACCCCAATTTTTTTTCTTTTGATTGCTGACATTACGTATGCAGCAATGAGGTTTCAATAATTGCAAGATTTTGTTTGTTGGAAAAAAATTAAATTGATATTCTTACGTATAGGTAGGTAGCTCTATTCATATACCTAGGTATACTTTTGAACTATTTTTGCTCTATTATCCAGTTATAAGATTTGCCATAATTTTCATTATTTTTGCAAATATTTCTTTTTCATTATCGTGTTGTCTTTTGTTTGCTGCAATTAGGTATGTAGGAAAAGTAAAATTTTACCAAAGATTTTTTTTATTTTTTAGGTTTCCTGCATTAACTAAGGAAAAAATATTTTCAATTACCTACCTAGTTATGTTGTCTACAATGTTTTCTTTCTGTTTTCTGTAATAATATTGCTTTACAATGTATCTTTTTTATTTTCCTTTCCAAACTTTTCTGGTAAAAGTTAAAATGATAAAATATGTATTTACCAATAGAGTCTAATGATATAATAGGTACCTATCAATTATTTAGATATAGGTATACCTATACCATTTTTCCACAAAAATCATTTTATTATAAGATGACCCAATTATTATAACTGTTTTCAGGTAAAAAGCATTAAGTCAAAATTTACTGGACAAATTTGAATATATTGAAGTTATTAACTGATTAAACCAAATTATATTGCAAGATTCATATAGATGAATGCTTACAATTACCAAAAAAAAAAAAAATTACGATTAATGTTATCAGATCCTTATTTGAGGCCAAAATCCGTTTTTTGCGTTTTCCCAAAATTGACAATTTTGCAGTTAATGCTTTTTGCCTTAAGACGGCAGAGCGGCAGTCATGCAAGCCAATCCGAGGTTTCAGAAACATATTTAAATAATTATATCTTAGTTAACTTTCATTTGTCCTGAAAAATTTTAAAATGTGACAAGTCTAATTTGCGTATTTGCATATTAAGTGTCTCTATGCGCCAGCAATGCTTTAAGATGTCCTGAAATTTCTGAGTGGCATCATTTTATTTTTTAAACACATATATAATAATTGTAGGCTAAAATCTATCATGAATAATATAAAAACATATTTTTTTTAAAATTATACTTCATATTGTTGCTTAAAGGACACAAAACAACTGTCATTCTTCTTGTTTTCTACCTTTTAAGGAAAAATGCAAGAAATATCTCAGCTATGGCATTTTTTTTGTTTTTACGGGCCTGAGTGCAATTATCTGGGATCTATCATATTTATCTCTAATATTTTTGCAGAAGAGAATAATATGGTTGCAAATATTAAGCAATCTGTATATTTTCTTTGGGTAGAGACGTAATTGCACTGTGGAATGCCTTTTCTCTCTCTGCGTTCAAGAATTTTTCGACGCAGTTCAAAGGTACAGCTATTATTAGAATTTGGAAAAGGGGACTTGGAATTTAATAAATTCGGCCAGATTCTTAATCTCTTAAAGAGATTTTGTGTTTATACTAAATTTAATTTCAAAGGAACCACCACCAAAAGAGGTATTGGGAATTTTAAATTTTTTAGTTTTTCGAAACAAGAGGAACTTATGCTAATAAAATCTATCCTAGAAGGTTTATATTTGAAACGTTAAAATTGCTAACGTTTGACTTACAAGGCTCCCCGAAGAGTATAGGTGATCCTGGTAAGTTGAAATCAAAATCAAACCTTTTAACTCTTTAAATTATAAGGTATTTAATAAAATCTGGCACATGATTCAAAAAAAGATAGTTTCAGGCTTATAGACTCCTACAGACTCGGCCTTCAAAAAAAAAAAAATGTAGGCCGTGGTTTTCCTCGGCCAGGATTAGATGTGCAACTCCCAGAACAACGGGTAGCTTGACGACATTTCAAGCAACTTTTCCTGCATCATGAAAATTAAGTGATGGCCTGTGGTTGTGTCTCTATTCAGGGTAACGTAATGCTGACCCAAATCATTGAGCTATATGAAACTATATGTATATATGGAGCTTTTGGAGACTGGAGTGAAACCATGGCTGAAGAGGGTTGATCCTGAAAGGCCACACCTCCAGAAACATTCAAAAGTGGTTATCTAAGAATTTCTATGAATTCACAATCAGCACTTTTAGCCTCTTAGTTCCCAGTATTTTAATCTCATGGATTAGTATATGTGGGCACCTGTTGACAAAGAGGCTAACTGCTGTGTCTAAAACGTCAAGAACGAGCTGGTAGCTTAGATAAAAGAGGTGTTTGAAGATCTTCCCAGCGACACATAAAGGAGCGCTTGCGACAAGATTAGGAGCCATTTAAAACAGGTGGAAACTGAGGGTGGCTACTTTTGGACTCAGCAGTCGGTGGTAACTCAACATTTCAAGAGTTTTGCGCCAAAAAATTAAGTTCCGACCAGCATTACTCGTAGCTGGTAGAAAATGGGAACAGTTCTTAGGGAAAACCTAATTTAGGAAATTTGTTTTTGAAGTAACTGGCTTACATCTTCACTCCAAAATAATGAAAGCCAAATCAAACGGAGTTAGATCTAACTTTATATAAAGGTTAACCATTTTGCCTGCCTTACTATCATTGTTCTTGAACTAAAAATGGTAGCCACTTCCTTCCAAAACTAGCCTCCGGATTAAAGATTTCCAGAACTGTATCTCATTTTCAAGTTCGAACCTACATGACTGACTTCCAAGCTGTCGATATAGTTTACCTTGATTTTCAGAAAGCGTTTGATACAGTTCAGCATCAGAAATTTAATGAAACAAAATTCTCATAAATGCCAAATTTCAGTCTCATAAGTCGTCCAAAGCAGTTAATTTTTAATAATAGAATTGGTAAACATTGTTTTAACATATAATAATAATATAAAGAGTAGCGTTGCGTATAAATGATGTATAATTATTTATGTCCACATTCCATTCACTTTGAGTTTGTCCATTCATTTCCATATATCTACTGTCCTCGAATGGATCCTAGGGTCCTTTGTGTTTGAAAATCTGTGAATCTTACCTCGCACCATCAATATTACACCTGTTCTATCATTATTTATTCCAATATACATCTAACATGTTCATTTGGTTTACTTTCAAGTCTATACTTTCCTTTTCCTTCTATACACTTGTCTTAGTAAAATACACTAATATTTGCGACCATATACTCTCTTTAAAGTCCTGGCACAATCTTCTCTCAAACCTCTATTATTCTTAATTATTGTTATAATCAACCCTTAAACCTTTATCGACAAAATCGAGTAGTCGCAATCTAAATCACCGGTACCACACTCATTCTTAATGAGCTTAAATGATACAAAGCTACCGCATATTTAAGGGCCATATCCTGCACTATTTTAACCTTTGCTTTTTATGGGATTCAATCAACATCGACAAATCACTTTCACTCTCAGCCGCTAGGAAAAATCTTAAAAAATACTAACAGAAATAGCTCTCATCCATGCCATTCCACACAATTCACTTTCCGCTTCAATAATGTCGGTCAATTCCATTCCACTTCTGCTGGCACTCCATTCATATATATGCTAAACTGGTATAGTAAGATAACCTACATTTGCATCGACACTACTAAATATTACAAATCACGCACTCCGTTCATTTTTCACTATAAATCATGCCTTAATTAAAACATAAAGAAACAAAATCCACATTTCACCTACTTTTGGAAGAAAGTAAGAAAGAAAAGAAACTTAAAGAAGAATAGAGGTGTATGCTTATCAAAAAATAGAATGAGAGGTTGCTTATGAGCTATGAAAGGGTTATCAAAATAAAAGTTTGTCTCTTATGTCATTTGTAATCTTATAATTTATGCTTACTACAGGAAAAAATGTAAATATATGTTATTCTAATAATTTTACACTAAATTTTATTGTTATTCTATGCAGCAAAGTTTTTAAAATCTATCGTTTAAAATACGTGTCTTAAATTTCTCATTTGGTCATACTGCATTCCAAAACATAGCGAAATTTGAAGAGGAACCGACAAACCTAGACAGGAGAGATAATGCAAACATCTTTATTCTACGAGTAATAGAATAAAAATGCCAATATCTACTTTTGATCCTATTCTCCAAGTGACTAACCCGCGCCCCAAATTGTTTCTGATGTGGGAGAAATGACGCTACTATCCAAATTACTTTTATTTTACCAGGAAGCACAATACAATCAAAATTACAAAGAGTTATATATGAGAAGGGATTGAGCGAAGATAACCACATTTATATAGGGAACGTTTCGTCTAGCTTCTATGTTTTGGAAGCTATTTTTGGTAAATAGCACAAATGTATCTCATCTAATACGCCCTTGATAGGATAGGCTTCCACTCTTATAATCTCTTTGAATAGTAGATAGAATGTTTCCCAAATATCAATATGTATTTTGAAGAATCGTAAGTCTCGTATTGGTAATTATTGAAAATGCGGTTTGATATACCTGTGTATGTAAGGAATGTTGCATTGCCTTTTATATACATAGAAACATCAAATTTAATGGGAGGGGCAATTAAGAATATGTAACAACGGAACTGGTTGTGAGTTCATTAAGGTTTCTTAAGCAAAAGTTCTTTTTAACCCGAAAATGTTGCCGGCATTTAGCGGGAACTCTCTGCTTTAACTCAGAAGAGGAAGAGCTTCGCAGCGTCATCTCACTAGACTATTTGCTGCCATTGGACATTGGAAAAATTAAAACAGAAAAATATAGATTAGTAGGAGAAAAGTGAGAGGATATAATGGGGAAAGTGTTTTAAAAATGATAGTAAAGCTAAATTTAGTATGAGTTGGAAAGATTTTTGTTCCCTGATGGAAGGATATCTCCAGCAAAAATAAGTATAGCGTATAGGGTATAACTGGCATTGAATAAATGTATACCTAGGGTTTTTTATATCAAAGATGGTTGGCATTCAAGCTTTTGTAGTGGTTGGGTGTGAGCCCGTCACTACGTTAGGTCAAATTTATGGTTTTTTTGTCGTAATTAGGGTTATTATTTTGGGGTTCGTTATGTCAATATGGGTTGGTGTCATGTTTCAGTAAGATTTTCTTCCCTTTACGGCTGGCCTTAGATACTAAGCTCGCACTGTAGCGTAGTTGTATTTGGTAGGTGTGTGTTTTATTCTCTCTTAAATTTAGCTCCTAGAGAGGAACCTGGTGGGGTTCTCACATTGCCAGATCTTTTCTTTCGATACTCGGAGTCAGAGAGAACAATGTGCCTGTTGAAAATTTGATGAGTCCTTAGAAAAGAGCCTGTTTAACTAGATCTTCTGGCATGTCGGCCCTCTAGTCCCATTTGTACTGCCCGGCCCTTAGGCCATCAACAATATCATCTGGGCCTGCCTCGTTCGGAAACTAGCTTCTTTCGGCAGCATATACCGTGAGGTTAATCATCCTCGAGTAATACCTATACCTGCGTTCCTGAGTTTTCGATGATGAGGACCTACTGAGTCGAGGTGACTGCGAGGCCTTTTGAGGGCGAATCGTATACTCCACCTTCATGAGCCTTACACTCTGGGCTTTTTCCCATTCGACTCGTGAAACTGTTTGAGATTTCTCTGTTTATTGTCTGTTCGTGTGCTTGTTTGGAGCATTCTGCCTGGCAGCCATAGCTTGGACTCGAAGATCCCGTATAAGAGCATTACTTGAACTCTGGGCTTTGTGACCGCTCTTCTCGTTCTGCGGTTGGAGATTTACTCTAAGGACTTCATTCAAAGGAGGGTTTCATGAGACCACCTTTCCTCCATGCTGTTTTTTGCGAGCATGGTGTTCAACTCCTTCGCGAAGGCACCAGGCCGGGTTACGTTGGCAATGTGTGCATAGTAAATGCAACATATTATTTGGGTTGATTTTTCGTTCTCAATTTGCAGTATAGTAGGCTTTGGAGCCACACTACTTTCTGCGCCCGCGGCCCTGCCAACTTTCGCGTAGGTGGCGTTAACTTTCCTCTCTTCCTCTTTTTTGCCCTTTTCTTTTGCTGCTTTGATTTTTTTTTTGTTTTTTTCAGGACACACTATAGCCATAGTCTTATGTGAGCCACCACAACTAAAGCATTTCTCGATTGTATTGTTGCAATTACGCCAGAGATGGCCTTGTTGGGCGCACACAGAGCAGACTACAATGTCAGAGTTAGGGCAAGTGACATTGGTGTGTTTGTTGTACCTGTAGCACCGGAAGCACATTTGCAGGTCAACGAATTCCTTCCGTTCATCTGCTCGGGGCAGACACGAACGTTAAAAAGGAGGTAACAAGTTTCTTTTGCTTTGATCGACATAGTTGTTTCTGCGAATACTACTTTTAAAACTTGGGTATAGCTTTTGAAATTGACCACTTCGGCTACTTTCGCGTACGAGTGATTCCGAAGAATCTCCTCCGTTATCTCATCTGTAGAGTGTTCTCCAACTCAGTGGTCGAGACGGCAGCAGATAATGCTCCTATGGGAGCGTATTTGTGGCTTAAGGTTGATTTTCAGTAGGGCTTCCATGGCACGCGAGAAAGTGAGGACTTCAGTGTCCACCTCCCCTGCACAGATAGCCGAATATCCATTGCGGAAGTCGATGAGGCGTACCATAGCAATATTTAGCTCGGCATAAATCTTTTCAAAAACCTTACACCTGTCCGGCTTTGGCCGGTCAGGCAAGGTTCGC
The DNA here is from genome assembly GCA_963969495.1 of Ceratothoa steindachneri. Lineage (NCBI taxonomy): Eukaryota > Metazoa > Arthropoda > Malacostraca > Isopoda > Cymothoidae > Ceratothoa > Ceratothoa steindachneri. The sequence goes on from OZ018326.1 coordinate 84,162,274, forward strand.
AAGGCTATGTGACTGGTCTCCTTCATCACACTTTCATATCACCCAAGGGTGTAATTAGGAAAGGAATTGGGAGGACCGAGTTTCTGGGGGGGTGTATTTGTGTGTGAGGTTGTTTGTTTAGGCATCCGTTATGAAAAAGTAAAAGTTATATGAGGAAGGTAGAAAAAACTGTCCAATGAACAATACTAGTAATTTACCTCGAGGCAGCGAAGAAGGGCTAACTTCCTGTCCCTCAACTAGCCTTTAATGAGGCCAGTCAAGGAGAAAATAGTCCCTTTCGAACGTATCACCAGTGATAATATTTCCAGTCACACACAGCAATGCGGTCTACGAAAACAAAACACCTCATTCGAATTGAAAATTCAGACCAAATTTTCCCAAAATTTGCCTTTACCGCACAACGAATATGTAAGAGAGCAAGCAAAGCTACAAGCGCAGTTATTTGCTGTCATCTACTGATTCCGATAAATAAAACAACATCTTGACCATTGGCACCATTTCTTGCTCATCTGCCCAAAAATAACATCCATGTCCCTGCTGCCGAAGGTAGTGTAAGCTGTACCCAATCTAGGGAGGCTTACATGTGCTATACCTTGCCTTAGGTTGACATGGAGGTTACTACAATACAAGGTATCATCATTCTGACCTTTAGCAATAACGCCTTGCAGCCGGTTACGGTTTATACTCTTGGAGAGAGTTTATTTCGACCATTTGCATCCCGTGGTTGCCATAGCAGATTAATTAATTGATTAAAGAACGGAAATCTAAATGGGCTAAGCTAGGCAAGAGAGTATAGACATGGTGCTACAAGCGATTCAGTCAGAGAAACAAAAAGCTTTTTAAAGGACGCCAAATAATTATTTTTTTTAAAATTCGGAGTGATTTAAACGAGAGTAAAGATGCAAACCAGTCCAGCGGACAAAATTACAAAGTATGTGTTCATGATTTCCTTGTATTTAGACAAATAGTTTTACCATATACCTTTAAAAAATGTTCGGGAGAGAGTCAATTTAAATTACATAAGTTATACTACAGATTCACCAAAGCAAAGGGTTCCCCAAATATAAAGATTTGAAGCTCACCTTTTGTCGCACTTTAGCTAATGTGCAATTATGATATTTTCCTTCTGCTGAATTTGTGTTATTTTGGAGATCATGTGCAAGGAATGATCGAATAGATCATCGTTTGTAATGTTTGTTTTATTTCTTTTACTTTAGGATTTACGTATTTAGGATCGACAAGGGATGGCTTAATTGCTATTTACGGTACGTCAACCTTACCGATTTTAAGATCCACGTTGCTGTCGATTTATAGCTGCCTTATGGCAGCATTTTCCATCTTTGACCATACCACTTCATTATATCATCTAAAATATAGGTATTTTGGTATAATTCGTATATAAGTTGGAGGAATAAATAAGCTGTAAGATTTAATGGCTATCAAAAATAAAATCCTGAGTTTAAATGCTTCATTCAACAAAATAGTAGAAGATGCCAAGAAATTATAAAATTTCTTCTCCAAATTGAAATTTCGAGGAATGGACTCTAGTTCACTGAAATAATACGCTTTAAGACTCGTTTGCGGTGTGAGATACACCATTGTGGAAATTTCAGGCAGGTATGAATTTCCAATGTCACATTTAAAATATTGAAAGAACAACATTGGCCAACACAATTTTAATCGCTAATTTCCGAGAATGATTTTCTCCTAATTTGGGTGCGCTGAACTCAATTATGGCATTGGATTTTATTGATTGCATCGTTTTTTGAGCTTATTCCATTTTTATCCCTTAACAGTAAAGTGTCTCAATTAAAGGAATTAGAGTAATCAATTTAATCCTATACTTTTATGTATAATACTCTTTCTTAATCTCTCTCTCTCTCTCTCTCTCTCTCTCTCTCTCTATATATATATATATATATATATATATATATACATATATATGTATATAAAAAAACACTTTTTCTGCTAATGCATAACCACAACATTGCGTCATGTGGCATGCTAGTGTGCGCGACTAGACATTGTGCGGATGGCAGTGTGCTAGTAACTAATCATTGAAATTCCTCGAAGAAAGTGTTTGAATAGCTGATATGCAATGTTATATATATATATATATATATATATATATGTATATATATATATATATATATATAGGGTGGCTTCAGTGTGCCTAGTCAATGGATGAATATTGGTGATTTTGAGAGGTAGGTAAATTTTCCATACTTTTAATTAAATCTTGGGATCAGGACAAGTTGCGGGCTTCACATAAACTATGGTAGCCTTGTGTTGAAAATTTAAAGAGAATAATCCAAGGAAAGGAGAGCAATCCTGATACCTTAAATTCAAATGGTATGAGGAGAGGCAAAACCCCACGTAGTTTACTTTTTGGGCCAATTTTCACGTGTCAATAAAACAAACTAAACAACGTATGAAATCTTCACTTCTCCCATTGCTGTATTCAGAAAAATAAATACCTGGGCCACTTTTTTAAGAGAATCCTTCATTTGATGACAGAGACATGATAAGTAATGGTGACAAACAAGATAGTGCTGTGGATCTAGAATAGCTTGATTTTTCCTCAATGACTTATTGCTTTAATCTGACTTAGTAAGAGATATTGATCTTTCAAAATAATCCCCAGGACTGAAATCTTCACGAATGAATGAATAGAATTTAGTTCAGTATCGTATTAAAGTAACATAAAACCCCTAACAGGGGAAAAGATTTTTTACAATACTTTACAGTTGATAGTAATTTAGTTTATTGATATGATGTGTCAAACTTGTTAAATATAATGTGTGTGTCTCATTATAAAACAAATAAAGGGCGATTGATTTTAGACATTTCAAAGAAGAGCCTCAAGTGTCCTAATTACCAATATAATTTCATTCGGTTCATTTCCATTTGATCGTTTGTCTATCTTAAATAAAAATACAAACACAAAATCTTTCGATTTTATCACTTATAATAAAAATAAAAAGGGCATCTGTGTTGCTCTTAAAATGGTTAACATTTTACAATGTCAACAAGTAGAATAGCCCAACTCTCCTAGAGAGAGTTGGGCGATAAAAACATGATTAAATGTCGCAGAATGAAATATAATAAATAAACCATTTGTAGATTGTGGAAGAAAATCATCTTTGCTCCTCTGTACACCAAACTGCTTCTTATGAAGCAATATGTTAGAGTGAACAAAAATGGTGACCATTTTAAGTACATATACATAAATTGCTGGCCTTATTTAGGAAAACAGCATGTTGGACGGGGTTCAAATCAGAAAACTGATTAGAGATCAACAATTCACTAGCTTTGTGAATGATATGAAGAAGAACCGATGAAATTCTTGAATGGTTTTGTGAAAGCTTTCTTGGGAAACTTTAAAACTATTAAAGCAGAACTACAAAGTATTTATTTAAAGAATATTTCTGTATTTTCATAGTTTGGGTTAGGTAGGTGCATTTAGATTCACCTTGTTAAATGTCATTTTGATAAATTTCTTGAAAATCTAGGTGACGTAAATGATGAGCAAAATAAAAGATTTCGCCAAAATTCAAAATGTACGAAGGACGGATAAACAGGAAGGTGGGATACTTATATATTGCCCAATTACTTTTGGCACACTTAAATAAAATTTCTGCAAAGTTTCTCACACCCCAAAATTCTTATAAGCAAATACTTCTTCCATGAGAGACGGATGTAATTATAACCATATCGATCAAGCTATTATGTTTATGTTGTTTCTATGTACTTTTTTATTCATATATAATTATAAGTAAACGGCATTAAATTAAAATGATAGAATTAAAGTGGTTATGGAAACTACTATAATAGAATACAGTTAAAGGTGACTAATCAGAAATGGTGTTGAACAATGTAGACAAAATTAAGGTGTTGGGCAAAATCACTGTCATATGCATTTGAGTTCATGTTCGCTGACTTAGTAGAATACATGTCAGAAAGTAGCCAGCAAAACCTAAGTGAAAAAAATGTTGGTCAGTGTAATTGCACTATTACAAAATAGAAAATATCCTTAGAGTTTCTCTAAGGTTTGTCGGAAGAGGGTTAGAACTGAAAAATGAGGTAAGAATTAATATGCTCTTATTTATACGTACCTTTGAGAGGGTTATATTTAACTATTTTATTCTCTTATTAATCAGCGCGAAGAACAATTTCCCAATAGAGGTTTTACTAACTAGCGTATTATTCAGGAGAGGACTGTACTGGACTAATTGGCGTGCAATTATTCACATTTACATCAAAGGTAAACGATAATTTGGGGGTTATTAATATGTATGTACATACTCGTACATATGAGAAAGTCTCCTTCAAAAACGACATTATAAATAAGCTTATGAAAGGGGTTGTATTTCGTTTGGCGTATATTTCTCTACGCTTAAAGGCAGGACAATATGTATACTACAATAGTATGCTATAAGAATCCCACCATGCAGCACATAACCAATATGGATAGTAATTTTTCCTCCAGCTAAAGTTCATACATCTTTTGAGCTTTGTTTAGATTAATATTGGTTTATTTATTTACATTGGTAATAAACCCTCTGTTCGTTGTGTCAGTGTTTGTTCTCACTCCTGGGGGTTAAAGTTGCGTTTATTTAATCTATTATTTAAAAAACAACCCAGAAATCCTATCAGACTCAATCAAACAAAAGGCAATCACTTTTAAAGTTATCTTGTACGCGAAAGAATTGGCCGCAATTGCTGTCTATAATCATTTCAGTTTGAGAGTAAAAATATTTCTTCTATTATTACCTTCAGGTTTCTAAGCTCTTATTTAATTTATGTAATCGCACTAGATGAGTTGGGTGGGTTCTTTAGCATTAGTTGGCATCCCACCTAAGAGAAAGATAATTCTGACTCCAACCTGAGACAGATAGAGTTTGTTAGCCCTGTAACGCAATCTATTCATCGAGGAGAATGACACTCTGCTCTATGACCTACGGCCTGGAGATTTCACTGAGAGCGTCCCACCTTATTTGGTCATGGCTGACGAGACCCAGGTATAACTGGAAGAAGCATTCCTGCACAGCTTGCATTCAAGCTTATAACTCCATTGTGCAGACCCTAGGGGCAAACACGTACGGCTCCGATAATCGACCATCCCTAGTGCAAATTGATAAGCAGGTGTGCCGCTGCACAGCTGCTTATCCGCTCCCTTTTTCTTTATTTTATAAGACATGTCATAATGATACTCCTTTTAGATTCAACATAACTTTATAGCAAATAATCTTCTTTTCAGCTTTTAAATGTAAGCTGCTTTGCACCATTATCGTGTTGAAATTATTTCAGCCCTTTTAAAGAATTTTTAAACCTAGGATTTTGCAAAAATTCTCATTTACTTTAGTCTGAAAGAAACGATAAAGATTTTATAACGTTCAGGCTTAGACTTCGAAATGGCAATCTCATTCGTTGGACCTTTGCATTGGCAGTATTTTTTTCAAAATACGTTTATATTTTTATAGTAATGTGCTTAATGTTGTAAGCACAAAGTTATTTCCTATAAAGTGAGTTTCATATAGCAGTGTAGGGAGGAGAGTATATTGTCGATCTTTCTCAAAATTCATTACTCTGTAAAATTTAATAAATTCCTAACTCCTTTGGCTGATAAAGCACTTTACAGGTTAAATGAACCTTATTTATATTAGATTCTGGATATTAACAGTTATTTCATCCTTTGAATTCAAAATTGCCAAAATGAATCACCAAGTAAATTATTCCAGTGATCAGTATATTGGATGTTTGTCTATTCTAATAGATTTTCTCTCGCTCTCTCTGCTTTCCTGATACGGGACAGTTATTTTCCGCTCATTCACTTTTGGAGGCATTCTCAGTAATATAAAAAAATGCCTTCGCTACCTCGGCACCATAAATACTGTTTAATTGGCTCTTGGGCTTCCGATTATGAATATATAAAATATTGTTGCAATATTGCACCGCATTTTCATCGAGCTGGTAGAATGTTGGCTCGTTTGTTATTTACATAGGATTTGCATCACTCATGTTTTAGATACGAATGCACAAAGCAAAAAAAATGAATTAAACAAAACAGAATAACAGAAAGCCTATAAGAAATCAAAACACAAATGTAGCAAACACACGCACAAACAGATAGAGAAAGCGATTAGCTTGACTTTCAGGTGCCTTGTATATATTTGCAAATCCTCCACATTTTTCTCTTTTTGTCCCCTTGTCTCTCCTTCACTATCCACACATTTGTTTTCCTTTACACACAACTAATTACACTAATTAAGTTGAAGTGAATTGTTTTGGGCTCTTAAACACGTTTCTTGGTCTGTTCCTGAGTAAACTATCCCTGCAGTTTATTTATTAGTTTAATTAAGAAAATGGGGTTTATGAAAGACAAGAGAAGTAAAAAATAGAATGAAAAATATAAAATCAACATGAGATAATAAAACCCCAGGAACATATCAATTCAATGAGGTGTTGGAGATTCGGATTTGGTATTCTTTGAATACAGATTTCGCTTTGATTTTATTAGGTTAATTGCCATCATGTTTTTAATTGTTAAATAAAACTGGCCTAGATTGATACGAGTTATGCTAAAATGCTGCATTAAAATAGAAAATAGAATGCAAAAATTGTAAAACGATTCTTAAATAATTCATATAAAAGGAAATATTAGGAAATAAACTAAATAACACTCTTAATGAAGTGTGACGGAGGAAACCAGTCAATAGAAGAGATCAGCATGAAAAAGGAAAATCAGCCCAATGAGACGATCATATAAGGAGATCGTTATGATTAGTTAAAGAGTTTGTTTAAACCTTAATGAAAACTAAATCAATCCAAAAGTTTGGGATAAAAAGTTCAAGGTATTCGGCGAAGGGGAATTTAGCACGTAGAAACTTATGAAGTTGTTGTTTTGTTTGGGAGAGAATTTAGTTGTCATATAATTATTTATGTTATTCGACTCATCTATTTAGTCTGGTCTATTATGCATATCCAATACTCAGTGATAACATTGGTGTCTACAATTAAGCTTTGAACAAGAACTACCTAAGGGTTCCTATATGAAAATATTTATTCCGGTTTAACAAGTTTGTTATCTAGGACTTTTATATTCATTTTGGTGATATTTAGTTATTTAAATACATGCTTCTTTGTTGCCACCGGTATTTTCCTCATAGATTCATTTGGTTTTGATACAAATATTTCAGAAATTTAGTCAAATTTGCATTATAATAAAAGTTGTCTCTATCTTATAGTTTATCAGCGGTCGATCAGAGCTTGAAGGAACTGTTCTCTTATGGATTTATTCTCATAAAATATAAATGGTAGTTGATTTGTAATTGATATATTTTTGAGGGGAAAATGATGCAACTTAATGTATTGGATGACTAAGGGGGCGATACCCTAGATTCTGCGCTATAACATACAAAACCGAAACTACTAGACGAAGGATACCCAATGTTGGGAATTCCTTTTTGACTTCTCTTGTGTACTCTAAAATTAGGATTGTTCATCATTTTTTGTCAACTCAGATAAGGTTGCGGCTCCATAACGAAAGTGTTTGCTCCCATAAACATGATTCCTCTACAACTTCCTAACATAGCCAATCAAAATTATCAACTAAACCTTTTCTTTGGGCTTTACTTAGAGCGTTTTTATTAGGATAAGGAAAACATCTGAGATTAATATACATAATTCCATAAACTTTAGTTGACGGTTTCTTCACTCCTTTCCATCGTCTTATGCCTTTTATCATGCCTAGACAGATACTATTTATCAAAAGTCAAATATAAACAAATGTATGTGAAATTTATAAATTTTCTATTCAAAAGACATTTGGAGAATACCAATCACGAAAACAGTTGCATTCTTGGTATTTTTACTTTAACAATATACATTTTATTTCACTAAAATAGGAAACTATATATAAATCCATTACAAATTTGAAATAAGGACTTAATTTTCACCCAGGTAGTATGTAGTGTACTTTACAAGATAAAAAATGTATTACTTTTGTAGCCATGCTCCAATCACTTCTCTGCATTCTCCTAACACCCATTTATTCATAGTAGATCTGTATTTCCAATGGGCCTGATTCTCCCCATGAGTTTTGAATGTATACCTGCACCTCTGTATTTTTACCCTGTGTATCCCCCGAGGAAGTAATTACTGTCCTTCTGTCCTAAAAGAAAACAAATGGTATGCTCTTTATTGAAAAAGTCGGAGCCGAATCCTAGATACGACTTTTTACTTTCAAGATGTTCGATCAATTTTGAAAGCAATTTTTATTTAAATTTCTACGTAAAAAACTTACAAATAAGGAAAAACCTTATTCACTGATTTTTTTAGGAGTAAATTGTGGAGAGATTTTATTTCGTGGTGGCAATTTTTCGCAGAGCGAGGATGATTGACTTCATTGTTTATTGAGTGTTAGGACTTTTGGTGGCCTACATAAAGAGAACCCCTGTACGTGTGTTTGCTCACTGTGTACTTTTGTCGATTACAAGAATTACACGGGCTTTCATAGATCAGATTTGATTGCTATGACAATGGAATCAAGACAACTGAGGCAGATTCATCCGCTACAGCTTTCGCCCACCTACACAGTTGTTGCGGTTGAAGCAACTTCATCCACCGTCGAAGTCTTGTCAGCCTGTTTGCCTTTATAACTGAGGTATCTGTATCTCCTCGGCCAACTTTCATCGTTTCTTAGCTTCCTTTGAATCGGCCACGGTAGGGTTAGGGAAGTTTAATAACAGACATAACTAGTTATCTTTTCTAACTTTAGGGCAGATATTTAGAAATTGCCTTAACATTTGATCATAAAATAAATACGATCGAGAAACGAATCTATTTCAAATGATAAATATTAAAGAGCTGAGGAAGAAATATATTTAAAGATGGATAAAAACAATGATAAATGTTATATGTTAGATTAAACTAGGTAGTTTAAAGTTGATTGCCCGCCTTCATCCTTTATTGGGCCTAAACAGTGGAGATATGATAAGGGGATATTTAAGAGAAATGCAACTGACGACGCGAGAAAGAGCACTAGGTTTTTCACGAGCACTGGAGGGCTAGATTGCGGGCTAGTCCTACAGGTTTAAACTGTATCGCAGACATTAACCCCTTGCGGGGTCAAACTGGATACGCAAAGGTAATTAGGAAATTATTTTGATGCAGAGCTTCCCTGGTAATTTTTTAGGGAAGGAGTTGGATTTAGATTATTCGGGCCATTCTCTTACGACTTAGTCTGGTCTGCTAAAATCTGCCTCCCCAAGGGATGAGGTAACAGTGACAATGCCACTGCTACTCTTGGTACCTGGAAAGCAGCATGCTTCGCCACTCCAGTGCCCTAAGAGAAACTGGAGGTGTCTTTCGGGTTCTCCTTTGCACTTCTTTTATATCTTCCACTTTTTTTTATGCGCCACTTAAGCAGATGCCAAATATTTTTCCTCCTTCTCTCATTCTATATCGAATTTTTTTCTCCTCGACCGCAAATCAGATTACTTTTTACACTACCAATTATTATTCATTTAACTAGTATACCACACATTTTGTCCTGATTCTCATTTTACATTAGTTTCGCCCAACATGAGTATCATATGATAAATATATCTCAAATCTCAACCCTCTAGTTATCTCCAAGAAGCCTATTGGCTACAACCCACTATCAGTTTCGAAATAGGCTTTTTCTCTTTAGTAGGCTAACACATTAGTTACTATAGTTTGCACGTTCTCTCAACTTCCTCACTCTTTTTCATAGTACTTCTTCAACTAGGTGAAGGATCGTGGTGAAGCGCCGGTTAAGACTGCTACACTTGAAACCTAGAGGAATTCCAGCCCTTCCCTCCCCCCATGTGTGACCCGTGTATAGCATTGTTGGCCAGCATGATGCAGCTGATATCAAAAGAATTGGGTAACTTCCCGGTCCAATATTTGCTAGAAGATTTGTAGCTATATATCATGCACGCATTTTCAGTTCGAACTTTCCCACTTTTTTTTACCGGAAAGCGGTTCTTTGCGAGAAAATTTCTAACTAAATTTAATAAGGTATTGTACAGTTTCCGATAGGGCTCTATAGTTCAAAGATATTCCTAGAAATTGGCGATAAATCTCTTTGAATAGGGCATTTTAGTTAAATATGGGTTAAATAAATGTTTCCATCTCTATTCCTGTGCGTGGTATCTCGATGCGAGGTATCTCGCACGGCAGCCCCTTTTCCGCTCTCTTCAGATACGTTTGCCAACCTCGATTCAGAGACGATTCTTCGGTCTCGACTCCAATCCAAATGCGATTAAAAACTAGATCGAATCCTAAACGACCTGGTATATTAGACGAAGACGAACTACATTCGAATAACATAAACTTATCTAACCGTGAACAACACTAGCCAATTAATATATGGTATAAAGAGTCATAAATATTTTAAAATTAATTAAAAAAATAGTATTGTTAATATATTTAAAACTTGTTTGCATCAATCGTAAGAAAGCAGTAACTCAAATTATTTCAATTTTCTATTACAAATTAAATTAAAATATAGTATTTTTAATAATAAAATTCAATGGAGATGTTAAGTAAACATTTTATTTCAACCATAACTAATCTACAGCATAGAATTGAATTCAATCTTATGCATCTGGGAGTGATAATTTCAAAATATCACATCTAATTCTGTCGCAAATCATTCTTTTATTATTTTTTCCAACTCAAACATGTTAATTTCCCTTCACTATAATCCTAAGAAAATCGAGAAAAATAGTGAATTTCGGGTAGTTAAATGGAAAAAATGAATAATTTTCGATGAAACTAAGTAGCCAATTTGAAAGAGCCAGAGCGAGTAGTTGTTTAAAACCCCAAATTCCATTACATGATTAATATGTTTGGTACCTTCACATTTTATATCGGTTCATTCCTGTTTTTTTCTTCTTTTCTCTTGCAAAGGTTCGAATTATTCAACGAGGCACGTCGGAGCGTACCATTTAAATAAAATATCTAAAAACGAACCTGTGTTTAAATAACTACTTAGCTCTAACCATTTGCGTTGTAGTCAAATTAATGGATAAATGGATGGGAATGGATATATTTTGCATCGAAAAAATCACTCTGTTCACGTAATCTTTTTAAAGCATAAATATAGCCTTGCAATAAAAGAAAAAAACCAAATGCATATATATATATATATATATATATATATATATATATATATATATATACCGATAATTATATTTGCGATAACGAAATTGCAATTATGCGGTTAAGAAGGCAATGTTATGGCTAACTCACTCAGCTCTTAATCATATATATATATATATATATATATATATATATATATATATATATATATATATATATATATATATATATATTAGAGCTGTTCAAAATGTAACATGTTGCAGGAGATCCAGCGCCTTTCTCGACCGGGAATCGAAGAAGCCTGAAAGAAGAATTGTTAATTGTTCGGATTGGAGGCCTTTCCATCCAGACGTTTCAGTCCATTACATCCCCTCTTCATGTTCTGGACCATGAAGGTTTTCTTTTCCTTTGTAACCCGTTCGTCGAAGAGAGAGAGATCGTTGTAGGGAGCATGGGACGGAACCATGGCCTTGTTCTATGGAATGGCGTAAAGGAGGGCAACGAAGAGTGACACCTGTTCCATGGCTCAAAGTTCGTGAGAGGTCAGCCGAAACTGAGACCTGAAGACGAAAATCTTGAGAGCATAGATTTTCTTCGACATCTATCTCGCTTGATGAAACGCTCCTGGTGCCCTCATCTTGAAAATGGTGCCAATATCGCCTTCCAGGAAGATGTAGGAGAGAACCAAGATCTCCATGTAGTCGTCTCTTGGATGGCTTTCATGTTCGATGGCACTCTTGAGCTTGCTCAAATCTGACTTCCTTGCATCAGACAGCTCGCTTGTCAGGGAAGGAAGGATGCTTTCTTTATCTATGGAAGAGGTCCAAGTTTATGGTCAACAAAGTCCCACTGGTCCAAAGAAATGGACGAAGAGAGGGACGTTAAACCCGCCATATGGTCAATAAGAGTGTTGAAAGACGTCCTCAATGATCACTTGCTGCACGCAAACCAGAGGAGATTCGTTCCCACACCCTCCTGAATCTTGATGCGTGTTCCTTCATTGGGACCCGTGTTCAAGGCAGTAGTGTCAAACATGAATGCTTAAATGCGCGCCTACAGTCCAGCTAAGGAAACTGCCTTGAAGTTAGCCTCCGCCATGTGATACCCAGTGCCTTGGGGAAACTTGGCTGCTTCCAAGAGGTACTCCTTGTCCCTACCTGTGCCGTGAATGGTAAGTCTATCAACGCATTCACGTCCCCCAGCGATGTAAGGTAACTGCTTGGCATCCCAGTGAAGTAGCATAATGTATCTCCTTGTGATTTCGATCTTTTCTGCAGTGGCGACTTCCTTTAGGTTTTTTCTCCTATGGCGACGGATATAGCTCGTAGAGAGCGTGATGTTGTCGATGTTCTGACCGGTTGGCTTCGCCACGGCTCCTACCACTGCCATCGCAGCCAGATCTGAGACCGTGAAGTGGTCCAGTTTGGCAGTCACTTCCTTTGCCAGGATCATGGCAGACTTATTTACAACTCTTCTCTTAGGAAGATTTAGGCAAGTGACATCGGCATCGCTTTAATCCGTTTTCCCGTGAGAGGACGAAGATGATGAGGCCACTTGGACTTGAATGTACAACACTTAAAGTGATCTTTTTTCCATCTCCGCAGCCTTTTCCGCTTCACCTCCGATTCTTCCTGCTTCCACTTTTTCTCTTAGAGCCTCGTTTACACAATGTCCATTCCGGTCATAGAGGCAATCGATCGACCTTCTGTGTGCCACATTAAAAAAGTCATCAAGGTCCCATTAAATATCTTTTCATTCATTCTTGCCGTTCTCAAAGCTCTCTTTTGATCCTAAAGACCCTCGTAGGCCTTCACTAACTTGAGCAGTTTTGCCTTGCTGTAACGCAGTGTAGAAGTAAGGAGACCTGCCTTCTCCCAAATCCACAGGACTCCTTCCACGGTCTCATTCGCAGCCTCCGCCTTTGTTTTCTTTTCCCGACCGTGGTGGAAGTAGAATTTTCGGAGAACGTGCCCTTTTGAGAGGAGACGGCTCCCGGTGATGTTGTCGTCCGGGTGACTGTTCAGTCACCACTGTTTGCTAATAGAAACGATCTCACCTGTGTAAGGAAAAATATGAATATTGAAGTTTTCTGTTCTGTTAGTGATCGCGACTGAAAATGATAACTTTCAGTTCCTCAAACAATAAATAATGTTTATACCAATTTACCACTAAAATAATGAAGAAGTTGGTGACCTCTAGTCACCAAAAAATCACTTCCAGGGGCTAATCCACTTGAGTGATTGCCAACGACGCCTCAATAATGGACCAGATGGTGGCCGCATGGAGGGAAAGAAAAATGTGTCGCTCTGGGGGACCTTTATATCTTATCCGATCGAGTTCAAATTTTATGTTCACCTATGCAACCCTAAGTAGAACAAGAAAAACATGTGGCATGAAGTCTCCTACAACTTTTATATTTTCACAATATGAACTTGAACAGCCTATTGCACACACACACACACACACACACACACACACACATATATATATATATATATATATATATATATATATATATATTCAAGAAATTGATGGTTTCTTCGAATGTCATCTACCTGGCGAGCATGATGCTCAGCTCTCAGGACCTGAAGCATTGTCAGTTGTCATATTTTGCTAAACATTTACCGCACCAATATATATATATATATATATATATATATATATATATATATAGAGAGAGAGAGAGAGAGAGAGAGAGAAAGAGAGAGAGAGAGAGAGAAAGAGAGAGAGAGAGAAAGAGAGAGAGAGAGAGAGAGAGAGAGAAAAAAAAATCCAGGATTTGCGGGTAATGACAAACACCACAGCCCTTCCCCTATATGTAATTTCTGCCTTTTCCAAACCTTTTGAGGCAGAAAAAAACAATGCAGAAACTGTGCATTGCAAAAAATATGTCCTCATAGTACATGAGGAAGAAATTGGATGTGAATGAGCACTTGAGTCGATCGTATTTTATTTCTTTTCGATTTTCATATTCTAATCGAGACAGAAATTTGCGCATGCATGAGTAAATCGCATTTGCAAAATCTTAGTATTATAGGGAGTCATCTTTCTTTTCTCGGCAAAGCAAAGAAAATCATGTTTTCGTAGTTAAAAATGTCTTTTTTTATAATTTTGATAATATTTCAATATATATAAATAATTTCTAATAATATACCGTCGTTAAAAAAGACAATATAATCGTTTTGGAGGGCGTGTTGTCCTACGTTAATATAGGGTCTTTGAATAAGGTTGCTCTGTTTTAAAATATAAATAAAACAAGTTGTGTGTTATATATGCACTCATTTTATTTTAAATTTGAAAGTACATTTTATGGCATTAAGTTTGAATATGACTTCGTTCAACTTCCCGCCGCGGCTTCGCTTGGGGAAACGTATTCGGGAGGCCCAATTTTCGATTACTTTGTCGCATAAATCTGGCTGAATTCGCTGGATGGTGTTCGTTATGTTGACTTTGAGGACATTAACTGTTTGGCGGATTATTGACATAGACCTGCAATTTAAGGTAGACCCAAAGAAAGTAGTTCAATGGCGTTAAATCACTTGATCTCGGTGGGCAGTTGACGTCGCCGCCACGCGAGATGACCCTGCCCTGAAATCGCTGGTGCAAAGTGTCTATCGTGGCGTGCGCAGTGTGGCACGTAGCGCTGTCCTGTTGGAGCCACATGTCATCAGTATCCATATCAGACATATAATCCCATTTGGGCCACAAGAAGTTGCTTATTGTTGATCTGTAGGTCTCGCCGTTGACGGTTATGGCAATCCCATCTTCGTTCTAAAAAAAATACAGACCGATGATTCCGTTAGACGAAAATTCACACAAAATAGGGACTTTGTTGGGATGCAAAAGGGTGCTGGTGTATCTAATCTGGCTTTTTTTCATCCCAAATCCGACAATTTTGCTCGTTCACAAATTCATTCATCCAAAAATAGGCCTTGTCGAACTAAGCACTGATTTTGATAATAACATTTGATGATTTGTACACGCTGTTCAACGCTATAACCTTTCATCGTGACTTGCCAAGTACTACTAAACAGTTCACAGTGAGGTTCCCAGACGTCGCTTTAAAATAATAACTACTATCACCTGACAAAGCTTGAACGTCATGGTTGAAAGACCCTTCATATTTACCTCCGGCAATATCATATACTTTAGGACCACCTAATCTTTTTCTGTGGTCAGTGCCTCCACCTCAACGCCAATAAACTGGTTGATTCAAATTTCCAGGTCAGATGGAGTTATAGGTACGAATAAAATTGCATTTAAGAGTCTGCGGATAGACCTTCTAGGTCATAAGCCACTAACGGCCTAACAACTGCTACTGAAAATCAAATCTCAGTTTCCAGTTTAGAGCATTAAAGAGAAGTGTGCATTCAGCCTTGCGCTTATATTCTGTTATTCTTAGATGATGGCTTTCACTACAACTAGAAGATCGGCTACGTGTCCAATATTTGGTAATGGGCCCAGATTTTTTTTGTGCTGCTTCTCCACGTGTGAAGGTATGACGAATTACTACAATCATTTGAAAATTCGGTTGAGATCATCTAGGAAGGAAGCAAGATTCAAAGACAACGCCGCTGTGGTCACCGAGAGATTAGAATACTTGTAGAAATTAGCTTTCACTCCAACAGTTTTGACTACACGAATAAATGAAATGTTGAAAAGTTATTGTGAGAAAATGGTAACATCATGAAATGACTGAACGCTAAAAAAAGAACGAATCATTACAGCCGAAACTTGAAGCCTTCAAGAAATCAACTAAGACAATCTTATTTGCCATATTGACTTGTAAGTTCACTCATTTGACAAAATGTTTCTGCCCTTTTGAACGATAAGTAGAGCAAAAAAATCACATCCGCTTTTACTTTACCAAAGAAGTGATGTAAAATGGCAATAGGAACTTTGAATGTTCAAACAACTAAGAGAAACGAGAGAAAGATTGAAAAAAGATTTGCTAAGCCGAAACAAGAAAAAATAGCACATCATCAAGAGTAAACAACAAGCAACTTTACAAGAGCAGACTCCTTTGCCATCCCAAGTGAAGGCGAGGATACATCTATATGAGCAATTTCATCGTATGAATTAACACCAAATGAAAAACATGACAGGTCTCAGACAGACTTGCTGCTTTTATTGCTTCTTCGTTGTTGGAGGATTCTGGTTTGATGCCACATGCTGATTCTAGTTTAGTGATTGATCGAAATAAGTTAGGAAGAGCCAGAAAAAGGGTTTGATCTGAGCATTAGCGAGATGTTAAGATAACGCTATCATTACAGGGCCCTTTATTTGATGGACATAAGGATAGAACATGATGCACGAATAAATTAACAATATTAACCATAGAAGATCTGTAATTGAATAGCATTTAGTTTTATTCAAGAACGAAAATCCCGGTACATGGGGCATTTCACTCCAGAAACAGGTTCTGCCACTGTAATAAAATCCGGTATCATCAGCTTTATAGAAATTAAACAATATTAACACCGACGACATTGTGGTTATCGGCTGTGATAGTACTTCAGTGAACACGGGTAGAAGGGAGGAAATATTTGGATGATTGACAGAAAACTAGAACAAGAGAAAAATCCCTCAAATTACCTGCGGGGTTTTGTGATAAGATGATAAATAATTATTGCATTGATGGTTTCCCATGGTTCAAATCATTTCCAAGTTCCCTTGAATGGCTAAATGGCTAAATGAGGCTTCTGACACTAGATGGCTTCACCCAGCGCCAGATATATCAAATCAAAATTACCTAGAGCGTCACCCTCCTGAGGTGAAAAAGGGCCCCTCATCCCTCGAGTGGAGCCCCAGTGTCAGTCAAATTCTTGCCTATTTCGAAGAAGGATAGGGCTGAGTCTGGCTCGTTGGCTCTTTAGAACCCCTACAGGGTGGGCTGAAAAAAGGGTTCATTCCCATCTTACTTGTTTTAAAAGTAAAGAATGAAAGCTAAATAGACTGGAAAATATGTCCACTTGGTGCCCTCGGGCGGGCAGGGTGAGACCGAAAAGTCTAAATTTGCAGGTATGAGACCTTGAATCATCACCGAGAGACTAACGGCGTTTTCGAGCCCATGGCTTCAAACGATTCATTATTTTAAAGACCACTGATGGCATTATTTTGTCCCAAGGGACAGGTTCCACAAGAGAGTGGCTCTAGCAGTGTAATTTGTAGTGAATCAAAGATCATCCTTTTCTCGGACCGGATCTTGCCTGTGAATACGGCCAAGCTTAACTTGCCTTGTATATTAATTATTCGTAAGGTTCTGAAAGAGAATGAAAATAAAATTAGAACACAATTATAATTTGTATAAAATTATAAATAAAAAAACCTACACTTTCAAAAAATATTAACATGATAAACATAAATAGGGGGAATTTTTTAAAATGCCCTTTTTCACTAAAATACATAGTTAATTCAGTCACACCCTGTATTTATCCTATCATACAGAGTAACCCGGGCCCCAACTTTCGATAGGCCTCATTTATTAATTTTCTGCAAGGATTTAATGAAACTTTGGTTTTAAAGAGTTTATAGTGTTTAAAAACATCATATCAAATCATGAGAGTCTTTGGACTTTTTTTCTATATTCGAGTGCACGTGTTCGAGATGATCTCCACTTATCTCCGTGCATTTCTTGAGGCGCGGCACAAAGTTGTCCATGACGTCCTTACAAACTGATCGACTAATGGCTTTGATCTCATCCTGGGTGTCTTCCTTGAGTTCCATGATGGTCTTAGGTCTCCCTGCGTACACTCTGTCTTTAGGGTTGCAACAGAGAAAGAAATCCTGGGGACTAAGGAGTAGGATGTGAGGTGCCCACTAAAAATCAGGTGTGAGGTGTGAGAGCTTGCTTCATCTGGTTGTAACCAGAAATTCCCCATAAGTGACGGAAACAGGGCCTACAGCTCTCTCTCTTGAAGGTTTTGAGCACCTCAGCATACCGCTTCTTGTTGACTGTTTCTGTCTCGCCAGATTTCTCGAAGAAGAATGGCCCGATGATGCCTCTGGCTGAGATTGTAGTCTAGGGGAGTATAGGAGCTTGGTGGCTACCTCATTTGGTCTGGAGGTCCCCCGGAAGACATTTTTCTTCGAGTTTACCTTTCCTTCAAGATGGAAGTGAGCTTCATCTGAGGTTCAAAGGAGGTTAAGGAAAGTTAGGGTCTCCTGAATCTTCTTCGGTATATTGACTGCCATAGCCTTTCTCTGCTCCTTGTATGACGCTAGGGTTTGCTTCGTATGTATTCTGCATGGGTAGGCCTTTACATCGATTACTAGCTCTCTACTACGAGTATCACATGATATCCTGGGGGACTGACTTCGCTTGCGCACAGAGCGTTTTGGACTCTGCTGAACTGACTCTCTCACGCCCTCGAGTAGCTTAGCTCTACGCTTCCTGGTGCATCCTGAATGGCTTGGACGTTTGTCACTGGCTGCATTGAGGTTCTTCACTGTCTCATAGTTCTCAAAGTTGTCAACCAAGTCATAAATTCTGCTCTTAGTAGGGGCTTTTTCACAATCGAACTGATGCACGAAAGTGGCCTGCACTTTCTTAAATGAGCCTGTATTGTAGTAATGTTTTACGCAGTATATTCTTTGCTTGAGCCCCCATGAGATCTAGTTGTGTTCACAGGCGTTGCTTCTGTCATGTCCTACAAAATAAGGGTGATTAGTGAATGAAGACAGAGTTTACACTCATCTAGCTATGTGTCTGACCCTATAACCCACCTCTTAGGACGGAGGGGGGGAACCACATTCCTCCCCTATAAATCCCCCATGCCAGACTTAGATGGCAGTATAGGCCATCCTCCCTGCCCTCTTAGTATCGTCTGTTGCCCCCATCGGTACCCGCTATTCGCGTACCGTTGGACTCTGCGCAATTCTAGCAGAATCCCTCAAACTCCCGGTATTCTTTCGTTAATTCACGTGAGTCTACCTCGAACCGCTTCCCCCTTTCCTCGAAACCGGTGCGCTCAATCTCAATTCGTGTTACTCGAGAGCAAGATTTAAGTTCACCCCCCCCGTAATAGTCATTATCCAGAGACTATTGTTCGAACTTTACGCGAAGTCAAGGATTACTCCCTCCAACTAAATCTTCGAGGTAACAGCAACACGCAACTCTCCTATGCAAGTGCTCTCTCTACCCCCCCCCCCTCAGTATAAGCCTCATCGTTTGCTTCATTTACGCTCAAGGTGACCACCCTCACCAAGTTTCCCTCACCTCTTTAGCCGCTGAGATCCGTGTAAATCTAGTGTGTGTATAACACATGCTAAAACTCATTTTAACCTTGTAAAATAATATTGATTTACATATTAGTAAAGTTAATTTCGTACCAGTTTTTCTGTTATTCCGGAACTTCAAGATAGTCGACTATTAGCTAACCTACTTTCAATTAATTTGCACTCTGCTTATATTGTAAACTTCCCACACACTCTTTAAGTACAAAGGGTGAACTTAACCCTTTTCAACGGCATCTATATTAAACTAGTGTAAGGTGTGTAAGGTTAACCTACGACATCTATATTAATCTGGTGTAAGGTGTGCGGTGTTAACTCACGACATAACAACATTATTTGATGTAATATCTAAAATTTGGAAGAAAATTCTCAAATAGAATTAATTTGACCGTATATTTTCTACTTATTTCGTACATTACCTTCTTTTTCCGTGTCCATATAACAGTACCTTCACAAACTAAAGAAAAAAAATGGTATAAACTACATTTACTTGAAAAAAAAACTCCTTAATTTCCATCAAAATGGCAGAAGTTCTTTGCAATTTGTAAGCGGACGAGAGGACAGTCTCTAAAGCTTGCAAACATACTCCCCTCTAAAAGGCTGTCACTTAAAATTTAATCTTTTTGTTCATTTGTAATTCGAATTCAGTCTTTCATCCGTAAACTACGGGATAGGATCACTAGCAAAGGCCAACCTAGCTAGTTCATCATTCTAGTTTTGCTGTTTCAAAGCATGGGAGAGGGTTAAGAGGCCTAGTTCTCTCAAGCAACTAAAGGCAGTCTTAGGAAACACATTCAGTTTGATGTTCTCGTCAACTTGGCATCAGTTACTAGCTATTGTATTAAATCAATCCGTCATTGACATTCATTGCATCGAGTAATTATTCCTCTGAGTAAATTTTGTTCCAGAATTTGTTCTCTTTTTTGTTCCAGAATCCGTTATCTTTATTGAGCTTTATTTTGCGTGAAATCACAATGTCTGGTCGATTAAACATTTTCGAAATGTGAGATACTGTCATTTCTCAATCTTTCACTAGAGAACCTGCTTTATGAGAGATTTTGATTTTTAACTTATCTAGCTATCCTGATAAATGAGTATTAACTTCAATTTCTCTCTACATACGTTACATATTTTCACTTTTCAATTGAAATCATTGTTATTTTGTCTAATTTTGGAAGCATTCTTTCTGTAAATGCACATCACATTTCTCATAGCCTTTTTCTCTGCTGTTTTATGAAATGAAACTCAGATTTTATCAAAAGCAAAGTTCAAAGAATATTCTTTGTAATCTTGTTGTTCTCCTCTTTCAGACGCGCTATATATACATACTCTACCCATTTATGGTCGTAATATGCTATCTATAAATCTCTTGATCTTGCGAACTGACAGATGTTGAGCCTCTCATGTTCATTGTAGAAGAGTAACTAGTTAGAGAATTAGACCTGTTAAACCTACATTTTAATGTCCTCTCTATTTTTTATTGCATCAAGATGTTTCTACATTTGAATTTTATTATATGTTCAGCTATTGATGTTTTTTTTAATTTGTTTGTGAGTTAATTTTTTTGCTACATCTCTACTGGTAACGTATTATTTAGTACTACTTCTCTAATTGTCGGGTAGTAGGTGAGTAAACTGACAACCCCACTAGTTATTTCAAAACTGGTGAGATGGTTGATTTGCAGTCAGCAAGACTAAAAACAATACATGACGTAGGGCCTGCATGTACTGCATAAATTACTTGTTTACATGGATACATATCACTTTCGAGACAGCTAACTGAGCCTTCTTCTGACGCCTTTGTTTTTTGTTGGCTTTGGCTTTCTCCTTGTTGGTTTTTGTTTTTGTACTTCTTATTCATTTTTTATTTTAAAATAGCCTAGTATTAGATTGAAAATTAATTTTGGCTACCTATGCCCCTGGTGGGAGTCATCAGATGGGGGCTATAAAGAAAAAAAATTGAGACAGTGGATAAACTTTTTCATTGGTCAATGGTGGGTTTTGTAAAAGAGGCTCTTGTAGTGCTTCTAAAGTCGTGCATCTTACCTTTATGCAATATACCACTCGTCCTTTCTTTGATTTAAGGCGGCAGATCTCAGTCTTTCTTCTTTTTTTCCAGTTTACCAACTTTAATTTGCTCTATTCTTTACACTTTCAATGTAATTCCACCCTTTGGGCGCTTTGGGGCTTACAACTTTTGCGCTTTCTATCTAGTCACATTGATTGATTTTTTCTAATAATAATAAGAATAATTATTATAATAAAACCGGAAGGAAAGCATTATTCAAGTGATCTCTAAATGGCCTAAAAACTCTTGTACGCTCTATCATATAGTGAATTATTCTTTTCCACAGGTTATGTATCATCATCAAACTGCAAGGCTTGTCTTACTTACCCATTCTTTTTCTCTTCATGTGCTTTGCTACACATTCAAAATGCAAATCCCTTTATTTACTCCGATACTCTCAATCTAGTTTCCGGAAGACAGGATTGTGGTTTTCAAACTCTAGCCACCCTAGCGGGAAGAAAAATAGAGTTGTAGAGTGGTCAGATCATTTCAAAGTAAGTAGATATGGCATGACCATCTGACTCGGATAGAATCCAAGTCGGATACAATCTGCGTGAAGTCTAAACTTCATTTGAAATCTACTTCCTAACTGTGAATGGACCGCTAGCACAGGGAGGCGTTATAAAGTTCCCACAGCATGCAAAAGCCTCCCTTCAATCTAACCTATTCTCTCAGGCGCTTCTCACAGAAGGCGTGGCCCAACTTAATTGTGCTAATTTTGACACGGGCTGTAGTATCAATAATTTGCTTTCTTAATCTTCCCAGCCATTGAAGGGATCATCCACTTCCTTGTTATTTTCAACCCCAAAATATCTAATCAATTTAATCAACGAATGATTATAATTTTCGCTACCATTTCTGAAATAAATGAATAAGTCAAAACAAAGATTTTGAAGCTAAACTGTGATTACCAAATTTCCTGCACTAACTTTACTGTTGATGATTTACTAGTGATATATGAGCCAAAGTTTTAAACATATTCAAATCGAGATTATAATTATATTTTTATTCAAATTTCAATTACATTATTCCAAAAGTTTGATAAAATATATATTATTAATTGAAACATCGACACATTATTTGTTTAGAAAATTGAATCTAATTCTGGAATATTTCTCACCTTCATATCGTCTATATTGTCCTATGTAAGAATAATAGTTTTTTACTTGTTTGGTTCCCGTATATATAAATTCATAAAGAGAGCAATTTATCGACAACAAATTTTTTACCTTCTTATTGATCGTCTGACAAATAATGAACTTTGAAAAACGCAATAGCTCACATATGGACCCTAAATAATAAAACAATCCACCTTTTCTTCTAATTCTCTCTTTATTAAACAATTTATATCCAGATAATTTAATCTCTTCGATAAAATCCCCATTAGATTTTTGCTCCATTCTTTTGCAATAGTAATGATATATTAATTTTTGTCCTCTCTTAACTAGTCAATTTTATATCTCAAACTGCGGACCTTCGTATCGAAACATGATAATTTAGATACTTTAATCTCGGATCTCGTTAATTATGATGACGAATAATTTGCATGAGAATTCTCTCTCTCCTGAAAATACTGGTGCAATGCCATTGAATAAAAAAGAGCAAAAATATCGAAGGGACTATCAAACCTAGTCGCTCCTACCCTCATTTAAGTTTTTCTTGAATATTTCGAAGCCTTTGATAGACTGAATCATAAAATTCTTCTCGATTAACTTTATCGAATCGGACTCGGTGGAACCACTGATTTAGGGCTCACATCCTTCCTCCCTTAGAACCACCAACAATCAGGAGCTAGATGCATTTCTCTCAGTCCCGTCACTTACTCCCCTAAGTGTCATTCATTGTTATGTTTTGTCCCCTTACTCCACTATATTTACTCCATTGATAAGTCTCGCTCTCCTAATTTACTAAAATTCATATATTTTGATGATGATGCCTCTGTATCTACGATGCCCAACAACCATCATACATTATTTATCACCCATGGAAATCAGTACACGAATATCTACACTGTTTAACAATTTTTGAAAAGTTGTGTGATTCTTAAATGTGATTAGTTAATTCTAATGTATTTTCCTGCACTGAATCCAAATATCACTTTGATAAATGCTTATTGGCTCTAGTTTTAAGGATACGCGGCAGGTAATATTTGATTATTTAATTATAACGTAAAGTATGTGTCATTATGTTTTAAACTCTAATTCATATCCACTCTCTGCCTCTTTGCTTGATGATTATAGTCGGCTAGGTTGTGCACCATTATCCCTGGTACCGATTCCCCATGGGTAAAAAATCTGGGTGAAACTTTTCACTATGTTACTCACTAACAACTGCCCCACAGTTTGCTGGAAAAAGTCTAAATGTGAGTCCTAAAAGTGGCTTATAAGTGACATGTTACATCCCATGTTCTTGTAAGTCTTGATTAGATCTTTCACCAATTCTTCATAGTTTCCTTTCCTTCTGTTTCTGAGAAATCCATTCGCCACGAACTTGAATATTTCCCAAGCAGCTTTCTCCTCCCCATGATAGGCTGACTCAAAGTCACCATCTTCAAGAAGCTCTAGAGTCTGGGGACCAAAGAAAACTCCCTCTATTATCTTAGCTTAGCGCAGTGAGGGAACTCTTAAATGTTAAATATTGGAATCCCTGACAAGATTTGTCCAAAGCTTTTAGAAAGTTTTTCATGTGCTCAAAGTTCATGTGTAGTGGTAGTTGAGAAATTTTGTTTGGTTCAGTGAGAGGTGGATGCTGAACATTTTGCATCCCAGGGCCAATGATGGACGAGGTGGCCAGTCTCTCAGGATATAGTGGGAACCTCTGTCACGGCTGTCCCTTTCACACAGAAAGCAGCATTATTTGGTATATCTACCCTGCAAGCCCATGTCAAAAGCAACAACCTTTAAGTCAGCACAGAGCTGCCATTGATGTTCATCATATTTTATGCATTGCAACATATGCGTTATATTCTCCTAAGTTTCTTTCATATGTGGTGCATAACCTACAGGAACTGATGGCACACTATTGCCGTTGTGAAGCAAGACACCTTTTAGACTAGGTTTTGATGAATCAATGAAGAGCTTCCAGTGTCTGGGTTCCTATTCGATGCCAAAGGCTTCCATCAGAGCATTAATATTGTTGCAAGGCACTAAATCACTTTCCATTACGAAGACATCATTGAACTGCTGCTTACGGTCACAAAATTCTGAAATATTAATACCAACTGCGAGGAGGTTCCACTGTTTAGACCAGAAACTAGCAGCTCTAAGTTATTCTCGGGTAGTTTCAGATCCCTTACAAGGTCACGGAGTTCCCCATTTGTTATGAGATGTGGCCTAGAGGAGTGTGCTTCATCAAAATTTGGGTCACTCTCTAATCCAGCTCACTCTCATCCCTCTCTGCTTCCTCCTCACCTCTTTTCTTATCGGACTTAAAGTATGCCGAAATTGGTGCATTAAAAGCAGGTGGAGCTTCTTTATGCGGGACTGGTCGAATAGCTGATGGAATGTTTAGATATTCAATGGAATCCTTTTTCTTCTTTGACAAGCCCTTTTGAACTAGAGGTAGTGGCTCCCGCCACTATAAATTTAATAAGGATTTGTTTAGTTTTATCCAGCTAGCAATTACTTTTTTTTACGTATGTTTTTGGGGTTAAAAAAATAATGATAGGTAACATTTATCCGATATACTTGGAAATATAAAATAGTTCTGTTGTCAGACGATATACAGCATTTCCGAAAGAATGTACATATATGGTGGAACTTGGATGCTTCTTTGTCTTCACAAACTGTGAATTCATCTCTCATGTGCAGGTTAAATGAAGACTTCGGTCTTATATAGATATTTATGTACCATTGAATATCTTTTTCAAATTGATATTGAAAAATAGAACTCGATTAAAAGCATGAGGATGTCAAGCAAATAGGAACATCATTGAATTCGGAGAACTACACAAAGGTAATGGGATAAAGGTTAAAAAATTGTTGTTATGAGTTGGTCACCAGTGACTTCATTATTGATAAATTAATAAATGAATGCTCTCTGTTTCACTGTTCATTGAGAATTTAAAAAAAAACAAAGGTAAAAGAAAATCACAAATGTGAACAAAATTAAAGGAATAAGTATTAGAGGTAAAGTCCAATGAGATAGAGGAAAGAAATAAAGATTCCGTGAGAGTGGATATTCGAATTTTTGACAGATTGTTACTATTACATAACATAAATTGATGGATGGCTTGTTATTTATAGTTTTAATATTATAATACGTGTCGGAGAGAGAGGGATAGAGAGAGAAGACACACCTCGTCGACCCTTTTTAATCCACACTTGCGAGGCTCAAAAGCGCGAAGGTCGTGACGGGCTTAAGGCCCGACTTCGCAGAATCTTGAGTTGTGCTTCAGAACACGAAGGCTCCGCCGGGGATTATCCTGCGACGGCGGGAATTGGGCAAAGTCCACCTCACCCGACAAAGCGTCTGTCGACTGGAACCTTCCTTCTTCAGGCACAGGGGAAAGTCGCTCCGTCTCGCTTCTATAAAACGTCCGACGGCAGACTTCGATAGCAGTAAGTGACCGCCTGTGTTCCGAGTATCTGCGAGTATCTCCCATCCTCCAGTCACCGTTAATTCCGCGTGAACCCATGTAAGTCCTTTCAAGCTCCGTGTATTCTCCTAAAACTCACGAGGGTCAACTCCGTACTCATTGGTACCCGTTACCCGAACGCCACACGTCAAATTCTCCATTGGGTAATGGCCTTTTGTCAAGAGGCTACTATTATGGACTCTGTGCCGTCTCTTCGAGGTAACCGCAACGCGCAACTCTCCTGTGTAAGCTCTCCCCCGCCATTTTTAGGCCTCCTTTATTTGGCTTCACGTGCGCTCAAGGTCATTTGAGCGCCCCATCTTTCATTGTCCGTTTGTGTGTACGGTGGTCGACCCACCCAGGTAGCTCTTGGAAGTCGAGACTCGTGTATGTCTCCTATGTTTATATACCTTAATTAAAACCCTTTTAATTTTGTAAATATATTATCTGCGTATTAGTAAAGTATATTTTAATACTCCGTTTCTATTACCCCAGAACCTTTCCAAGATAATCTAAGCATTGGCCAACCTAAAATTGCACTCTGATTAGGGTTTATAATTTTACCCACGCTCATAACGGAGTAATCCGCTCATAAGCCTGTCTCACGAGTGCTGAGGAATTTTGAAAAGGGTTGGGTTCTAACATCAACCTACGACATATAGTAATATCGATATTATATTAAACTGGTGTCAGGTGTGGGGTCACCATACGAGACTACTGTTAGTAAATGATTTGATGTTGTTAATTTAATTGATAATATTAGAAATAAATTATTGTTATTTTTACTATGAATATTTTACACAATACAGTGTTGGCGAAAAGTATCCAATCAACCTCGAAATTTCTATTTTTAACTTAAAAAACATGTTTAATATTGACTGACCTTATATTAGTATTTTGTCATCTTTCCTTTGGATTTGATGACTTGTAGACGCTTGAGCATAGATTTGATCAAGTTTTAACAATCCTCCACTGATATTTCGTTGCACCATACCTTTATCATGGCTTATTTAAATTTTTCGACAGAGACAGTGTCTTGGCCTTCAACCTTATATTTTATTATTAGTAATTAATTTTCTATGGGATTGATATCTGGTCTATTACCAGGCCAATCTAAAATAATAAATTTATTGTCATTAAGCCATTTTTTCCAATTTTAGCCTTGTAAAAGGGTGACACATGATGGATGAATGTTTCTGTGTCATGGATTGTCATTACGACGGGAAGTTTCGCCTGTAATATTGCTAAATTCCGTGCGACATTTATAGTTGTGTTCTTAGGAAGGAAATATATGCTTCCCTCTCCATTGGAAACTGAAACAGTCACAAATCATCAAACTTGGAGGGTCTTTCATTGTCTTTTGGGTGTGTCAGGGTATACGGCACAGTATGATGTACGTTTGTTGCGTACCTGAATAACTCCGTTCCTTTTTCATCTAAGAGTGCTATACTTTTTTTTATTGTTCTTTTCATTCTTTAACCAGGAAGGATTCGTAATATTATATATTTATTGCCATATGCAGCGTTTCGAGGATTTAATTAAACAACTAGTGCAATAATATACTTTTATTTACTTAAAAACATGAAATATTAAAACTTTAAATATAGTAAGGCCATAATAAGAGGATCTAAGTAAAATTTAATACTACTAATGAGTACTACGCGATGGTTGACGCAAAAATTCACTTTAGTCAGGAATGTTAACTAAAGAACATAAATAAGTTGGAATCCTTTTACCTTTAAACTAAGTGGGAGTCGGGCGTGGGATGACCTTGAGCGAGAACCTCGTTTAGGCGAGGCGATGATTCGAGGCATGAGGCTTACGCGGGAAATTAGCTGTCCTTCTCGCTGAGCTAATCCTGAGGTCAATGAGGCAGGTGTGGCGATGGTTCTTGACTTGAAGATATAAGCGAAGGGGATTGGGGATGTAAGATTATTCCAATCATTGAGTTATACTTGCGGGCTTCTTGATGATTGGACTTGACTATATAAGCGAAGAGGATTGAAGATTTAAGATTATTCCTAGACTTGGGTTACAGTTGCGGGCTTCTCGATGATGAGACTTGACCAAGAGGTGAATATTTTCTTGAGTGGAACTTCACATTGGTATTCATCAATGGTGAGGGATATCTCTGTTATGATTCGAAAAACTGAGATAGGGGTTCTCTGAATGAGATTAGTATGAGAGTAATTCTCTATACCAATGGTCTACTCTGCAATGTGTCCAAAAGGAACAGCCTCGGGAAGAAAAATCCCGCTCGGTTCCACTTCTTCTTGATCCCTATTTTACTCCGGGGCTGCTCTTCTTCTCTCGATCGCTCCCTAGATTGGCTCTTCATTTCTCCAGATCGAATTTTCGATTATCCCCTGGGGGGAGGGGAGGGGAGATGAGGGCACACCTTTTCTCCTCTTTCCTAGGGCTTCACTTTGTAACGTTGTGACCCTTAGCCCTTCTGGTTTACGTCGGAGAAAGTGAAATGTCGTCTATTTGGCGAAAATAGACCTAAACAATCGAAGGGGACAGTGAGCCTGTTCATAGATTTTTATTCTAAAGGCTATCCCAAACTCCTTTGTTTATACTAACGGGCTACGAAATCTGCTAATGGTAATCCTTCTTAGCTCGCAATCTCGAGAATTGTTGGGCCAGTGGGGCAAAAGGGAGGGGGCCCCCCCCTCCCTTTTGCCCCACTCGGACCATATGGAACGTAACTGTTGACGTTGTTTAACCAAACTAGCATCTGTTTGGCCTGGCGATATTGATTTCCTCGCAGAGTGTAATGCAAATTTTGAGGGCGATCGGATACTTTTCGCGGGCACTGTATATACAGGGTGTCCTTAAATTAACTATCTATTTGAGTGAAATATACTTTTTTTAAGTCTCACTTTATTTATGTTTACCTTGTTTAATGTAATGAAAGTGTATATATTTTTTATTTTGCTTATAATTTTAAACTTTTTATATTTTTTAGGCTAATTTTATTTTCATTCCCTTTCAGAACTCCAATAATAATGAATACCCAATTCAAGGTTCGCCGTATTCTCCCCCACAGAGAGGTACCATGTGTAGTGTGCTACACTTGGTAGCACGTCCTCCAGGCTCGAGTGCAAATAAGGGAGGCCCCGTTACTGGGTTGACCGTAATTCTATGATAGGGTCGAGAAAATTGTTAGTTCGCTTTCTCCTCGCCCACACTCAGCACTACTCAACCCTTTATTATTATTATTATTATTAGCATAATTATTGTTATTATAATTTTTCTTCGTCTTATTATTATTATTATTTAGTATGTTTTTATATTTGTTATGAGTAAATATTATGATTAGTATTAATTATATTTAGTATAAGTGATTAATATTATTTATTTTTATTGATTTTTTAATATTTATTTTTATCATTACGGCTAGGCACTCAACCTTTTCGCCCTGCATGTTTCACTAAGAGGAGTCTTTCCACCTCTACAGAGTTCAGTCCGGTAGTAATGGTACCTTGGTAGGCTGCATGCCAGCCTGGAATCACCTAGCACTAGGGTATGGTAGAACTAGGTGTTCTCTCACCCTACTCGTTAGTGGGCCCGCTTATCTCTATTTCTCTTTATTGCACACCATCCTGCACCTTTCCACACTTGTTTTCCTATCCACAGAGGTTCCTGAGACTGGCGCCCTTTTGTCTTCTTATGAGCTTTAGTTGAGTGGCAGTATAACGACCGTGAGGTATCAACCTCTCTCGAGGGACGAAGGCCTGCTGGCTCGGGCAAGTATTAGGTACGGAATGTGCTGGGCCTCCGACTCTGCACACCCACATTCCTCCAGTACACATATAAAGTGGTTAAACTGACATAATCCTTTATTGTCAAATTTCCGGGACAATTTCGCCTAAGAGACGGGCCGGGTTAGCAAAGCCCATCAACGTTTGATCGATACCGATTATATGTGTAAATGTTCATATTCTGTAATTTCTGATCCTATAGAGATGCTTTTCTAAACATCCCCACTCTTAGGGAGGTCATAGCATCTACTTTCCATTAGGCCTCTTTTCTTTTTTCAAGCGAATCTTGGGGAAAACTAAAAGCAAGAGTGAGAAAACGCATGGAGATACGCCTCCAAACGCAGTTTCCCCCTCCCTAGGTGTCAGGGAGGATGGGGAATATCGAGGCATCACTATGACAAGGTACTGACTGAAACGGAGAGTGCGGCGAATGGGAACTTTGGTGTATTGGCAGGAGGATGGCCACACGGAGCTTTTTCATCTTGAGATGTACATGGTCCCAGAGGTGACCCAGCCCCAGGGGGCAGAATCTTCCATGGTTTTAAACCTGGGTTCGATGCTTAGTAACAAACGTGAGTCCGCCTCTGTGCAAGCTTCTCCACGGACGGCTCGGAACTGCGAGGAATCACAAAGAGAGGAAAGACCTATTCCTCTAGCTGGACTTCCTATAGAGCTAAGACATTCTCTATTTTGGAGGAGGATTTTGCTAAAGCTAGTCTATCCGGCCTAGAGACTCCTTTAGGTGAGAAGCGGGTTCATTCTCCACCCTCCTCTCCTAAAAGGAAAATAAGTAAGATGAGGACTATAGATTCCTCTCACTCTGTGAGAGCTGGGGGGACTGACGAACCCGTTGCCGTTTGGGAGACTGAGTAGGTCAAGATCAGCATGTTCGGCCCTAAACCCGGGAGGGGGGGGCAGAACAAGAACAAGGTGGCAGCAGCGCTGAAGGGAGCCTCACTTACGTCGGGGCGCCTCATTGAACGACTACGAGGTGTTATCGAGCCAGCTGTCTTCACACCCTCTATGTCTATTCGTGCCGATGATGGCACCAGGTTGGTAAAGGGCAACATGATGAATCAGAGGTTAGCATTAGACTGCTCGATTAGTGGAGAGCCGAAGGTGTTCCATTTCTCGAAAGGGAGCTTTCTTGCGAACGCTTCAGATCCCTCCGAAGCGGCCATGATTAGTGTCCTTTGGACATTTAATGGCACTCCGATGAGTGTGACAACGTATCTACCAATAAGTTCGTAAAATTATTAGTCTACGCGAGGCAACTCGTGGACTACTCCATAGATCACATCACCTTAGAGCTGTTCGACCATGAAATGATCAAGGTCAAACGTGTGAGGAGAAAACAAGGAGAGTCCTTGAGACCCAATCCTACAGTCTGCACCTGAATAGTATGTATATTTTTATTTCTGAGTACATTCCACCGTCTGCCGTCTTCGATGAAGGGGACTCCCGCTTTACGCTGGCACAGTTGCCGAGGTCCTTTCTGCTGCTCAGGTATTTGAACGGTAGACAGAACATCTGATAGACTACTAAATCAAACCCTGGTGTTAGTTCCTTGTTAACCTGATCGACGAGCTGGAGATAGGTGGCGTATGCGTTGATGAGTTTACGCATTACTGCCCGAGAATCGCTTCATTTACTTATCTTGATCTGTCCATCTGCTCTCCGGATGAACACACTGATTTTGGGTGGAAG
This sequence comes from Ceratothoa steindachneri, assembly GCA_963969495.1. Taxonomy (NCBI): domain Eukaryota; kingdom Metazoa; phylum Arthropoda; class Malacostraca; order Isopoda; family Cymothoidae; genus Ceratothoa; species Ceratothoa steindachneri. The sequence continues at coordinate 84,193,753 of OZ018326.1, forward strand.
GTAGTCGAAGACCTTCATGATGTGATGACTTTCCCATTCATATATCATTTTCTGGATCACTGCCAGCTGAGACAACCAGCATTTAATGCACTTCGTGATATCTCTAAAGGCTGCCAAATGGACTTTACCTCCAGAGGCTAAAGACTCTTCAACGACATGTTTACACTGAATGAGCTTCGTTCACCTTTCGCTTTGGTCGTGGACGCCGTCTCTTTTCCGGACGATGTCCCGTATGCCACGCTTCGACACTTAGGTGAGCAAGCAATGGCTTTTGTTGGATTTTTCTTAACATAAGCTTGACAGAGGATATCCTTCCATATTCCTGGCGAATAATTACTGTAATTGATTTTCATTAACGGGGAGAGATCTCTACACTGGCTGGTTTCCATCAAATCTCTCTATCCTCTACTTATGCCAGTCGATATAGGAATTGCTAAATGTTAGACTAGCCTTTTTCCTGGCCAGTGGAGGCCACCTGTCCTTCGCATATGGCGGCTTCCGCAAGTTCCACAACACGTCGGATGCTCTGCTTCGACTGTGAAAATCTGTCTGTGAGGGCTTCCTTAGTAAACCACACTATGACACTGTGTTTTCGATCTTTGGAGGGTGTATGATACCCCATAGCGATACAGTATCATAGACATTCTCTATAGGATGGGGACAAGGGTTCGCCTCCCTATCTTTATCTTGGATATTTTTCCAGATCGTCGATTTTATGTACGGATGAGGGAAGTCCTCTCCGACCCAATTTAGCAGGTATAGGACGTCCCGCAGGGAAGTCTACTCAGTGTCACACTCTTTGCCCTGAGCATCAACGGCATTACTTCGATGATGCCGGAAGATGTTCTCGCTATAATTTAAGTCGACAACCTTTCGATCTCTTTTGGTGTTCCCAGGTGCCAACTCTAGAGCGTCGACTCCAAGAGGCATTGAAGCACATCTCTCGCCATACTGAACTGGACAAGTTCTGGTTTTACTTGGCAAAGACTAAAGTAGAGCACATCTGCCGCCAACCACGGCCCAACTCCTACCCGGACTTGTTTCTAAACGGGGTTTGCCTGGAAATGGTGGATTCACACCGTTTATTTGGTCTAATTTTCGACCAACACCTCACCTGGTTGTCTCATATATACCGTCTTTGCGTCTCTTGTACCTGCGCCTTGGAAATTCTTCATTCCGTGGCATTCATCACCTGGGGTGATTATAGGACTACTGCCTTGTTTTCTGTCGATCCTTTATTCGTTCGAAGCTTGAGTACGGATTCGAGTTTTATGCATCTGAAGCCAAGCTTGTATAGCGGAAGGTAGACTCAATCGATAACACCGCTCTGCCTGGCGACTTGTGCCTTCTGCACGTCCCCCATTGAGAGCCTACTTGTCGATGATTTGGATATGCCAGTTGCTCAGCGACGTCTATAGTTCATTATGCGCCTGTATGCGCGATCCAAACAGTTCTATCAGTCGCCCACGGCTCTTACTGCATCCACAGCCGATCTCGAATGTGCCTATGCCGCAGAGAGACACCATTAATACCCTAAGTACTGTGGATTTAGGGATAGGAAAATACTACATGAGCTCGCTGTAGCACTTGGGCCGGTGGTGCCTCATCTTGCCGCCAGAGAGTGTTTCCTTATTTTTCTTGTCTCTCGATGATTATCCACGGCTTAATCAAGGCTCCATTCAACTTACCCTGCAATCAACTTACCTTACACTAAACTTACGCTCGAGGACTACACGGGGCTTGATTCGCCAGTCTCTTTAGCTCCCAGTTTTTTTAAGTTTTAGAAAACGAGGAATGGGAATAAGCACTTTTTTTAGCCCACGTGAAAGAGCCTACAAAGGCCGAACGAGACAGACTAACCCTTATACTTCTTTTAAATTGGGAAGGATTTAGCTGAAAATATAGCCCCACTCGAGGGATGAGGATACTCTTTTCCTCGTGAGAGCTCGGAGGCCTTTGCCCCCTCATTAGAATCTTGAACAGGGGAGGAACCTGGCTGGAGGAAGTATCCCGCTGACTTATTGATGGCACCCAGGAAAGACATTGCCATCTTTGATGAGGCACTTCCTGGACCATTTATACATCTGCAGAGCTGCAGAGGGTTTCAAATGGTTATCATCTCCAGATGTCGGGGATCAAGCAAACGGAATCAATGAGCCTATGACCTAGAAGAAACGTCAAGGGCATGAATTTTTTTTTTCTTACGTAACATAAATAGGATATTAAACATAAAATTGTGTCAGTTTTATAAACATTTGACGGATTTCATTGAAATAGATACTTAATTCAGTGACACCCTGTTTAACAATTATATTTCTTCTTGTAGGTATCGTCATTTAGTTATTTTATTATTTTTATTATTTTTTTACTTTTACTAATACATTTTTATTCGACTTTACGGTTGTTATTCTGTATATTATATTTCAATGCTATTTGTATTTTCACTTTAACTTCCTGTCGTAGAATGACTCCCGACGATACTATATATAACACTATTCGTTGAGGGAACTTCCTTAATTATCTCTAGAGTGCGTTTTACTGTCTTGGCGGCCGATATTATGTATCTTCAAAATGCTTAAGAAGTGGAACTGAGCTCAAGGATAATAATATTGCTATCATTAATAAAATAGAGTTTTATTAATAATAACTATAAACAAAACACAAAAACGGAAAATATTGACAAACAGAATGGAAAGGGTCGTGGAGACTCGGGCTAATCCAAGGATTTAAGGGATCAAAAAAAGGTAAAACAAATATGGAGTTAAAGAGATGGGATGGTTCGATAAACCATTTAAAGCACAGGATAGAATTGAAAAATAAGGGATCAATACTCAAAAGGTGACGCTTGGCTTACGTAACTTCATTAGGGTGCAGTGGAAGGTACTTGAAGGAATATTCGGTCCGCTGGCGAGTTCCAGCCAAAGGGGGGGGGATAAGATGATCCTGACGTGGCGTCTTGGGAAGGAGAACCGTTTCTCGACGAACGGCTGGAAGAACAATGGCTGTTCTAGGTTGTTCTCTTCTGAACAAAGGGGGGATGAGAACCGTCTCTTGTCTACAGGCTCAAGAACAATGGCTGTTCTAATGTTGTTCTCCTTTGAACAACAGGGGGGGGGGGGTTAGAACCGTTTCTTGGCGAAGGGCTCAAAACGAACAATGGCTGTTCTAATGCTGTTCTTCTTGAACAGCAGGGGGGAATGCCTTGGGGACTTGACGTCACTAAAGGCTCGAACCTTTGGCACTCAAGGAATATTGTCCTCCTGGACAAGTGAGGGTGAATCTCGAGGCCGAGGTCCCTTGGCGCACAAAGGGAGAGAGGGTCGTGGTGATGTTTCGCGACGAAAATCTGGATCTCCAATCTGATCTTAGTGGTAAAGTTTCCATATAAATAGCCAGGACATCTCCTTGGCGTGGGGGAGAATGGGGTGGAAGCTTCGAGGGAACGCACAGCTGGGCCGGAGAAAAATGCCTTATCTGTCCATAAGCCTAACTCGATCTGGCGAGGTCGGCGTATGGGGGCGAACGGGGGGACGATAACCTCCTTGTTTAAACATTGACGTCCGGCAGCTGTTGATAAGACTCCAAGCCTCGAATCGAAGATGCACGTGGGCCTCCTCGAGGTTTTAACTAATATGGGATAGGAGTTGAATTTAACACAGATTCAACTCGTTCTATCACACCCCTCCATTCCAGGGGAAGTTGTCACTTCGAAAAAAAAAAGAGAGAAGGGACAACGATAGAGCTCCGTTGTAGGGAACTCGTTTTCTTGTACCAACCGTATCTTCCTGCACCTAACTAGTATTACCTCAGTACATGATTATTTTGATCTTTAGATTACAGGGGAAAATAACCTTTAATACAACTTAATAAAAAAAAAGGGCATGGAACAATGAAATGTTATAAACTTAGTACATACGGGACAAAATAATTTATACGTAAATTAATAAGAACAAATATATATACATCAAAAAAAAATTAGACATTGAGCGTTACAAAATTCAGACATACATTAAATAACTATATTACAAAAGAATCTTAAATTAAGTCGTACAAGACGGTATATACCTACATGGAGATACTAATCCTATGAATACAATTGTTCTACACTATTCGGTAACGCATTCCTACTGAGTGCGTCAGCGACCTGGTTATCGGAACCTTTGATATAATTTATTTTAAATCGATACTCTTGCAAGAGTAAACTCCAGCGCATGATGCGGCCGTTTGAGTGTCTCCCATTCCTAATATAGGCTAACGGACGGCGGTCGGTTCCTATTTGACATTCTTTACATATCAAGTACAGCTTGAATTTGTCTATGACCCAGATAATTGATAGAGCTATCTTTTCTCTAGTGGCATATCTCTTTTCGCGTGGTAATAATAGATGGCTAGCATTTGCAACTGGATGACTCGTTCTGTCATCCACGTATTGCAGGAGTACACCTCCAATGCCCTCGTTGATCACGTCGGTCTTAACCCCAAAGGATTTTTCCGGGTTGGGCAACTTAAAAATGGGGGCAGAAATAAACTTACTTTTGAGCTTATTAAAATGGGAAACAGCGACATTATTCCAACGTAAACGATCGGAGAAATTCTTTTCCTGAAGGGGGCATAGGGGGGCCGAAATTGCAGCGAAATTCGGAACAAATCGCTGATAGGGAGAAGCTGATCCTAGGATCGATCTCAATGGCTTCTTTGTAATCGGGAGGGGCATGTCGGCGATTGCCTTAATCTTGTTCTCGTGGGGACCTGACTTGCTTTGTCCTATCTTGAAACCCAAATATTTGATGGTTTCGTGGGCAAACTGGCATTTGCTGGGGCCAATGGTGAGGCCATTTTCACGCAGTTGCTTGAAAAGAGCTAATAGGGTGGATAAATGGTGATTCCATTTAATTAGTTCTTGGAGCTGACTCTTCTGACGTGGTGTCAGCTGCGCGTCACTATCCAGGTCAGAGGGTTCCAAAGACTCGCCTGGTAGGGAATGAGGAGGGTAATCGGCATCAGGTTGGATGCACACTGTCTGGATTACCTTAAGGGACTCCGCGAGGCAATCCTCTTCAAGCGCCGATGCTTCGTCCAGTTCTACGAAGGTATCTCCATGGGCGCGTTGGGGTTTCTTTTTTTCTTGGGGTCCAGGGACAGTCTCCGTGTCCTTGTCCGGGGCCTTATCACCTAAGGGTTTTAGTGAATCACATTCCTCTTTTTCCGTCCTAAAGTCCCGGTTAGGGGTCTCCGAGAAATCGGACGGTATCGGGGTTCTGATGGGGACGGGCTCCTGGGCTTCTTTCTTATCTCGGCCTTGAGGAAGGGCGGCCTGAAACACAGGGTCGAAACTTACTTGGGGGCTCTTTCCTATAAGTACGGAACAGAATTTTATTGGTGCTACAATGACTTCAGCCCAGCCATTATAATATTGACACTGCAGGTAACATCTAGCGACGGGGAATCGGTTCGCCCGCCCAAGGTAGTCACGTACCACCGCAAATTTTTCGTGGTTAGAGGCCACTGGGAGGAGTTCGTCGGACACGATGAAGCACGAACATCCTGTGTCCCTGACGAGAGTCGATACTCGACAGCTGTCCACGCTGCCCTCCTCATATTTCAAAGTTCCCGCTGAACTTTTATTCCAAAAAAAATTTACCTGGTGGCCTGACGGATGGGGAGAAGTTTCTGCTTGTGTCTGCACCACCGGGGGAGCCGTGGTTGCATTAATCTGGTGAACTTGGTGGGCTGGTCCGCTTTTAAGCCTAGAATTTTGGGGGCAATTCCAGCTCATGTGGTTTTCTACACCACAGGTGAAGCATATGGTTGGTCGCTTCGGGAAGAGAGATGGAGGAGAAGTCTTAACGGGAGGTTTGGAGTCCCGTTGTTGGTTTTGGGGAAAGAAGTTTTGGGGTTTTACGGGGCTCGGAAACTTTGTCAGCTTCCCTGGGAAGGAGCGCGAGTCCGTCCTTCTTTCTTCTCGTTGGATTTTTTTTTCTCGTTCTTCTCGTCGGATTACTCTTTCCCTTTCTATTACTTCCATTTTTCTTTGAAATTCTGCTTCAATCCGAGCTAATTCAATCTGATGGTCAATTTCTCTTCTTTGCTCCTCTTGAATGTACTTAATTAGTTCTTTCCCGGAAAGTCCACAGGACTCTCCTTGCGCTTTAAAGATTTCGAACGGAGTCATCTTTGCACTTGGGGGCGCACTAGTCAACCAACTAAAATTCCTCGCAACAAGAATTATGCCTCTATAGAATTAGCCTACCTAAATATGGGCACTGACCTATTCGTACTTGGTTTCTTACTCTAAATAACCACTGACTAAAATCACAAAAAAAAACAAACAAATTATTATAACCGTTCCTTGAGCTACTCCAGCTTCTTAAGTTTCCAAAAAAAAGGGGATAGCAATCGTTAAAACAAAAGGGAACTACTATATTCTATTATTATAACGAATAACACTATGCTTTACTCGACTGAGACCAGTGTTTGCAAAGATACCAAATTAAATAGTATATATATATATATGTCGTAGAATGACTCCCGACGATACTATATATAACACTATTCGTTGAGGGAACTTCCTTAATTATCTCTAGAGTGCGTTTTACTGTATTGGCGGCCGATATTATGTATCTTCAAAATGCTTAAGAAGTGGAACTGAGCTCAAGGATAATAATATTGCTATCATTAATAAAATAGAGTTTTATTAATAATAACTATAAACAAAACACAAAAACGGAAAATATTGACAAACAGAATGGAAAGGGTCGTGGAGACTCGGGCTAATCCAAGGATTTAAGGGATCAAAAAAAGGTAAAACAAATATGGAGTTAAAGAGATGGGATGGTTCGATAAACCATTTAAAGCACAGGATAGAATTGACAAATAAGGGATCAATACTCAAAAGGTGACGCTTGGCTTACGTAACTTCATTAGGGTGCAGTGGAAGGTACTTGAAGAAATATTCGGTCCGCTGGCGAGTTCCAGCCAAAGGGGGGGGGGATAAGATGATCCTGACGTGGCGTCTTGGGAAGGAGAACCGTTTCTCGACGAACGGCTGGAAGAACAATGGCTGTTCTAGGTTGTTCTCTTCTGAACAAAGGGGGGATGAGAACCGTCTCTTGTCTACAGGCTCAAGAACAATGGCTGTTCTAATGTTGTTCTCCTTTGAACAACAGGGGGGGGGTTAGAACCGTTTCTTGGCGAAGGGCTCAAAACGAACAATGGCTGTTCTAATGCTGTTCTCCTTGAACAGCAGGGGGGAATGCCTTGGGGACTTGACGTCACTAAAGGCTCGAACCTTTGGCACTCAAGGAATATTGTCCTCCTGGACAAGTGATGGTGAATCTCGAGGCCGAGATCCCTTGGCGCACAAAGGGAGAGAGGGTCGTGGTGATGTTTCGCGACGAAAATCTGAATCTCCAATCTGATCTTAGTGGTAAAGTTTCCATATAAATAGCCAGGACATCTCCTTGGCGTGGGGGAGAATGGGGTGGAAGCTTCGAGGGAACGCACAGCTGGGCCGGAGAAAAATGCCTTATCTGTCCATAAGCCTAACTCGATCTGGCGAGGTCGGCGTATGGGGGCGAACGGGGGGACGATAACCTCCTTGTTTAAACATTGACGTCCGGCAGCTGTTGATAAGACTCCAAGCCTCGAATCGAAGATGCACGTGGGCCTCCTCGAGGTTTTAACTAATATGGGATAGGAGTTGAATTTAACACAGATTCAACTCGTTCTATCACACTTCCTTTTGGGATAAACAGTCTTTATTCTTTCCGCTTTTGATAACGTTTCCGATGTTTACATTTTCTAAGTGTTCTTTAGAGACCGGGATGAAGATCACCTCATCCTGTAGGAGTCTTTCCTCTTTAGACTCAGGGTATAGAGTCTTTGTGTCTACTTCTAATATTCTGTGTAGGGTTTTGTCTTCGAATTTGTTTGTTAGATAAAGTACCTTCTTTTGATGGTTGTTATTTCCCCTACTTTCATGGAAATCTTTTAGTTTACTCATCTTTTAGCTACTTAGTATCTTTTGTTCATCATCTTGCTCCATTTATTTATCTTTAGTTTCGCATTCGTCGTCTATAAATGCGATCTTTATCCTATCTTCTGAGGGAAGATTTGAGTGGAAGTAATTATTTTCATTCAAATCTCTTCTTAAATGATATATTGTTTAGGATTTAAATGGCTATATCTAAGGTAACCAAGTTGTGCATATGTATGTATATTAGCAGGGCCATGAGTTATTTATTTTCTTCAGCTATCATTACCTTGGGATTGTTGTTTTTTGTATCGGTTGATTCGAGTGAGCTGCTTCTCCGAGGTACGCCTTCTTCTTTCTTTCCTTTTACTTTTTAAAAGAATTCTCTTTTCATTTTTAAGAGCATGTTTGCTAAAAGTATATATACTTCATGCCCAAGGAAATGTGATTCCCTACAAAGTTTACGCACATTTCGATTCGGTTTTAACAATCTTTCCATTAGTGTCTACTGCTCGTGACCTTTGAGCATACTATTTTCGGAATGCGAAACTCGTTGATTGGATGGGGTTTAAAAGTATGGAATTTGTTACAAATTTATAAATAAATGTTTTCTTTTACTTTTGTTTAGATTAATGCTTACCACAGATAAAATCACAGGAGTCCATGGGATTTAGCTTTCTAGATCAAATCCATGTCGACGAAAATAACTTTGACGATACTTTGTTAGTTCCCGAAGTTTCAGACCTTCTTTATTTTAACCAAAGATTATTTTTTTTAATTACGTTTGGGATTTCTTCTGGCGTATTCTTAGCGATAATCGGATCGAGATAACGAACAATAAATTATTGTTGTACCAAAATTTTCTAGGTGTTATGGACTCCCCGTTCAATTATCTTCAAAGGTTCTTTTGCCTTCTCTTATACCTTATTTTCTACATAATTAGTGGTGTATAAAGTGATGGTATAGCCTGACTTGGCATCCAAAACGCTTAACAGAGCCATATTATGGGTAGTTGTTGACTGTTTAAATACTGAATTTCTGTCTGGTTCACTCCAAATGGTACGAACTGGTACCCTATTGATTCCATGGAAAACATCTCTTTATTAATAGATTCTTGAGAGTGGCATCATGATTTTGAGATTTCTATTCACTCTACGAGCAAATGAAGGTGGGAATAAGGCCCGGGAGAATGGCCGTCTCACTTTTCAGAAATGAACGCGAGATTATCGGTACTGCTGAAAACGTCTCTGCCTTTACCGCGCGCAGTTGGAAGACAATGCTAGAAACACCCGATCATAATAAATAATGATGAGTGAAGGAAGCCTCCCATGACTGTGTCCCTTGTTTTATATGTATTTCAAGGAAAGAGTTAGTCTGGGATAAGGATTAGCCAATTGGCTTTAGTATGATAGGAGATTTACATTTGACTTTTTGAAAGACCTCTCTTTGTATTTGAGTTATTCTTACATATGGTTATTTAATTGTTGTTGTATGTATTTATATTCCTTGATGTATGTGTTGGATTAACGAGAGATTTTTATAGTCATAGGTGAGTGTATAGTCAGCACTAATGCGAGTTCTGCCAATGAGATCAGGTGGGAGGTGAAGAATATGTGGGGCGAGAGAAGTATATTTTTGAGAGGGGCTCATATAACTGTATAGGCGTGAAGAAAGTTAATGGGTCTGTGAAAAAGAGGTTAGATATATGTATATGTAATGAAGAATGAAGGTGAGGAAGTTGCTCTAATTGAAGAAAGAAGATATTATAGGTGTGTCCACAGTTTTAGACGAATATGATAGAGAGAAAGTTTGTATGGGAAGGAAAATATGGAGTGCTTCGAGTATGAATTGTGCTGGTAAAGGGGGCCTGTGATTTTAAATGAGAAGTTGCACTGGTTGCGTATGAATATGGTGTTGTGTGTGAAGTTGTAGTGTATGGAGCGGGAAAAGGTTCCAGTACCCCTTTGATGAGAGATCCTAAAAATGACTTAAGATAATGGATGATTGGAATTGTGAATATGTACCGATGCGTAATTGTGTGAGCTATAAGATGGGCGAGTAAGGGAGAAAATGAGAGATGGTATAACTTAATTGTTTTCTCCTGGTAGAGATGAAAAACCAGAGAGACTGATGTTTGTGTTTTAAAAGAAACCTACGAGTCTATTTCCAAAACGTTCTCTTAGGGTAAAGATGAATATAGTACACTTGTTAAAGGCAAAGAATAGATCGTGTATGTAAGAATAGGTTTGATATGGTCCTAGGGAGAATGTTTGAGATGCGTGATGTATTTGATAGACAAAATATCTAATAGCATGACTAGAGGAATGTCACGTCATATGATTGTAAGGGTAAGATTAAAAGAGTGTATGGATAAGAAATTTCGAGGCAGATTTAAAGAAGAGTGAGAAAGGTTCTTTAATCAGCAAAAGAGAGAAGAATATGAGAGAAGTATTGTGAGGAGCCGAGGTGAGATAGGTAAAAAGGTTGTGGGAGATTATGGAATAATTTATTTTAAATTTAAGGCAATGAGGGGTTTACTTTCAGAATGTTTGTAATGGAAGATCTACAAATCTAGCTTTTGTAATGGTTGGGGTCAAAACACCTCTAATATTAATTGAAGGGGAAGGGAAGATCAATTATCATGTTTAAGGAGAAAGTCATCCACTGGTTTGATACACGATTGAAAATGCCGATCTAATTTTTAAACAAGATTAAACAACCTCACATACAGCCAAAAGAATCATGACTGGTACCGTATAAATTTTAAAGGGTTTTGGTCAAAGGAATTTTGGGCTCTCAGGGCACCAGATTTGAACCAGGTTGACTTTGGATTGTTGTCGATGGTTGAGCATGAAGCCTGTGCCAAATCTTATCAAATTGTTGATGTTCAGAAGTACAAATTGGAAAAATGCTGGGAGAATACATCAGTAGAGTAGAAATCTTGTGTGTCACTTGTGCTCCGGCCATACATCTGAACGTATATGTCTAGGCAACATTTTGTGTCGGTTGATATAAAAAAAATGCCTGTGTAATCATTAAACACAAAAGCTATCCATGTTGCCTATATGTTATACCTGCATAATATTGACTCGCGTACGAAACTAACTAACTAATTTAAATAATATAGCAAGCAATGATCCTTCTACAATGTAAGCTCCTAAGATTGATTCAAATTTAATGAAAGTACAAATGGGGCCCTACATTAGACCTATGCCTGACGTTGCCTATACTTATGCCTGAAGCTGTTCCAAGACATTATCATGTCATCGACATAAAAGTGGTTACATTTAATATTCTTTTTATCATGCGGTAGAAGATAAATATTTGTTTTGTTTTAGTCTATTTATTATTTCATTGTGCTATAAAAATAATTAAATATCAGTCTACACTTCATGCTTCCACCCTGTAGACCTGGAAAGTCAGAGTGGAGGGTTGAATGCTTATACGACGTCAAATGTAAAGTTAAGAGAAATTAGGCACTGATTATCTGATGCTTATGATTGGCATAGGAAAACTGCAGATTCTTTCTAATGAAAATCAGAATTTCATGGAGTTGTAAAAGAATGGTTGTAAATATAAGGTAAGCATAGATGAAACGAAAGATAAAACAGAGTAAAAAACCGTCAATTGAAACTTTTGAAAAAAAAAGAAGAATGAAGATCTATATGTGAGGATGAAATTATTTAGGAAGTAAATAAGGAAGGATACAAACCAATATCAATTATAAATAAGAAAATGAGAGTACTTGTGAGCTATAGGAAGTTTTAAATTACGTAAAGAAATTACTTTGAAAACGGAATTTTGCACCAGAGTGTAGGCAAAACTGCCCCTAATGACACTAACCTTGTAGGTTCTGATATTAAATTGTAGGCCTGTATGACTTGCATATTTTTATTTGACCTGGATTCACCTGCGAAACCAACGTCGGCATTGACTGCTCGGAGTGAATTTGGAGGACGTGGACTGCAGTCTTTACTCTGCAACTTAGAATGAAAGATTAGATTTTTATGCATTATTAACACACATTAATGAATTGATCAAGCCATATTTATATAATATGTGGAAGAATGTAGTAATGAATAAAAGATGGCATTATTTACTTCAATGGAAATTGCTACTGAGAATAAACTCACTATTATTGCGCAGATTCTATCGCTTCAATTTAGGCACTGTGAAAACAGTAATTATATGAAATGTTAACTATGTTTTTAACTGTTTGCTAAAGTTAGTTATTACGCGTGGGGTGAATGAAATGTTTTTGTCAGTTCGGTTAAGTTATAAGAGAATCGTATCTTGAATTAGCCTGACAATTAGAGCTGTAGGCTTCAAGGACATCGATTATCGGTACGGAGGGATGAAAGGTTAGCGGCGACCATTAACTGTGGTTTCATAAGTGATGGAGATTTCTTGTAGGGGGGTGGTGTTACTTCTATTCTTTTCAGTATTTGAAAAAATGTGAATTTGGTCGTACTGAACTTTGCGCCTCTTGACGAGCTGGTTATATTATTTCAAAATTCAGAGAGAATGACTTGCCTCCTGGTTGGAGAGGATTTTCTTTAGAGGAAAAGTCGCTTCCATCGGAACTGGAAGGATCGCTCTTATCCTGCAAAATACAGTGGAAATTGTATTCTTTCTCTCGCTCCCAGCGACAACCCAAGCTAGGATGGAAGTCTTCTTTAATGCTCGTGCATGCTGCTTGCGTGTTAAGTCATGTAAGAAAACCGGGGCCTGGCGTCTTGCACAAAGGTAAGGATAGATAAGTGTGCATAAGGGTGTTAGTGAAGATATATGTCTGGATAATTGAAAGTCTTTTGTATTGGATTATTTAGTAGACAAGATGTTTTATTTCAAAGCTTTTAAAAGTCGAACCTTACCTGACGACTGTATCATATCGTCATGGTTGTTTCTTATATTAATATCTAAAGTATGATAAAACCATGAGAGAATATGTTAGACAGGGATGTCAGATTGACGCACAATCCAGAGGGATATTTTCCATTTCTCTCCATTTTTGCTGATAACCTAGCGTTAGTATCTGAAGGTGAGGGATTTGGAAGCTTTAATCATAGCTTTTATAAGATATTTTGATTAATAGATAATAAGTAGATACATAAGAATTTGTTTTTAAGGGGGTGTGACGAGGGGGATTAAGGTAAGGTTTGAAATTCGAGATTGTTCTACGGCATTTTAAAAAGTCTACTCTTTTAGGTATAGCGCGAAATATATGGGCAGGGTTGGCAAAGATGGCAACCACAACATTTTAAATAATTGGAACGTGTAATGGCACTTAGAACGCTAGTGATTATTGGATGATTGAATGTGGAATCTACAGGAAAGTTGGTATGAAAGAAGAAGGAACTATTGAGAGTGAATGTTATGTAAATCGACAAATTGAGAGGAATTTTAATTAGAAGAGGGGTATTTAGAAAATGGAAATAATCTAGAAAAGTTATTCATAGTGAAGCAAGATGTAAATAAGGTAGTGACACAAAATGTTAAGGGATAGTAGAGGTTTATAAAACGATCGGAATAATACTTCGTTGATATCGAGAGTAATTATTTCGAGAGAAGGTTTATCATTCTGTTGGTGGTCTTTGCTCAACAGTCGAGACTCTACAACGCATACCAGCCTATCGATTTGAACGACCACTGCCTTGGAAAGATGGTTGATGGCATTGGGTTGAAAGGGGCATAAAGTGCTGGAGGGGAGTGTTTATGTAGTTATGGTAATGATGCGTCAAATTTCACATTGTTTCGAAAATCCTACTAATGAAGGTTGACTAGGACAATTTAGTGTTGATTAATTATACGCTATTCCAGCTTCTTAGTGGAGTGAAAGTATATACTAAAATGCCTCGAATAATTTTATATTTTCAAGTATTTATTATTGTTTCTTGGATGTCACAAAGAGATAGGAAGCTTTTCTTACGTAATCAAATTTAATTATATCTTTCTGATAATTATTGGTCCTTTCTGATTATATAAAATTATAACTTAATTACAAATCAAGTTTTGTATATTATTTTTTTTTTTACAGAATAAGGACAATTGAAGAGTAATTTTTAGTTTATTTTGACTGTTTATATTATGAGGAATTTTAATGTGATTCTAAATTCCATTTGGAACCAACTTCAAATTAGGAGTAATAATTTGCTTAGTTTAAAATTGTTTAAGTTTTTGTGTTTTATCTATTTTTTTAATTATTAATTTAAAACCATGGAAAAACGACTGAGTCTCGTCCATCCTAAAATTCCGATCAATAGGTTGGTAGAATAAAGGGTTAGACTTAAAAATAACTGGTAACTAATCACCTCAAATTGCATGTGGAGGTAATTTACTTTGAACGATAAAGAACGAAGGCACATGCAACTATCCTACACATGCTTCTCTCCCATAACAAATGTAAGATTCTTTGCATGAATTTTTAATTAATATCCTAAGTAGTAACATTTGGGACATAAGAAAATACAACTTTATATTAATAATTTTAATAAGAGCGAACCATACATCTCCTCGGACTATAATTTACTATTTTATTTCACCTTTTTAGTTACTCTTTCGGTATCTGTGCATGGTGATATTATGTCAACGCCAACTTAATTATTATGATTTTTGGATGTATTAAGACAATTAATTGAATACTATTTGCCTGTTATCTTGTAAAGAGAATTTAATTAAAATTTCTAAAATCATTTTTCCCTATAGGGGGCTCCAAGACAACCAGAATTAAAAACAAAACAATAAAAAATGTTCTAATAAGCTCGAACAAACTTCCGTTGGCAAGAATTTTGAAATAGAATATAAGAAGCACATTAGAATAGAGTAAATTAGAAATGTGTGACAGGAAAGTTACTATAAAAATAAAGATTAATAAATTTAACGTTTCAAAATAGTCCCAAAATGTAACACTTTTCGGCCTCGTTTTGGAAATTCTTACATCAAAAAGATACATTAGAAATCCACTTTAAGTAAATCTTTTCTACGTAAACCTCCTTTAAACCTTTTCGAACAAAAATTTCACACAAGTAAGTAATGCGAGAACCAAGCCAACGTATCTTAAACGTAACTCTAATATTTTCCCTCTAAGTACAAGGTCTAGGAAATAAGATGCAAACCCTGGTTAGAAACTGAAAAAATATGGTGAGTCAAAGGAACTACAAAAATAATCTAATCCCTGCGACGGTTGCCACATCGCAACGAGCATCCGTCCGTCCGCGTCTCTTCTAAAACGCTTCGTACAATGAGACCCTCTTGTGTATTTTACTACGATGGAAATCTTAGCTTCAGCTTTAAATAAGGTCTGGTAAGAGGCCAAATTAGTTTATTTTTCTTAAACCGTAAGAGAGGACACTTGGGGTAAACCAATAAGCTGCTTTAGGAGAGACGGAGGAACCACGTTCTAAATGCTAACTAAATTTAACGCGGACGGATTTCCGAATTTGGCTTTTATAAAGGGGGAAACAAATGTCCCTTTCATTTATACTCGTTCTTATAATAAGAAACATTTTCTTTTTTATCTCACATTGAAGCGAAATATCGTCGTCGTCGGCTCCAGCTCGTATCCAAGCATCGGTTTCGTCTCCAATTATTCGGTTTTCTAGGCTGATGTTTGTGCCTAATATGACTCACACGACCCAGTCTGTTAGAGGAAGGGCCCAGTTTGGAAATAAAGAAGGCCGGAAAGAAAACAGAGACGAATTTCAGTTGCTGAGGAATTTATGCGCGTTCACTGCTGCTCAAAACATTGAGACGCGGTTTTAGCGAGGCTTGTTGCATCGGGCTGCGGGTTCTTGGTCTATCAAGGCCCGTCTTTGTTGCGCCTGCCTGCTGAGTGCTGCCTTTTTCCGCTGGAACCAGACATAGGAATCTTATATGCCCCATGTCTGCTTGGTCCGGCATTGGGGTCATGCTGTTGGTTGTGTTTAGTATGGAACCTAATCCACGACCTTACCGCCTTGTTGACCTTGCCAAGAGTTTGAAATCCCGACGGCATTGCTCTTGGAATCATTGTAACATTCAAGACCTTCCTTCATATGTAATAATGATTTTAGCCCGCTAAACGTTTCTTCAACTGCCCTGCAAACCATAATAAGCATAGCGCTTCTATCCTTGGAGAAAGGCGGCATGGTGTTCGAGTATAATCTCAATGAGATATCATCGATTAAATCTCTCGTCGAACATCAGAAACAACGCTGATATCCTGAAGAATGAGAACGTCTTCCTCTCTTAATTTCACTGGCATATGCACAACCTTTGAAAGTTTAAACTATAACGAACAAGATCCGTGACTTCGCCACTCCTTCTTACTGGATGAGTCTGTGCTTCACAGGCAGACCTTCGGTCAAGTGAAGCGAAATATTATCTTTAAAAATAGAGAGAATTAATTTTTATATAAAATAGCTTCGCTTCACCATAATTATTTTTAAACCTACACCTTGTACTCTGTATTTTGAGAAGCAAAGTATTATTATTTTTCTTAATTATCAATAAAATAAAACATTGCAAGTCTACTTGAAGTTCTAGTTACGGTCTTGAGGCGTCGAACCCTGGTTTCGTCTCCAGCGACCATCGACATAAAACTTCTTCAAGGTCACGTGCTCGCCGCCTATTCTTCGATACACTAGAACTCATCCCCACGCACATAGCCAATCACAACACCGCTACCTTTTCCTTCCAGTCTTCACAGCATATCCCCTCTTTTCCTCGTTCGGGAACGCTACAGATGGAGTACTTGTATCCCTTTAGAGAAATTCTTTTATTCACATATGCCTGTTGCTGAACCACGAAACGTTCTATGATTAACTGTATTTACTAATCTTCCCCAACTACCTTCATATTTCTAAGTCTGCCTTGTGCCTGGATTTTGCGGAATGCTAGAAAGTAAAAAAAAAAAGAACTATAAAAAATAATCAATCATGAGCAAAGAAAAATCAAAGCTGTAAAAGAAATTTTTCAGCGTGGAATTTGAAGTATTATTTTCTTTCTCCTTCTATCCAAGCAACTTAACTCTCCTCGTGCCATCACTTACATACCTATTTCGTTTGTCGTATCCAAATTAGTGTTATGAAAAGAATCTTGCGATTTCTTTCTCCAGTATTTATTTTAATTTTAACATCATCTTCATTTTATTCTTTGTTCATGATCATTGCAGAATATATATCTTTTTATTTAACATTCACAGGAAGGTAAATAAATCGTGGAAAAACCAAGTATTAACTGATATTTATTTAATTCCTTTCATAAGGCAATGGAATATTAGAAAAATTCCATTACGAAGACGAAATGAAAATTTAAATGCTTTCAGACGATGTGATTAATATTCAAATTCCATACTTTTAAACCCCATCCAATCAACGAGTTTCGCATTCCGAAAATAGTATGCTCAAAGGTCACGAGCAGTAGACACTAATGGAAAGATTGTTAAAACCGAATCGAAATGTGCGTAAACTTTGTAGGGAATCACATTTCCTTGGGCATGAAGTATATATACTTTTAGCAAACATGCTCTTAAAAATGAAAAGAGAATTCTTTTAAAAAGTAAAAGGAAAGAAAGAAGAAGGCGTACCTCGGAGAAGCAGCTCACTCGAATCCAAGACACGACGGATTCTTGGTATCAATGACTTCAGGTCAAGTGGCGCACAGGGCTTCAACTGATATTTTCTCTCACCATGCATCCTGTTTGACACTTAAGAACTTCCACGCTTCAATTATATTTGGAACATACCTCCTGCTCAAGTATCAACCGCACTACAAATACCATGGGGATCAAATTTGCTGCGTCAAATCGCTGGTTCTTGATGAATCGTTAGACTGGGAATTTGCATGGGTCTTTTGTGAAGCACATCGACAAGGGATAGAAAAGAGTCTCCTGGCAACCAAAGGTTTTTTGTCGTGTTGCTCTGAAGAAAGGTTTTAGCTTAAATTTGAAGCTTGGCGAAGAATACAATTATCGCTTAGTTGCGCCTCAATTTCCGTCACACACACACACACACACACACACACACATATATATATATATATATATATATATATATATAAAGAGGGAAGATAGGAAGATAAAAGAAACCACATGTGGTACGAGGTTTACCTTCGCTGACGTTTCGCTCTGGACCTTCCTCAGAGGAAAAGGAAATGAACAGAACCATCACCTTATAGATGTTACATACCAAACATTATTGTAACGGCTTATCTCATAACATTATTTTACACTCACGCGGGATGTTTTACACTGCTCGATTCACTTTCAATTCGGAGCTTTACAAAGTACTGGAGGCGAACGGCATGGAGCCCCTAAAGTTCCACCTCAACCCCTGCTCTGACAAAGTTTTGGCCCTGCGCAACTTAGATTCCACCTCACTTGCCAAAGCAAAATCACAGAGAAAGAGGCCCTAGCTGCTAACGAGATAAATTCCAAGAAGTAAAATGACATCGCCGGCCCAGCTACTGAACAATTCCGTCCTAAATCACACCTACACATAAGTAAAGAAGAAAGGTAGAAAAGAAGCAAAGCACCTCAAGTAGAGGCCCAAATGCCTAAGACATATTCACTTGATGTCAGATAACTCAATCTGGTCATAGCACTAAATAATAATACGACACAAACTACGACACTTACGATTGAGGACATTGTAACTACAATCCGTAAAGGGCTTTTCAAATTTTATTAGGACTCAGCAACAAAGAAGAATGGAGTTAAGACCGTCCTGGTGGAAAGAAAAGTGGAGTTTTATAATTCCTCGTTCAAATTCTACTAGCTGAGCCTTTCTAAAAAGCTACGCTCTGGCAGATACTACAGCTCTGCTAAGTAGAATCCATAATCCAATTACAGGAACAAAATATGGCCGCAATGAACAGACTCGATCCTTGCGCACAATTTTCAATAATCGGGTACCCACTTAAACTAAATGTTCAACATATTCACAAGATTAAATCGAATAGAATCCTTATTCTTTAAAATGGAATTCGAGACGCCGATCGCATCAATATCTTTGAATTCGACGTCGTACAAAGGAACCTGACTAGTGAGAGGTTCGACTAAACAGGAGTAGTGGTGCCGTCAGGAAAACACTACAAGAAGGATATGGAGATGGACAATTCGTTCTTGACTATCATTTTGAAGATTTACATGGGAAATATTGAAGTGTGCTCAAGGAATCAGACTTTAAAGAGAGGTACTTAACCATCCAAGATCTGTTCAGCTTGTTTGAGAAAAATCAGCCCGTCATCTTCACTGGAGACCATGGCGCCTTGAAAAGAATTGCCTGCTACACTAGAACAAATATTTGAGGGAGCAAATTTGATCACCTCTTGCGCAGAGGTACAACGGAAAAGATTGGGCTAGGCTTCCCGAGGTTAATGTAACCAGGATCATCTAATGAGCCCAACAACGAGTATACGTACCCTATATTCCCCTTTTCTCATTTTGTATAACCAGGCCCCTCGCACCTGGTGACCATATCCCTAAGGTAGCGAGGGTGGCTAGCCCTTCCATACCAATCCTTATACCACCAAGGAAAAGCTTGGACCCCTGCAAGAAGGGAGGCATAAAAAATTAAATTCTTAGAATATTGCCAAAATGAAGAAGCCACGAAAGAGTAAAGGGAAAAGTGAATGTTCTCGCTGATCTTCGCCCTTCTCATGTTATTGTTCAATTATGAAAATATTAAAAGAGAGAAGATCCGCCGGAACATTTGCATCCCCTTTTTATGTTAAACTAAAGGTTATCTTAAACAAATGACTTCTTGAAATTTCTCTTTTAGAGTGTTGCCCACTCTTATGGATGGTGCTCCTCAGGAGGGTTGAGCAGCTCCAGGAGACTTTTCTAGCGGATTAAGGATTTCTTACTATTACTCTTATCTAACCGCATTGACTTGCATGTTATTTTTCGATTATTTATATATATATATATATATATATATATATATATATATATATATATATATATATATTGGTTAGGGCTTCTCCTATGGAGCTTCAATTTAATTTGAAGGATGAACGAAAGGACGTATAAAGGGAAATTCATTTCATTTTCTTGATAGATACAACGTTTCGGGTGAACTTTTCACCAATCTTCGGGTACTGGAAATACAATTCGTAGAAAACAATTTAAGTTAAGAGTCAAACAGATAATCAAAATGATGAATTTATGGGAAGAATTTACTGATCTCATATCATTAAGGATTCTTGAATCCATGTATATTAAATACCTTTCTCCTTCCTTAAATTCCGATTCTTCTTCTCACCCACTACTTCTCCTCTTAGCAAAAATATTACCAACCTCCTAACCTTCTCTTTCTTCTTACGCTCCTCGCCCTTTCTCCTCAGTTATCCTCTAACGGCTGATTGTTTAAGGTTGGTTTATCCTGATGTGTTTCCTGTGTTTCCCCAATCGTTAATTTTCAACTCGCAACATAATAATCCAAAAATAGCAATTACCGGTAAATTTATCGCTCTCCCCCCTTAATAAACATTAAATACTTTCCATAAATTCGTAATTTTGATTATCTGTTCGACTCTTAACTTAAATTGTTTTCCACGAATTGTATTTCCAGTACCCGAAGATGGGTGAAAAGTTCACCCGAAACGTTGTATCTATCAAGAAAATGAAATGAATTTCCCTTTATACGTCCTTTCGTTCATCCTTCAAATTATATATATATATATATATATATATATATATATATATATATATATATATATATATATATATATATATATATATATATATATATAATATTTTATTTTTTACTGAAGTGCGTTCCTAAACGTTTCTTGAATTCTATTCGACCTGCCCTAAACCCACCCTGACTTCCGTTTAATATTCGTGGAACTCTTCTCTCTTTATCCCTATCCGATTCAGTACTCATACTGATTATCCCTAGCGCTCTCATCCGACTTTTTTTGAGCCATTCAATCATTTTATTTGTACTTAAACTCCTATTGGACCATTTTTGCGCCTGCTTAGGCACCCATTAGATACCTCCTATGTTATTATTATCGATCAATTTGTGTCCGCACTTTAAATGTAAATCTCACTTGGAACCAGGCGCGAAACTTTGAACCCTTCCTAAGTCTTTATAAACATAACAAGGAAACTTCTCGGATCTACATGAGCCAACCTAAACCTATTTTGGTAGTTTAATACTCTTCTGTCCCTTTTGAATCCCTATACGCCTACAGAACTCTTTGTATCTTCTTTTTTTCAGCAGGTTATAGATGCAAGTTCTGCTAAAACCAGCCCAAATCGGTGGATCCTTTAATCTTATATTTACATATGAACTATTACAAGTTCCATGTGACTGATGGCCTACCAGTGCATAGGCTAACTCGTTTGATTCCGACTTTTATGGACGATCCGTAATTTGAAGCCTCATACTCATCTTCAGATGACGCTTTTTGTGTCGCACTTAGTAGCTGCTAGGATCATTACAATCAATGATCCAGCACAATCAGAGAGAGGGGCGATTCTACGCTTTCTCAAGAGGGTCAGGTAATTCTTCGATTAGTATCT
Source organism: Ceratothoa steindachneri (assembly GCA_963969495.1). NCBI lineage: Eukaryota > Metazoa > Arthropoda > Malacostraca > Isopoda > Cymothoidae > Ceratothoa > Ceratothoa steindachneri. The sequence goes on from OZ018326.1 coordinate 84,215,235, forward strand.
TGCCTGTTGGAAAGGATATTTAAAGAATGGGTCTAATGCAGTTTTTATTGTTTAACATCAACAAAAATACTGCAATTATCGCATTATTCTTTTATAAATTAAAAACAAAAAATATATAATATATCTATTTTTTTTTAAGCGATGGCGCTCAAAGTTAACATTTACCTATTCTTTTAATTTTCAAAATACTAGTTTTAAAATATATATTCAGTCTACAAAGTAACATTTCTTTGATATTAAATATGAATAAACAAACAGGTTAGTTAAATATTTATTAAAATTTGGCCTGTATTTAGACCTGCTTTTCTATATGTTGATTTATTTCTTTTGTTGAAGTCAGAGTGGAATGGAAAAAAAAAAATCCTTTTTTAATTTTTATTCGTATCTTTTCTTTGTTAAATCCATGGCGTTGTTATTTCTCTTATGGCTAAACAAGCTAAAAGACAATCATTAACTTAGCCTATAACTTGCATTTTCCAATTATAGTATGCGGATATTGATAATAATCAAGTGTTATTATTTTAATTCGCTTAAAATAAGGAAATATCTAATCACTTTTAAACCTTAAAACTGTTTTCTAAAATTTGGAGTGATTGGTTTTATTGTATAAAGAATTACCACGCTCTATTTTTATAATAAATTATGTTTATTAATTAATTTCAACTTTCTTTATAAAGCTCATTCTTATTCTCTTGAAGACACCCAAAATTATATTACCATTACGAATGTCTATTGAAAAACTACTTTGTGTTTTATCAGAAACGTGTTCTTTTCGAATCAAATCCAGGTTATATTAAAAGAGGTGTTTATACATATTCTAATTACTGCATCTTACCGTAATTAAAATGCAAATGGACAAAAGAATGGGGCCTCTAAACATTGCTTCCTCATCCTCAAATACTTTTTTTCTAATATAATGCAAAAGTAAAGTTAAATTCAGGAATTTACGTCCTTAATAATAATAATAATAATAATAATAATAATAAATTTATTATAATGCGCTATTCAAGGCCGGAGGCCTTCACAGAGGGCAGTTCGGCTGTGGGCTAAGATCAGGTGGGTGAGTAGGTAATCCTGAACAGATGCGTTTTCAGGAGTCTCTTGAAAGTGGTAAGTGAGGCAGCAGATCTAATTTCGGCTGGAAGAGAATTCTAAATATAGGGAGCACAGAGTGAGAAGGAGCGGTCGCCCATTGAGCAGAGGGACGAGCAAAGAGTGTTGAGGAGAGGAGCATGAGATGACCGAAGGGCCCGAGGGGCGAGACGTTGGAAAAGGGCAGAGGAAAGGTAGGTTGGGGCCTTTTGGTGAAGGACCTTAAGAGGGAAGAGAAGAATCTTGAAGTGAGAACGATATCTGACAGGTAACCAGTGCAGTTCCTGAAGCAGGGGCTCAGAAGGTGAAAAGCGAGAGCGACTGAGGAGAAGTTGGGCAGCCTACTTCTGGACTAGCTGAAGGAGACGTAGAGAGGAAGATGGTAGATTTACTAGAAGAGAGTTACAGTAATTAAGGTTCGAGGTAATGAAGGCGTGGAAAGCAGTTTCAAGACTTTGGCGATCGAAGTGAGAGCGAATGCGGGAGAAGTTACGGAGGAAACAAAGGGAAGATTTACTATTATTGTGGATGTGGGGCTTGAAGGAGAGATGCTCATTAAACACAACGCCCAGATTTCTAACAGAGTCAGAGAAAGCGACAGTGTTTCCACCCAGAGGGAGAGAGGGAAAGAGGAATGTAACTTTCTATACTAGAGCGGAGGTACCAACCAGAAGAACTTTAGTTTTGGAGTTGTTAAGTTTGAGGAAGTTAGTCGATAGTCAGTCTTAGATAGAAGAATAGGCAGATAGAAGGTCACAGATTGAGTGGGCAATGGTCGAGGGGGAAGAGGAAATAAAGATTTGAGTGTCATCGGCATAGAGGTAAGAGGATAGACCGAGAATACGTAGGAGGGAGCTAAGAGAGAATAAGTAGATACAAAAGAGGAGAGGGCCGAGGACAGAGCCTTGAGGGACACCAAAGCAAATAGGAGTGGTGTCAGAGCAAACATCGTTAATCACTACAGATTGGAGGCGAGGCCAAAGTTAAGAGCGGAGCCAGTCGAGAGCAATAACAGAAATGCCAAGGAAAGAGTAGAGGCGATCAAGCAAGACGGAGTGGTCAATAGTATCAAAGGCAGAGGAGAGGTCAAGTAGAATAAGGATGGAGGCACAACCCTGGTCAGCAGCTTTACGTAAGCAATCAGTAACATTGAGTAGAGCAGTTTGGCAGAGTGCCCAGCTTCAAAACCTGATTGGAAAGTCTCATCAATATTACAGGCAACGATGTAGGAATTAATGCGTGAAATATCTGCTCTCTCAAGGACATTAGAGAGGAAGGGAAGTTGCGAGATCGGGCGAAAGCTAGCTGGGTCGGAAGGGTTAAGCTTCAGCTTTTTAAGGATCGGACGGATTTGGGCATATTTGAAGAAAGAAGGGACAAGACCAGTAGAAGGAAGGTATTGAACAGGTAGAGGAGCATTGGAAGTATGACAGGCAATATTTTGATTAATAGCTTGGAGGGGAACGAGTCACAAGGGAAGCCAGATTTTATGGAGCGCGAGAGTAAGGCAATACGTTGAGCGGCCGGGGGGAGGGAGGATCAGGGAGAATGTGAAAGGCCTGGTTAGGCAGTCGTGGGAGGAAGGTACGAAGATTGATGACCTTATAAGTAAAGAATTTCGAGAAGATAGGAGTGGGGACTTGGTGTAAGGAGGTAAGAGAATAGAGCAGGCGGAAAACGGCACGGGGGTCATTCTTATTGTCAGCTAGCAATTTACGCGAATGGGCTTCACGAGCAGATTTCAGTTTAGCCAAGTAGAGAGATATCGCAAGAAGGTAAGTGAACGCAAGAGCAGTTGTATCTTGCCCACAGGATCGAGCTTTACGAAGAGCTCTTTCATGGGCACGTAAAGACTATCTCGAGCGTAGGAGTTCCAGCGAGTACCATGGGGCGCGGTGACGGCGAGAGGACGAAGGAGTAAAAATGGGGGAGTGGGAATTAAGGAAAGTTAGGAGGGATTGATCCAAGGATGAGAAGATTTGGTCAGGGGAGGCAAGAGCGTCCGGAAGGGGTAAATTAGAGGGAACATCATGAAAAAGGGATGGGATGTCAATGGAGGTTAGCCGTCGAAAAGGTTTTTTGGATGAGAGGAGGCCAAGAGGGAGAAGAAGTGGGGTTTGAGACGTTAAAGTTAATAAGTTAATGGTAAAAAATAACATTAGACAGGATATAAGTGGTCAAGTTGGAAATTTAGCAGTCGGAAATTACAAAGTCTAAAATGTTACCATGGCAGTGTGTTGGGGAAGAAACGTGGTGAGTAAGGGAGAAGAGGTCAAGGATCTCAAGGAAGGCAGGTAGATTAGGGTTAGTGCCTGATATGTTAAAGTTCCCTATGATGAGAAGATGACCCGATGGGGAGAGACTAGCGAGAAGGTTATTAAATTCGTCAAAAAAAAGATCAAGGGAGGAGCTGGGGGAGCGTTAGAGCACAATAGTTGTTAGAGAGGGAACAGAATTAAGACAGAGATAAGGGCTTTAAAAGAAAGAATAGGGGGATGGAAGGGTATTCAAAGAGAGAGAAGCACTATGAATGAGAGCAACCCCTCCGCCACGTTTGTTCCGGGGGTTATGGGAGTAGACGTAGCCATCAGGGGTCGCTAGCGACAAGCAGCCATCACTCTGATCAAGCCAAGTTTCACTGAGACCAAGGAGGGAGATACGCGAATTAGTCAGGAGATCGTGAATGAACTCCACTTTATTAGCGACGCTTCTAACATTGAGTAGAGATGCATTATAAACTGAGAGTGGGGAGGTTGAAGGGGGAAGTGAGGGAAACGGGGGAGAGGGAGAGGACAGGGTAGACGGTTCATTGAAAGATAACTTTTTTAAGACCGAAGATAAACGTAAACCCCTTTTTATAGGACGAGATTGAGTTCGAGCGATTCCTAGTGCTTTAATTCTAGAGCCAATCGAGGTGATACCTTAAACCCTTTATTAAGAGAAAGAAATGTGGCTTCGTCCATCTTTGAGGAAGGTAAATTATAAGTAGGATAAAATGGCTAAAAATTTTATGTGGAGACAATAAAAAAATAAAATTAGGGAAGCAACAGCGAAAGTAAAAATGAGCAAGAATATGATGTGAAGAAATAATAGGGTCACAGAAATGCACAAATCTAATAAAATTTCTACTAACCCCCTCAAAAAAAACAAAAAAAAAAACAACAAAAACATATACGTCAATAACAAGGTACAAAGCACGTTTCAAGGCAAATATATAGCAGCGCGAAAAATTGGGGGAGGGGGGAAATGAAGAATTATTCGGAATGAAACAAGTGACCGTGTGAGTCAGAAACAGAATAATTTAAAAGAATTTAGGCTGGGGAGAAAAAGTGAGGCAGGAAAAGCAAAGGAAAGAAAAAGTAGATAAGAAATGAGAGGAGTCATTAATAGGGATAAAGAAGTAAAAAAGCACCGGAGAAAATAATGCGAAGAAAAACACGGGGTAAAAGAAAAATACAAAGTAATAAAAACACTACCGGGAAGGGCAAAGTATAAAGCAAGTGATAAGGCACATTTGAAAATAATGGAATTATAGACTGAAACTAAAAGACGGAGGCAGGCAGAGAAAAAAATGAGTAAATAGTAAGGAAAGTAATAAAATTGGCCACAAGGAGAGGCCATCAAAACAAACAAAAGGATTACTCACAAACGCGTAGCTAGCAGCAAACCATAAGCAGGCACTAATAATTCAGGGACTAATAATACAATCACACTGACAAGGCTATGGCAGCACCAAAATCGGTTAACAAACTGAACAGCGAGACAAAGCAACAAACAAACATTGAAGCGAAGTGTAAAGTCGGCTAAATAAACGGAGAGCAGAAAAAGCAAACTCTACGCGCATCGATCCACTTTCCATAAGAGCAGAGGATTTGAGAAGTTTTTAACCATGGCTCAACTGGCTACGAACTAGCTGACTAGAAACATTCATTCCTACTATGAAGGAAGTTCGGTCTAAGTGAAAAGTGAAAGTTCTCTTAAGAGTTGGATCTATTTTTGAGGTTGCTGTCAAAATGAGTAACTGACATGCAAGTCAGGTTAACTGTAAGTTCTGGCTAAATAGTGGCAATTCGACTTTTGCTTTATCTCCAAATCAATATGTTTCCCCAAAGTTTGGATTCCTAATATTGACATCAGAAAGAGAAAGATTGGCCCATGATTATATGGGTAGTAAAAGGAGGCTTCTTATTTATTAGAACATGGAGATATTAATGGAAAATTCAGTTCAAAAAATAATAGTTAAAGTGAAGTCATTTTCTTTGCGTGATTACAATATTTTCATCGTAACACAATGTGATACGATGGAAAGCCCTTAAATGGAAGATGACTAATTAATTATGTCTATAAATTCAAATACTTAAATTTGATTTTAAAATCTTGCCAGTTATAAAACTTATCATCATTAATAGCATAACCCATGCCCTTTGGCAACAAGTTTACCTTAACAACTTTCAACTAATCATGCCAAACCTATTGCGATATTTCTGGTAAAGGATGTAACAACGTCTTAATAATTTAAAGAAGCCTCTTAGGGATCTCACTGGAGATCATATTGGGATCCACATTCCGTCAATAGAATAAAAATTCTTTTCTTTTATCGCTATTTTTTTTTACCAAATAAACCCAGACTTTTCCTTCTACTAATCATATCGGTATCCCAACCCTATTTAGGGTGAGGCATGAAATATCTGACTCCCTAATATTTTATCAATTTTATTATGAATAAAAAAGGAGACGTCAACTTCTAATGACTGCATTGGGATCCTAACATGATCTACATTCAGATTGGTAAGCTGCCTCTTCATATTATTCCTGCTATGCAAAATATCAAAGAGAAGAGAGAGAATATCTGTCTGGAAATATCGCCTGAACGAATTAACTTAGCTTATAGAATAATTATCTGCAATCAACTCCGAACCTGTCTTCACAGAAATCTCCTCTTAAAAAATAAAAATTAAACTTAAAATCAAGAGAAAGCAATAGTCTGAAGCCGAATGCCCAGTATGAAAAAGAAATGCTTTTTGAGCAGTATGGAGCAAAGATTTGACACCTTTAAAAAAAGAGGAAAACTTCAATCATTGCTTCAAGGACTAGGACTTTGATTACTTGGAGATGAACGAGATGCTCTCATCCTTCATATATCGTTCGACTCTACGGCAACGCACCAGTGGACAATCTCTTCACTAGTGCAGAATTTTGGCTCGCAATTTTCTCATTCAAACTCAAAGCCTTTTGCCTTAGATACATTACTTGAAAAAAGTACCCGTAAATTCTTATGCAAGATGCAGATTCTTTATAAAACGTTTCTATCAATGGGGTACTTCCATGATGGCCTGAAGACCTCAAAAAGGATCTTCATTCCAAAACCTGAGAAGCCAGGTCATGGAACAACAGACTCATCACATTGCTTAATACAGTCGGGAAGGTTCTCAAGAAAATTCTCAACACAAGAGTCACAGCAAATCTTACATTCAATTCTCAGATAGACGAGGAACATTATAGATTTCGTAGCAAAAAAAAGCGATGCCGATCGCCCTCATCTCCCAGCATACGGATATAGGGTTGATATGATAGATTATGTCTGCAAGAAGGTAAAGAAGGCCTTTGTTAAAGTTTCGATGGATATCCTGAATATCAAGCTGCCTTGACTTGGACTTGAATTACAATACAATAAATTCTCTGCAGATATTAACTAATAGGTTAAGAAGAATCACAACTGGAAAATGAAAGCGAGGTTATTGGTAAGAATGTTTAAGGAAAAACAAGGGGGAAAATAGCAAACAGAATGGGAACAAGGCCAGGAACCGTTGATCGGAAAATATACACAGACTATAATATCGAACGAATTGTCATCAAGAAGCTCTCATTAGAGGAATTGCGAAAGGCAAAGACAAATTGACGTCTGCTTCAAAAAACATTGAGCCACGATACCAACAATATGAATAGGGCCTATTTGTGGGTAAAATGAAAATGCCAAAAGAAAAGTGCCTCTTCTTAAGAACAACGTTAACGAATCACTATGCTCGTGACATTAGAAACGATATATATAACAAATATACGAAATAGAAAGACGAAATACCCATAGAGGAAGAGGGGAAACTTAAAATTAAAAACCAAAAAAAATCTGAAACAGAAGTATACTAAATCTAAAATGATTACACAGGGGAACAATTTTAATAACATTTTCTGATAACTTAGATTTATCTGTTAATTTTAATTCGTTTTTTCATGCTGATTTCAAATATATAATCCATTTTTACCTACATGCTATAGTTATTCTGTAGTTTCTATTTTCTCGTTTCCCCGAAAAATGCCCTCCGGACGGACAGAGAGGGTACTTGGAGAAAGCAAATACGACGGGTGGTCAATAAGTTTGGCAATTCGGATATAAGGAAACGAGATATGAGGAAAAGTGTTTTATTATTTTTCAATATAACTACCCTCGACTTCAATTCACTTACACCACTTGTCCCTGAGGCTTCGAATTCCCGACTGCTGTTTAATCCACTCCTGGACGGCGAGCTGGACATCTTCATCGACCCCAAACCGCCGTCCACGCAGTGCAGCGTTGAGCTGGTGGAATTAAAAGCAGTCGCTAGGGGCCAGATCTGGATTGTAGGGGGATGGTTGAGCTCCTCGAATCTGCACTCGCACAGGGCAGCTTGTGCAACTCGAGCCTTGTGGACTTTGACGACGCTGAAGTCGATTATAGGGCGTGAGGCTTTTAGGGACCCAACGGTTAAAGACCTTGGTTATGGAAAAATTGTCGTGGATTATATTGATAACACTTCCATGTGATATTTCAAGTTCTCGCTCGATTTCTTCGACTTTCACCCGTCGATTTTCGAGGATCCTCCTCTCCACACGGGCCACATTTGTCCTCCTTGGTCACGTCTAACGGGCGTCCGGGACGGGGGTCATCTTCAAGGGAATCACGACTATGGTGGAACTCCCTATTCCAGCGAACAATGGTTGCATAGGAAGGGCCGTGTCGGTCTACACTGCAACCATGCGTTCATGGATCTCTTTTGCATTCTTGCCTTCCTTGGTTAAAAATTTGATCACTGCGCGGTGCTCAACCTTCTTCATTGTGGAAATATTTGTATGTGACGATCTGCGATCAGCTACTGATTCTTAAATAGATGAAGCAGGAGCGTGCAGCTGCAAGTCCTGACTTGTCATAACTTGTCATGAGACCCCCACAAATAGCCATCCCCCTTCCTCTGTTTTGCCCTACCGATCGACAAAACTTATTGACCGCCCCTCGTACTTCACAGTATATGCTAGTAAGATAGTAATAAGTGTTATTGTGCAAAATATTGAGATTATTGTTTCTTTTTTTCAGGTCACATGTTAGAGTGATGGATTCATTAAGAGGAAATTGCCTTAATGATCCACACACCTTCTGCTACATATGTGGCTGTTACATGCTAGTTCTTCCAAAGCGCAATATATCAACTTTGTGATCTGCAATTATAAGGCATATTTTGATGTTCCTCTTGGCGATCAAGATAAGATGTGGGCCCCACATGCTGTTTACCATAATTCTGTGGAACATCTTCGTAAGGGGACGAAAAGAAAGAGAAATGGTCTTTCTTTTGGAATCCCCATGGTGTGGCGAGAGCCAGAGGATCATGTATCGGAATGTAATTTCTGTTTGGTGAATACTAAAGGGATTGGCAAGAAAAATCGGCACAAGATCGACTACGCCAACATTTCCTCGGCGATCCGACCAGTACCTCATTCTGAGTCTTTATCAGTTTTAATTTTCAATGGATATGCTTCCTCCTAGGATGAAAATGATATAACTGATATGTACGTCCACGGAATGGATTCAAAGTCAGCAGATTCATCATCAGATGCTGAACAGTCATTAGCTCCTCACTGTTTTAATCATAAGGATTTGAATGACTTGATACGTGATTTGGCGCTCTCCAAGAAAGCTGCAGAACTTTTAGCCTCTAGGTTGAGTGAAAGACATATGCTTGGCAGGTCGGTACGGGTATCATATTACCAAACAAGGGAGAGTACATTTGTTAAGTATTTGTCTGAGGACAAACAATTTGTATACTGCCACGATGTTCCTGGTCTGTTTACCGAGTTGGGACTTGGCACCTATAGCCCTGCTCTGTCGAGACTGTTTTTGAATAGCTCCAAGCGTAGCCTAAAGTGTATCCTTTTGCATAATGGCAATGACCTTGGTGCAGTTCCTCTTGGCCACTCTGTCAATCTGCGAGAAACTCACGATGAAAATAAGAATGGTCATGGATTTACTTAAGCACCATGAGAACAATTTGATCATATGTGTAGACCTTAAGATGGTTAACTTCCTTTTTGGCCAGCAGAATGGATATACAAAGTTTCCAAGCTATATCTGTATATGGGACAGTAGAGCCCTTGACAAACAATGGTCTCCAAAAGATTGGCAACTTCGGGAAACTTCGAAATCAGGAATGCCAAACATTGCTTATGAGCCAATCGTAAGTCGAGAGAAGATTGTTTTCTCTCGACTTCATCTTAAACTGGGTTTGATGAAGCAGTATGTCAAGGCGTTGAACACTGACATTGATTGTTTTCCAGTACATAGTATCGGTGTTTCCTGCTTTGTCATACGAAAAATAAAAGCAGGAGTGTTTGATGGTTCCCAAATGCGAAGACATCTGAGTGATTATAGATTCGTGAACACCATGAATGATAAAGAGAAGGCAGCCTGGCTCTCATTTTCTTCCGTTGTTCGTAACTTCTTGGGAAATAAAAGAGCGCATAACTACGAGGATCTGGTTACTAATATGCATTTAGCACATTGTGATCTAAGAATGCAACATGAGTGTAAAGCTACATTTCCTAAATAGTCACCATGACCGATTCCCAAAGAATCTGGGAACCGTGAGTGACGAACAAGGGAAACGCTTCAATCAGGATTTGATGACGATGGTAGAGTGCTACCAAGGTTACTGAGATAGACACATGATGGCGAACTACTGCTGGACGATTAGAAGAGATCAGCCAAAGAAGACTTACAAGAGAATGAGTTAAAAACACAAATTTTGCCCGATTGAAATCAAGAAGAGGTCCTCCAGCCTGATGTACGGTCATTATTAAATTACCATCTATTTGATTACAGTATTTGTTATCTTAATATGTAATTCAAATTTCTTCTGGTATGCAATAAAATGTTTGTGCAAAAAATCCTGCTATAAATAATGCAAAACGATGATTCAAAATTATTTCAGGGCATGATGATAGGCGGGATAAAATGAAAATTAATATATAGTAGTCATTGATATTACAAAAAATCTGTAGCATTTATAGAGAATCTGATTTCAGATTTAAATTCAGTATGCTCGAATTAGGTATGAAAATGTACCTTTTCAATTCACCAAATACATTGTCCCCAGTGTTATCCATAAAATTTAATACTTATCTTACATTGAAAATGACTAGTACATTAATGGGGTGTCCAAAATAATGAAATATCGTTAAATACATGTTAAATGATTCGATATGAAGTTTTTACTCATTTAGCAGTACTTGCTTGACTATTTCGAGAAATTGAAGCCTAAAGATTTTTTTTCAGGGGATTTTAAACACTTCTTGAAGCAAATCCTGTTCCATTTCGACCAATTTTGGTAGACAATGTATGTATTGCATTTCCCTACAATGCCATCTGGGCCAGTCTTTAACAATTATAGCTCTGTAGATCGATGCATTATCATCTTGCAAGACTGCATCACTCTTCGAAAATAAGTTTATACTGTAGGATTAATCCGCTTGCGCAAAACTGTCTAATATCCTGAATCTTAATCCCATTATGTTTCACTACAGCAAGACAACGAGAATTCCATGATATTTCTGCCGAAAGAATCAAGATCCCACCTCCATTCTTCAGTGTGGCAGGCGGGAAAATTTCTTTGGGTTGCCTCCATCGGTAAACACTAATGGAGATGGAAAATTTTGTAGATAGTGATTCATCAGACCTAATTGGCATCAATTTCCATTGTTCCATTAATATTATCATCAACAGTACGCTTTATTTGGGATTAGTAATTTTAATGTCAGAAAAGAGAGGTAGGGTAACTATAGCTTTTCCATAGTTCCCATTTATATTTAGCTTACAACGAGCTCTTTTGGTCGAAACTGAGTCGTCAAGGTGTTGATTAAGTTATGCAATCACTGTTGCTTTATATTTTTCTCGACAGAGTGCATTTTATTATTTTAGGATTCTGGAATACTTGTCATGGCTTCCTTTGTGGGCCATGGGAAGCTGGTAAAAATTATACATTTTTAAATAATGTAAGGAATCTGAATTTTAAAAAAAAATTGCATCACTCATTCTGTGGTGGGAGAAGAAAATTTTCCTTTTTAATTGCTTACATCGATAATAAAATTTTAACAGTTACATAATTGATGGTTAATAACAAAATTCAACCATCATAGATGGTTGAGCCATCCATTTGCATTAGCGTCGAAAACCATTCTTGATAAACTTAACAAGATCCTAGTGGTAGAGGTCAAATGTATCAATTTTGTGAAAGCTAGAGATCTTAAGTCTCGCTTTTTCCAAAGACTTTGTAGAGACATGGATTCGGACAATGAAATTTTTTTTATTTTAATTCAGAGTGTGCTGACTTTCAAAGGGTAATTTTGTGAATCGACTGTTTGAACTTCGGAGGGAGGTTAAATTTTTTCTGGAAATGTAAGGAAGAGATGATCTCTTGAGTCAATTTAATGGGTTATTTGGGGGAGCCATGTCGTGCATACTTAACAGATATATTTTAGCAGTTAAATCGGTTGAATTTCAGGCTACAGGGCTAGGAATGAAATGTGTTTCTCCTGATAAATTGTCTCCGTGCATTTCTTGCCAAGCTCAATAATTTGCAAAGGAAGTCGGTGCCGTCAATGTTGCCATGTTTGAAAACCTTTTGACTGTTCTTGACGAGAATAAACCAGATAGTTTGTTGATCAATTATTTAAAACCAAAATTACTTATCATCTGAGATCATTTCATGTGAACCTAAAATGTACTTCCCAGAATTAGGGTAGGAAGAAGAGAAGTTTGTGAGGAATCCATTCACTGGTACGCTTGATATTACTACAATCTCCAATGTTGTTTCCGGTAAATTTCTCGATCGCAAAAATGATTCTTCTTGCCAAAGATCTCTATGAATCAAAATCAGTGAATGTATTCTGGTGTTTAGTGTAGGTATTAGTCATATCCAAAAGTTAGTAAGAATGAACTGCGACTACTTTTTCCTTTTACAACTACCTATTTATGTGGATCTACTTTCTCCACCCTTCGACAAATAAAAAATCCGAGCTGGAACGAGTAGATGTGGAACTCGACATGATCTGTGCATTGTTAGTGACATAACCTCGGATTCATCAACTGCCTAAAAATAAATAAAGTCACCCTTCTCATTGAGATGTGATACAATTTTTGTGAGGTCAAATAAAGATACTTTCGATTTTTATATGAAGATTACATTAATTGATTGATATGCAAAAATACCATTACAGATATAAATGCTTTAGATTTTCATATAAAAATACTCGTACATTAATTAAAATTTTAAGAAGTATATCAAAAAATTTATCAAACTATAAGATAATTATGATTCCCAACTTTGTAATAAACAATAAAACAAAGGTGTTCACTTCATATACATTGTTTTCACTTTTATTGGCAGGGTGGTTTTGGAAGAAAAATGAAGGGGAACAACAAGGCTGTTAAAAATTCATGAAAGGGGATTGTAGCAAAAAAGGTTAAGAACTAGTGGTCTAAAGCAACGCTTAGTGGAGCTGGTTTTTCCTTTACTTTGGTATATCAAATTTTATTTTACACATTTCAATTCATAACGTAGTTATAGCAACACTGTACTATGGTTAATGGAAAATGCTTGTCGAAGTATGGCCAAGTGTAAGGGAGTATACCTACACAGGCTCTAAAGTAGGCTAAGCAAGGCAACAACTGTTATTGTTCTAAGAGTGCGATTTGATTAGTTAGCTGAAGCTGCGTGACCAAGGAATATTTCCAACACAACGACAAAAATAGATTTTAATGCACACTAAATAAAAGGTAGACAATAAAATGGATATATATAGGTACATAAATAAGACGGAATTAGGTTCCGAATACTAATTGGATAACCAGGGTTATTAAAGGGTTATAATGAGAGATTAAGGGTAGTGGGCGATTTGTTTCCTTTAAAGCTCAAAAGTAAAGCGGGGTGAACTTGGGGGAGGGGGTATTGGTGACCTTGGTTTCTCACAGGTGTAGCCGGGAATACGAAGCGGGTGGTGTTACTTTCTCCAAACTCTGATATAGAGAGATGCGGGCCTCTTGTATCCAAGAGATCACCGGACGAACTTCGGTGGGGGAGAGGGGACTTTTCCAAACTCAAATTGAGCGAGCTATTGGGCCTTTTGTCTTTAACAGGTCACCGATAGAACTTTGGAGGACGGCTTCTCTAATCCTTGATCCGAAGGCGGTTGAGAAAAGCTGACCTTGCCTCAAGAGGCTCTTCTTCTCTGACCTGAAAATACGAGTGTGATGTCAAGCTCTGCCATAGCCTACGGCCGTCACTAAACACCTCACGGGAGAGAGCGTGGTGGAATCGAACCTCTGTTCGGGAAAACGTCGTCTAACCAAATCTGTGGGTAATCTTTGGGAGGGTGCATATATACATGGATATCTCCAAAACAGGGCAAGAGAGAAGCCTTCTCAAACCCTCATTATCGGCCGGAACAACCGAGCGTGTCCTTAGGGGAGAGTGTAAGAGACCGGGATTAGCGAGTCTGACGAAATGAACAGCGGCTGGAGCCATAAAAGTTTTTCGAGGCAAACCTACAAAATAGATGAGTAATCTTCCGATCCAGGGTGGGGGGGGGGGGAGGGAAGATTAAGACGGCTTGGAGGTAGCCTTCATTTTAGCTTTATGACTCGGTGTGAATTTCTCAGTGACCTGGTGGCAAGTCCAAAAAGGGTAAAGTCGGAGGGGTGGGGGGTTTAGGTAACGGCTCGCTTTCTCTCTTGAAGTTATATCTTAGGAGGCTTGGAAATACTACTATTTTAGTGGATACCTCTACATTCCTCCCTATTTGAAGACATTTTACAGCACAGAACACTTTCGGGCGAAAAAAATGGCTATAAGCAATTTCATCAAGAAGGGAACTTATAAGGCTACAATTTTAACGTTTACCAACAGAGAAAAAAAACAACACTACACGGGATTTACATATGTGTAACCACAGATAAGTTAATCTATATATAAGCACACACAACATCAACAAGGAAAAAAAAGAAAACTAGTATTTACAAAATGAGTCAAACACGAATTTTACTATACACTTAGGTGGTAGGAGAGGGGTCTTCTATTGGATTGCTACTCAAGCTTTCGGCTCGGCAGTCATCGGTGCCTTTAACATACATGATCTAAAATTGGTACTCCATGAGTAGTAGGCTCCAACGTATTAAACGGCCATTTTGGCACTTACAGTGTTTTTAGGTACGCCCGGGTGTTTGTGATCACTTTCGACAATAAATTTTTTACCTATGAGATACATCCTCAACTTACGAATAGACCACACTATGGCTAAAGCTTAGTGCTCTATGGTGGCATACACCTTTTAACGATGGGACAGCTTCCTACTAGCATATCCTACAAGATATCCCACTCCATCGTCATCGTAATGGACGAGAGCTCAACCTATGCCATCCTGGGAGGCATCGGTACGAACTCCGAATGTTTTATCAGGATTCGGTAATCTAAAAATAGAAGCGGAAATTAGTTTGTCTTTTAACTGGTGGAAGCGGTCTTCCATGGAAGGGGTCCAATTGACTGCATAGGGGGCCGTTCTCTTAAACATGTCGTTAAGAGGCGAGGCTATGACAGCGAAATGAGCACAAAACGACGATAGAATGACACGGATCCCCAAAAGCAACGAAGCTGTTTCTTCATTCGGGAGAGTGGCATTTGGGAAATAGCCTTTACCTTGTCTTCCTGAAGAAGCATTTGATTCCTACCGACCTGGAAGCCAAAGTAGTTAATAGTGTCATAGACGAAGTGACACTTTGTCTGGCCTACCGTGAACCTGTGTACGCGTAACCGGGATAGTATACGTGTTGGTCCCAGGTACGAGTAGCGACGTACACGTTATCGAAATAAAAGGTCACATTCGATAGGCCATCTAACAACCGGCACAAGATCCGGTTATAACTTCCGCAAGCAGTTACCAACCCAAAAGGAAGTGGAGTAAACTGAAATAACACCTTTTCATTAGCGAAAGCGGTATATCATTTTGATTGCTCTGAAAGTGGCACTTGGTGATAGGTTTTGCAAAGGTCGATCTTGGAGATAAATTTCGCGTCTGCGACGGCATGAAGACTTTGGTCGATTAGGCGTATCGGTTCCGCGTCAAACTGTGTAACCGCGTTTAATTTGCGAAAATCAACGCACATTCTAAACGACTTGTCAAGCTTCCTAACCATGACAATGGGGGAGCAAAAATTGGACGCGAGGGTTCTATTATTCCTAATTTTAACAAGTTCTCGATCTCTGCATTGAAAGTCGCCCGTAAATTTACAGGTATGGGATAAGGCTTGGTGCTTATCGCATCTTGAGTAGTGAGGACAATCTCCTGTGTAAATTGGGTTGAGCAATACGGGAATTCTGAAATGACGTCCGGGAAGCCTTCCAATGAGGCAAGCAATTGAGCCCTCTCATTAGGGGCGAGATTGGGGTTTACGTCTAAGTTGGAGTTAGGCTCCGCTTGGGGGGAAGGAAGAGACGGTAGGGGATAGTCATCGTCTGCTTTTACGCATATCGTTTGGACCAGACACAGGGGTTCAACGGTGTAGGAGTGTTTCTCGCTTGACGGGGGATGAATGGGGCCTATTAGGTCAATTGAGACCCGGGAGAAGGGCTCGGCCACTCTCTTTTGAAGGGAGACAGGGTCTACAGGCCCGTTGGAGAAGACCTTCTGGCAAAGGTCACAGGACTTGCAGAAGTCTATAATTTTTTTGGCCGCGCCTGGCCAAAAGAAATGTTTGAAATCTCGTTGTGCCGTTTTGCTTCAGCCGAAATGTCTGGCCATTAAGCCATCGTGAGCCATCTTTAGAATGGGCTTGATATACGTTTTAGGCGCAAATAACACGTTGGTAAGGGGCCTCTCCGGTTCAACAGAAGAACAATATAATAACGCGTCCTTCACGGTGTACTCGATCTTTCGATTGCCTCACAACATTTCATTCTCCTTCTTCCTTGCTTTTTCCCACAGGGGTTGTAATCTGGAGTAATTCTTCTGGAGTAATTGTATATTGGTGGCGAGGTCGACGTCTGGGAACGATAGGGGTACCGAAAGCGATTCATCCTTCTCGGCCTGGGTCCTGTTAACGACCGGCTGAGAAATTGGGTTTTGGGGGAGCTGCGCGCTCTGTCGAATGAGGACGGAGCAGAATTTCATCGGAGCCGCGATTACGTCGGCCCATCCGGTGAAGTACTGGCATTTAATGTGGCACCGTACCACTGGAAACCTAGTAGCTTGATCTAAATATCGTGCACCAACGCAAACCTGTTATGTTGGGGACTTAAGGGGGCAGTAGTTTGTCGGAAACCACTATATAGGTAGAACCTGCATCTCTAACGACGTTTGACACTCAAAAACCATTTACTGCGCTATTTTTCAACTGGAGCCCACGGGGAGGACACTTGTTGAACAGGAAATTTACCTGTTGATCCGGGGGAGAGAAAGAAGGGGCCGCTGGCGATGCGGCTGGTGGATTAAGCGAGAGGGCAGCAGAGATTTGGTGGAACTGGCGACTCGACGAGGTCCTCAGTTGAGAATTTAGGGGACAATTGTGACTTGAGTGCCCAGAGGTGCCACACGTAAAGCATGCAATTGGTCTACAGGAGTAGTTGCTAGGCGTAGAGGGGAGTACTAGAGACATCACATCCTTTTTCTCTCGCGGCGGGTGAAGGCTGTACTTGCACGGTGCTTGCACTTTTACGAAGCCGTTGTTGCCCTTGGGTTGGCTTCGGTTAAACTTAAACTTGTGTTTGGGGGAGGGTGGTGGTTTTTCTTGACATCCTTGTGGTAGAGGTCGTGAATTGAAGCGTGAAGGTTGGCTTCTTCCAATTACACCTTGAAAGTGGACTCTCTTCTGTCCACTATGAAGGCCCTTAGTTCGCGAGGGAGGGTCGACATCAGTTAAGCCCTTATAATGAAGTCAATTAGCGACTCATAATCATTTGATGGGCGGAATCCAGCCAGAATTGGAAGTTACGCCGAAGCGCGAATCTAAATTGCCTGTAGGTTTGGCCTGGCTGTATTCGCGCGGAGAGGAATCTAACCCTATAAAATTCTGGATTTATGTTAATAACAGAAAGAAGTTCTTCCTTTAGGGTTGAATAATAGAAGGTGGCCTCTGAAGGAAGCTAAATGAATATGTCACCAAGACGAGGGTTCAGTAGTAGAAGTAGCCGGCCGATACTATCTGATTATAAGTCGCAATTCTTGACTTCAAAGATCTTCTCGAAGTGCGTTAAATAGGAGCAAAAATATTGTCCATCCTTGTATGCGGGGAGTTTTAGTGAGGGCACGTGAGCTTGTTTATTTCAAGATCCTAAGTAGTTTATCTCTACTTGGTTACGGCCTATCTCTCTCTCATGCTGCCTAATTCTTTCCTTCTCTCCTGCTTCTTTCTGCGCTTTTCTTTCTCTCTCATCTGCTTCTCTCTGTGCTTTTCTTTCTTCCTCTTCTCTCTGTGCTTTTCTTTCCGCACGTTCATTATGTTCCTCCTCCTGGACGTAAGTGATTAAATCTTTCCCAGATAAGCTTAGCATCTGCCCTTGCTTATGAAATCGATCGAATGAAGAGTCCATGATATGCTACTTCGACCTTTACGCAATAAAAAACTACCAGAGATGTTGAAGCTTTATGCCAAAGCAAATATAAATTCTATTAACGACAAAATTATTAAAAATTTCTTAGGAAGACCCTCCACACGACACCAAATTATATAAATATATATATGTTGAAGTATAGCAAAGTGTACGGGAATATACCTACACAGGCTCTAACGTAGGCTAAGCAAGGCAACAACTGTTATTGTTCTAAGAATGCGATTTGAATAGTTAGCTGCAACTGCGTGACCAAGGAATATTCCAAACACATGGACAAAAATAGATTTTAATACACACTAAATAAAAGGTACACAATAAATATGGATATATATATATATATATATATATATATATATAATATATATATATATATATATATATATATATATATATATATATATATATATATATATATATATATATAGGTACATGAATAAGACGGAATTAGGTTCCAAATACTAATTGGATAACCAGCGTTATTAAATGCTTATAATGGGAGGTTTAGGGTAGTGAGCGATTTAGGCCCTTTGAACTTTGAGGGAGAGAGGTCTTGGGAACCTTGGTTACTCACGGGTGTAGCTGGGAACCCGAAGCAGGTGGTGCTACTTTCTCCAAACTCTGATTTAGCGAGATGCGGGCCTATTATCCTCAAGAGGTCACCGGACGAACTTCGGTGGGGGGGAGGGGGGGGGACTTATCCAAACTTGGATTGAGCGAGCTATTGGGCCTCTTTTCCTCATGAGGTTACCAAAAGAACTTCGGACGACGGCTTCTCCAATCCTTGATCCGAAGGCGGTTGAGAAAGGCTGACGTTGCCTCAAGAGACTCTTCTCCCTGACCTGAAGATACAAGTGTAATATCCTACTCTGCCGTGGCCTGGGGCCCTCACTAAAGACTTCTCGAGACAGAGAGCGTCGTTGAATCAAACCTCTGTTCGGGCAAGCGTCGTCTACCCGAACCTGTAGGTAATCCTTGGGAGGGTGCATATATACCTGGATTTCCCCAAAACAGGGAGAGATAGTGGGGCCTTCTAAAATCTCATTATCGGCCGGGACAACCGAGCGTGTCCTTACGAGAAAGTGTAAGAGGCCGGGATCAGTGGGTCTGACGGAACGACCAGCGGCTAGAGCCATACATAGTTTTTCTAGGCAAACCTACAAAATAGATAAGTAATCTCTCGAACCGGGGGGAGGGATTAAGGTGGCGGGTAGGTAGCCTTCAATTTCAGCGTCATGCCTCGGTGTGAATTTCTCAGTAACCTGGTGGCAAGTCCAAAAAGGGTAAAGTAGGAGGGAGGGGGGGAGAGGGTAACGGCTCGCTTTCTCTCCGGTATAATATCTTAGGACCTGGGTAAATACTACTATTTTAGTGAATCCCTCTACAATGCTGCTGGTGCTATTACTCATTAAGTAGGATGGCAACAAGAGCAAAGGTCAAAGAATATTTCAGAAATCAGGTTGTCCATTTGAAAAGTGAAGGATTAAAACTGCCTGCCACTTGAAGGCATTGTAATCGACCAAAGGGAAGGATGATTTTACGGAGAATAATCTCGTTGAGGCTACCAGGTCTTGCAAGTAGATTAAGAATTTCGGTTGCCCTTGAATAATTGCTCACAGAAAAATAAGATCGCACGATGCGTCTGATGTCGATATAGAATCGACTAGAGTCAGCAGCCTGTATTTCACGTTAATCTGTCAATAACATAACCCTCAATGTTGATCGCCAGAATTTCTCAATTAGCTTGAGAGAGTTAGAACCTATAGCACGCTTCTCTGCTAAGAAACCCATCATAAATAAAAATAATTAAACACCTGTGTAATTTTGTAAATGGAGAAGAGTGATTTTAAGATTGAAAGAAAATTTAATTTGGTAAAATCAAATTCGTAGCAGCATATAAGACGTGGAACATTGGTACAGGTGAAAGATTAAGTCCCCGAAGCATGAAAAATACTAGTAACTTTGGTGTCGGACAAATTTTTAAGAGATAGAGTCTCTCCACTCATCGGTTTATGAGGGAAAGTAAATGCTCTGGTATAGAATAATCTGTTTCACGAATAGGTTATCCCAAGTGTTCGAACCTATAAATATGTGAGCCTGTTTCTATGCAGGGTAATGCTCCTTGCCACATATATATCACACGTAGTGAAGCAGTTTAAGGATGTTGAAAATATCGATGTGATTAACTAGCCTCCTGTTTAATTAATTATCATAGCATTAGAGTAATTATTAACCGTAAAAACGCGAGAGTTTTTGTAGTAAAAATGTGAAAATAAGAATAAATGGCGATTAATTCGGAATCTAGAAAAATGAATTGCTACTTCAGAATAGGACAAAAACAGATTATCTTTGTGAGTAGCGTTACTTACTCACCCCCATAACACTCAAATCCTCTTAATATTTTTAGCGAAAATAGAAGAAAAAGTGGAAAATTACACTGTTTTAGAAATTGTTTTTCGGTAATAAAACTACAAAAATCGATGTAGATATGGAAGAGTTAATAAAAAGAAAGAATTAATAAAACTGACCACTAAGCTGTCAACAAGTGACCAAAAAGTCCAAGTGTGAAAAGACTTGAAACAAACCTGATCCAATCTTGAGTGTTATGAACAAGAGGGAAAATCCTTCCAACGAATTGCGCCGTTTTGTGATAAGATGATAGATGGTTATTGCATTGATGGTTTCCTATGGTTCAAATTACTTTAAATGGCTAAATGAAGCTTCTGCCACTAGATTGCGCCACCCAACGCCAAATTGGATGGCAGATTTTAAATATCCAGTGTGAATAACCATATGTCCCATGGTCATATGGGTCATTCATGGCTATAAATGGATACAATTGAACTTTACTCCTTTTGAAAAAAAGCGAAGCCTTGACTTGGCGTTTCGCCGCCGGTAAAAACATTGAAATTTATAATAGAAAATTTATAGTAGAATTAAAGCACTAGAACTAAGTGTGTTATCAATAATTATGGCACTAGTTACATTCGAATTGTTAGTCAAAAATAGCGTTGAATTCAATATTAAGATGAGTCAATGTAATCTAGCCCAACTTGGCTTTTGAGGTAATCTACTCTTTACTAATGTTCTCGTAAGCGAGTGAAACCTCAACCTTTAAATTCCTACGTTGAATAAAACAAAATAAATTAAGGTTTCCTTAAGAAAAGCAAACAGATACATATTGGTATAAATTAATATTGAATGAGGGATGAAATTTTACAAGTTCAACGCTCACGGACGGAACAATGGATCGAGTAAAGATAATCCATCCCAGGGATGACTACAGAAAGGAAGCCATCTCTTAATTGAGCTAATTTAGATAAATCATCTTTATGACGCCCCCCCAAAATAAGACTTCTCTAAACGGACCTAGTGAGCATTTACGTGTAAATTAGGAAAATAAAGCAAATCACCCACAAATGAGGAATTAGGTTAGGGCTTATTTTTCTAATATCTTTACTAAGTCCGATAATAGATGGCTTATCTGTGCCGGTAAATCTAGAGATGGTTTATTTTTACTAACCAAACCTAATATTCTAAATTCCAAGTATAATTGAAGTTCTAATGTTACTGAAACAGTCATGAAACACACACAAAAAACTAACTCACTTAACTACCGGTAAATATAAGCTATCTCAAGGTTGCCCTACTAAAGAAGAGTAATTTTTTCACTAACTCTATAATTTAAGAAAGGGATTTTTTGGAGTATTTGAATAATAATTTCATCTTAGTTTGGTTATGACTTATGTTTTTTATCCAAGTTATTTCTAATAATTTTTTTATAATATCAAAAAAGAAAATAAGGAAGTTCATAACCCAAAGAATTACAAAGGATTAAGTCCAGAAAATATATTTTTATATATCTTCTATAACTATATTTTAGCAACGTGATATTTTGAAAGGGGAAAAATTTAGTTTCAAGTTCCTTTTTAAAATTATTATAATTAGCGAAGTTCAGAAAATTTATAAAAATTTAATCATGGCTGCTTTTTTTTAGATTTTAAATTTTAATCTTAGTAGCGAAGCGAAAGCTGCCCGCGTAGGGGCAGGTGGCGAAGCCATTGCCTGTTTTTATTTATAAGATGGCTTTGCTTTACTTCATACCTTTTTGAATTCTCAATTGCCAAAAATTCGTTCACAAGATTATGGTAACTATGCCAGATTATTGGAAAGTGTAAAAAATAAAGAGTTTATTCTACACTGCAACTAAAACATTGGGGTTCTATTCTCCTCAATTTATAAAAAGTTTTTATCTGAAAATATTTTACAAATTAGAGTGAGCAGGTAGGATAACAGAACTAAAAACAGTGACTAATGTGGCAAAGCTAGCTTCCAAAATGCATCATGAATGAGATATATTTTAACTTTAAGCGAAAAAACGAAAGGATTTGGTGAAAAATGTTTGTGAGAAGTGAACTGTATAAAATTGTGACAGTGGAGGAATTGAAAATTTTTCTAATATATGTATATAACAGGAGATACTCCTATTTTTATTTATTCCTGTATGGCACACAACTCTGTATAAGTCAGCAGCAGCATGTTAACCCCTCTTGTACCTGACATCAACAAGTTTTGCCATTTTTCCATCTTTCTAGGGTATGAGATGTTTTAGCTCTTCCACAGTATTCACCTCTTTACGGGTTCAGAATTAAGAAACCCAGACTTATTAAATCAAGCTAGTTGGATAAATAATAGTCATATTATGGAGATTGGTGCCTAATCTTTTCGAGGGGAAAATTGTAGCATCTACAGTCACGATGGTCGGCTTGCTTGGTCCATGGCCACAATAATTAGGCCTTCACCATACAAGACTAGACCTGAGAGTTAACGGATTTGCCAAAAGCCCTTCTGTCTGTGGCCCCTAACCTGTTTACATGTGAAAAAAGTGTTGTTATCATATTCCTTGTAGTGCCCCGATTGTTGGCAACCATTCAACCACAAAATTCCAGCTTCATTCCTTACAAAAGACGGAATAAAACGGGAAAAGTATCCGTCAGAATGTGAAAGTCATGTAAAGGATTAAACATCAATATTTTTCGACTTTCTCAACAGTTTAAAGGAAGTGAAAAGACATCGAGTTAAGTTGCTAAAAAATGTAGGCATTTAAACATACAGCGATACATCTCCCAATTTAGATATAAATTAACTTGGTTAAGAGAAATTACAG
Organism: Ceratothoa steindachneri; assembly: GCA_963969495.1. Classification (NCBI taxonomy): domain Eukaryota; kingdom Metazoa; phylum Arthropoda; class Malacostraca; order Isopoda; family Cymothoidae; genus Ceratothoa; species Ceratothoa steindachneri. The sequence continues at coordinate 84,238,392 of OZ018326.1, forward strand.
ATTAGTGTTGTCATCCAAATAACCTCAGATTGGATGGTTAACACTTACACAAAACAGAGATTAAATTCAGCTAGTGTAGAGAACTAAAGTCTCATGATGAGAGGTGGAAACTGGTTATCACCAAAATAACACAAAAAAGAGTGAATTTAATAAATGATCGTTGTCTGCAAATTAAATTTATTACAGAGGAATATTCGAGCTTAATAATTTGCAGATGCCTGAAAGAGAGGAGTAGAGACAGAGAAAGGGTGAACGGAGAAACTGCACTAAGCCTGATCCAAAAGAAGCGGCCATGTGGCGCAAAAGAAACATACTGCATCGGATATCTGCAGGCTTGCGGGCTCTTTCGGCCTCATTGCCTGCAGAATGATCTGCAGCTTTATATTTCTCACGCATTTACCGTTCTCTATCTTCAGAGAAATCTCCTTAGAAATTTTCTGCGCGAGAAACCCTCGTTGGAGTTCGCTTTAAATGCCCCCATCCCGCCATAAAAGTGACTTTGAGAGATTATAGAAGAGTAGTCATGCGAATTGGTGAGCTAGTAAATAAACAAATTTAAAACAGATTAAATCATGGTTGTGACAGTGATCTTTGTGCTAGAGAAAAACGTTGCAGGGAAAAACAGGAAGACGTCCATACGAAGTTTATAATATAGAAAACAGACAAGTCCTGTCATCAGTTGAATCAGAAGAGTTTCACCCACTTAAAAAAGCGTGCGTCTTTGCCATATTAATTATATTATTTCTTTGTGTGAGTGTGTAGGGGAAGAAGGTAGAGACCCGACAGCGGTACATAAATCATGAGTTTCATTATGTATAGTTTTGTAATTAAGTGGCATAAGCTTCATTTGGCGCCGCAAAGAGCCTGTGCGATTCTATTAAATGGTACCTTTTTCTACTCTATGAAAGTGAGATTAATGAAGCTACTCCAGCTTCTTAAGTTTTCAAAAAGGGGATAGCAATCGTCAAAACAAAAGGGAACTACTATACTCTATTCTTATAACGAATAACACTATGCTTCACTCGACTGAGATTAGTGTTTGCAAAGATATAGCGTTAAACCTTACACACTTGACGCCAAATTTAAATAGAGTATATATATACATATATATATATATATATATATATATATATATATATATATATATATATATATATATATATATATATATATATATATATATATATATGTCGTAGAATAGGCCTCCGACAATATACCATATATTATTCGTTAAGGGAATTTTCTATATTTCAAGTGCGTGGTAATCTGATTGACCGAGGTTGATTCAAAAAGGGGGGAGGGGCCTGAGAGGCTTATTTATCTTCAATATGCTAAAGAAGTAGAACGGAGCACGAGGATAAATAATATGGCTACCATTAATAAAATAGAGTTTTATTAATTAAACTATCAACAACACACATAAAAAATGTTTACATAAACGGGGATTAAAAATGGGAGAAACATGGGAATGAAAAGGGGTCGTGGGAATATCTGACTAATCTGAGGATTAAGATTTGGAGAGATTTAAAACGGTAAACAAACAAAAAAAGGCGAAATGGTTCACTAAACCATTTAAACCACAGAGTTTCGTTGACAAAAGGTTAAAGGATTAAAGGTAATGCTTAGCTTACGTAATTACAAAGTTGTTGTGCAGAGGAAGACGATGTGAAGGAATCTTCGGTCCAACTGGCGATTTAGAGCAGAAGGGTTATTCTTGAGGTTGTCCTTAACGAGGGGGAAGGACTGTCTTCGAGGAGTGAGAGCGAAGTGGGGCTCGGAAGTACGAGCGATCCTTGTGACAGCAAATCGGAGATGTTCTAGATGAACAATGGAGGTTATTGTTGAAACCAAGCGTTCTCTTGAAGAACGTTATAAAGGGAAGGGGAATTAAATTATCCGGACGTAATGTCTTTGGATTAAGAACCGTTTCTTGACGAACGGGCTTGAAGAATAATGGCTGTTCTAACGTATTTCTTTTTCTGAAGAACATAGGGGGTGTGAGAACCGTTTCTTGTCGAACGGGCTCCAGGAACAATGGCTGTTATATCGTTGTTCTCTTTCTGAACAACAGGGGGGGGCCTTGTTGACTTGGCGTCTCGAAGGGCACTTAAGGGATACTGTCCTCTTCTGGACTATAAGGGGTTTCTCGGCGAAGTTCATAGGTGCACAAGGGAGACCGGATTGGCTTGATGCCTCGCGAAGATAATCTAGATCTGCTTCAATTGGGAAAAGCTATGGTATAAATAGCGGAGCCATCTCCATGGTGTTGGGGGCTAATTGAGTGGGGGACTTCGGGGAAATGTCCCGGTGGCGCCTATGAAAATACCTTATTTTCCCATAGGCCTAATTTAATCTGGCGAGATCGACGTATGGAGGCGAAACGGGGAAGTGAACCTCCTTGATTAAACATTGGCTATGATGGGCGATAACGCGCTTCTGCTTCCTCTCGCAGGATGCACGTGGGTAAGCATGTGTTTTAACATGTGATAGAGGCTGAATTAAAGCGGCCTTAGACCGTTTTATCACATGGTGAGCTAGAAGAAAAACAAATAAAAAATACATTAAATCATAGTTGTGACAGTGATCTTTGTGCTAGAGAAAAACGTTGCAGGGAAAAACAGGAAGACGTCCAGACGAAGTTTATAACATAGAAAACGAACAAGTCCTGTCATCAGTTAAATATCAGAAGAGTTTCACCCACTTAAAAAAGCGTGCGTCTTTGCCATAATAATTATATTATTTCTTTGTGTGAGTGTGTAGGGGAAGAAGGTAGAGACCCGACAGCGGTACATAAATCATGAGTTTCATTATGTATAGTTTTGTAATTAAGTGGCATAAGCTTCATTTGGCGAGGCAAAGAGCCTGTGCGATTCTATTAAATAGTACCTTTTCTACTCTATGAAAGTGAGATTAATGAAACACCACTACCATTTCATAAATGATGATTGATATAGATTATAGACCATCCTTGTATTGCCTGAGTGATGATTGATACGGATCATCCCTTTATTGTGTGGCTCATGATTGACATATTTTCATTATTTGGAGCAGAATATAGGCCAATAAAATCTATAAAAGCTATGGAATGGCATAGCATACAAAGATAAGGCGCCTTTAAATAAAACAGTCGTAAAATTTAAATTTAAGCGATAAACAGATTAAAAAGAGAGCCTCCCCCCAGTAATAAACAAATGGCATGCCCCAGCATAGCCTAACTAAAATAGAAAACTAAGCTGGGGTCCCTATTACCCTACGCACATACCAGCAGGTACATTTCTAGTTAATTAAAAAGGAATAACTGCAAGCTTTAAAAGAGGTCAAAAACGAAACCTGATAAAAATGGGAACAGGGTGTTAGTGCTAAAAGAGCACCGCTCAGCTAAGACGAAGTGCAGTCGATTGATCCATGGAGCGCGTAAAATAGATGTAAAGCATTCCAGACTGCGGGCAGACAGGGTCTGTCAGTTGAACAAAAATGTCGTACTGATTTAGGAGACGAACAAAAGGGGCATAGTGGGCGTTATTGGACCCATCCTTGCTCATTAAATGCCCATTTGTGAGGCGTATGTGGTCGATTATCAGCCGACAAATGGCCACCTAAGATCTGGGATTATGTAAAAAACTGCTAGCCCACGGTAAATCGCGGGATTAAAGGAATGAAGCATGTTATCCAATTCTGACTGCCGGTGTGACCAAATGTAGTACCTAATAAAAAGCGAAAAGTCATGAGAAGGCAAACTGCTGCAAGTTGGTACCCGAGTAGCCGCAATTTGAGACGCCTCAATGGCCTGCTCGTTACCTTGGACTCGGAGATGATTAGGAACCCAACAATACTACTTTATATCTGGAAGGATTCCTTACTAACCAGGAATACCTTTAGGATACAAGGAATGATCGATAAAAACCGTAAAAGCTGTAAAATGCAAATTGGATAAAAACTCAAGGCTAGTAAAACATGTAAGCTACTCGTAACGACTCTTACCTCATAGACTCCGGTGACACCACAGTCGCTACTACGCCATCATCATTTTTTTTATCCATTTGTGAAGAGGTGGCATGATTAAGTGTGTGATGTCGCATGTTCAATGAACAAAGCACATGGCATACACAGGTAAAAGGGAGCAATGCAAATATTTGACAAAGGGATTTGCCCAACGGGAATGAGAAGGACAAGACTGAATTGCGATTATCTAAACGTAAAACCATTTTGCTACACTACCTCACAAGGGCCGGTGTACAGGAAGAAGACGTTCTTATGAAATTCTGATCAAGCGAACTACTAAATATGGAAAATCTACCGTAGACAGACTTAGAGGTGGTGGTGATGGATTGGGAGAATGCCATCTTCAGCATACATGCTAAATGGAGAGGAAGAACGAAGTGCGCCAATAGATAGACTAGGAACCAGGTTGCGGATAGAATCCAGCATATAAAGAATTTAAGGAGAGTTCGTGAAATAGACATGACTATCATAGTTCAGCTTAAACTGGACGACGGAGGTGTATAACCTCCAAAATATGAACCTATCGCTCCCTAAAGATGTATGAGAGATCATTTTTAGTAGGTCCATCTTGATGAGACATCTCCGTCGTAGGTCAGGCATATGAGGACACCAAGTAAGTTTGGAATCCATGGTCATTCCCACGAACCGTATATCTGAAACGAAGAGCAAGGGGTTACTCTGTCGGAACAAGGAGCGTTTAACTTGGTACCCATACTTCCGGTTAAAGTGCATTGCCTTCCTCATTGAGGGAAAAAAGCGCAGCCCTTCAAGAAAGGCCCGGTAGTGGATGGTATTAACAACCAACTAGAGGCGGTTAGCTGCATATGCCGGGCATGAAGTGGAGCAATAAGGAGCGATTTCGTTCACAGAATAGGTTGCAGACACCTTATTGAGCAGAGAGAAGACCAGGCAATTTTAGCAATAGTGAATAAAGTAGCACTTAATACACTTCCCTGAAGAACACTCTATTTCTGAAGATAAAAATCAGAATAAGTGTCACCACCTCTAACAAGGAAATTACGAGTAGCTAAATAACTTTAGATAAAACCCGGTAAAGGTCCCTTCAATCCCCATTCATCCAACTAGCGGAGAACTTCATAGCGCCAAATGATTTTATATGCCTTCTCGATATCTTAGAATAGAACCAAGAAGAAGACATCCAGGACAACAAAATCTGTCGTACTCTGCTTCTTAATGAAGCCACACTGGTATTGCGTTAGGAGGTCATCATGTTCTAGAAATCAATGCCAGCAAGTATTCACCATTTTCTCCAAAAACCCCTAAGAGAGCTGATGAGGGCTTGATTTACAAATAATGGTAAGAAGACGAGCCGTCACTCTTCGGTTTCACAAAGCGGCAGGACCAAAGCTGTTCTTCACGCAGTATGATAGAATCCCTGTAGCCAAATCCAGTTAAAAGTATCTTGTAGGAGTGATTCCGTATGGACACGGAGAAGTCCGACAAAGTCATATCGGATGTTTTTTGACTATGCTTGATGGCGTAGGAGCGCACAAAACAGCGCTGAAAGCCTCTCAATGATAGTAAACAGCCAGTTGTAGGACTCATGTCCACGGGCCGAGAAAGGTAGGGCTTCGCCTTCCACTCCGAGCTTGATACGTCTAAATTCTGCCCGATGGTGCTTAACGCTGCTAACATAGACAAAAAGTGGTCAGTATATCGAAGATGCTGGTGGGTTTGCAGACTTGTGAATCATTCATCTCAGTGTCAGAGGGGGAGTGACCAGCATACCAGGCAAAGGTTTGTTAATCTTATTCAACGTCGGAGCTAAATAGGTAGTGGAAGAGAAGGAATACATAAATGCACACCTAGAGTCAATGCGTCTCTGGCGTAAATTGGCTGCGAATGGCTCTAGTTCGATTTATCAATACGGTTCAGAGGGGTTTGGTTCGGGCGAAAGCGCACATGAGCCTATTTATAGACCAACTTTTTCGTCTGCCTCTGGCCCAGGATGCGTAGTCTCCCATCCTTTCTTCATCTACATGCATGTGTGTATGAGATCTTTATTGCGCAATGGGTCGCTTTTATTTCCTAGAAAGCTGCCATATTAAGAAAATACTCATGAATAAAGATAATAAATCGGTAAGGTTGGATTTGCTACTGCCTATTGCGCTTGTACTGTGTAGTACAGCAAAGGGGAAAGTGTTTTATAGCCACAAAAAAAATTCAATTGTTCGAATCGGATGGAATGCAGCATGTAAGTCATCGTACAGCTGGATGATTCGATCCAACAAGCACGAGGAAGAATGGTAAATTTTGAGGTGCTAGCCTTATGATATGGGGCATCTTTTCTAGCGCTGGTATCTATGCATTCAAGGGTTACACGGCAAGAGTAAACGAACGATGCTTCAGTAACTTCGTGCAACGCAGCAAGACAGTTACGCTGAAAATATCGACGTAATTAACAAGCTTCCTCATTCCCCTGATTTAAACAAGATAGTAAACAAAGAAGATACTCAGTGAGAAGGTTATGGATTCAAAACCGACGAATGTTGCAAATCTTTTTCAAAGATTGAAAGATGGCTAGAATAAAAACACATTCAAAACAAGTATTTTCATATTCCTTATTAATATTTTTTATTTGTCTATGAGATAATAATGTTGTTTTCTGATTATAGCTACATTTTTATTTATCATTCTCGAGGTTTGGAGGAATCTTTTCTTCAAATATACATTACTTTTATAACTGCGATTTTATGAAATGAATGTTGGACACTATCAAATGTAAATTTCAAAGAATTTTATGTTTAATTTTCATTAAAGTTAAAGGATTATTATCAATAAAATATAAATTTTGGTAGTTTGTTCTCTAATTTATATGATAGTTTATATGCTATTAAAGATTAAGTGTCTAGTACGCGTTCAACCTTGTGTCTGCCTGTAAAAATAGAGGCAGGTAGCAGAGAGAGAGAGGAGGTTTCTCAGAGGTCAGGTTATACTGAGGGAGGAAGAAGGGAGGAACGTGTTGCTGTCTATAAGATCTCATATGTAAGAAAGAGATGGAATGAAGATTGAAGATGATTCGACTGGGACTGGCAATGACTAAATGGACACTTACATATGTATAGTATTATGATAATAGATATTTATTCGATTTTTTGTCGTTCTTATGATAGTATTTGATTCCATCTTATTGCATTTAGAAAAATTCCAGGCAACTCAAATTTCAAGGCATCTTCAGATTTTTAAAAACAATGGATTGTTGGTTAATCTCACAAATGAGTGTCCCAAAGACAAATTGTAGAAATAATTGAACATCTTTTTCTGCCGTTAACAGAAATATATTTGAATTAAAAGGAAATGATAAATCATCTCCGTAGTCACAACTTGGTCTTTCTGGGCCTGTTGAAAGATGTATTCATCCTGTTTGAAGATCCAGTGAAAAGAACCTTCTGATTAAAATTTTTTGAGCGGACAGAAAGATTCCAAAATCATCCCAAGGACAGCATTATACTACCTGCAATCACTTGGGTATTATGAGCCTGCAGTCAGGAGGAAGTCTCTTTTAACTGTGGAAAATAATAACAAGAAGAATAAGTGGGCCGAAAAATGAGCGATAAGCCATGGGGAATTTAAGAACATCATATTTATTTTGCAACAATCAAGGTTTGCTCAATTTCTAGACGTTGGATGAGTAAAGATTTGGATATTACCCCTTCGGGACTTTAACATAAACAGGTTAATCCAACGGTGAAACGTGGCTTTTTATGGTGTGTGGCGTAATTAGGAATGATAAAGTCTGTTGGTGATATTTATCGGAAAAATACATTCTTATTCTTAAAAAAGGGACTTCTACGAATGTTTTCAAAGGGCAATCTTGAAAGAGATGGCCATATTGTAAAAAGAACCAAGAAATGGGAGGATCAATGGGCACCAAATGATTTTCTTGGCCGAGTCACACTCCTGCCGTGTACCCAAAAGAAAATGTGTGCATATATTAGAAAAGACTATGGACAAAGTTCCCAAATCAGAAACAGTCAGATTTGTTGAATAATATGGGACAAACATGGTCGAAAATACTACAAGCTGTGATCTCTGAACTTACTAGTTCTATACCTTGGAGAATTGGATCTCTAAATGACTGAAAATATTATTTATTTCCTTTCATTTTTCCAAATGTATTTTATTCTTAAAGTTTAAAAATAAAGGTATTTTAGTAATTAACTTTCATATCTCTGTAGTTTGAATGGTAAGGCAGTGCAGATCAGGGGGTTGCTCGAAAGTTTTGAGCAAGTTAAAGGGATCGTATAATGCTAGCATGTTGTCTCTTGGGAAAAGAGTTAAATATTCAAGACCAGAGGAAAAAAATCATGGATCAAATCTCAAAACTTTTGTATCTAAACTGGCAGCAGATGCATCTACGATTAAAAATAATGGAGAGATAGTCCTGCAGACACTTGAACCATTGGTTTCCGTAGATAGTTAACTATTAAAGGTGTGGTCATACTTATTAAATGAGTCAGAAAAGGGAAACTATGAGCTACCAAGGTAAAAATAAGTATCAATAGTTCTACAGATATCGTCCTTTGAGCACCTTGATTATACCCATGGAAAGGTTATTTAATCGAGTAAGGGGTCACATTGAAAGTAAAAAATAATCGGCTGGATTTTGAGTATTTCTCTCATCGAGTGTCTTGTAAATAGCTCTAGTTTGACATCATTTAGGAAATTCTAGGTAAGTATGTGGAGAAAGAGAATATAAAAAGAAACGGTTTTTCCAAGTTTATATCTATATATGCATTATATTCAAATTTTTATTAGCACATACAAGTTTGGGGGTATTATGTATATAAAATTTGAATACGATGAGCCTCATGGGCTTATGGATGATAACGCATTCCTCATGAATCTAGGGTATTAACATGGAGTAGCCTTGTGAGATATTGCACAATTAGACTGTGATGGCCTTTGCTAGGCCCTACTGACCTTTGTCAGCTTTTTTCTTATGTTACTTTGCACCATTTCTGATGTCGTACCCGCAAGTAACACTTTGCTGGTATAAATTTCCTTACTCTTGAAAATCATCCCTCGTAATTTCGTCTCCCCATTTTTTACAACAACATATTTTCTTATCATCCTACTTTTCCTTTGTCACCTTTTGTTCCCTTCTCGGTCATATTTCTATCTCGAGTGACCAGGAATTTGCCATCTATATTTTTTCATTTGTTACATCTATTCAATGATGATATTCTTTTGATATATTACAATATCTAAATTATAAATGTTATCTTTGTAACGATACTCTATGCAATTCTCACATTTTTTAATTTCAATAATTGATTTTAGTGTCTTAATATATACACCCTTATTTAAATGTATAAAGCCCCTCTGTAAAATTGATATATTAAACATAATTAATCGATCTATATAGAAGTCGTCATATTATTCAGAAATCTGTATGATAATAATGCGTATTTGCCCCTATGATTGACTATTTTGTTGATATATTAGAATTGCTCCGTATTTAAATAAATGGTATGTAATTAATACAATGATGTTTTAGAAAATCAGAATTTAACTAAAATTAATTATGTGTCAGGGTAAATTTATAAATATTATATATTTAATACTGTTGATAATCTCATAAATGTACAAAATATCTTGTCTAAACCCCTATAGAACGATATCAAGAGACCAAGAGCACAAGAAAACTTATTACAACACCTAGAGAATGCATATCTATCATTCGTGTTTTACTACAATATTGCAAAAAACCCTCTTCTGAAATTACTCTAGAGTTCAATGAAACTTCAATTTAAAAAATATCACTCAGAACAGTTAGAAAGCGACTGTTCATCTAGGGCTAAATGAATGCAAGAGGAGAAAGAAGGCTCAGATATCTGAAGTCAACAGAAATTATGTCTTCAAAGGGGCAATGATCCCAAATTTGGACATAGGCATGATGGTCTAAAGTATTCTAGTCAGACGAAAGTAATTATCAGGTTTGTATAAAATACTACTTAAGGCAATTCCATTTAAATATATCTTGGAAAAAATATTTATAAATTCAACCTTTTGTAACCAATTTTACAGATTTTCCTCCTTCCTAAGGTTACCTTTCTGAGTCGAAGAGTTTGACGCCTTCACTCTGGTTCCCGGGGACCTACACCGAAACAACCAAAGCCGAAATTGCCTGAAATAACGAATAATAAGTCTCGGTTTTAGATGAAAATAACTTTAATGTTTGTCTTGTAGGAGAATCTATTACTAGGGTCACTTGAAACAATTTTTGTAGAAAGAAACTTCCTCGACGAAGTAGATAATGCTGTGCGGAAGGCAGAGTGGAAGATTTATTCGAGTAAGTGGAAGAATTCATCAACGGAACTACGACAGACGCCGTTCATATTATGCATGTAGGTGCAAATAATGTCTTATTTACATGGAACTGAATATATACTTTAACTCATGGTAAAGCTGAAGGAAAAAGCGTTCACAGATTTTTGGGGAGAAATTGGTGCAGCCAATAATTTCTATGGAAGAAACTCATACAATAACAACTCTCTTATCGTTCTCTGCTAGCAAGAATTGTTACACGTCATCAATCTATGTGAGCACTACACCTAAACAGAGTAGGATTGATGAGCTTGAGAATACTTTGAAAACAAATATTTTATTGATTTTCCAACAGGAATATATCATAGACTGGAGAGCTCACAAGATAGTATCAATCACAGCGCACGGACTAGACGAGCAAAATGAACCAGGAAACAGATTATTAGATTTTTCTATAGGAGAAAGATTATATTTTGAACTCTTGCCTAAAGAGGAAAAAAACAGAAGAAGGACATGGTCGTGAAAATATGTACTAAATAAGGAGATCAATTACATAAATCTTAACAGGAAAAATCACATTAATGATCTATTGAGAATCAGCTCCTTCGATAGACCTAGCAACCATAGATTACTCCGGAGCAAGAACAAAATGGAACCCAAACAAAGGGCCAAATCCATAATAAAGAGACAAAACGAGCCTAAAATAAAATAATTTCAAAATACACCAAAAAAGTTTTACTGAACTAAATGATCAAGTGATGCATTTCTTATTATTAATATAACCAAAACTATTTTACATTGGGCAACTTTCGCAAAGTTATATAACCGAAAACTAAGCGAGGTTAGGAAAATACGTTTAAACAAAAAGAAATTGAAAAAAATTCGCTTCGACGAAAATAGAAAAATACCAAAAATTTAAACAAAAAAGGATAGACAAGTAAACAAATTCACAAGAGAAATTGCTTTTAAAAGAATGACAGAATCCAATCAAGAACTCTATAATATTAATGGCTATCTTACATCAGATGTTTACCAATAAATGGGGCGGAAATTCCAACAGAAAAATGGTAAAATGTTGGGTAAGTGTGATGTGAAAATTTACCTAATATTAAATGGGGTGAATGTTTTTTTAGACAGACTAGCTAGCTTGTTTACAAAACATGTTAACGAAAAGTAAAATTCCATTGGCGCTCCAAAATTATGTTTTACTCGTTTAAAAAAAGTATCCAACAAAGTCGTAATAAAAGACTACTATAAACACTTGAATACAAACCGCTACTTAAACTGGGAGGCTTCAGAATTAAGTATACTACATAAGATCATCCGAAACGTGTTTAAAATTAATGCAAAAACAATTAAATTTAAAATATAAAGCATTATTATCATATGGAAAAGCTTTTGACTCAGTAAACACCGATTCAGTTTTAAGAGCAACTACAGTAATTACAAGTTAGCAAAACTTACCTTAAAATTCTCTCTTAAATCTATGGTTATGTAACATCGTCATTTTGGGTACCCTCACTCAATTATAATTAAACAAATAAAACTTGATTAAAGCCAGGGATTTCATCTCCCCTAAACTCAAAAGGGCAGTCTTAGAGGAGATTTTCAGGGCTTTAGAGAGCAAAAAAAGTCAATCATAACTCGTGGGTGAATTTTAAGTAAGTTTCCTTTCGCTGATTAGAATATTATTTGCCTACAATCTAGAATTATCAGTCAATAGAAACAGAATTATCATACGAAGATTTGGGATTGCAATTAAATGAATGCTTCAGAGACAAATATATTGTTCAATAGTTTTTAATTAATAAAACAATTAGAAGTTCGATCTCATTTTTTTAACACTTACAAGAAACGTGCATTCAGGAATTTTTGTGACTACTAATGGAAACAAGGAGAAAGAATTCAGCAGAAAAACAAAATTAGGCTCGAAGTAGTTTGGAAAACTAAGGTACTGTTTCTAAAGCGGACTAAAAATATGTTCAAAATTTTAAGTATTTAATATATGAATCTTAACACTTTTAACCTATGGATGTTAAACTGTACACTAATAATAGAAATTATGCAGAAACTAAGAAAAACTCAGAGAAACATACAAGGGTTTTTGTACTCAGACTAGCCGACTGTACGGATATTTGGTGGAATAGGGCGCCCTCAATTTTGTTTTCTACGTGACGCTTTGAATTGAATTTTGGTATTGGCACATGCTACGGCGCCGGAGGGAGGCGAAAGAGAGTCGAAAGAAAAGAGCGATAGGGGAGGGTGATTAGAGAGGGAAAAGAAAATACAGGTGTGGAAAAGGGTAGAGAGAAGGGACAGATAGAGAAGAAATGATGGGGGTAGGAGAAAATGAAGGGAGAAGAGATAGGGAAAGATGGAGAAGACGATATATATATATATATATATATATATATATATATATATATATATATATATATATATATATATATATATATTGGTTTGGGCTTCTCCTATGGAGCGTCCCTTTAATTTGAAGGATCAACGAAAGGAAGTATAAAGGGAAATTCATTTCATTTTCTTGATAATGGGTTGAGGAATAAGTTCTTGCAGTTTTATCAAATTTATTCATTACCATTAACAATTTTAGAAAAACTTTACTTTTAATTGATAACAATATGCACTTTAATCAATAATGTATTCTCCGTTGTTATTTACCACTTCTTCCCAAAGTTCAACTAGTTTTTCGATGCCTCTGCAATAAAAATCTCTGGATTTTGATTCGAAGAATTCGTCTAACCAGGTTCTTAATTCCACATCAATATTGAACGAAACGCCGCGAAAATTGGTGGAGAGCGATCGGAACAGATGGAAATCCAATGGAGTCAGGTCTGGCGAATATGGACGATGTGGCAGGATTTCCCAATTAAGCGTTTGGATGGCGTCTTTTGTTATATTGGCAGTGTGAGGACGAGCATTATGGTGTTGCAGAAGGACTCTATAACGTCGATGAGGTTGCTTTTCACGAATAGCTTCGGCGAGTCGATACATTTGTTGAACGTAGAGTTCTGCATTGGCAATCTCATTGTTCGCAAGGAGCTCATAAAGAATGATGCATTCACAATACCACCACACACACAGCATCGTCTCTTGCGGATGAAGTCCTTGCTTTAATCGCGGAAGTGGTTTTTTATTGGGGCGAAGCCATTGTTTTCGATGGTTAATGTTGACGTAAACACACCACTTTTCGTCTTCAGTGATGATGCGGTGAAGAAATATGTCCTTATATGCACGAGTAGCCTTGGGACGAGCAAGTAAACCTGCGGCAATCGTGGAGCGTTGAAGTTTGTTGCTTTCACTCATAGCGTGCGGAACCCATGCACCGAGTTTTCAAACTTTTCCCATCGAATGAAGGTGATTCATTACAGTTTTCTGATTACAGGCCAATTGTACAGGCAATTCTCTAGCGAATGACGAGGATTTTCATGAAGAAAGTCGTTCAATCGATCTTTATCCAACTTAATGGGGCGACCAGAACGTTCTTCTTCATTGAGATTGAAATGACTGTTTTTGAAACGTGAAAACCACCGTTCAGCTGTCTTTTCTGATCAAGCATTTTCTCCGTACACAGCACAAATATCGCGACGAGCTTTGGCTGCGTTTGCATTGTTCCCGTCTCGATTGAAAATGAATAACAACAAGGGTCGAAAATGCGCCTTTCTTTCAACTTGACATTCCATTTTGAGGGTACAGAACAAAAATTAAATTAACACAACTTTTAAATAAACCGCAATGACTTATTACTCAACTTCAAGACGTAGCCTAAGCAAAAGCCTAATAGTCTACGCTGTTAAGAGACGTAGCCTAACGTTTGCAATTTTTGCTCTCATTATTTATTATTGTTTCATAATATGTGAAAAAATCACGTCAACAAAACTTAAATCAACACAAGATTATAAAAAAAACCGCAAGAACTTATTCCTCAACCTAATAAATACAACGTTTCGGGTGAACCTTTTACCCATCTTCGGGTACTGGAAAATACAATTCGTAGAGTAGACAAACAATTTTATGTTAGATTTTAACAGACAATCAAAATGATGAATTCATGCAAAGTATTTAATATTTATTAAGGGGGGATTGCGAAACTTTACAGGTAATTGATATTTTGGGGGATTACTATGTCGAGAATGAACAAAAATTAACGATTGAGGAAACATTGGAAACACATCGAGATAAACTAACCTTAAACAATCAGCTGTTCGAGGATAACTGGGGAGAAAGGGCGATGAGTGTAAGAAGAAAGAGAAGGTCAGAAGGTTGATAATATTTTTGTTTAGATTAGAAGTAGTGGGTGAGAAGAAGAATCGGAATTTAAGGAAGGAGAAAGGTATTTAATACACATAGATTCAAGAATCGTAATGATATGGTATCAGTGGTTGTTTTTAAGATATTAAAATCGTCCATTGTGATATCAGTTTTACATTAATAGAGTTAAGTCTAACAGGTGAGAATTCTTTGGTAGAGAGAACCTTTCCTATCCTTTGGCTAACACCCAAATGGGAAGAGCACCTCGCCCTCAGCGAGCGCAGCGTACTACCTATGTATCTCCCCAGTTCACAATTGGGGCAAGTAAACTCATAAATAACGGAGTACTTCGCTTCAGGCGGGATTCTGTCCTTTCAATTAAAATATAATCCTATGTGGTGTCTATTTATAAAAATTAACTTAAAATTTGGTATGGAAAAATAATTTATTTAATAGAGATGTAATTTCTTTTGAAAAATTTTTATTTAAAAAACCCAGATCCAGAAAGATTATGTAACGGATATCTTTACAAACAGCGAGGAATTTAAATTTGGTATGGTAAATATTGTTTAAAAATTGGATCGTAATTTTTTCAATAAGAGACACAGGAAAACCGTTTCATTTGAAATAGTTAGTCAGAAATATGACTTCTTGGTGAAATCCAGAGTAGTGTTAGCCATTGGACAGGGAAAGTTCTCTCTACGAAAGAATTCTCACCTGTTAGGCTTCCCTCTATTAATTATAAAACTGATATCACAATGGACGATTTTAAAATCTTAAAAACAACCCCTGATACCATATCATTAAGGATTCTTGAATCTATGTGTATTAAATACCTTTCTCCTTACTTAAATTCTTCTTATTTTCTCACCCACTACTTATACTCAAAACAAAAATATTATCAACCTCCTAACCTTCTCTTTCTTTTTACGCTCCTAGCTCTTTTTTCCCAGTTATCACATAACGACTGATTGTTTAAGGTTGGTTTATCTCGATGTGTTTCCAGTGTTTCGTCAATCGCTAAATTTTTTAACTCCCGACATAATAATCCCCCAAAATATCAATTACCTGTAAATTTTCACAATCCCCCCTTAATAACTATAAAATACTTTGCATAAATTCATCATTTTGATTGTCTGTTAAAATCTAACTTAAATTGTTTGTTTACTCCACGAATTGTATTTTCCAGTACCCGAAGATGAGTGAAAAAAGTTCACCCGAAACGTTGTACTCCTATTTATCAAGAAAATGAAATGAATTTCCCTTTATACGTCCTTTCGTTCATCCTTCATATATATATATATATATATATATATATATATATATATATATATATATATATATATATATATATATATATACTCGTATGTTAAGAGAGATTATGGGCGATTTAGAGAAACAAGTCTTCCTCGCGTTATCACATTATTTTAATGATATCTCTTTAGGGTACCAGCATATCAATTTTCAAACATTTCCTTTCCAAGAAGTGAACAGGACTGAGTCCCTAAATTTAGATTAAATTAAACCATCTTCTCTAGATTTTTTTCAGTTATTCAAGTTGAGTTCTTGCCAGTTTCCAATTCATTTTCTTCGTGTGCCAAGATTACTCAAAGCATCGCCTACCTTAAGAGGTTATCATCTCTCTTGAAATTAATATCGCCAGTATTCTCTCATCAAATCGCTTGAATCTCCTCGAAGTCTATTTTTCTCATTATGCATACAGCTTCATATTACCAAGCCAGTTTTATACTCAGGTTTCTCTTAGCTTCAACAAGCTCTACGTCCTTTAATACAGTTGTGATAAATCACGGATGCATTAAGCAACGTTACATACAATGAAAAAAGTTATAAATTCTTCTATAACACTTGTCAACACACATTTATCATCAGAGACCTTACTATACTTTTCTAAATGCATTTTCCATGTTGAATCCGAATCTGCCTTCGGTGTGCTCTAGCACGTACCGTTTTTAAGATATGCCAAAAATTCAAAATGGCGGCCTGAGATTATAAAATGTAGTAAATTACTGGTATTGCTCTATTGCATGCATCATTATTGTACTGCTAAGATGAGCAAACTAGATGCTTCGTGAGTTCTTGCTAGTTAAAGGGGTACAGAGAAGAATTCATTTACATTTACATTTGTACTGCTAGGATGAGCAAACTAGATGCTTCGTGAGTTTTTGCTGGTTCAAGGGGTATAGAAAAGAATTCATTTACAGTTGTAACCCACATGCATATTTTGCGCTATTATTTCTAATTCTGTTTTATGCTTTCAAGTTCCTCATGAGATGTTCATTTTCTTAGCTGCTCCTTCTGCGTTGATCATAAGAGGCTTCCAAATATTTCCACAAAGAAGTAACAATGCCTCGAGAGGGAAAATATCTTCCAGATAAATTCTGCTATGTATGTAGGCATTTTACAACAGAATCTCAGCAGCGTACTATCACAAATGATATAAAGAAAATGTACAAACTCTACTTTGCTTGCCCTTCGGGTGGCCAAGATAAAACTTAGGCACCATATCAAATTTATACTTCCTATTTTAATGGATTACGTGACTGGATTAAAAAAAGAAAGCTCCAATGCCCTTTGCTGTTCTTATGATATGGAGAGAGCCCAAAGATCATCTCGAAGATTGCTATTTCTGCAGTTTGACCACAAAAGGGTTTCTGAAACGAAAAAGCACCATATTGTTTATCAAACTATGGATTCGGCGTGAAGACTAGTTCCACCTGATGATGGCCTCGTACCTGATTATATCAGTGATGATAGCCGTACTGAAAGTGCATGCACATTAGATACGGATGTTGAATATGAGGATGCTAACTCTGAGCCAAAGTTATTTACTCAGGAAGATTTGAATGATCTTGCGAGAGATCTGTCACAGTCAAAGGTGAAAGCAGAGCTTCTAGCATCTCGACTACAGAAAAAATTATTACTCGAGAAAAATGTGCATATGAGTTACTTTAGAAAGCGTACTCATGACTTAGCTTTATTATTCACAGTTAATAGACCTCTCTGCTACTGCCATGATGTAAAGGGATTGTTTTAAGCCTTGTCACATACATATAAGGCGTCTGACTAGCGTCTCTTTATTGATGCATTCTAAGACAAGTCTGAAAGCTGTACTCTTGCATAATGGCAATATAAAGCCTTCAATTCCTATTGGCCATTCCGTCCACCTTTTGGTGACATGACAATATGGATATTTTTTCTTAAAGCCATAAACTACCAAGCACATCTGTGGTATATCTCTGGTGATCAAAAAGTCATGGGTATGCAAGGAGGATTCACGTAGTACTGTTGCTTATTCTGCTTGTGGGATAGCCGAGCCACTGCAAAACATTATGACAAGCTTGACTGGCGACTTCGATTTGCATATGAGCCTGGAATAAGCAGTGTTCAGTCTGTCCCCCTGGTAGAACCTCAGAAAATATATCTGCCATCTCTTCATTTGAAACTAGGTCTAATGAAAAACTTCGTGAAAGCAATGGCTAAGAACTATTCTCAGGGATTCCAATATCTATGAAGAAAAAAAACAGAACTGAGACCGCTAAAACTAAAAGAAGGCATATTTGTGGGACCACAAATCAGGGAGGTTTCAGCAGACCCTGACTTAGAGAAGACCTTCACTCCTCTTGAACTAAATGCATGGCTAGCCTTCAAGAGGTTATGTGGAAACTTTCTGGGCATCAACAAGTCACCTACATACAGACATGGCGTGGAAAAGCTTCTTCAATCTCATAAAGAAATGGGATGCCGTATGTCACTTAAAATCCAGTTCCTGCATTCGCACCTAGTCTTTTTCCCAGGAAATCTTGGAGCTGTAAGTGACGAGCAAGGTGAACGTTTCCACCAGGATATCAAGACCATAGAAACTCGCCATCAAGGATTTTGGAATGATAGCATGATGGAAGATAATTGTTGGATGTTGTATCGTGATAATCGTGAAAAAATTTTAAACGCAAATCCCATGCACAACGTTTATGAATTCGATTTTTGACTTAGCCCTTCAATCATTGTTTACCATTCTTATACATGCAATATAAGTACCATTAATTTTACGATGCTTGTGGAATAAACAAAACATGGCTATTTATCTTTATCATATGTTTACGCCTAAAAAGAATGAGAAATCTTTGAGTTACTATATGTTAAATACATCATTTTGTGTCAGTCCAACTTCTTGATGCGTTATGCACCCATATATCACAAGTTTCGGCCAAGAAATCAGAGTAAAACGCTACATTCTTTCAGCGACGGTGGTTACATTGCATTTTCAAAAATCTTGAAAACCTGATGTGCTAAAGAAAATCTAAAGTCAGATTAGAAATCAGCGAGAAAAATGCCATGAACAAAAGCAACAGTCAGATTCTATGTGGTGCAATATTCCTTTGTTTACCATTTATTATCTTTAAATTTATTATTTACTGTGGATATTATTAAAGCAAAATCTAATAGCTTTCATTGCAATCCTCCAGAGTAAAAAAACATAATTTCTACTTCTTTCAAATTCACTCGAGCAATCAATGATTCGTTGCTTGGGAGGTGAATTAAAACAAAAGTAAATAGGTTTTACTGGTATACAATTCAATGCCAAGACTACCAGTATTGGGCACAAAAGTAGTGTCAGAAGAAGCAGTCATTTGGTTGACCATTTAGCAAAATTCATATACTCATCCTTTGGTCGTTGTTTGAAAGAAACGTTCAACTTAATTGCCACACTTGACTCAAAGAATGTTCAGAGGAACAAATAATCGCTGTGATGTGTCCTACCAAAGACTTTAATTGTTTCCTAATCGAGGAGATTGTACATGGCCTTGCTCACGCGCCAGTAGAATGATTCAAAGTTATTGATCATACAGTGTAAAGCCATCATTGAGATCCATACAGCCCTGAGCGATCAGGAGACATATGCGCAGACAATTTCCGTCACTCCGTCGGCAGCCACTGTGATCGTATTCGATTTAAGTGTGTATATCTTACAGGACGATATGAGACACTCAAGTATATAAAAAATCTCTCAAGACAACTTCCAGCAGCCAATATTGACGGCAGTTCATTACGAAGTAGGAGCCTGCCGACAGAAAGACAGATGGAGCTGCTTCGTGAAATGAGCTATCTCACTGAAGCCCCGAATATGTCCTATGGGATATATATTTGCAGCGCTTCCCAGAAAGACACTGCAAGTTTTAAAGCATAATTTATAACGTCTCTCGGAGAAATTTGTGGAGGTGTTCGCATCCGAAGTCAAGCCAGCCGGTCGCAACCGAAGGTCACTGCTTCGCCGCCACTATTTTAGCCGCTATTGGTACTTTTCCAACAACACAGGGATAAGACCACTGATGGTACCCTTAGAGTTTTGAAAAGAAAATTGCAATTGTGTTTCTCCGTGATTCTTACGGGAGAACTAAACACCACCCTTCGCTAAATTGTGGGCGTGGGGCTTGAATGCAAAGAAGAATACCTTCTTTAGCTGGTGGACCCAGTCGCAAAGAGTCGCATTCTGGTGAAGACCAGGTCAGCTGTAAGCATGGTAACGTTGTTTTTAAAAAATATAGTCTAGTTTAATCTCTTTAATAAAAGGCTGCCAGCAATACTTTTATTTCAATCAGTGGCTAGAAAAAAGCTAAAACTAAACATATGGTTACATTGCTCCTTTTACTGAAATTTAGTTGTGGAAAAAGTTTAGAAATAAACTTGAGAGCTGGTTTATAACTCCAGTTTGACCACAAGAGTTATAGATTACTCGAGTTGCACACAAAGTCTTCAAAGGGAAGCCGTGAGGTACTTCTTTCTGACTGCTTTTCCTCAGATTTCCACTGCATTAGATCACATTTATTATTATTGAATTTAGGAGCCTATTAGGAAACTGCCTACTTGGAGCATAAGGGCATAAGTCGTCGTACTCACCAGAGCCTACTACTAGACTATATTAAGAAATAAATAACGATATATACATAAATAACAACGATAAAAACCAAAGGCTAAAAAAACAAAAAAACGAGGACGAAAATGAAAACAAAGCAAAAAGACAACAAGGAAGCGGGTTACTGCGTCTTGGGTAGGCCCACCTTTCCCCTGTGCAGGAACATGCGACCTATAAAAACAATCAAATAAAGTGGAGGAGGCCAGCCTACTCCCAAAAGTCGTAAAGTCTACAAGTCGGTGTGCAGTAACTATTCCCGAGTACAAGGAACAAGCATTAGCGACCCTACTCGTCCCTGTACCGGGACAAGTAACTTGTGCGGAGATCACTCAGACTGGTTATATTAAACAAAATGTGCCGAACAGCCTGGATGACAACGCAGTCCTGATAGTATGGCGCAGGTGAGCGCTCCATCAAGTGGCAGTGCGTTTACTAGTGTGCCCAATTCGGAGACAACAGAAAGCAACCTGAAGCCGTCACCGCAGTGTGTATGCGGAGTGTGTGGAAGGGGGAGGAGGGTGTAAGTTTATGGGAACAGTTGCGGCGCAATGGCACGCAACATTAAGTTCCCCTCGACCAATTCCCATCTTCTTTGCCAAGCATCCCGAAAAGCTGCTCATAATCTTGCCATGGAATCGGTGCGAGGAAGAGCAAAACGATGGTTTGGTCGCCCAGTCCTCGCCGGCTCTTTGACGCCCAAATCGGCGCGCTTATTTCTTGCAATTCCTACATCATTGTCCAGAAACACGGTAAATGATAATCTCGACATCCGCTCGTCTTGCCAAAAGCATGGCGTCACGGAATGAGGAGACACCAATACGCAGAGAGCACTCATAGCGCTTTGTGAGTCGCTATAAATCATAATCCGTTTTCCGAACCGGGCACGTCGCGTTATCTTTTGTACCGATTGTTGGAATATTGCAACCAGCTTGGCTCCCCCCCCTACCCGTATGCTGAATCGACGTTCTTGCCAAAATTCAGATATAAATATTGGGAGGCGTTCCCTCGTCCTTATCGTGTGAAGAGTCTCCATGATACAGTATCGCCATGCGGTATCATTAGCCTTCTCCAGATCGAAAAACACCGTGGCGTGGTGCTGTCTACAAAGGAAGACATCGCAGATGGAATTTTTAAGTCGGAGCCGTGCTTCCAACGTGGAGTGAAACTTGCGGAAGACGCACTTTGCAGGAGAAAGATGGCCTCCGCTCTCTCGAAAGAAGGCTAATCTAACTTTTACAAATTTCTCCATTTACTCTCGCACGCAAAAGTTTAGAAAGATTGGATGGAAACTGGCCGGGGTAGAGTTATCTCCCCCCGGTTTACAAAAAGAGAGCACAGCAGCGATTCTCCATGAGTCTGTCACGACAGTCTCTAGTCAGATTATTTTGAACAAATCTAACAGAAAGGCCATGCCTCGCTCACCCAGGTTCCGAAGCATGGCATACGAGACATCGTCTTGACCAGGGGCGGTGTCCACGCACGAAGCGAGAATGGAACGCAACCCCCCTCAAAGTAAATCTGTCGTTGAAGGGTGCACCGCCTCTGGAAGTAAAGTCCAGTCGCCTGCCTTCTTCAACATCACGACGTGCATTAAATGCTGGAGGAGCAGCATCCAGGCTAGAGAATGCGAAGAAAGCGGTCGCGAAGGATTCCGCTAGGGACATGGGGTCTGAGATTGCTTTCCCATTATCCTGAAAAACGCGGATACTCCTGCGAGAACTTGCCCTGAATCCTGTTGACCTGCTTCCACACCTCTGCTAGAGGGATCTTTTCCGTTAAGTGAATAACCGTATGCCTGCCAAGAAGAGCGGCGGGTGTGCTTTGAAATATACTGGAAATTAGCCCTAGCTCACCAAAATTCACCAGCAGGGAAGTCGTCCTGGCGGCGCTTATAGCCATAACGCTTTTGTTTAAAGGCTGTCTCACACTCGGCTGAAAACCACGGGAGTGGTCAGCGATCAAAATCGCCAGGAGCCCGAGGAATAGTAGGTAGGCCCATGGGGATGAGGCTGCCGGAGAAGAGTTCAACGGCCTCATCTACCGACTTAATCTCCTCGATTAAGACACAAATCAGTTTCTTCTTGAAATTCAGACCACGACGCCCGCGCCAAGCACCACCAAAGTGAGCCCTCGGGCGGCAGTGGCCCATAAAATGATATTTGAATGGAAAAGTAATCACCATAACGGAGGTCATCGACCACCCCTACCCAAAAAATCAGACTGCATCTGGAGAGAACAAAGATAAATCGAGACAGGAAAATGAAGCCGTTCTGGGGCAGAGATTCGTAAACTCATCGAAATTTAGGACACCTATCTCCACCTCGTCGATCAGGTCGGCAAGGACTTGAATTCTGGAATTAATCAAGTTGTCTCCCAGAAAGGAAGAGGAGTAGGCTACCGTTCAGATCTCTTGGCAGATGGTGGAATGTACACGGAAATAACGGTATATCTCCTATTCAGGTGCAGCTGCACAGCTACTGCCTGAAATGGGGTATCTAAAGCAAAGAGAATAACGAAGACATCATGGCGAGTGTAAATCGCGAATCCCCCTGCGCTGTCGTCATCCCGTTGTAGTGGTGTTGCAAAACACTTATACTCCGGGGGTGGCAGGGGAACGCGCCTAGCATGGTATCCTGCAAAAGGATAGCTGACGGGTAACGGGAGGAGACGAGCCTCCGCAGCTCGCCACCAGTTGGCCGTAAGTCGGCGGCAATTCCATTGAAGAAATATGCCTTCCAGGCCTAGCTCGGAGATGTGGGGGCTTGTTCGAGGAGAAGACTTTCACAGGAACGACCGTACTCTTTCCTGAGGCAGAACTCCCGGCCGTGTTGGTGGCACAATGCGCTGAAGGCACTGTTGCGTTCAAAGAGTTATCGTGGGAGGTCAGACTGACTATGAGAGTGTTTTCCAACCTCCGCCTCGGAACCTTATGCGAGCGGGGTGGCTTCTGAGGCGGGGGTCTCTTTTGTGAGATACAACATATACGAGCCACCCAGCCTACATCTTGTTGTGGCGAATGAGCCGAAGTTCATTTAGTGCTGTCCTTCTTTCAGCAGACAGCTTTAGGAACCCCAAAAGATGGCCTCACGAATAACTTCAGGGGTGCTGCCTCCTGTTAGTTTAACTAATTGGTGGAGGCGCGCAACTGTTTGGTCTTATGGGAAACAGTATCGCTGGGAGAAGGGAGGGTAGCTCGGTTTTAGCCGGGGCTGGTGGTGAAACTTTTCTGACGCCAGCTTTACCAGGGTAGCGCCAGGGGTGTGTAGAACCCTCGGAAGGGTTCCGAATGGGAGAGGAATCGACCGTACTCGTAGGCTTGGAGGCGCCAGGAGCAGAGGGTGTCTTTCTTAAAATTGAGGCATAGGACGTCCCAGGCAGTACCGGGCGAGCCAGGGCCAATTTTTTAGCCTCGCGAAATGAGAGACGATCCTGAGCGAGAATGGTCAGAATTTCTCTCCCCAGGAGATACGCACCACGTTGCTTCAAAGAAGCGGGGTGCAACCCTCCACAATTGAGACACTTGGCCACACACTATTTAAACTTATCGTGTGCAGCTTTGGAAAAACTTACACTCACTTCAGTTAAACCCAACTATGCGCGTCTACAGGAGCAATTAATATGGCCGAAGCGGTGACAGTAATAGCACTTCCGCGGCAGTGGCACGAATGCCTTCACGCGGTAGCGATACCACCCTGCACTCACCGACTCAGGGAGCTTGTCACAGTCGAACGTGATTAAGAGTGTAGGAGTGGATCTCGAGGCCCTTCCTGTTTTCTCATCACACGCGGTCGGCCAGCTCTAATGTGACATCATCTAGGAAGTAGTCCATGAGCTCCCTCGCATAAACTACTCCTTTGACGAAGTTCGTGGTAGAGCACGACGCCACGCTCTCAGGCGTGCCATCAAGTGTCCGAAGGGCACTAATCATGGCCGTCTCAGAGATTCAACGCACTAGCCTAAAGGCTCCCTTCCGAGAAACGATTCAACTGCGGCTCTCTACCAATCATGCTAGCTAAAGATCTCCTCTCATGGATCATGTTGCTCTTAGCCAACTTGCTACCATAAGTGGAGTAAATAACATGGAAGCGTAAAAGTTAGCTTCTGAATAAGGGGTGCGCGTCGTAATCAAGGCTCCACTCTGCGCAGCTCTGGTCTTTTTTCGTTGTTCCTCACCCGAGGAAACAACTGGGCCAGGCGTGCCGATCTTAACTTGGTTGCTTACCGAAACGGCAGCAGGCCGGTCCCTCCCCACGGCTCCCGCGGAGGGAGAGGAACCTTTAGTCTTTTTAGTCTTTTTCCTGGTCTATTATTTTTAGAAGAGGAAGGCATGGAATGAACTTTCTTTTCCCCTTGGCTGGTAGGAGCCCCTGAGCCAGATGGGCCGGCCTCGGCAAGTTTATTCTCTGTAATGAAGAAGGTCCTGCAAGTTATAGGAGCTGCAGCAGCCGGAGTAGGAGACCTTTCCTCTTCTTGTGAGGCTTCGGGGACCCGATCGTCTTAGGAGGATCTTGCATAGGGGCTGCATTGGGTTATGTGCTAGGTACTGAGCCCCGGTTTGACCCTATGGAAGATCCTATCATCTGGGGCTGGGTCATCTCAGGGACCATGTCCATCTTTAGGGGGGCTTCTATGTGCCTTTTCATACCTCCAAGACATCACAGGTCCCATTTGAGGTACTTTGGTCATATTGTCTTTGGCCAGCGAACCAGCATCTTTTTGGGAAGAGAGGTGTGGTACGTACCTTAACCCCCTCTAAGCTAATTATGAGCGCCCGCAGGTCTTTGGAAGGCATGAGCCGACGAGTCCTGCCTTGCCTTCGTCTCCCTAATTGGGTTGGCCCTATCGCGTGGCTTCATCCGGAACCGGTCAATTATGGGCAGCCTGTCTACCTTCTTGGCTGTTTATTTGGAAAGCAAAGGGGGACTGCCGCTAGAAAAAGCGAGTCGCCCAAGACTGACTCCACAGAAGCGGGTGAAGGGGACTCCCCTGCACCCGTATTCAAAGGAAAGGAGTAGCACTCCTCTCTGGTACAAGAATTTTGGAGACTTCTGTGCCAGAATAGAGAGGGTGGACCTCCATTTGTTCCGTGTAGCTGCCTGGGGGTGGGGGGGGGAGAGCCCTCCGACGATGGCCTAGTGAAAGGTAGAGAAGGGGTTATTATTATTTTGTTAAAATTATCATTGGGCATGATGACTCCTTTTAACGCACGGGAGGCAAACGATCATCGCCCCACGCAGTAGCCCGCTCTACGAAGGGTGAACACGGGGCCGGCAGAGACAGCTGCTGCCATTTGAGGCCACTTCTCCCGCCTATTGACCTGACAGCCCATCAACATGTCGGTTCCACCTTTGGCACAGCGTAAAATTCATAGAGATGGAAGGGAGAATGAAAGGAGATGTCAAGATGGTGTTGGTGGGGATGAAGCAGGTTGTTAAAAAACCCACCACTCCAGGCTGCAACTCAGGGATGTGGGATCGTTGTCCCCTCCCCCATCAGCTATAATCCGGGATTGTTGGGTGAGAAGAAGCTGGTCGATGTCTACCCTGTGAAATTAGAGGCTAACCAGAGAAAGTTGTGGAAGAGGTTGTAGGGAAAGTGAGGAAGTAGGGTGAAAACACAGGCTGTCAGAAAAATGGAGAATATGGTAAGCTTGGGCTGGATGAGGCTCTGAGTCTCGTCAGGACGGCGGCCAGGAAGGCAAATCGCCCTGCCCTTTACGGTGAGAATTATATAACAAGTAAGATAGCTCTTCATCAATTTTTCGTACCTCTCCAGCCCAATTGAATCAGCTAAATCTGGTAAGCAAGGATCAAAAAACATTGTTGAGACACATGTTCCGTCCGCCAATTTCAGTGAGCGAAGGCTGCTTCCAATCAAACGTTGCAGCATAATAGAAGTTCAATAAAATAATGCGCGCCGGGATTATCCGGCCTTTCAATTGTCAAAAAAGGCGCCTCTGCCTCTGGCTCCGAATGTTTCTCATGGGGTGAAGACCCTGCCCCCTTTTTTGGAGTAACACTGCCCCTCCCCCCCTCTCCGAAAGCGTAACTGCTATCCTCTGCCAAATGTGATAGCTTTTTCTGCTTATTTTCCCTGAAAATACATATACTTAATGGTCGATCTGGTCAAGGCATACATACAAATATGCATCCATTAAGCTGAATCTAATCCACAAGACTTCCAAAATATTGCATTTTAACATTTGCAGTTTCAGGATGTCGGCAGGAGTAAAAAAGGCTGGCTGATCTTTTCCGCAATTTATTGACTCAGTAGTACGAGGTTTCAAAGTTTTCATTTCTTGACGACTTGTTGGTGGCAAGATTAAGTTGTGAGGAGCCTATGACCTAATTAATGACAATCCGTGTAACAGAATTCTAACCTTGAATTAACCTTGAAAATTGTACGCTTTGTGGCATTGAAGATTACTTTTCTTCGCCATCATGAATGAAATGTGGTATCTTCTCATCCCACGAAAATTTTAAACAAATTCAAATTTTGTCACAGCCTCGTACTTTCGAACAAGTAAGCGAAGTTTTGAAATGGTGAATTTTTACCACCTTTCATTCCAAACTCTGCGCAACCTTTTATTCCCATGAATACGGGCCTCAAAGTGGGAATTCAAATAATGAACTCGTCACCTATGCTGAGAGCTTAAGCAATATTGCGTTGTCTGAGGTTAAAAGCGTTTGGGCTGCCTACAAGTGTTTAGCCCTCATAGAATCTTAAGGTGAGGTTTCCTTCACAATGAACGCATTGAAAGACGGCATGGCTGGCATTTTGAAACAAATAGCAAATGAAGAGCAAATTAATTTACATCGGGATAAACATCATGTTTAATGATAAACCACACATAATTATCGATTAAGTTGAGATCCGGAGTGGCTAGCAGCCATACAATCAACTTGTCGCCTTGTATGCCAAAAGAGCCTAGGAACGTTTATGTGGCACTGGAAGAGTGGGTGGATCGTTGCCATGCATGAAAACTGGAGTCCTTAGAACTGATAACGGTATGTTATCTCGAGAAGGATTTAAGACCTCCTTCAAGAGGTT
The DNA here is from genome assembly GCA_963969495.1 of Ceratothoa steindachneri. NCBI lineage: Eukaryota > Metazoa > Arthropoda > Malacostraca > Isopoda > Cymothoidae > Ceratothoa > Ceratothoa steindachneri. The sequence goes on from OZ018326.1 coordinate 84,265,933, forward strand.
ACAGTAGGTGGCTGCGGTCACTTTAAACCAATCAGGTACCAGCCAATAAGCCTGATTCCAATTTTAGCTTGCAATAACTTGACTCACTCTCCCTGCTGTTGGCAAGGTCCATCAAAGATCGCGCTTGTATCTTTAGTGAAGAGAACGCAACTGCTATCCAAAGTCATTAACTTTCGTGCATATTGTAGCCTCAAAGTCTTGTGACGGGGCGTTTAAGGAGGCAGTTTCAGTAGACCTCACACGGAATACATGGTCCCTAGAATACGGTTCATGGTCATTTTCGGTATATGGAGACAACTAGCGGCAGTGAAAATAACTTTGCTTGTTTATCTCGATATACCATGTAACTAGTGGCCAATATTCCTCAAGGATCCTACAGAAGTCTTCTCCCCGTGTCTACATAGCGAAGTAACTTCTCCGCAATAACATTTAAAGAAGTGCCTTCAGCACTTACCTTAATGATGAAAGACATTTCATCATCGTTGAGGCCTCTGCAACGTCCAATTCTCCCTAAAGAGGATAGATGCTATTAGCGTGGTTCATCCCCAAAATGACGAATCTGAACTAAAAGAATGAAGGATGTTATATAACATAATGAAAACAGGATATTTGTGTCGCCGTATTGTATAGACAAGCTGGGAAATGTTTCATCAAAATTGATTCAGAGAGAACCGAGAAATCTTAAATTTCCCGACCATCCATTAGCGTGGTTCAGGGTGTAAAATTATATTTTCTCGATAAGGTGTTTAAGTTGCCCGGGGATTAATGTATCCCCAAATTAGCTTGAGCAAGGGATCATTTGGCTAGGCATAAATATTGATATTCGTCGCTGGTCCCACAGCTGCGTATAATGCCAAGAGTCAAAATTGCAGTAAGTAATACACCGAAAACTCTGCTTAGGTTGAAATATTGACCCTCCTGGACGGAAACGCGAAAATAACAACAATATTTACTTCTCTTACAAGTTATTATAAATCCGTTATAAGAAAAAGGATACTACAATTCGCAAGGCCATTCTACACCACCACATTCCTCCTACCGATCTGAAAACATCAACTAAGTAATAATATATTACAGAACAAAGAAGCAAAGAAAACCCGCGCTCTCATCCACAAGAGCAGCTGTTTCTCAGGACGGGCTCGCTGGAGGAGGTTAACCTTTTGTTCGATGATACTTGTAATGTCGGTGTCCAATATCGAAAAAAGAGCGGCCTATTTTTCAGTTTGTGTTGGGAGTCTTGTTTTCCGTTGTTTCAAAATCTCTTTCTGAATTTCAGTAGCTTTTATTTGAGGTTATGCTCAAACTTTAATTTTATTTATCTTGTTCCAAAGTCTATTTTTTGCATTTATGCATTCTGTCTTAATGCTTGTGTAGTTAAAATATTTGATTTTGTTCTTCTCCTTTTTATAGAACGTTTAACGCCCTCTTTCAACCTGTGATGGTTCCTAACAGGCATGGAAAAAATAGTGAGAAAGTTATAAAAAAGACGCAAAAGATGACACGAACGAGAGCACAACTTTCTTTTGAGGGTGCTGGGATCGTGAGGGCATACTACTACTCCAACCCGGGGGGGTTCTTCTGTTTGGACCTGTCTTTGTGGTCTGATTATTTGAGTCCTCGTCGGTTTCTTGAGTGGGATAATCTTCTGTCAAGTGGAAATAATTGTAAATTTTGTCATCAAATATCGAAATAAATTGTTCCTATCTAAAATGTGAGCTGGTGTCTCTCTGTCCTCCGTATGTCGCACTTTCGAAAGAACTGAATAAGATAAAATTTCAGGTCAATTTCTTGGACTTCTTTAGTCTCGCTATTTTAGTTTTTTTTAGATAAACTAATTGTAATTTTTTTTTAAGTCCGAAAAGGAAGATACTTGCTTTACTTTATTATAAATCATTTCCCCAAATTTTCGATCTCTTCATAAAAATTGTAAACATTCAGTTTAGAATGTGATGCTTCTTGTTTTATATTTTTCACTTTTTAAAAAATCTTAAACAAATAGGATGTTAAACATTAAATAGAGAAAATGAAGGAATTACATTAGGTTAGTCAGTCTTATTATTAATTATGGAAGAGAGAAATTAAAAAATTCGGCAATCTGGGATGAGGCAATGTATCGGGGCTGGTGGACCCTAAAGCAGCATATAACGTTCTTCTTACAGAAATATACTATATTTTCCTCTTTCTGAAACTCAAGCTTATTCAGCCTCGAAATTTGGCACACAATACTAAGCAAATAAATTTACTAATACACAGAAAACTTCCTATTATATACTGTACATACAGTAGGCCGCAAATGTTTACAATACACTGTTAGAAATGTAAATTTACACACTTTTAGTTAACTCAGGTTATTGAAATTTACAGCACATGCGGAACTTTATGCAATAAATACAATGTAATGATCGGAAAAGAAAAATGGTGTAAGTGAGATACAAATAAATAGGTTACATCTGCCAAGTTTCTTATTAAAATCTAATCCTCATTAGTATTCCTAAAAAAATGCCACTTCTCTTTCGTTATCACGCAAGGCTACAGCTTCATTTCTTACAAGACAGTCGTACCGTCAACATCTTAAACACTAAAAAAAATGAGAAAAATTCAGTCGTAAATGCATTGTAGCTCTTCATAAGAGTTGCCTTTGGTATAGAAAGATTCCGTACAGCTTAAATTATATTCTCAATTTATTTGGTACAATAATACGCAACTGAAAATCTCGTAATTAATTTCATTATTTGGATCGTTTAGGTATCCATCTGATGTTACCGGAACGTGCAGACCGAAAAATGGCTAAAAGAGTATGTGATAAATCACAGACTACACTTATAGAGCTGCAGGAAGGTCTGGAAGTGGAGTTAAAGGTAGGAGGAATACAATAAGTATAACGATACATCGTTATGATCTTTTTTATCGTGTTCCAAGAAAGACCCACTCCTTAAATAACTCACGGTATAGCTCGTTAGATGTTTGCAAATGAACATTTAAATAAACGACAACGTTCTCAGAACAAATCCTTTGATCTGATGAAATGAAAATAGAACTCTTCAGTCGAAATTCAATAGGCAGGTTTGGGTGAAAATTGTGTGAAGCTTAGGCGCCAAAGGATGTTATTGCTGCAGTCAAATTTGGTGGTGGATTGCTATAAAGACTTCCTTGAAGTAAATTCAATTTGGAATAGTTTATTGGGTTGAAGTTAGGCAAATGCAAAGACAATTCATCATTTTTGATAAAACGAGGACAAGTTTATTCTAAAAATTTGTGTTGTTTTTCTAATATAAGAAGGCGGATCAACTTGATTGAAAACCAAGTCTGTATTGAAGGTGAAACCTTTGGCTGATATTTTGAATACTAAACAATGTACGAACGTAAAACTTGGTCAACCGAAATATCCTAGGTAGATACGTACGCAGTTAAGATTTGAATCGTATTGATAAAATAAATACAAAGTTATGTTGAGTTATGTATTTTGATGTGCTTTCAACTGTGTCAAGCTTTATTGTAAGTGTACAAATATGCCAATTTAAGTTAATGAATCAAAGTATTAATGTTATTTTATTATTTTATTGTAATAATGAAACACGGTACCGAGAAATAGCAGCAAAATTTATGAAACAAACACATTTAAATTGTTGGTGCTGTACTTTATTTGTCTACGTAACTTCCTTGTTTAGAAATGACATCAAACAGTCTATTGTCCACATAAGCTGTTAGCCGACTAATCTGAGAAGATGTTATTATACCAGCAACTGTTCTGATCTTCTTCCACAGTGCATCCTTCGATGAAAACTGGATACCTCCTTTATGCACTTTCCTTCTCATGATCGACGAAACTGTTCGAATGGATTTAGGTCGGGAGAACAGAGAGGCCAGGTCATAAGTGATTGGCCTGTGATTTCAAAGAGGCGAGGTACGAAACTGTAGCCTTGGCTGAATGAGAAGGAGCATTATCATGCATAAAAATCAATCGCCCTCGACGTAAGAGTGGCAGATCAAATAACCAAAGCTGCAAAATGCTCCTCCAGAAACGCAGTGTAGGAGTTGATGGTGAGTTTGACACCTTTTGGAACTCAAAAAGGCCCGACAAGTTCATTTCCTATGATTCCCGCAAAAAAAATGACACCACCACTTCCTCGTTGACGCCCAATGCGATGCGGACGAGAGGCTCCAAGAGGTATTTAAACTTTTGCCCATCCGTTTGGGCGATCCAGAGTAACTCTGGCCTCATTCGTGAAGAGGTCATCTTGGAAATTAATCTACATGTACTTCCGTGCCCAATCAATATGCTTCTCTTTGTGATTCTTTCTCAGCATGGGTCTAGCGATACACTCAACACTTCTGGCCGTCTCTTTAAGGATCCTAAACCTGGTGCTTCTAGACAAAGGAGCAACTCCAGCACTTTCTAATATGGTAATACTTGTGCTACCAAGGTCTTTTCTTACTTGTCTACCTATTTTTTGATGTCACGCTGGGATACACTTCTTCTCGTACCTTTATGTTTCCTTGGTTTTGTGATGGGCTTTTCCACATACGCCTTTAATGTTCTTGTATCCCGACCAAGCTCTTGGGCTAATTCTCCAACAGATAAGCCTTCTGCGAGACCTGCCACAACCCGCGACTTCTCTGTAGCTATCAGATGTCATTTTAGGGGCATTTTCGTACATCTACAATAAAGCGTGACACAGTTGAAAGCACATCAAAATATATAACTCAACATAACTTTGTATGCATAATATCAATACGATTGAAATGTTAAATACATACGTACGTACATAAGATATTTCAGTGGAAAAAGTTTCACGTTTGTACAATGTTAGATATTCCAAATATCAGCCAAATATTTGACCTGCAATGAAGCATGCTACACAGTTTAGTTATATTTTTGAGAGTTTCAAAGATAATAAAGAAGCCATAATAGTTGCATTTATTTTTTTCCTTTATATCTAATGATATTTGACTGAGTTATTCAAATTTGAATTTAGTGAACTTTTTACGGGGCCACCTGATATATATATATATATATATATATATATATATATATATATATATATATATATATATATATATATATACATATATATATATATATATATATATATATATATATATATATATATTATTATTAATGGAAATTTATTCTGAGAATGTTATTATTAATACTACTAGGAGTGGTAGCAAGATCCAAACCGCATACATCCCGTCGTTGAGATCAGAGGACGAGGCTCTTAATCCACTCAACCGTCCAGGTTCCTAAAAATCTCGGTTCACGCATAGTTGATTAACCACCTCCATCGCACAGGCAAAGATAATTTGAGCTGAAAGGGAGCAATTGCCTTGTTTCAGACACCTCACTGGTTCGCATCCACTTCCATGCACCAAATATCCCCACAAGGGGAATGTATACAAACGCTAATAACCGTGCTGCAACTAAAACCAGCAGCAGCAGCATGCCCTCCTGACCTCAGTGTACCAAGAGAAAGTGGCGCTCCCTCTCGTGGTATTTTTGCGTCCTTGAATTCTCCCGCTGTCTTTTTCGCGCCTGCTTAGACCAAGAAAAGGCTCTAAGAAGACATTAAACGTCTTTCTAAAAGTACAAAATACTCAAATAATAATTGAACCTTTAAATTTACTCCCATGTTTTCGTGATTTTTTGTTCATACAATACAATGCAACATCTACAGCTGTGGCATTGCAAATTTAGTTTTTCAATTTTTCTGAGAAATATTAAAGCTGTTCTTTTGCCATCAATAATTTCTTTCTGATACTTTCTCTAATATTCAATGCTTTGAATACTAAATGGATATTAAATTGTGAGTAATGTCCTTAATCTTTCGCCTTTCATACATAAGTGGCTTTAAGGTGTTTTAGTATCCGATCAGACCTATTTAACTCCTGAACTATGGGGGGTCTCGTAATTTTATTTTCAATTCAAAACATCGTAGCGGAAATTGTGTTATTTTCTGCTTTTTATTCTGCTAGGGGAACGACAATTGTTTTTTGGGGGAGGGGGGGCCGCTGAAATTACCATTTCGTGCGTAAAAGGAGCCAAAGTGGTTAGGTTAAAGTTCTCATGGTTACAGTGTTTCGGGTCTTCGCTACTTTTAATTGAGTACCATTTCTTCGTTTCTGTCTTACTCTAGAAAAGTTTAAAATACTTTCTTCCTCCCTGTATTAATCCAGAGAAAATTTAAATACTTTTCTGATTTTTATTTTTTTTTCCATCATTAAATTAAAGCGAAAACCAACGAGTGAATCTTGGAAAGTAAGTTTGAAGGAAGAAAACTGTAGAGAAAGAGGTGAAGAAGGAAGTAGAAACGTGTGTGCGAAAGGGAGATAGCTGGAGAACTTCTACAGGTATTAGTTTTGGATCAGACGCAATTCCCTAGATGCCACCTGCAGTATATTGGCCCATGCTATACCTGCGTCAACTTGCAAGGTAAACTGTGGGGTCGGACTGCCTGCTGTTGCTCCGTGTTTCGCTTCTAGCAAGGATGTTGCATCTCCTACACCTTTCGCCCCCTTACAAGGTACTCGCTGAGGTCAGGAAGGCGTAAAACTTTTTCAGGTGTAGGAGGGAGATTAGCTCTTATACACCATTCACTATCTGCGTCGACTCCTACTTCTATAAATCGTCTATCAATGTATATTTTGTACAATATTTTATCTACCACACTCTTTGCTCACCAATAAGTAGATAGTTTCACCCAAGCTGTATACTTGTTGACTCCATATCTGCCACACCCGCTAAATGGTGTGAAGATTGCATGACTGGGGATAGAGTTATGAAATACTCGTAATACTATAAGTCTGAATGGAGAGCCATAGAAAATACAGGTATTAAATGCTTTTATTTCCATCAGCTTCCAATTCTTCATGATTTAACTACTAAAACCTTTCTCATTCATTTTAAAATTATAAGTTGAGAGTCGCTGCCAAACCCCAATTGAATAAATAATGTACAGTTGCTCCTAAGTAGTCATGTCCAACTTTACGTTGAATTTAGTTGAAAGAGGGACAATTTAATATATGAGTATTTAATGACAGATGGTGTTTTGGGCATCTTTAGTGCTAAATATAGAAGATAGGACATTTACTTATAAATAAGATAATTTTAGTGAATTTTTTATGTTATTGCGCTATTTATAGCATTCTACTTGAAAATATTGGAAATGGATTTGCTTCAAAAGTTGGTTACTAAATTTCCCCAATTGTTTCTTTTTCCATCTTAATTAACTTTTTTGTTTATTTGTTTTTTAATAATCGATATCATAAATTATTTGCATTAACATTTTGCTATTTTTAATTTTATTCATATAATTAATTTTAGAATCTGACGTGCTATGAAAATTATGATTTGGCAACAAAGCCTAGCGGAGGTCATCTAAAACTACTTTACAATTTATTCAACAGATAAATAATTATATTATAATTCACTCACTTTTGTCTGATACATATCTAAAATGTAACATGACTAATTTGTGTAATTGTAAAAAAACATAAGAATTACAAAAATTCAAATAAAACAATTTTAACATAGGAATGACAGAGATCACAGGTGTTTTTTATATTTTAAGCGATTTAGCACCGAATTTATTCCTTACTTGAGTCTATTCACACTATTAAAAGATGAGAGGAGAACACTAATAGAGTAAATGAACTGAAACTAAGTATTAAAAAAAAGTATTGATGGAAACAACTAGTGAACGAAACGTAGACATCGTTGTGATGCCATTTGTTGGTAACTTTGAGAATGTTGACGTCCACACTAGGGGAAAACTTTATAAATTAATAAGTAAAACAATTATTGATATTTGTTCGCATTTGTGAATACTACACAGCCCCCAAGTCAGCATGAATATATTTATGCGGATCCTTTGGGTTTGGATGTTACGTTCTCCACTTTGTGGCTGGGTAGAGGATCACGACTAATTCAGTTTTATATGTTGTTTTTAAATTGTATTTCTTTTTAGGGAAATTACTATTTTTAAAGTTAGGCAAAGTTATGTTAGATAATTATCAAATTAAACTAGTTGAAATCATTAAATTATAGTACATTAAATTTTATATTAGATATTTGTTGGGATACAGTTCTCCAATCTAAAGAAAGTTGTGGTTTCATTTAAGAACGCAGAAAAATGCTTTCATCTTTTTTCGTTTGTACACATGGAAAAAGAGAGAAAAGCAGACTTCTCTTTAAGGAGCAGGGAAGCGCCGCATCAAGCAACGTAGCGTCACACGCGTGTATCCAATTGCAAGAGGACCCAAATATACCTGAAGCCGCCGAGCTATTGGGAGGTAGGTTAAAGGAATACTGGTACGATGGAACGAAAATTTAGATCCAAGTCGATCGTCTCCCCTCTTCTTTGACAGGCAACTTGGAAGATTGAGTTGATTACTGAAAGCTGTAGCAGCTTTGCGATTGGAGGCGTGGAGACAAATAATCAGAGGTCATGCCATATGCAGAAATAGATACGCCACCCTCTAATGAGCTATCTATGTACATCCAACATTAGAAAGAGATTCCTAGCCTTGGATGCAATAAGAACCACTGAAGAGTAAGTATTACATAGGAACCATGCGTATAAACGCATATTGCACTGTGTACGCTGCAGAGCAAGAAGCACCTTATCAGCATTGACAACCAGGGTAAGTATGTAAGCCACTGGTCAGCAAACGGAGACCGGTGGGATTGATCCAGTACACATTTCAAATCTCCTTATTTAAGCTTTAAACAAACAAAGGATCTATAAAAAAAGCTGTAGCCCAATCAACACTCTAATTGCTAAACGTCAAGGAACGATTAATTATCATGGCACAGGTACGAAAGTCGCTAAGCCCATGGAATATGCCTCTAAGGGGAGGCTCCGATAGAAACCAAAACCAGAAAAAACGGTGCGAATTTAACATTTCTAGGTGAACCCTATTTGGCAAAAATTCCGTGTTGACTTGGAGCCGTATATACTCGTACCGGCAAAAGTTCACTACCTTACTATTTGCCACAGAAAACCTAAACCATACCCATCGACAAAGCAAGAGATTCGCTTCAATGCCTTTTGGCGTCTTCGCTGCAAAGTTGTTTTTTGTAGCACTGCACCAAAAGAGATCAAAATATCGTCTAGCTAGAACGTAGCTTGAAAATGTTCCGGCAACACCAATGTGATATCGTTACTACTTAAAGCAAAGAGTGCAAAACTAAGGACACTTCTCTTTCTTCTTCGTTGAGTGGGAGAGGGCTCATCCACTCGCATGCAGAATCAAACGATCTCTGGAGAACTCAGATATGAAATTAAGAGACATTCATTTACTCACATTGTGTGGAGGGTCTCCATGATATCGTATCGCTATGCAGCATCATAAGCCATCTCAATCTCGAAAAGCACCTTAGCGTATGCTCTCGGAGCAGAGCTATCGACGTGCAGTAAAACTTGAGGGAAGCAGCGCTAGGTAGAAGACAGGTGTCCTTTGATGTTAAGGACAAAGAGTAAGTTAACGTTTACTAAATTTTACATCAACAAGAACAACAGATTCCAACAAGAACTTCAAATGCCTCCTCTCCATGATTCTTAAGAGGGATAACAGCTCGCCTGTTAGTTGAGTAGCTAAGGAGGATTATTTGTACATTTGGACGCAAATCTTATTCTCAAAAGTAAAATAATCCAGGACACCAATCCAAACTTTGTCTAAGACTTTCTTTACTTCTTTACATACGAATTAAGATATGCACCTAATTGCGACTCCTGTAGCACGGTATTGGTACATTAGGTCTATGGCGATCCCTATTCTTCTTTGCTTGCCAAATCCTTGTTGTTTTTCTTTCAGTTGAAAATTGGCCGTAAGGGAGGCTGTTAGTCTGTTGTTAAAGAGTATCTCGAGACCTTTTCAACGGTCTCCGGCAATGAGCTGGCACTAAAGTTCAGCACCTGATTAGCTGGCTTTCCATGTATTGAAATAAAAATCATTTTCTAATTCATTAGGTAATCGTGGAAATAACCCATTGCCAGGAAAGTGTTTAAAAAGTTCAATAGCTTGCGTAAAATTCTTTCCGGTTCCTCATTTAGGCATTTGAAGGTGATTTGACTAAAAACAGAGGCTTTGAGTTTAAATAGGTGATCACAAGCCACAACTCTGCACTATTGATAAGGTTGCCATCATGCAAGATACTATGGAGTCGAGTAGGGCTTACGGTTCAGTATAAAGAGAATCTGTCCTCCATCCTCTCCATGTATTCAAGGACCTGATCGATGAAGTCGTACGTAGAATTTTCCTCCTTTTCATGGGAGATTTTGAAAACTTCTTTCCAGACAATTTGGAAGATGTTTTCCCAGGGAAAATTTGCTGTCACCAAGTTTCACTGTCTACAATCGTTTGCTCTTTCAGTCTATTGATGGTGACACCAAAATGATCTAGTTGTTTTCGACGCCGATTCTATTAATTAATCGGTCTCTTTGATCTTTTAGTTTTTAAGTCAGCTTTGACTTAAGATTGCACCTGAGTTATCGAATAACTTTGCAGCCGATGGGATTCGTGTAGCCAATGCTCTAAATGTGGTTGTAGATCAGGGAAAACGTCTGTTATACCTCCACTCTCTCTAGTGTAGTGCGCGTTTAGAGAAAGAACTTATGTGAGGTATATGGGATTGTCAGTGCGTCTGCCCTCGAGATGCATCAGTTGATAGCAGCCGTTTCTTTGGCGATGGTGTCATCGGTTTCGTTGTTCAAGTCTGGGAACTCCTCCTGGAACGCTCGTTTTTACCTCTCGTAGTTAGGGTTCGAGTACCACTTCTGGATTGCGTAGCACTGTGATGGGGGAAGCTGATATAGTTATGATATGGGAATGTTGTCGCTTGGTATTAGTGGTCTAAATCTGATATGGTGGAGACCATGAACGGAGAAGTTTGTATGGCGAGAACATCGGGGTTGCTGCCTGTCCATGGGTAGAAGAACGTAAATCGGTCTGGTCCAATTCGTACTGTAAAATCTATTCTGATCAGATCAAGATTCTTCCATCTTTAGTCTGCTCGTATGTAACCTTCTATCTTGTCCTTCGCGTTTGGGTACGTAGCGAATTATATTTGAGGGTTCTTGCATAATAAGGAAATAATTTCGAGGATAAGCAAATATTCACGGCAGGGAGGCTGGTATCCTGTATATATCTCCATGTCTACCAAGGAACTACTCCATATAAAAAAGGACAGTCTCGTCCAAGTTTATTCATTCTCTAAACTGCAGATCTCTTGTGACCGCTATCTCCGTCAATCTTTTTCCCGTCACGATTTTCTGTAAACTTTGTACTCGCATATCTTTTAAAGCTTAAAGTTACTGTCGCCAGCATCTGACAGAAATAGGATATCTGAATAGATGTTTTTACATATTGTACAGATGATCCGAGATATTTTTCAGCCCCACATATTTTGCAAAAGTATTGTTATTGAGTTTGTAGCGGACATTCATACCCTTTCGTGTTCCTCTTGATTTATTGATATTGCAGGTGGCGAGATGGTTTGGCAGACCAAAATTCTTGAAAAAAGAGGGCTCATAGAATTTGAAGGGGCAGTCGTACTATTCGTTCGGAGTTTTGCAGAGATTTGCCTGCTATCCTGGTCTAGCGGTGGGTCGCGGAACCATTTAAAGAGTCCTGTACATACTCCACTTGCTACGCCCTCGAATATGATGATCTTTTTTTGGGTAGTATTTTTATTGAGGGCAATCTTCAGATTCATTTATTTGGGAACTTGCGATGCACCTCTAACACAGACTCATGACTATCATTCCTATTTGGTCAGTGGGTATAAGTCGCGAGTTGTACCCAATGATTTCAGCTCAACCTTCGACATTGTTCATCAAAAGATTCTAATTTATAAACTGCAACTTTATGGTATTGATGGAAGCTTTCTTAATATTTTTAAGTAATTTTTTGTCAAATAGATCCCAACATGTTTTTTATGGGACCTATTCTGCTTTTGTGCCTGTGGTTTCAGGCGTTCCATAAGGGAGAGCTATTGGTCTCTTATTTTTTTATAATTTTCGCCTCTGACCCTGGCATTAATCTTCAAAATAAACTGATATTGTATGCCGATTACACAACTTTGTACTCCTCAATTTGGTCTTCATGTAACAGAGAAGTTGCTGCAGTTATAAATAGGAATTTAGCCAAGATTACCTCTTGGTGTCAACTTTAGGTCCTGAAACTTAATGCTACAAACATGCATTTGGTTAACATTAGTAGATCCTGTTCACTGGATCCAGCTCATTCCAGTCTGTACATATGAGGTTAACTTATTCAGGAAGTGGATGATTTACGTCTGTCGAGGGTTAGTAAGTCGGTAATCCCAGTCCCACTTCCTTGGCATGTATTATAATCCCGCACCAAGGTGAATTAGGGGTGAAGTGTAGCCAATACACCTACCGTCGCCACTTTCGGTAAATAAAAATAACCTCGGTGCTTCCCTTATAGTCAAAGTTAAGATAATGATCCCGTGAGTGTGCTCTCACTCAGTAAAAGCCAGTCATGGGTGGACTTATGTAATAATAAGAATTAAGCCGAGTGAACTGCTTTTCAATTGTCAAAGGATCGTCCAAAAAGGTTAAAAATACACAGATACAAAAATAATCTTTAATATACATGAATTAAAAGTATGAAGTAGCATATATAGGTATAAATAGGATTAGTCTTTGCACTGAATAGGTAAGTCTATATAATGTGGGGATTACACTTGAAATCTACGTACTAGGATGCTTGCGTCTTAATTGCACCCAACAGAATGAATCAATAATATTATGGAATTAAGCACTGAATTAATCACTTGTAATAATCGAGGTTATGAGCTCGGGAGGAAATTCTAGTTAACGGTTAAACTCGTGAAGTTAGGGGAGAGGATAATTCACTTTAACGATACCTTGGAGTTCGTAAGTATTTGGAGGATGACGGTGAATGTCTTCTTCTTCTGACGATGTTCGCACTTAGCCCGGTCGTCCAAGGTTAACGAATATGGGGGTAATCCGAGACCTGTGTCCTTATGTAATGATCCTAGGCCGGATCGCGAAGGCGAGTCAAATGGTGACTCAAATCAGAATTCTTCTCCTCGAAGTGACCGTTTCGATTATTGGCACCTGGAGTGGATAGCCAAAATGATTACCTAGCTACGTCTACGGTAATCGGCAGAGGGAGTTCCTGTGTAACCTCTGACTCTGAAGGGCGGGGCGGTCTGCGAGAAGTTTGGCACCTACAAGTACCATGATGGCAACAAGCAATTCCCCAAAGTTTCTTCCTTGCAACGGGCGAACTGTTTCCTTTGTGAGACTAGCTCCACAGACAACGTAGGTCCAGGATCTTCTTCCTGACTCCAAGGCGAATTTTCCCTTTCATTTCGCTCAAGAGCTAAAATCGAGAGAGAGCACTGGATTCTCATAAAATACTTATCGTCGCGCGAAATACCTTTTATCTGCTGCCAGGACATGCAAATTATTTACGCCTCGCCGCCATCCGAGCTTTCCTCGTCTCCAACCGCGCGTTTACGACAGCGCGAAACGGGTGAATGAGATTCGATGCGAAAAGGCGAATTTGGAATAAGAGGGGGAGGGGGACATGCAGCTATGTCGGCGTATTTATGTATGCCCTAATGCATGGATGTACTAAGAATTCTACAACGTCTTCTTGGAGTAATTCTTGACTCGAAGCTAACTTTTGAGAAGCACATTCGTTTCTTGTCCTCAATTTCATAGAAGACTGGATTACTTTGTAAGTGTTAAAGAACATTTGCTTGTGACTTTACAGTTATTAAGTATTTTTATGCCTTCATTCTGCCTCATTTTGAGTATTATGCTCCTGTCTGGATATCTGCTGCTAATTGCCATCTCAAGTTGTTGGATAGAGCGTTGAACTCAATTAAGTTTATATCACCAGCTCTGTCCCTCGATTTGGATCATCGGCGTCAGGTTAGTGCCCTCAGCACTTTTTCAAGGTATTTAATACTATTTAGCATCCGTTGCACGCAGTTCTGCCTGCTTCTTTTAATCCCCTTCGCGTGACAAGGTTTCCTCTTAATCTTAATGACTTGGCTATGAATTTTATGAATGTTAGTACGACACAGTTTTCACGGTGTTTTATACTATCGTTAATTAAAACGATTGTACACTCAAGGACGGGATATTTCTTCATTTAAGTTCCGTGTGAATGCATTTTTGAAACCATAGCATTTTCTTATTTTCTAATATTTCTTATTCCTCTGGGTTTACTATTAGCCTTTTACTTTCTTCATGGCTGCCTTTGCCTCTTTTCATTACCATTTAGGTATTTTGAGATGAATCAATTTAACAGTTGTGTTTTTACCTTAGAGGGACGCTTTGGTAGCTCTTAGAATAATAAAAAATAATAATATATTCTTTTTTGTGTGCGTTGTTTTAGGGTGGGGCATCTTATCTGTGATATCTTCATGTCGCCTTTTTTCCGAAATTTTTATTTCGAGAGTAGTTGTTTTAGGCTGAGCAGGTGTCATTTCTTGCACACAATCGCAGTCTTTCTCCTTCCTCCCTCTTCTCCTGTTCAGATGGTTGGGGTACCTTCCTGTTTACTACTCACTTTGTCTGATTGTGGAGTTAGTGGTGAATGCGATTTGTTCAAATCCGTTTTTACTTAGCATCTTGTTAAATTCTGTATTGAAATGTGCTAGTGGTCAGCTAGTTAATCATGTGTGAGTGTAGGATGCATGGTAGTATTTTTATTTCTGTTTCGTCGGTAAGCCGCATGATTATTAGGGGTTGTGGGTTTTACTCACGTTGGTTTGTGCCTTTGCGATGATAGTGTAAGTGTATCCGTAAGTGACTCATTCTTCTGCTTCACTTTTTTTCATTCACGTGTCTCTGCATAAGGATCAATGCATACCTAGGGATCTCTGTGGCCATGTGGCATTGAAAAATTTATCCTATCGTGGCCTGTCAGCGCGCATTATGAACAGATAGTCTTTTGGGGGGCAAATCTCTCTTCGGGTTGTTTTTCACCGTCTATTAGGAAATACAGGAATCTAAGATTACTACAATTCAGTTTTTCTATTCACTGTATGAAAACCAAAAAGAGAAGTAATTTCCAATTATTTTAACGGCTTTAGATTAAGGCTAGTAGAATCGTTTGTTTTTCGAACTCTCGTCAATATTTTTTCCCCAAGGAAGGCGGAAAAAAGATCTCCTTTCAGTCTGTAATTGCCCTTTTTGCTTCCTCTAGGAACGACAGAAACTGGAATAATATCCAATTAATTCGCCACTCATAGGCCAGAAGTTTATTGTAGAAACAAGAGTGGGGATAGATGGTGAGGTTATCACGGTGCAGGTTCAGTAGGTAGGTGGGTGCTGCAATATGAGTACGATGGATCTGAGCGTTGTCTTGTAATATGCCTAAATTCGGTAAAACAGATCTCCTCTTCCTTGCCTTGTTTCCTTTACCGCGACCTTAAGATATGTGCTAAGAGTGAATTAATTCATTAGGTTGGTGATAGGTGAGAGAAAATGATATTGGGTGTAAAGTATATAAAGAAAAAATAGGGAGATGAGCAAGCATTCGGCGAAAATTAAATATGGATTTGACTAATAGTTTGCTAGGTGACTGATCTCCATAATGTTTGTTTGGTTGTTTGCTTTTTGTAGTTGTTCTACATTGCCTTTTGTGGTGTTTATGTTTATGTTTGTTTTTGCACGTTGCTAATGTATTTATTTGTAATGATCCCTAGGCGTAGTATACTTCCTTCAGTAGCATACACATATATATATATATCTACACATTCACCTATATATGGCCCTTTTTATTCCTTGTGATCGGGATGCTATTGAAATTTGATAGTTTTGATTTTCCATTGTGTTTCGTATTTATTCAGATTCTTTATTATTGCTGCTAATGTTCCTGATTACAGACATGAATCTCCTTATAAGGAGTCATTACAAGTTTGTGATATCTGGAAACTGTATATTGAGGCTCACTGCTCATGGGAGATGTGGTATATCATCCGTGTAGACAGAAGATAAGGTAGGGTTAAGGCATTCTCTTTTCATCCCTATATTCTTCAAAGCTGATATACGCATTTAATTTCCTCAAATATGTTAAGATAGGTCTCTGAAAAATGAGGCAGATACGTAAATTGATTATTTTGTAAATTAGTTACATCACTCAAACCTTGTCAAATGCTTTTTCGACGTAACGCATAATTGTGTCTAGAGTTCATTTTACCTATTTGGCAATCTGTTTTCTTATTATAGTTTGGGGTATTGTGGTATCTCTCCCTTTACTGCCGAATTCGAAGTTATTATAGAAATGTTTCCCGTCCAAATAGCTTGCTACTTGTGAGGGAGTTTTTCCGGCTTGATGATCAAGATCCGGATTATTTTGCTATCTTAAGAAGTTCTGAATAGCAGTTAAGTTTTGGCAGGCATTGAATAGTTTACTAATGCCCCTTAAAGTTTTAATGGAGCCTTTTGATATATAGCTTTAGATAAAACTGTTTGATATTGGGTATTTTAGTCTTAAGGACTCCATATCGCTTCATACTTCATTGATTGTTATCTTGGCTCTATTTCCTGTTTTTCTCTTTACATTGGAATAAATATTCTCAGCTTCGAATATTCTGTCTGCTTTTATGCTCCAGTTCCTCTTATACCATTTCCTCTATGTCTGAGTCGAGTGCAGCATTGGCTTCAGTAGTAATGTAGAATATTTTCTTCCAATGTCTCCTGAATCTGCTTTGAACTCCTGCCTTTTTTGTAACATATTTTCTGTTGGTCCTCTCTCTTTCTTTACTTTCTCTTTTGGCTTCAATATTTCGGCAATTTGATTGTTTGCGACGTTCTGCGTAGGCAGCTCTCATCTTATAATTTGTTAATCAACTTATCCCATTTTTCACGATGTTCTTTTGGTATCAGAAGTTTCAGATATTCTTTGATATTTATAGCCTTAGGTAAGCTTCATTGCTTCCCCAGTTCCTTATTATATTCTAGTATATCTCTCTGATTTTGTTTGCCTCCCGTTTGATTTACTTTGTCAACTCTTGTTGGGAAAGGGTCCATTAAGATATTTGGAGAACGTTTTCCTTCTCAGCTTCATTTAATGAGCTTATGATATTATTTAGTTCGTTGTGAATTGTGTTTTGTCTCCTCTCTCCAGTAGTATTGGCGTGTAGGATGTTAAACTTTTGGTATATTTTTCCCAATTAGCTTTTGACTAAGAATTTCTTCTATGGATTGATAAATAATTATATTTTAGTTAATCTGGAACAGGATACCATTGTGATTGCTACATGGCACGATGGCAAGCTACATGTGCAGATTAAATAACATTGATTGGCTAGTAACTACTATAGCTGGTTTTGTTGCTGCGTTGATTTTTATGTATGTTAAGAATTTTGTTCCCGCTCTTCTTAATATCATTTTGTTTATTAAGGCTTCTATGTTTGTGCCTATGTTGTTCTTTGTGTAGCATGACTCAAAAATCTGGCATTTGAGTCTTCCATGAGCATTACTTGGAGTCTTCTGTTGAATATTTCTATTAATGTGTGAATTGGTAAGTAATCGCGCTAGGTGGTAGGTAACCGACGGCAATTGAGAGTGGTGTTTGTTGTAAATGTATCGTTATTGCAATGTAATCCTCGGACATGTAACGTTCTTCCTTATATTGTATTTTTTGTTTCTATTGCAAGTCACGTATAATTCTTTTTATTTTTATGTGATATATATATATATATATATATATATATATATATATATATATATATATATATATATATATATATATAAATATATATATATATATATATAATATAATTTTATATAATATAATATAATATAATTATCACATCTGGCTTTAAATCCAGAATATAGTACCTATGGTGACACTTTTTCCTAGCCACTGATTGGTTTTATCGTGAAAATATTTGGGGATTTGCGTCCAATTTTGCTGTTTGTATTTCTGTTCTGTAATATATCAGATTCACCAAATTGTGTTGTATATAGCTTTTTGTTTGAACAAACATATGAAAAATTGTCCGATCGCGTAAAATTAAGTGTGCTACAGTTTTGTTAGAAGAAAATTCATTAATACTGAACATTCAGTGGCAAAAACAAAAAGATACATGCATACTACGATGCTGAATTAACAACAGACATCATATCATCTGCTAATGGGCTCAAAGAGAAGGGAAAGTGGTGCCACTAGCAGATTCGGAGTGTCATGGAAAATTTAGCGCTTGGTAGGTTGGTCTCTGGTTGGAGCTGCACATTAATTGTAGGAAGACATAAGTGCTTCTGCAAAGCATTTCGCTTGGTTAAATATGTAAATTACATCTGGATGCGTCTTTTGATTGCTCTCTTGTCTAGCTGAGGGTTAAGCCCTTCGACAGGTTAGGGAGGTCTTTTGGTACTTAGAGTTGTGGTGTTTGCCGTGACTGAGATTTCACGACTTTGGTTTAACGTAGTTAACCCGTCGGAGGAAAATAGCTGTTTTTCATGATGAAATTAATTGAATTTCGTTCCTGGATACGCAAGGGTGAGGTTCCGAGTAACGATGACATTGAGAGCTTTTTCGAGGGATCCTGCGGATAAACGGTGTTCATCAGCGTGGGACTCTTCATCTCTAAATCCACCCAAGCCAATAAAGAGGAATGGGAAAAAAGGCTTATGACGAGGGTAATGATGAGCGAACTCCTGGACACTCACAAGACCCAATAAACCGAAAACATAATATCTAGGCCTTATCGTGGAGAGGGGTGGTAAAGAAAGGATAAGAAAATCCAGAAAAGGAAGGAAGGGGTGATCTTCCATTTCATAGGAAAAAATTAAAGAATCTATTGTTGAAGGTCTCTACAATGGCAGAGAACTGTTTAAGGGTCTCTGCATTTAAAAATACATTTTTGACGTAGTGTAAGAACATAGGTGGCTTCAGTGTAATGTTGTTTTTGAAGATGTTATTTTCGAAAAACAGAACACCTAATGGTATGTCCATTTCAACGCCGTTGAATTGGATATACTTTTTCCGTGCAAATTTACCACGTGGCAATAAAATAACCTCATGTCTTCTTGCAACCTTACTCAATAAAAGCCACTTCAATTGCTATATTAGTGACCTATCATGCATGCAAATTTTCTTTTGATGGTGACAGTGATGCTGGTAAGTCTGAAAAGATACGGAGAACAAAGGAAGTAGAGTGGAAGTTAGAAGGGGGGACGGGGAATTTCGGTGGAAGTATACCTGGTGATAGGGCATCGCTTGTATTTTTAGTCGTATTTGAGTCTAGTCGCTAGCCACTCCACTATGTCTGTCGGTCCCCATTTTGCTTTAATTTCTTTTTTTTGTAATGACAATGTAACTATTCTGCCGATCGAAACAAAATTTGAAACCCTTAGGGTGTTTTTCCTTCTCTTTCGAATCATTACCTACACAACCTACATCACCAGCACCTAAAACACCACCAACAACAACATCAGCTACACCACATACACTACCACAGCCTACACCAACTACAACACCACTACCACCACATACATCACCACAGCCTACACCACCACCACCAACATCACCTACACCATCATCACTAACACTACCACCTACAATACCTACACCTACACCACATACACCACCACCACCACCCCTGCACCACCACCTACACACCATCACCTACACTACCATCAGCTACACCACCCACACCTACACCACCACAATATACACCACCCAAACCTAAACCGCTACTAACGAGACCACCAGCACCTACACCACCAGCACCACAACCTAAACCACCACCTACACCACCACATACCCCGCGAACACTGACACCAACTTCACCAGCACCACCATCTACACCACCAACACTGACACCAACTACACCAACACCACCAACACTGAAACAAACTACAGCAATACTGACACCACCTACACCACCATCACTTACACCACCTACACCAACACCACCTACACCAACACCACCTACACAACCATCACTTACACCGGCTACACCAACACAACCTACATCACCTAAACACCAACACCTAAACCATCACTACCTTCACTATCTATAACATAACCACCTACAACAACTACACCAACTACACAAACTAAACCACTAGCACCTACATCTCCACACCTAACAACCACAACTTACACCTACACCAAATACAGCTCCAACAGTTAACACCACCTACAACACCTATGTCACATACACCACCACTTACCCCAACACCAGCTAACCGCCACAACCCCCAACCCTACCACCTACAGTGCCACCACCTACAGCACCACGAGCTATACCACACGCACCACCTAAACCAAAAACACCTAAACTACCCCCACCTTAACCACCTAAACCACCACTACTTACACCATCTTCCCCAATATCACTTAAACATCCTTGGCCAACTACAACACCTACACCACCACATACACCAACTATACCGACAACACCTACAACTCCAAAACCAACATCACCCCACCCCCACCACCCATTCCATGCCTACCATCCCTTCGACCCTCAGCACCTAGACCACTTCCACCTACAACATCTCCACATACGCAACCACCACTTACACCACCACAACTTACACGACCTACACCACAATCACTTACACTAACAACACCACATACGACACCTACATTGCCACTACCACACAACCTACAACAACACCAACTACACCACCACCACCTGCAATACTTACAACACCACCATCTCCACCATCGACTTCACCACCACCTATGAATCCACTATATAAACCACCTACACCACCAACAACTAGACCAAATATACCACCACTGCTTACACAAACTGCGCCAATTACACCACGTAAACTACCTCCAACACTACAGCCTACACCCTCTACACCTTCATTAACATCTCCACTACCTACACCAAATACACCACCACCAATTTCATCACCTAAGCCAACATCATCTACACCACTAACACCTACATCCCCAACAACCACCTTCAAAACCTACTCCACCACCACCACCTACACCACTAATCACCTACACCTCCGCAACCTACATTACACCCTACCCTATCACCACCTACAACACTACCAACTACAAAACCACCACCACCACCTACAACAACAATACCTACACCACCCCCATTTAAGTCACCACCACCTCCACCTACATCTACAATACCACCACTTACACCAACTATGCTACATACATCAGCACCACCTCCAACACCACCACCTGTACCACTATTGGCTACACCACCATCAGCTACACCAGCATCACCTAGACCACCACCACCTACACCATCTACACCATATAAACCACTTACACCGCCTACACCCCCACCACTTACAATCTCCCAACCGCACCGTCCCCAACACCCCCCTACAACATCACTACCTACACAAACACCACCTAGACTGCCTACACAACCTAAAAGATCACCACCTACACAAACACCACATAGACTGACTACACAACCTACACCACCAACACTTATACCACCGACACCTCACAACCTACACCCTCACCACTTCCACTTACATCACTCCCACCACTGACATCTACATCATTCCCACCACTTACATCACCACCCCTGCCACCTGCAACCCCACGGCCTACACCATGTACACTCACACTATCTACACCAACACCACTACCTAAATAACCTACACTAACACCTGCACAACCTCTACCACTTACACTAAAACCTACACTAATCCCTATCTCAATATCACCTACATCACTACCACATATATCACTGCCACCTCCCTCACCTACCCCACTACCATCACCACTAGCACTACCTCCACTTACACCACCACTACCTACACCACCAACACCATCACCACCTAAGGTTATCCCGGGATTTATTTTGTTTTGGCAATATCATCATAACTATTGGTCAGATACTAACAAAATTTGAGACCCTTAAGTTGATTTACTTTCTCTTTCACTGATATATTTGCTAAAGTCCTCCCAAGGTTAGCCCGGCAATTATTTGTCAAAAACCTCATACCTTTTTGGCAGATGCTAACGAAATTTGAGATCAATTTGTTGTTGTATATTCTGTTTCTAATGATTTTATTGCCGAAGTCGTCCGAAGGTTATTGTGGCAATTATTTGGCAATAACATCTGAACTATTTGGCCGATACTAACGAAATATGACATTCTTATGTTGTTTAAAATTCTGTTTCGAATGATATAATTGCCAAGGTGCTTTCAAGGATATTCCGTGTAGTATTCAAAATTTTGAAGGTCGTAAGGTCATAAATCAGTATAAGTGAGATCACGAGACTTTTGTTCAGCAGACCTTGTTCTCTTTTAGTTTTCTTATTTTCTTGTCCTTTGCGCTTTTCTGTGTCATTTAAGATTTTTTACAGTCGTTATGGTTTCCGGTTATTTCTCTTAGTTCTCTATTGGCTGTCTTCTAACTTACTCACTCATTCATTGGTATCTCTATAAACTTTTTTGAGCTAGTTTATTCTTTATGAACTTTACTCATTATTAACTGTTTTCCTTTTCTCTATCATAACAGCGGAGGATGTGTCCACTTTCAGAGAGAGTTAATTTTTCTCCCTTATGTGAATTACAGTCGAAATTTAATTGAGCGACATATATGTTCAATAAAATGTAGAATTTCTACATAATCAGAGAAGAGGTAACTGCTGTAGGAGGGTTTCTTAAGTGATATGCCTGGACGCCTCATCCACTGTTGGCATCTTTAATATGTTATTGTATTATTGCATCCCTTTTATTCAATAGTTACTTCTTATCTGTATCTTCTGTATCTTCATAACATTTTACTTATCATTGTATTTCTCTTGATCAGGTTCTGTTTGAAGAAATGAAATTGACAGATAGTGATGAAGCTTGTGAGGTTTTTCAGTACTCGTTTTTCCTTTTGATCAAGTTCAAAGCGATTTTTTTACCATATCGAATTCAGTATTATTCAAGGCATTAATGATTTTTTTTTCTATTGTGATAATATTTTGTCGTCACAACATTCATGCGACACAACCTCATCATTGAAGTACGCCA